>OZ018327.1:5337799-6576549 GCA_963969495.1 Ceratothoa steindachneri
AGTCAAGGACGTAAGGACTAATTCTGGAATACGAGCTTCGCTCCTTGCCTTCCAAGGATACTCCCTCGGACGACCACTCGCGGCCCACTCCCCATTCTTTGAAAATCGTAAGCCTATTACCGTTTTCTCGTTTACGGTCGAAGAGGCGTGAAGCTTTCCCACTAGGAAGCTTCACCCCATAATCTCCTCCGTTTTCGCTCTGGTAAATATTGTGCTACTCATAGATCGTGCCTAAGCATTTCATTGTAAATTAATTCATCTTCTGAACGATAAGTTTCCCATAGTGTATAAATTATTGTTAATTTTTTTATTTGTTTGTATAATAGTAAAGATTATTTTTGTTTGTCTTGTTTAAATATCATAACCAGATATAAAGCAAGTGATCTATTTCTTAAGTCGGCCAACGGAATACACGCAGCGAATATCCGCCTTACATAAAGGGGACTCCTCACCCCTCCGCGCGTCTAGGGCGGGCAAGCGTAAGTCAGTAAAATCTACCTTACCCCTAGGTGCGTAGAACAAATAGTACAAATACAATTTCCCTGAACCTTTCAAATGGCATAGTATACGAGCCAAAAGAACAGATATAATATTCCTCTTTGAAAAAATAGTTATGCATAGTCACAATAATAAAAAAAGTAATTAATTTCAAATATTCACCAAGATCGGGTATCTAAATTTGCAAATAGATTAGCAAGAAAATTATTGTTTCCTTGATATCCAGAACCAAAATCTGAAAAATCCTTTAAATAAAACCTTTTAACGACCGTTAATACCTAACACCAGTTTAATATATATATATATATATATATATATATATATATATATATATATATATATATATATATATATTATTATGTCGTAGGTCAGATAGATTTCACTCACCTTCTCTTACCCGCCCTAGACGGGGAAGGGGGCGGGGGAAAACGTTGGCTGACTTAAAAAATATCACATCTAAAAACAGCTTAGCAAGTTTATTTAGGTACACAAAAACACCAGTGGGAATACTACTAAACCTTGACCTATCCAGCTTGAGACGCCAGATGAGTCCGAGCTTGTCTAATTTATAACAACCACCTGTGACCGAGTTAAGAGGAGTTATATATTCACTTAAGAATTTTTGCTCATTTTTGGGCATTAACTTTATCCTAGCTTTTCATGCGGGACGGTATCAATGGATTTTGTGAAGTCTAGGTAAAATATATCCATTTTTTTGTGTCTGTTATGAATGAACAATATTTTTCTAGGAATAATTCATATTTTTTTCTGTGTTCCACATATTTAGATTAATTATGTGCATGTATAATTCGATGCAAAATTTTATCGCTAGGTAGAATTTGGAGGAAGATTTGTTAGTAAAAATCTTGAGGATCTCCAATATTTTTAACATAGATGGATTGGAGTGTACCGAAAGGATACTTGGCATTTTCCTTATTACCATTTCTATGTGGTTGAATATAGTTGCATATTTATTTATTATTTCGAGCGTACACACGTACGTGTCTCTTTTCCTGAGCTTTTGCTCTTGTAAGATTAGTTACATGTTATTAACCTCAACATCACAGCAGCAACATATGAGGTGATTTCTTTTAACCTAAAGTTCTGAATTGTCTTTCCGGATTGCATATGGGAACCATTTGTCAGGTTCTTAACTATTTAAAGTATGAGAGCGTGAATTTGGTATCATGTCATTTCCCGTTTAAAATTTGTGTTTATGCAGTCATGTACACACATGTGTGTATAAAAAGCATATGTTTATTTGCGAAAAGTGACAACAACATTTCAATTCTATTTCTATTGCCATATTTGGTCGTGCATATGAGTTATTTTTTTTATTTAAAGCAAAAACTAACGATAGCATCTTTGACAGAAGGTTTGTGAAAAGTGGTTTCAATGAAAGCAGCGAAAATGTGAGGAAGAATTGGAGTCTTAGATAATCTTGCTTATCTTCGACGCTTTTATTATTAACCTTATCAGATCCCCACATAGTAAAATCTTCTCTACTCTATAGATGATCCTTCCGGTCCTTTTTATTTCCCGAATGAGGCCTGTTTAATAAAGGGTGAAAACACTTTAAATCTTATTTTCTTTTCCCCTTGACTCAGGGGACAAAGAACGCTTCTGACAATAAAGAGGAAAAGTAATGGAATAGAGTTGGTTTACTGCGTAAAGTTTACAAGATTTTTTCATTCGTTTGTTTTCACTCGAGGTTGCAAAGAGGACATTTTCGCTAAGAAGGGAACACAACTGACCTCTAAGAAGTTTTGTTTATTTTCATTTTAAGGCTTTAAAAAATAACTATTACCCTAAAAATAGTATTGGGGGAAAAATAAATGTTCATTTTGGAGACGAAATTGGACATAAAATGGAATATTAAACTGTATCATTGTTGGTATTCTATAACATTATTACAGTGATTGCTTGTTTAACTGCCAAGGCTACTTGATACAATGGTTTATTGTACAATACAGAGTTTGAGAAGGGAGTAAGATAAAAAAGAAGTGATAAAAAGAACACTGTAAAAAGAAAGAGAGAAGAGAAAAAGGCGTTTAATGAACGTAATAAGAGAGGAACCCCTCTTCTATTTTGGTTCTGGCTGTAGAATTTTCAATAAAAAGTAAATAATTCTTTTTCTGGCCTTGCAACTTGCAATTGGATTTCGGGTGTAGGATGGTAAACCATGCTGCCGCTCCTATCTGGAAGATTTTTTGCCTTTCTGCCCCAAATGTTTCTAATTCTCCTCCGTCGCCCTCGCTTCTCTCCCTCGAAACCCTTGCTGCATGAACTGCACTGGCTCCCTGTCAGATCCCGTACTCACTTTAAGATACTTTTCTTCACATTTCAGGCCCTAAACAACAAGGCCCCGTCTTACCTCTCTTCTGCCCTCTCACCACGCCATGTCCCTCGGGCCCTTCGATCAACACATGCACCTCTTTTGAATATTCCCCGTTCATCCCTCTGCTCAATGGGAGACTGCTCCTTCTCAATCTGCGCCCCTAAGTTGTGGAATGCTCTTCCTGCTGAAATCAGGTCTTCTCCCTCTCTTACCACATTTAAGCGTCTCCTAAAAACGCATCTTCGCCTTCTCCCCCCTCTTGAATTTCCATTGAATTTCCATTCTCATCTCAGCACAACGTGCACTCTGGGAAGGCCTCAGGCCTTGAAGAGTGCATTACAAAAGACTTATTATTATTATTATTATTAATTAGCCCTTGGGTGTCCCAATTGCCTGCAGGATGATCTGAAGACATGTCTTCAATAAATTCTGGCTTCTATCTTCGCCTTTTTTTTAAATATCTCTATACAAACCTTTTGCTTCATGGGCACTGTTGATATTTGGGTTCAAATTCTAGAGTAAAACAACCATTGATTGTACACTGAAGAGCAGTGGATTCAAACCCTCAAGAGACGACATTTGTCGCCAATAATTCGATTTATAGAACTCTTATAGATCTGTCAAAGATCACTCATATTATTATGATTTGTTCCTTTCGCAATACAAATTGTTAAATGCAACTAATAAGAGCGTGTGTTCTGTGATAGATTTAAATATCGGAAATAATTAATTTTTACCTCTCTCAGATTATCCGAATATTGTTTCATGCTAATAAGCCCTTTATCCAAAATTAATATATATTTTTTTAACAAAACACACGTTTAGGCAAGTTTAATTATTAGGTTGGGGAATAAGTTCTTAGTTTTTTTTAATGTTGGGTTGATTTAAGTTTTGTTGACGTGATTTGTGCACATATTAAGAAACAATAATAAATAATAAGAGCAAAATTTGCAAAGGTTAGGCTACGTCTCTTAACAGCAAAGACGATTAGGCTTTTGCTTAGGCTACGTCTTGAAGTTGAGTAATAAGTTATTGCGGTTTATTTAAAAGTTGTGTTAATTTATTTTTTGTTCTGTACCCTCAAAATGGAATGTCAAGTTGAAAGAAAGGCGCATTTTTGACTTTTGTTGTTATTCATTTTCAATCGAGACGGGAACAATGCCACCGCAGCCAAATCTCATCGCGATATTCGTGTTGTGTACGAAGAAAATGCCTTATCAGAAAGGACAGCTCAATGGTGGTTTTCACGTGGAAGAACGTTCTGGTCGCCCTATTAATTTGGATTAAGATAGATTGAACGACCTTCTTCATGAAAATCCTCGTCAACCGATTAGAGAATTGGTTTTACATTTGGAGTGTGATCAGAAAAGTGTAGTGAATCACCTTCATTCGATGGGGAAAGTTAAAAAAACTCGGTACATGGGTTCCGCACGCTTTGAGTGAAAGCAAGTTTGCTTGCTCGTCACAAGGCTACTCATGGATATAAGAACAGGTTTCTTCCCCGCATCATCACTGGTGACGAAATGTGGTGTGTTTATGTCAACATGAACCATCGAAAACAATGGTTTTGCCCCAATAAAAAAATCACTTCCGCGATTAAAGCAAAGACTTCATCCACGAAAGAGGATGTTGTGTGTGTGGTGGAATTGTGAAGGCATTATTCTTGCAAAACTCTACGTTCAACAAATGTATCGACTCGGCAAAGCTATTCGTGAAAAGCGACCTCATCGACGTTATGGAGTCCTTCTGCCACACGACAATGCTCGTCCTCATATTGCCAATATGACAAAAGACGCCATCGAAACGCTTAATTGGGAAATCCTGCCACATCCTCCATATTCGCCAGACTTGGCTCCATCGGATTTCCATCTGTTCCGATCGCTCTCCAACAATTTGCGCGGCGTTTCTTTCAATACTGATGTGGAATTAAGAACCTAGTTAGACGAATTTTTCGAGTCAAAGTCCAGAGATTTTTATCGCAGAGGCATGGAAAAACTAGTTGAACGTTGGGAAGAAGTCGTAAATAACAACGCAGAATACATTATTGATTAAATTGCATATTGTTATTAATTCAAAATGAGGTTTTTCTAAAATTTTTAATGGTTTAGAATAAATTTGATAAAACCGCAAGAACTTATTCCTCAACCCATTAGTATACCTACTGTTTCCCTAAATGTTTCGTAATCAATACATTACAGGATAAGAATTGAATTTTCAATCACTATAATGAAGAAGATTGAAATAAAAATTACCCATTTTTAAAAATCATGTAAGCCATAGTTACGATGGAGCCTTTGGTTCAGTTTTTACGCATGGACTACAAGAATCCGATCCCAGGCCATTCAGATTTTTAAGTAAGACAGAGTAGTAATATGTTTTATGGGAGAGAGTACTGTCCTTTAACAATAATAATAATAATAATTATGTAGTACATTTTATAATATTAACAATAATAATTAGAGAAATAATATTATTAATAATAACAGAATTTATTTTCCCACTCAAAGGTTAATCTACCCATAACTATTCTCATCTGTTCCACGATGAATTGGTACATTTCTAAAAATTCCGCATCTTTTCAGTCCATAGAAACCCAAAAAGAAAGACCTTTTAAGGTCTTTCGCGCACCTTAGCTAAAATTGCGTTTAATTGAGAAAACAAGAAAATGGATATAAAATATTGTACTCTGCTCAACAGAAAAAGATTTAGGGGTTGTTAAGGAAACCAGACCTAATAAACATATAAAAGAAGACACAAAGAGAAAAGGTTGATTACGTTCACCCTCCTGGCTAAAATTGTCACCAGTTTAATGGAGGTGGCCTTACTAAAGCTTCCGGTTATGAGAATTGTAGACAATATAGTGAGTCACCAGTAGGGTGATTCAGTTATATTGAATTCAGCCATTGTTTTTGTCTTTTCGACTTAAAAGAGTTCTGCTGAATGAGATTTTTTACCCCAGCCTCCCTGTCTTGTTACGGCTAGACTTTTTTAATACAGAATGAATTAACCTTTGAATGGAATTGACCATCTTTATGGATTCGTAGTTTTGTTTTAGCTATTAGGTTTTATACAGATCTAAATGCATCCAATACCAGTTCATTAGTCCTTAAGCACCAGGTCAATTCTGAATTGCGTAGCTAAGATTTGAGTTTACTCAATCACCGTGAATCAATTTGCATAAGCTACTCAAGCTCACCAATGTATTTATTTTTAAATACCCATGGCAATAAGTCATTTGCATAGACCATTAGACCTTAAAATGGAAAGGACCGTAAAATATTTTCATGTCACCTCCCGGTTACATCTTATAGTGAAAAGGGAAAGTATGTAATTAATATAGAGCAATTGTTCTCCTCTACTTTAAGTGATTTTATATGCATTATACTAAATTAAATTTCAAAATATACTATGGAATATTTTGACACTTCATGTATTTTAAAGTGTTTAATAGCTAGTTGATAAAACTTATGTAAAATTTGGCCAGCATATGTGTTTTGAACTTGTATAATATGGCTAAGAGAGAGCGAGACAGCGCCACTTTATGAATAACGGATGCGCTGTTCTACTAAATTGAGGAGAGGGAAGCATTTGATTTAAAGGTCTATAAATCAAACGCGTGATATCTATCTTCAGGGGAGGAGAATTATGATGAATTGAGAAAGACACCGAATGACAGAAAAGTGACATCGAGAAAAAGAAAGATGGATAAGAGAAATCTCATGAGATTTAGACCCGAACTTGAATTAATAAAGGAAACTTGGTTGTTATTGAAAAGGGGAATAAATTGTTATTATCAGAGAGAAATGGGAAAAAATTAAAGTGAAAAATAATATAAAGAAAATAGCAAATAATTTGAAAATGGGACATAATTAAAAAATTAATATAAAGAGCAAAGGATTTCAAGGTTTCAGGGAATCCTAATGCCGTAATTTAATGCAATAAACGTAGAGTAGTGATCAAATTATTATGGATTTTTTGAAAATTTGAAATTTATTCTGGGAAAATTTTCTATAAAGTTATTTTAGTGACAAGTACCCAATTTATTTTCATACATATGGCAAAAATATCCTTGCTTACATTCAGTAATAATTAGTTTGACCTTCTTTAGCCGCTTCAAGTGTTACAAGGAAAGAGAGTACCCTAGGAGACCTTACGGTCCATTTAAAGAGGGTACCTTTGGACAAGCAATTGAGCGGGCACATGGCTGTTCAATTGTTTTACGTCCCTAAACGGCCACTTTTCAAGAGTTTGTCTAGTCTTGACTTGAACTGGTCAACAGATTCACTGTTGACAACTTCCACTGTAAGTGCGTTTCACTTACCGCAGATACTGTAGGTGAAAAAATTTCCACACAGATTGCGGTTGTAACGCTTCAGTTCAAGTTTGAAGCCATGATTGCGGGTTCTGTTCTCACTCAGTGCGAAAATATCCCGGTAGTCAACATTGTCGAACCCTCGAAGTATTTTGAAAACTTCGATGAGCTGACCACGCAGTCTACGGGTTTCCAGCGAGAACAGATCTAATTCCCTTAGTCTATCCTCATAACTTTTATGTCGGTTACCTGGCATGCCAGCGATTAAAGTTCTTCATAATTGCTTTATTCTGTCAGAGTGAAACCAAACGTAGATACTACGTTCTTTGAGCTTTGCCTTTGTTCTTATGGGAGTTTTGTGTATTTCATTTTGTAGAATATACCATAAACTCCCAATCGGGTTCATGTTTGGGGAATTTCCAGGCCATGATAGCAGTTCAATGCAACTTTGTGCGCACCCTGTCTTCACTGATTGGACCGCATAACAAAAAGCCGAATCATGCTGAAATATGTATGATCTGTCGCCGAGCCATTCTCTCATTTGAGGTTTTTCAGTACTTCAATATAATTTTACTAATTAATTATACATTCAAAAATCTTCACGAAACTTGTCCCATGCACAGAAATAGCCACCCCACACCATCATATTCTGTGAATGTTTTACAATCATTTTAAAACCCTCTCGCATAAACTCATCAACTAACCGCCTCATTAGTGTATGCACATGGTAATCAATTACTGTAATAGTTGACTCGTCAGAAAACACAACCTGCCACAATATAAAACAGTATAGCAGTAATGAAACGTCCTGTGATGCTAGGGGCAGCAATTAAATAACGAGGCAAATTACGACTTGAAATTATTTCATGTAGCTTGAACGCGTAGCTAGTAGGTCAATCAGAATGTACCTACTACATGAGGTAGAGTATGTTCTCTTATGCTTAATAAAGAAAATACCTGGTAAATGTACCAATCTTACCTGTTCCCATTACTAAGAAGTCCAATCAGCATGATCATTAGCCCAGACTTGACGTGCCTGTATCATAGTTTTGGTAAGCCTAGGCTTCTGGCATGTACGGTAAGCTCGTAATTCACTGTCCAGTAAACTTCTATTTTCTGTTATTCGAGAAAGACTAACACCATCTGCTAACAGTTCGCTTGAAATTTACCTACAAAAACTGATTTTGTCCTTATTACCCATTTTTAATATTTTTTATGTCTGTTATTGGTGTTGTTTTCCTCTTGCGACCACATTGCCAGCCCTTGGTAAATCCAGCCCTTGCTTACTGTTTGATCTGTCAAATGTTCCGATGCTTCAAGTCACTTACTTTGCCCATAGCTGTTCACTTACTTTTAATCTATTGCACTGAGAGAAAAAATAGTTACCTTTATCCACAGGGAAGCAAAATACAAACTAAATGAATTACTTGATCAGTAACAACGAAAGAGAATAGCTCGCACGCCCTCACCGTGGCGAAGTCTGAATTGGAACTGAGGCACGAGACTAACAGTTCCCGCAGCGGGCAAAACCGATTCGGTATTGCCTTCTTTCATTTCAAAATGTTGTGCAGAAATTGAATCAAAACACTCTAATATTAGGTCGTCAAAATGTACAATAGTTATTTCACACTGATTTGATAAAATAACCTTAATATTAAATATTTACTCAGTAAATAGTTTTACGTTACCTTTTACCAGAAAAATTAGGAATTTTCCTTTTCTCTGCCACACATTAGTAGTGGTACCTTAAGTGGCCGTGGATCTTACGAGTCAACAGAGCCATCACATCAGTTTCAAAGTTGAATTAAAAATAGATGTCGAGAAGAGTCTGAATTACAATTCGTTTTGTCAGTCTCCAGAATGCGCTGTTCAACTAACTTTACGAGAATAAATTTTTTAATACAAAGGCCCATAAATAAAAAGCGTGATATCCATCTTTGGCGGAAGAAGAATTATGATAAATTGAGAAAGACACTGAATGAGACACAAATGACATATGGAAAAAAGAAGATGGATTAGAGAAATATCATGAAATTTAGATCCGAACATGAATTAATAAAGGAAACTTGGACGGTATGGAAAAGGGAATACATTATGTTATTATCAGAAAGAAATGGGAAAACATTAAATTAGATAAAATATATTATAAAGAATAGGAAATAATTAATGTGAAAAATATTATTAAGAAAATAGAAAATATTTTGAAAATGGGACATAATTAAAAATTTAATATAAGGAGCAATGGGTTTTAAGGTTTCAGGGAGTCCTAATCCTGTAATTTTAATGGCATAAACCTACATTCTCCTTTGCAGGGACAATTTACCGAGGCCTTAAGTCACTTACTTTGTTCATAGTTGTTCACTTACTTTTTATCTATTGCACTGAGAGAAAAAACAGTTACCTTTATCCGCAGGCAAGCAAAATACAAACTAGATGAATTACTTGATCAGTAAGAACGAAAGAGAATAGCTCGCATGCTTTCACCCTGCGAAGTCTGAATTGGAACTCAAGCAAGAGACTTACAGTTCCCGCAGAGGGCAAAACCGAATCGGTGATGCCTTCTTTCATTTTAAAATGTTAGGCAGAAAATGAAGCAGAACAGTCTAATATTAGGTCGTCGAAATGTACAATAGTTATTTCACACTAATTTGATAAAATAACCTTAATATTAAATATTAACTCCGTAAATAGTTTTACGTAACCATTCACCAGAAATATTACGAATTTTCCTTTCCTCTGCCACACATTGGGGATGGTACCTTAAGTGGCCATAGATCTGACTAGGCAAATGAGCTATCACAAGAGTTTCAAAGTTGAGATCGAAATTGTGATTCTCTTGGGGCATTGAATTAAACATAGATGTCGAGAAGAGTCTGAATTACAATTCATTTTGTCAGTCTCCAGAATGCGCTGTTCACCTAACTTTACGAGAAGGAAACTTTTGATACAAAGGTCTATAAATAAAAAGCGTGATATCCATCTTTGGCGGGAAAAGAATTATGATAAATTGAGAAAGACACTGAATGACACACAATTGACATATGGAAAAAGGAAGATAGATTAAAGAAATATCATGAAATTTAGATCCGAACATGAATTAATAAAGGAAACTTGGATGGTATGGAAAAGGGAATACATTATGTTATTATCAGAGAGAAATGGGAAAACATTAAATTAAATAAAATATTATATAAAAATTAGGAAATAATTAAGGTGAAAAATATTATTAAAAAATAGAAAATAATTTGAAAATGAGACATAATTAAAAATTTAATATAAAGTGCAATGGGTTTCAAGGTTTCAGGGAGTCCTAATCCTGTAATTTTAATGGCATGAACCTACATTTTCCTTTCCAGCGACACACATTGGTGAAGGTGTGTTATGTGGACATGGATCTGAGTAGTCAACTGAGCCATCGCATCACTTTCGAAGTTCAGATCATAGTTGTCATTCTTTTGGGGCATTGGAATAAAAATAGATGCCCAGTACTGTCCCAATTGCAATTCCTTTTGTCAGTTTCCGTAATTCGTTGTTTTTGGTTTCGAGTTTTATTTCGTTTGTGACTGTTTTCCTTTTGGTCTCTTTTTCTGTCTGCCAGAATGTACGTGCGTCGATTTTTATGTCTATCCTTTTAATTAAATTTTCCTCATCACAATCTGCTGTTAATTAATTAGTTGCCTCAGTTCATATTTTATTGGTTTCAGGCGTCTAAAAGGGCTGAAGTTGGGCTGATCCATCTCACTGCTTTAAATATTTCTATGTACATCCTTGTAAAGAATTTCATTTAAGAGGACAATGGAAGAGCGATAAGTATTTCATATATAAGTGGGAAGGGGCTTCTGGTCCACTTCGATAAGGAGAACTTTCATAGTTTCAATTTCTTCATCTCCATTAGTGTTAATCTCTTAGGGGATCTAGCGTTATAGGAGGAGAATAGGTGTTCATATGCATCTGAGCTCATGCGAGGGTACCTCTTGCATTCTCGAATGTAGACCTGAATAGAGATAATTGGAAGATACCTACCTACCGACCACCTACCGACGACAGAGCACCCGACATAGTGAGGTATAGAGTCGACCTCGTCTAGACTCGTACGCGACTATAATAAACGCAAGACAATTTTGGTAGAGTTTTCGTTTTCGAGATGCAACAACGTTTTTTAATTTAGAATAAGCCAGAACTGCATTGGCAACTTTGGCGTTCGTCGTATTAGCTTTCTCACTTCCTTATTGCTCTTTTTCGTGTTTTTTCCTAGTTCTTTTTTATTGTATTAATCATTTCTGCCACTACGGCCCATTGAGAGATTTTTCTCAATTTCTGCATGTAGTAGTACAGCAAAACGCTCTACAACCACAGGGTAAAGACGACGTAAATAGTCTTTTGCAGCTATAATAGAATCAAAGGCTCCGCACTTCAGCCTTTGAAGACCTTACGCTTTTCTGGGAATGGATGGCCGGGCATGGCCCGATTTATTGTGCTAATCGTACATAGGGTATAGGAATTTTACCGCCCCCTCTTCAAGCCCATAATATTTGTTATAACTCATGGTCTAAAGGAATAAAGAGCATGGTATGACATATATGCAGTGATTTGTTTATACAGTACATCAAAGAATTCGTGATAGGCAATGTCAGTATCTCATAGTTCAGTTATTCAGTGTAATGAGGATATCCATAATTAACCATTGTTACAAAGTTTAGATAATTTCCAAACTTGACTTTTGCTAAGCAAACAGGTTAATAACATTATCATAATCCAGGGATTTGGTGAGATCACACTCCATTGCAGGTATGACAAGTCTGTTTAAATTTTATTGACATAATATTGATCTCGGGTAGTTTTTTATCCTTCTTAAATAAGAAAACGACCGTTCTGCACTACAGTTGCGTGCCAGTTTCAGAGGAGGAAAGTTCTTAGAGCAATGTTAACATTTGGATTAAAAGCTGCCAACTTATTTGTGAAGATTAATTCTTCTAAGCCACTTGTTTTGTTGATGAGTGTTTCAATTTAAGGCAATGTGCACGCGAGTGCATGGCTCCATCTACTCTGATTTATTCAATGTCATAGTCATAATGCTGCATGAGATTGAATGTTTGATTCCTCAGGTACCGCTCCTGCGTTCGAGTCCCAGCCAGGAATTTCAAACTTTTTTCCCCTGGCATTATTTCTGTCTTCTCAGTAGGGATTGCCTTCATTGTGCCGCCTTTTGCTTTCTTTGATCCTAGTGTTCTTCCAATGTCCCTTTCTCTAACCTTTAAACAAAATCCCGTTTCTTGTGTCATTGCTCATTTAAGTCAAATTTCCCATTCTCTTGAACCTATATAAAAATACATTTATGATATATTGAATTCGTCTAAATTTTAAATATTGCTTTGCTTAATATAATCCCTTGAAACTTTAAAATCTCGAGTAATACTAGCGACAATCAAGAAAATGTAAAGCAAATCATAAATACATTTATAACCTGGAAGCAAATAATCGCATGTAAAAGTCTAGTGGCAAGATCGTTGAACACCGAAAATTTGCAAATTAATTCAACCTATAGAGGGTTGTTTTCTAGGTAAACTCATTTTATTTAACGTTATTAAACTAATATTATAGTAAAACATATAACAATTTATTACAGTAGCTTAATATAAATAATGTAGATTTTACGAAGGCATTTAAAGTAGTTATGCATGAAATAATAGAGTTGTTATTCTTTTAATTTGGTATTAAAGACTGCCGAGATGAAATATTGGATTTCTTTCCTTGGTGAAACAATGTCTAAATAATGTTAATTCAATATCAGCATTTTTATTGTCACTACATATTGATTATGTTTCGTAGTATATATAATATTTGTCTTTACCCGACCAACAATAGAAAATGAAAATATATTCAAAATCTCAATTTCCCCATCCTGAAATTTATTATGAGCTCTTTCACTAGAAACAAGACCTCATAAATTCTAGACGAATCTTGATTTCATTTCGCTATGGTATAATTAATTATGTAAAAATATGCAAAAAATTTATGAGTATAAATATGGAGTTTTAAGTGAGTAGAGTTAATTAAATAAAGAAGGATGTACTTTCATCCTTGAAACTTTATCTCTGTTATACAAAATAATGTTCGGCATCGTGTTTTAATGTTTCAAGCGTTTTCTTTGTATATTTGCTTATTCAATCTGAGTCTTTTCACAAATATCGACTGCAATATTTGTGTGAGTTGTTTTCCTTAAATGCAAAACTTATGAGATTTCTTCAGTATATCAACTTCAATAAAAGAGGCCGAATTAAAAATAATTCTTTTCTCTTTGTATCTATCAAAAATTGATAAAAAGATTAAATAAATAATTTATTATAATAGAAAAATTTAAACTTAAATATACCAGTTGATCAGCGGACGTGGCAGCAAGCAGACTTGTCTAAGCAGGGCTCTACATAGTTTAACGATCAAGTGTACTAGACCTAGAATACCCTCGCATGGACCTCAATGTGGTTATGGTACTCCTTAAGCCACAGAATAAAACTTTCAAGAATGCTTTGGAAATTATTGTGGGAGAACTAAATTCAAGAATTCACCTTGAATTTACGGAAGTGCAAGTGAAGGAGCTACAGTTTGCTTTGTTGGTGGGCAAAAATACAAATAATGACATAAAGACAAGTATAAAAAATATGAAATCAAAGATTATGGAGTTAAAAAGAACAACAAATTACCTAGAAGATTGTAACCGGTGGAACAACAATCGTTTCACGTGCAATCCCCCCAAAACACGGTCGTAAATCATGGGAAGAGACAATTCGAATTGTAGCGAAGTTGCTTAAGTATAAGCTCCAAATACCACTCAAGAACTCAAAAGAGCACACCTGACATGTTAAGCTAACAACTCACGACCTAGAACTGTCAGAGATCAAAGATAGTGAGAGAGAAAGATACGCGCCTTGCGCCCTTCAATTGAGGGGGAGACAACATACATCTGGGCGACCCCTTTTGTCTGCTCTAATGGAAACGCGAAAGTATAAGACATCGTGAGCCGCCGCGGTGACCTGAATGGCCGCCATCACAGAAATCAGAGACAAGTTTGAGTGCCTAAAAGGTCCCATCTGGAGTCCGACAATAGTTTCGTCTCGCCGGCTTAGGAACCTTCCCGCAATCATGCCAAACGGGCGAGACCACTCTCGTCTGCCGATGCGTCGGACCCTGGAACCATTCCCTTCGGACGGGGGGGGAGGGCCTCATTCGGCCAGAATATAAATCTTCCGGCGCTAGAGTTGCAAGTCAGTATCCGCCATCCGCCCCTCGTCGGTACCAGCTATTCGCGTCCCGTTGGACTCTACACAATTCTCGCAAAACCCCTCAAGCTCGCGGCATTATCGTTAATTCAGGTGAGTCTACCTCGTATCCACTTCCACTGGCTCCTCAGACGCAGCGCACTCAGTCTCGATTTGTCTTTTACTCAAAAGCAAGATCTAAGTTCCACCCGTTAATAGTCATTGTCAAGAGACTATGATTTGAAGTTTGCGCCAAGAAAAGGATTACTCCCTCGAAACAAATCTTCGAGGTATTAGTAAAGCGCAACTCTACTGTGCAAGTGCTCTCTCTATCTCCCTCCACCAGTTAGAGCCTTCATTGTCGGCTTGGTATAAGCTCAAGGTAATTCGAACGCCTATCGGTGAATATTGTTCATTTGTTTGGACGGTGACCGTACCAACCAAGTCTCCCCCTATGTACATCTAATGTGTATAAAGCTTGTTTTAAAACTCCTTTTAACCTTGTAAAATAACTTTAATTTTCATATTATTAAAGTTATTTTTGCACCCGTTTTTCTGTTATCCCGGAACCTCCAAGATAGTCGACCGTTAGCCAAACTACATTCAGTTAATTTGCATTCTAATTATAAAGGGTGTTCCATTAAGACGGATCGCAGTTAGCAGTAAATATACATTGTAGCAAAATATATATTGAGTTTTTCTGCCTCTTTTAACACTACTTGCAATCATCAATATAGTAATGATTGAAACACCCTTTATTATAAATTTTCCAAGCACTGGAAACACAGAAATAGTTAATTTGACCCTATTCTACGAGAAAAACTATTATTGCAAGATTCGAGAGGCATGGATATCACTAAAAAGGTACTCAAGAACGCAAGAAAACTTAAGGGCATAGCAATCTACATCAAGGAAGACATGTGCTAGGCTTAACAGAATATCAGAAATAAACAAATTCTATTACTGAAGGAGGCCAGAAACCAAGGAAAACTGCCTTCTTTAAATGCGCAATACTAATAATCAAGGAACGAATGATTCCATGACCTGTGACTGCAAGTGACGAACCGACAAGGAAGGCTCTTGGTGACATCACAGTGTATAGGAGTGCTGATGGTGGCCAGCAAGCTTGAGGGGACAGAGTCGTTTCTTTAACTGCTCCTACGGGCGCCGGTGGCTGGGCTACTGCTGGTGCTGCGGCAGTGTATTCCGCTGGTGCTGTTGACATGTCCCCTGCTAGTGCGCGGGCGGCTATTGTGTCTATGTCTCCTGCTATGCTGGGGCGGATCACTTCTTGGGTCTACTGAGACTTTCAAGTCGGTAGCAGTGCTGTGCAGCGACAGCCAAAAGAATCTACGAAACCGTAAGAAATAGTTGAACTTTCCCCTATCAGTTTCTTTTGCTTATAGCTCAAATGGTATCTAGAGGATTATTATTTGACAAATTACCCTTTTTATCATTAAGTGATGAATCCCTACAGTCCGTTCTTGCCTCTTTAGCCAACGGAGGTCAATATAGAATTTTTTAGGCGCTTGACTAGAAAAAGGATGGGGGATCATCCGCCTCTAGTCAAAGGTGGCAAACTGGAATGCCCACGAGTACCTCTACAAACAATTGACCAGGAGATCAAACCGGACAGAGGAAAACTCTGCGAGACATTATTTGGACAGCTAAAAGTAGCCCTCGTCAAAATTATCGACATTCCAAATAGCTACGTGGTAATTGCAAGCTAGGAAAAAGAAGTAGAATAATCACTGATACAGGAAGGAGTAGAGATGCTAAAGGGAATAGGTCTAAAGCCCAAAATACCGCCCTAGATAACTGCAAACAGAATTATCATCTGGGGGAAAGTCGACGTTTGGGGGGGTTGACATGACCAAGAAGAAATAAAAGACGAAATAGAAAAAACCATGTTGCCATAAAAATAAATAAAATAATTAAATTTAGCCACTACAACCAAGTCTTCAAAATTGTGTGTGCAACAACAGATATGGCAACAAAGATATACCAACGAGGACTGCTCATGTTTAACATAAGAATTCTACCAGAGAACATGTTGTGCGAGAAACATATTAATATTCAAATACGCTTCCGTTGCTATAAGATGAAGGACCATTTGACGCGTGACTGCACTGAGAAAGTTACAATATAAACCACGAATGGAGATTGTGCAATGAAATTACTAAGAAATGCGTGAACTGCCATGTGCCACATATGACTATGGCAATGACATGCCCTTCCCAAAAGTAGATAATTGAACGAAAGGAAAAGAAGCGAGAAACGAAGAAGAAACTAGAAGAAATGCAACATACGCAGGAGTGGTAAAGCAACTGTGAAACTAATGCAAGAAGCACATACACATCTAAGTGTGCCACAACAGGCATCAATAGAAGTGCTCGCATACATACTCTATGCCGATGTGATTAATATTGGGAAACCGGGCACCTTAGCTACAACACTTAATACAATGCGAGAAAAAATGAAATAAAGAAGATGTGGTTCCATGAGAACCCCACCCCCTCATCTAAAGTCCTTAAAATCAACGTCGCTTTAACGTCGGGACCAACGAGCAACGGGGAACATACTACTAAAGAAAACCCAAATTCAAACATGTCAGTACAAAGCAATGAAGGAGACAAAATAGTACTCATGGAAGCACAAGAGATAAAACTTAAAGTCTACATAGATGAATGCTCCCCCCGCCCGAGAGGGAAGAAACAGGAAGACATCATTAAGGCAAGTAATGAATGAAAATGCAAATGGAAATTCAAAGGAAAGACAGGAGAAAAAGACGAGGAAGAAGTAAAAAACTCTTAATGGAGGATATTTATTCGAATCTATCTTGGCGACTGTGTTACTCTCTGCCATTCTAGATTTCAAAGTATAAAGAATGGTAGGTTTAAAGGCAACAAAGCAGAACCCAACAAGAGATCGACCCGCCAGAAGTCCAAAGAACTCTATTGACCAAACCTAAGAAACAATGGAATCAGAAAGGAGAAGAAAGCTCAGCATTCTGAAAATCAACACTCAAGGATAGATCGGTAAAACATCGACATTAGGAAATAACTTCAGAGAGACCGATCCAAACATAATATTAATATCAGAACATGGAGTGAATCCAGAAGAAAAAACAATGAAATTGTTCGATTACACCGTCATAAATGCGAACCCTTCAGGAGACCATAATGACGGGGCGGCCATAGCAATAATAGGAGGGTTAAAGTTCAAAGAAGTTAATAATTTGCATGAGGCATACTTGACCGTGAAATTTGAAACGGAATTAATGCCAATAATAGTAGACACGGGATACCAAGCACCAAGGAGTAAATTAGCTTTCCCTGCACAACCAATTTAAAATCTTCGGCACATGTTTTCCAACTATTTTTATGGGAGACCTCAATGCCAGGTGCAGTGTAAATGCATACCACTCCAGTAATAACAGAGGAGCCAACTTAGAAATGAAGTTGGAAAGAAACATTTTCCAATTTAAAATCTTCGGCACATGTTTCCCAACCATTTTTATGGGAGACCTCAATGTCAGGTGCAGTGTAAATGGATACCACTCCATAAATAACAGAGCAGCCAACTTAGAAATTAGGTTGGAAAGAAACATTTTCAAGAGATCAGGACTAGACTTTCCAACATATGTCACAGGCAATGCAGCTACAAAGCCAGACATCGTACTGAGTAGCTTCAATATTTCATACAACATCCACATGCAACCAGTTACCTTTGCATGTAGCGACCATGTTGAAGCAGTTTTCCTCATGAATTAATACCTGATACAGGTGCCAGTACTGACGAGGTAGGATTACAGGAGAGAAAACTGACGCTAACCTGGACGATATTGATGAGGAGAACTCAAGATTAACAAGAACGATCATTAAGGCGGATGAAAGATATATGCCAAAGACAAGATACCGTACTCGTTCACATCCTCGATGGACAGTGGAGATAAAGAGAAAGAATAGGCAACTAAGAAAATTACTAAACCAAACAATTCTCCATGGACCAAAAAGAGAACGATACGAAGAAATAAGAAGACGGAGAGAAGAACTGAGGCATCTCATAGAAGAACAGCAAAGCAACATATGGGATAGCCTAATAAATAAAAGTGATGGAAAAAGAAAAATCTCAAGAGAACTAGAGACTAATAAATAGACTAAAAGGCAGACGCCGAGGGAAAAAATAACAATTAAAAATTAAAGGGGAGAAAAGATCCAAGAAGGAGGACGAAGACTTCCATCCAGAGACAGACGAAGTGGTCAGCACAACCCTACGAGGAAACATAGACAAGATTACTCCAGCACCAAGTGTAGAGCGATGAAGGGAGGAAATTCTTCGTGCAGGTGCCTACATAGCAACGGAAGAGATCGGCGGCGCAATACAATCATTCAAGCAGAAAGCGCCAGGCCCCTCAGGAATAACCAGAATTAATCTTACCAAGCCACCGAACATAATCATCAGAACATTAAAGGATATTTTTAACGCGTGCTTAAACACCACTTACTTCTCTGATATCTATAAGCTAGCCCAAATTATATTCGTCCCAAAACCAAGGAAACCACCAAGCCACCTCAGTAGTGGATTATCTGTTCGGATTCGAAAGAAAAAGAAACACCACAATGGCATTTGTCATTATGACAGAGAAAATAGCAAAGGTCAAAGCAGAGAATAACTACATCGATCTGGTCCTGAGAGATGTATAAAAAGCATTCGACAAAGTCTGAGTCAGAGGAATTCAATATAGGATCTTAAATCTCCAGATCAATACCAAGCTGGAGAGAATTCTCCGCGATTATGTCACAGCCGAATAGCATGCGTAAGGATCAATGGTTATTCAATACAAGAATTCGAATTGGAAGCTTGACTCTTGCAGGGGGGTCTCAGACCCACGTAGTATATAATATACACAGTAGATCTGCCACCACAAATAATGCCGGGTTGCATAAACTTACAGTTGGCGGACGACATAAGCCAATTAAATCGTCACTCCGTACAGGAACGTACACTTTCAGGCAAGGACAACAGCTTTACAAATCAGCAACATCAACAACTACGAAAGATATTGCAAGATAAGAACGAAATGGAGGAAATTTACATTAATTCCAATCTCAAGGAACAAAACAGCAGAAATTGTTGTTGAAGATCAGAACTACAGATATCATAGTGAAGGAAAAGTGCTAGGACTCAGAATTACGACAAGAGGCTGCAAACAACATATAACGGAGAAGAAGAACAAGGCGATTCCGATGCTAAAACTATTGTAAAATCTAAGATGTTTAGGCATGAAAAATATAAGAAAAATCTATCTTGAACTAGGAAGATAGGTACTAGAATACTCGCCAGTCCCTATCAACGATAAATCAAAGCTATGAAAATTGAAACTTTAGAGAATTTCTAAATAAGAAGAAGGATTATAAACACTCAACATCTACATCAACAACAGAGCGGAGAAAATATGAAGCAAGATAGAGGAACTGCCTACGATATTTGCAGAGCACACGAACATCAGAGATGGATTCCCATTTAACACACGATTTCCCAGCGACAGACAACAACTGAGAATCGAGGAGGTACCCATGTTTACTTAAGTAGAAAATTCAAAAAGAGAGAAGGAACAAGCATAACGATAAAGATATTTACCCGACCATATACAAACCCAACCAACAAAGTAAACCAACCAAGATACCAGATTGATAACCTAATAAGACAACAGAAGAAACAACCGACTAAGAAGACAATACAGATCAAAAGTGTAAACAGAAATGATACGAACAAAATGAACCCAAAGTGTAATAAGTGAACTATAGCATTCCAAAGTTTAACAAAAATGATAATGAAGTGAAAGTTAATAGTAAAACAAGTAAACAAAGGGAAACTAAATTAAATAGAAAAGAATGTGGTAACAACAAGAGTAGTGAAAAGAAAAAAAAAAACCCAAAGAAATACAAAATAACAAGACCCATGAAAGTAAAATGTGAAACAAGTAATGAAAGTAAAAACAACAAACATGTAACATAAAAATACATAAACAAAGATCAGAGCTTCGAACTAAGATAACTCAAAACGGCATGAATTAAAGAAGAAGAGAATGAGTGAACAGGGATTAAGCGGTCCTCCCTCTTCTGTATGAGGAACATAGGTACTAAAATTGTGAGAAAGGAAGTAAGAATGAGGAGTGAATGCATGACAGTGGTTCGGAATCCAGGTTAATCAGCCGGCCTCCCTTGTCCTTCAGGCAAGGGTATTCCACCCTTTCTACCTTTGACTACCGAAGTGGCTCAATCTACCTCCTTACCAATCTATCCACTTTCAGCTCAAAACTTTCCGTCTCCCACTATAAACTCTTTTCTTAAGCTTGTTCCGGACTTCCCATTAAGCGCTTCCCTATCGGTTCACTTGAACTGAGAGTCAGAAATGTGGGGAGTTTCTCCAGAAGCAAGTCGGCTGCGTACACCCTCCTCTTCTGCCTTCCACCCTGATCGTGGAATGGGTCCAGAGGGAAGGAGAAACCGCGAGACGTACCTTTTTCTCCCTAAATATTTTTTTTACCAAAATTAAACAAAGCCTAGACTAAATATTTGATGAACCGTGTCAATAGAGTGGTTGCTAAAGATATTTAACCAATTGGGTGTTTATAGATAGATCAAGTCAAGGGAAAATATGTTTTGTGTTTGAATCGTAAGGAATAAACTATTCGCATATCTTGATTCAATAAAAGACGCGATAATATATGATAGATCTGCTTGTACAACGCTGCATCATACAGCGCTACAATGCCTCTTTTGACATGGGTTAATTTAAATGAAAATGTTTGTATGTAAGAATTGATATGAGTTAGTTTTCGGAATATCCTGAAAATTTTATTGTTGCTTAGTCATTATTAAACCTGCAAAGTAGAAAAATGAGGGCGATGTAGATTTTCTATTCCCTCTCTCTCATAAGAAAACCTGATACTTGGTGGGGGGAGAGTTTAATACCATTTTATTATCTCAATTAATAAAATAAAGGGCTAAAAAAGCCTCCTAAATCATTGTCTTGATAACATATCTGCACTGAGACACTGCTGCTACCAAGCAGTATAGAAGAAATAAAAATTCAAAGAATTACATAATAATTGTTGAATGGAGCCCACTGCCCAAAGGTAGCCTAAATCTATGTAATTAGAAATCTGATGAGTTTACTTTTTAGAAAAATGTAAATTCCTTCTGACTATTTTATCTTACACATGGGATTTGTTAGCAATGGATTTCCATGCTTTGTTTATAAAACGCGATCCCTACACGGTGTGGACGGAATTCGTTCGCAATTTTCAGTTTCTAATTTGTCGGTCTTTTTCTTCTTAAACACCTTAACCATTTTTGCTTTTTGAGTAGAATTATTGACTGGAAAATTTTTAAACTCCCAATTTGTCGATGAGGCATGGAGTCTTCCTTAGAACCCGAGTCGGAAGGACAAACGATGAGAATTTCCACGTTCTCAACATCAGCAGAATGATTGTGTAAAATATCAGAAAGCTGCGCAGAGATTCAGGATTCGACTGCGAGGCAACAGCAGAAAAGAAACCCTTGATGGACTCTCTATCGCCATCTAAACCTAGAAATTCGTCATTGAAATCCGAGAGACCTTAAAAAGGGACTGGAAAACTCATCAGCTGAGTGTTTATGAGGACATTCGCTATTTTTCATACAATAATAAGAAGGGGCAATTTCTGTGAAACATTATGCAGGAAAAGCAACTCAATCACACCAAGAAGCAGGTAAACAAATTAAAATACCCTTTGGATCCAGACATGATGTGGTTGCTCTTCAACGAGAACGATTTCTGACAACACCAGATGATAAACTCTCAGAACAACAAGTCGTTCGCTGTTGCACCCAAGAACGTGCCCAAATTCTTGCAGATAAAATTTACAGCGACGAGCTTGGTCTTCTTTTTTATCGGCAGTGAAGGTGAGGTCATATTATCCCAACTCATGCCTGGGGGCCTTAAGCTGATAACTGACGCCTACATTACTGTGGTAAGTGAGGTGGTAAAAACCTGGTTTAAGGGGGTAGCTGCCAGGTGGCTCTACCTTTAGCAGCAAGAATCTGTACTCTGTTACACTATTGGGAAGACCGAGGTACTGTTTGTCTAAAATTTCTCCGCTCTCACAGCACCTGATATTTGGCCTTTCAACTAGCCTGACTGCAACCTTTGAACTTCTCAGTATGGGGTGCAGTGGAATGAGAGACCATCAAATCCAGCTGCAACAAGAAACAAGAGCTAAAGGTCAGGATTAACAGGGCCTTTATGTGGCTAAAACGTAAGATTGTGAAGAAGTTTTGTCGACACAAGTGAGTTCATCGAGTTAAATCGACAGACAATGTTATGAAGACAAACCGACCCAAATTGGTGAATGTATCTAAAAAACTAAAAAACAGTTTGATTTTTTCATGAGACCCTCATGATGCGAGCGAATACAGCCTGCACACTGGACGTTGAATGGAGGGGTTTAGTTGCACAAGTTTGTGCCACCGATAGGCTCTCAGCCTGGAGAGGGTACAATGTGCCAGAAATTATCTAACCACATTAAATAAAGAAGTTTCCAATCGGCCGTTAATGAGCCTGGGGTGGAAGATATTTGCGACACGTTACCAAGAATATGGCTGCTTATACCTGACATCCCCTTTGCAGGACAGAAAAAACTTATAAAGGGACGTGGAGGTACATTAAAAATGGATGTTAAAAATATGACTTGTGTGTCACAAGTATCAATCGAGTGAAAATGGAAGCATTCTTTCTTTATCGTACGTCTACCATTCAAAATATATAGTTTTGCTGTATAACAACTAACTTTTGGTATCATTATCAAATCCATATTTATGCCTTGTTGTCATGTGACGCTACCCAGTCTTTTAATTTACCTATTCCGAGACCTGATTCTTTCAATTTGATTGCTTTCTTGAAATCGTATTTTCTTATATACAGATGTGCAAAAATACAAAACTATAAAAAAATTCCATTTGGAGTTATATTTGCTAATTATCTAAGAAATTAGCCTTCTTAATTTAAAAAATCCTTTTAAAATATTCCATATATATAATTCCATATATATAAATCGATTTCCAGGTTTTGTGTTCGAAGGTTTAATTATGGAAACCTTTTCCGTGAAGCGGAGTTTCTTTTAGAATGTGCATCTTTTGTTCAAAGTGCCTATCAGAGGTACCTATTATGTTTACACTGTTAGAAGCCGAGTAATATCCATTCACTTCAAAATAGAGAATCAAATAGATAAAATAATAAGATGACTGATTATTTTAAATTTGTCTTAAAAAAAAACATTGCCTAAAAAACATTAGATGCTCGATTAACAAATTTAAAGGTTTATGAGAATCACTTAGCTTACAACCTTTATCTTTAAATACTACAGGAAATATGTGATATTGTCATTAAAATCTTTCCTGACCAAAAAATATATACATGTCAAAGTGTTTACACAAAACTTTCGCCATTCTATTTTACATTTCCACTGCATTATTCACCAAGAATTAACAGAATCATTAATGTGATACTAATTGTAACCAAGATAGTTAACGTTATATAAACACGCGCATTGCATCGACGTGAATTAAGTTTATTATTAGACGAATATGAAGTGATTAATATAATCGCTTAAATTAAGTCCAAGAATGGAAGTAAGTCCAATATGCACTCCCCTACATTCCTTCCATGATATAAACTTTATAGCATTCAAGTTTATTTAGTTCAGCAAATGAACCAATGTTCAGTACCCATATAGAACTGGGACAAAGAAAATGAATTCTGAAATGGCAGTGAAAATTTTAGAATGTGGCCGAAGTCTAACGAAAATGCATCCCGGAATTTGATACAAAACCACTGAAACATCTTGGCATTACAATCATCCAAGTCAAAATTTTAGGCATAATTTACTACTCAAGAGATGCAGAAGCAAAGATCTGGACGAAGCAGATCTAGTGCGTGGGAAGATTTACTCGATCACCACACAAATGAGTTAGGATCTGCCTGTGATGAAGAGATCAGCGAATTAGATGCTCTGCGGATTTTAAAGTCGCCACAATGAAAAAACTACATTACATGGATGTTACTCGCTATGACTGAAAATGAAACGAATCACAGACTAGAATTATATCAATGTTTTCAGTCAATGGAAGCCGAAGACGTAGAGTTTGTCAACAATGTGGTGCGGTCCGATTAAGCAACCATTTCTTTTATTAGGCCGTTACAGGTATCGCATATCTCCACATGTTGCAGAAAGAAATTATGCTACTAGTTTAGATGCTGTTGGGAAACAACGCTAATCACTTTCAAATGGTTGAGCATATCTCTTGATTATCATTGTGAAATCTGAGAGTACATGGATTAAGCGTTGCCTAGCCGTTGGATAAGACAGAAACGAAGCATTGACTATCCTCCACGTTGAGTAGATTTGTCTTTTCCTTATTTCCAATTGTGGAACAACCAGAAGGAAGCAGTAAATTCTACAAGAAATACAATACATAAAAACTCGAACCCTGAGGTTAAGAAAAAGTGCGGAAGCATCACAGCATCCACATTAGCCAATGTCTAAGGCAACGTTGTAGCTGACTAGGCTCTTGAGCACGCTCTCGTAAGAAGCTCTTATTACAGTCCCGAGAAGATAGCAAAAAAGCCAGCCTTTCTAACGTAACAATTGTTGTGTATTAATCAGCTATTTTACTTGTTATCCGTGCTTTCGAGGAGAATGGGAAATTCACTTAATCTAATTTAGATAGCCTCAATATTGACTTTTTAACCACATATTTACCATGGCATCATTGCAAATAATTCTCGATTTATAAGGCTGATCTTAAATGGATTAAGTGATTTTTCATTATCTTCGAAAGCAGGGGTAACAATTAAAATAACAATTGATACTAAAACTTTTGTTTGCCTTAGAAAGGCTGGCTTATGCGATATCCTCTCGTAAGAAGAGCTTCTTCTGAGGCCTTGATGAAGAGCTTAGTTAGTTACAACATTGCATTTTTCACCATATATATATATATATATATATATCGACAAAGGTTTTGAGCTTGCTATTTTTTAGCCTAATTTTAAAGCTAAATATTCCAAAATTTAGAGCCCAACACATTTTATTAATAAATATAGTCAATTTACATATATGCGTAGTTAATATGTACAGTGTTGTCTCTTGTTTTACAAGAGTGCTCAATTTGTTTTGGCGTAAGGAAGTTTCATCTTTAAATCTAACTTTGACCAATTCTTTAATTCTCCAATTTTACATTTTATCCCAAAATTTAGCCAAATTCCTTGTGTTCTTCTTTGTTAGTTGAGGTTTATTCGGAGCCATTTTTGACTTAAAACCTTTAACAAAAGTTCTTCACCTTATTGTTCACGCCGAACCATTCATACTTGATTTTTTCGATCTTGTGCAATCTTGGCACTGGAAGTAAAACAACCCTTGAGCTGGGACCGAATCAAGATCTTGGAATTCATCTGAACCTACAAATTACGTTAGCACATTCAAAGCTCACCCTGAATACGTTAGCTGATAAACAGATCATACTGACTACGTTAGCAGACACACAAATTATCTTGAAGACTTTATCAGGTACACAAATCATCCTAACTACGTTAGCATATACACATATCATCTTTACTACCTCAGCAGATAAACAGATAATCATGACTACATCAAAAGATAAACAAGATCATCCTGAATTCGTTAGCAGGTAGCGAGATCATCCTGACTACTTTAACAGATACATAAATCCTCCTGACAACGTTAGCAGAAATACAGTTCATCCTGACTACGTTAGCTGATAAAGAGATAATTCTGACTACGTTAACAGTATTTCCGTTTTTTCTATAAAGAAATAAATGAATTAATGTGACATAGACCAATCATATATTGTCAGTAACTCTTTAAGTTGAATAGGCGTCCCCCTCCCACTCCCATCCATGATTTTACATGCGCGACATACCTACATGAACTAGATAAAGACTTTGGTTTGAGAGGTAGCTAGGGTATTATTATCTTATCATACAATGACGCCAATGAGGTCAGTCGCGAAAGAGACGATTTAGGTGTACATATTGATTATAAGAATGATACATTAAAATTAATTAATGCCTACATTAGTCACAAGGAAAGTTTTAATTTTATTTGCTCCCATCACCAAAAACACCTGATGATATGGTATAACTCGGTAAATTGGTTCCTTTACTAAATCTTTTTAAATCGCTTTAAAGAAAGTCAATAACATAATATTCTCTGTTTGATGGTTCAAACCTAGTTTGTGACATTAAAAAATTGTTAGAGCTTTTACGAACAATCTCCACGCTTTCTGAGACTCTTTAGTTCTCAATGAGGAGTTACAGTTTTGTGGTAACCGAACAACGGCTATCTCTATCATATCTTATCCGCACTGAGGTCGACCCAAACAGAAACTTCAACTTCGCTTTAATCGAAAGCAGCGTTTTCAGTCAGCAATGCGTCGCTCTCAAAACTAGAATGTAAAAAATGGCTAAATAAAGTTATTTCAAACTGGAGCATTTAATTAATGCATATATGTTTATCTACCATTCGCTCGTCTTGGTTACTCGACTCTGGTATCTTTCCTGTTAATCCTATCAGGTCTTAGTCTCTCCTATTTATTACCTCTTTCTGACATTGAATGTAATTTTAACTTTCATTTCTCTTTAACTCATTGTAGCCTAAGCGTAGCTTCTGTGCTTCTTATACATGTAGTTCCTGTTTCGATTTACGGATTAGTCTAATTTATAAATGAATATATATTTATTAAACATGTTATCTCAGCATTTATATATTTTAGACAAAAATATATAACTATCTATCGCTATATCTTATCTTTATATTATGTCTGCTTCAATAATATCTCTCTCCAAGAGCCATTCGTTCTCTTAAATAATGGCTAAAACTTTACCTCTCTTTATAAAATCTAGTTGGAAATCTAGATCATTTAGCATGAAATCCTTAATTGGTAATTTTAGAATCAATCGTCAAGGCCAGCCCCTAAATCAATTAATCAAACTACAACAATTTCATTAGCGACATTCAAACATACCTTTCGAGAGATAGATTGCAACAACCAAATTCCTCAAAATCCTTTCTTTGTGTTAATTAAGCAATCCAGAGTGAGGTAGAGTGTTGCTATTGACTTAAATATCGAAATCATCTTTGGCAGAATGTCAAATAAACGATTGTTACAGGAAATTAACCCGGTCCTAATTTGTCGGATATGGATGAATTGATTTAGGATTTCGCTGTTTCAGTAAACCAAGACCTGTCGTAACGTTCTTCCATCAGAAAGATGCGTTACTATTTGAGTTCAACAAGTAACGTTTTTGTGACTATTACTAATAATAGTATTACTCTTACTTCTCTTCTTATTACTATTCATAATAATATAGGCCATACCATTAATAATCTTGCTTTCTGTTATCGTTTAACTATTGGTTAAATTATATCTCCTTATCTCCTTTTTTATCGATCTGTTGAGGAGTTTTACACAACCCGCTCCGTTTCTAAGCACCAAACAGCGTCCTCTTAAGGTTAAGCGAACTATGAGTTTCGCTCTTTCCCACCTCGAATTTCATGATTTGTAGTCCCTTTTCAAAAGCGCTCAGTTGGCGAAGTAAAAGCTGGTTTTCATTTTACTTAAGTAATAATATTTTCCTTGCCTATCTTTTTGTATGTGTATGAATTTGTTTTGCTCTATTTTGTGTGTATCTCAGTAAAGTACTAGCGTGTATTCGTCTATATCTTCCTATATTAGTCGTGTCTTCTCTTTCATACGTTCATCAATTTTGTAGTATTTTATTTGTGTTCTTTGTTCCTTCTTTCACCCTTGTAATAAGTTACTTTTGTGGGGGCAATTTTGACAAGTGGTGGGTTAAAAAAAAGTCATTTAAAAATACATTTTATGTTAAGCTGATATAGAAGATAGAGGAGCATAAAAAATAAAATGAAACGTTGAAATAGGACAATTTTTCCTCATTGTTATTTGTTTATTGTTTTTAGTGACATGGAACGTTTTTTTTGGCGTTTGTGCAATTATTCGATAAGCGTAAAAGGGTAGCAACTTAACCCAAGATTAGAAAGGAAGTTGAGTCCTTTAACATTTAAAAAAATATTTAAACTTTATGGTGACATTTATTTAAGATTAATTATTTGATTTTGAAATATTATTTTAAATAATGTAATAAGTTCCGCAAATTATCTAATCGTTTGCCATTCTCACAAATTTTAATTTTGGAAAGGGACTTTACAGACACACTTCATATCCGATTCTTTCTAAAAAAGAAATCCAGGGAGAAAATCAATAAACCTATTAAGAACATCGAGCCGTCTTTATTTTCTAGTACAATGGACTTTAAGCTAAAAGGGAATAAAGGAATTAGAAGAGGTGGACTTGCTTGAAACTGCCTTTTTTAAACTTTTAACGAGTTCAATGTAATATGTGAAGAACTAAAGGGAAAACATACACTTGTGAATTTTGAAATAATAGGTTAAGAAAAAAAGGTACCATTACTGGCTACATTCTATCTGAGTTTTATTGATGGCACTAGATTAGATATTTCAATTTTCTTACAAATATCTTTTTTAGTTTTTAGGCCAAAGACAAAGAAATTCATCCAGATCTCCGAACCAAATTAAAGGGGGTATCAGCGATTTCATTTGAGGGTTAGTTTCGAAGAAATCTGAATTAACCATTTAATCTTTGCTAGACCAAATTTCTTTCAATAGAATAATTTTTAATCACAAGTGAATTTAAAATCATTAATGCATATATAACTTAGATGATTAAAACTAGTCATTTCTAATGGGTATACAAGACTTGATGGAGTCGTTCTTTAAGAAAAGTCAGAAAACTCACAAAGTCATCAGCGAAAAATAAACATAACGAACTTACCTGATATGGGTGGTAACTAAGATATATATATATATATATATATATATATATATATATATATATATATATATATATATATATATATATATATATATATATAGTACAAGAAAGAGAAATTGGACGCGAAAGCAATGACTTTGGGATTAACCTTTAAATTGTGAGCGGGTAAGAAGATGTGGTATAAAAATTCCTTGGAGGTTCCTAGCTTAGAGAGATACTGGGTTTGATGGGGTAACGCTTTGGGCGAAGTAGAGTCACTGTGCCTGGTAGCTCAGCGGTAGAGCATCTGACCGGCAATCAGAAGACCCGGGTTCGAGTCCTGGCCAGGAATTTCAAACTTTTTTCCCCTGGTGTTATCTCTGTCTTTTCGGTAAAGGATTGCCTTCATTGTGCCGCCCTCTGCTCTCTTTGATTCTAGTCTTCTTCTAATGTCCCTTTTTCTTACCTCTAAAAAAACTCCTGTTTCTTGTCTCATTGCTCATTCGCGTCAAATTTCTCTTTCTTGTACTATATTGTTATATAGTCTGCAATGCAAGGTTTCTGCACCTTTATTTCTGTCTTCAAAATTGTTTTGAAAGGCAGAATATGCAGAAAGCCCTGTGGTGATTGTTATCACCCGCAGAACTTGCATTTGCTCCTTCTTCTATATATATATATATATATATATATATATATATATATATATATATATAGTATAGTTAAACCACTGTATAGGAGCCAACTGTTTAATTTACGAGACTAGTTTCAGTATGTAGTTTATCATACCCTCATCAGTCGTATACTGAGAATGCGATTGTTACAAATGTCAATTAATAGCCTACAGATCAGAAAAAAAGAAAAGGAAAAAATCACAAAGAACCACAATATGTGAGAAAAAGGTAGGTCATTAATCAGGGCCTATGAATTTAAGATCGATGACTAAGTTGTTTACGATGAGGTTACGAGAACGGAGGCTGCATTTCAATTGCTCATCATCAGGTATGTTGCATCAGGTATGTTTTCGAGAGCACTTAGGATATGTGACCCTTGCTTTCTAGAAAACGAGAATACATATATAACCTGCAGCTTCATTGAATTAAATTTTCCCCTCCACTTCATCAATGAAAATTTATCTAAAGCAAAATCTAGTCATTAAGGCCCCAAGGATAAAAACAAATTTACTAATACGAAGTGTCTATCCCTTTCTTTTTCTCCCCTCCTCAAATGAGTGCGCAAAGTTATTTCTCCAGGCCTAACCATATTTAAATACCCTTTATCTATCCTTAAATCTTTCCGTTCGACCAAGCCCTTGGATTAGCCAAATGAAGCAGGTGTATATTTAATCCCGTGTGGCTCTACAAACTGTCCCTCATTCTACATAGGAGAGACCGGAAAAACCTTAACAAAACGAATTTATGAACATAAATGGGAGGTCAGACGAGGCAGTACCATATCCAGTATTTTTAATCATATTATCAATTTTAACAACCAAATTGGCTATTTAAAGGGACAAGTCATATATAATTTTAAAGATTTCCGTAAAAGAAAAATAGTAGAATCTATATCAATAGGAGAAATTCCCAATTTTAATTTGTCAGATGGGCAATTGAAATGCAGTCTCCATTCCCGTAGCCTCATCGTAAACAGCTTGGTCAACGATCCTAGACCCCCCACCCGGATTAATGACCTTTTCTCCCAGTTTTGTGTTTCTTTGTGTTTTTTTCTTTACTTTTTTTCTGATTTATAAGCTATTTATTGACATTTGTAACAATCGCATTCTCAGTATACGACTGAAGAGGCTATGATAAACTACATACAGAAACTACTTTCGTAAATTTAACTAACATACCATAACAGGCCATTGAGTTATTTTTTTATATATATGTATATATATATATATATATATATATATATATATATATATATATATATATATATATATATATATATATATATATATATGTGTGTGTGTGATCAGAGTTAAAGCTAATGGAATATAAAATGGAATACATGAACTATGTAAGAATAAATATACCAATATAGAAAAAAAGAAGTTAACTTAAAGAAAAAGAGAGATAAGAGGTTGTCAAGAAATTAATGTTGTTTAATTAGTTTTTAAATTGATACAAATTTGATGCAAACTGCTTGAAGATAACTCTACTAAAGCGGTGCAGTAATTTCCAATGCGTGCATGTTGAGCTAGTTATCCCTGCTTGGCTAAGCATCTGCCTATTCGCCAAATGAGCCACCAGTTCATGATGCCACTGAAAGTTTTGTGTCCGCTCTGACTGGGATTAAGTTACTGCCTCAACGTCAGAAATTTAACGCCGTTTCCAAAAGGGTTCGAGAGTGCCTTTGTTTTCAAATCCTAAACCAACTTTCTGTCCCATGTAAATAATATGGCCGCTGTCAGAGGTGGGAAGTTACTTGTTATGAGACGCATTCGTTCGACCAATGTTCAGCTCCCTAATAATTATTATGGTGTTTGGTCTCAACGATTTATATGAGTACAAGGACTTCTTTGTTGTTGTTAACCTCGAGCGATGCTGGTAAAAAATCCAGGTATTGAACGTTGTTAGTGGTCCAGATTCTAAACTTTGATAAGGTTTATTGAAACTTGAATTTCATTAAATGATTTTGAACTACTATTAATAGAGCTAAGAAAATAGTACGAGTCAACCTGGATAGCCCCTCTTGAACTGGTCGCATATTTAAAAAAATTGGTAGGACCTCTTTAGAGCAGCCTTAAAAAGTGGCAGATTTGCCTTCTTTGACAGTAAGAATATTGTCAACTCAACATATGCATCCTCGACGACCCTGTATCTGCCGAGAATAAAGCAACACCCTTCGTGCATCTTCATTATCATCAGAGCATTTTGATAAATATCATTTACAGCATTTCTTATATTGAAACAGAAAGCTTCTTCTTTCTGGAGTTAGGAGACGAACAACGACCTTTTTGTTCTTTTAAAGCTGATATTCACTAAAACAAGTTTCACATTCCTTTTTGTGAACTTTTCTTGGCACCAAAATTCAGCGTTCAAATAAATCCACAGCTTTCATAGTTCTAAGTGTAAATTAGCCATTTTTTCAATATACATATTTAATTTCAACTTTTATTCATTAATTTTAATGGTAACTGAGGAAGAGATATAAGAATTAAAGAGAAAAATAATATAATTTAAAAGATATGCTTCACAGAATTATAAACCACATCAAACCACTAAATCGAGCAGACAATATTTTAAAATTAAATCCAACATACATCATATTACAATAATTTTAACCCATACATACATACACAACCCTTACCACACCATAACCTCTGCCTTTTATCGGAAAAAGTGCAAACGAATCGTCTAACCCCTAAATATAGATACATTTTTATGTCACTTTGACAAGAGTGCTTTTTTATGGGGAAACACTTTTATAAAGGTTGAGCAAACAAAATAATACTTCAGATTATAAAAACTACTTTAGTACTCGATATATATATCACCATCTTTGCAATTATTTGCCTGCATCTGGAGATTTTGATGTGGAAAAGAAACCATGTTTTCAGTTTCATTAGGTTAAATGAAACTTCTTTAACTTAACCACTTAATTTTTTTACTTTTTATTTCTTATTTGGTAGATTTGACTGTTACTTTTTCTTTCTGGAAAAATCAAATCCTGTTTCAGACGAGTTTTCGTTAACTTATTGTTCTTGAATTTTTTTATATTCCAAGTCACCACTTTTGCGTTAATAGTACATATATAAGTCAGGGTTAAAACGAATTTAGGGGCAAGTATTTGTTTTCTTGGAACTTTTCCAACCTTGTGATTTAAGAATAAAAATTTAAAGTTCTTATCTTGCTGTCATAACTCCGAAGTAATGGAAAGTCAGTGAACATAAAAAATTATTTATTAGTGCAAAGATTTAAGGTTGAAGTCTGCGAACAAAAGAGAAATTGCTCTGAAAGATTTCGTGTAGCACCAGATAAGGGTCCTTTCGACGTAGCTCGGCATCTTAGTTTGTAGTTTCTTCATTTAAGTCTTGCATTAAATTTAATAGGAATTGGAGCAATGTTCCAGAAAACACCTCCTGATAGAATATTTGCTTGATACATTACTATACATATGCTCAATAAGCCATAGAAATAAGGCAATGCTGATTCCGAAGTGCTTTTGTCTTTTAAAAAGGCCCCAAACTGCTCAAAGATAGGATAAAAAAGCAGGAAGAAAAAGACAGAAAAATGGGCTAAAATAATATAACCCCTTTTACCTTTAGTTAAATTAGCAACTTACCTAAATGACTGAGATTAGTTAAAATAAGCATGCTATTAATAATAATGCTAAAATAAATTGCACAATTTTTATATAGGGTATATTTATAAGCGGAAATCGTAAATGCCCTAAAGAACATATAGTTTTATCCTTGTTGGCTTGAAATAAAACTACAATATATTGCACCCGGTTCTTGTAAACAATTACCTCTTGTTATTAAACTCATTTCATTTTCTATACTACCATCAAGTGATAATTGCTGTCCGAAGTATTCTTATCCTTGTACTTGTACACACCATGAAGTGGTAACTTAGTGTGTCCAGCATTTTACAGCTTTCAGCTAGGGAATTGCGTTCCCTCCCGGCCCTATTTTCTGTAAAAGAATCTTCGGTCTTATATACTATAGGGGATTAAGATTTATCACACCCTGAAGAAATTAAATTATCAGGAAACCTTTCGTTTCTACAACGCCAGACTCCCTCGAAGACTTTATCTTACTAATTTATCACCGTCCTTCAAAGTTAAATTTAATAAAAAAAAGAAGTTTGAAGGAGAAACTGTCTTTGCTTATACACATTTTAGCCACCTCCATATTTACAACGTTTAATACAGGCAGAAGGTTATTAATGTTACTATAATTGTTGGTCAAATATAACTTCTGGTAGCTGATTTATTCGAATGTTTCTAGTTTTAGCATGTTTGTTATGAGTGGTAATTTATATGTTGCTCATAATAGATTGCTTGGTGCTTAGTTCTTTAAGTATTATATTAATTTTTTTAATAAGCTTTGTAAAATGCCATTAGACTTTTACTTTCCCGTAAATATTCTGTAAACAATTAACTAGTTGTTGAATAAGTGATTCACCCTTAGCTTTGTTTGGTCGAGGGTAGCCACAAACCTTCTAAAAGTTTTGCCGTTATTCATCGCTTAAATTCGTGAAAAATTTACTCTTATTTTCTGGTCGACTATACTCTTTCCTAATTTTTTATACGTTATAATCTGTACAATGCTAGCTGTCGCGAAATGGCCAGACTTTATATATATATATATATATATATATATATATATATATATATATATATATATATCTTTTGGAGATTTGGGGTCGAAATTGGCTTGAGGTTCGACCTTGGCCGGTTCGTAATGGCAGATATTATGAATTGAGTGTGGATGGTTTACTTTGGGCCAAGTTAGCCAAAGATTAACACATAGCTGGTACACGTTTTTAAGTTGCGAAAGAAAGACAATAACGAAAATATACCTTTACTAACAACAAACGAAATAGAACTTAAATATACACAGATATTGGGTTTAGAAGGAATGATCGCTTAGGCGAAATTAAATGTGTGCACGAGACACAGGAGGGGTAATTATAGGATTAGTGGTCAGGTTTCGGTCGGTGATTAGAAGGGGATTTTAAACCAAGGCTCGCACACAAAGAATGGGACGATTCGGGTAGGTCAGATTATAGAACAATATTTAGGCGTTAACAGTTGCAACTGCTGACGTTTTCATTAAAAGGAAGGGCCAGTCGATATATGTTGACTGCAATGGAGATGTTGGGTTATCTCACGAGGCGGATGAGGAAGCAAACGTAGTTTGGCTTTCGGGGATTGAAATCCTTGTTGGATACTCGTCGATTGACTCGGACAGAGTTCATAGATATCGATTTAACCTTCGTCCTCGAATCCAAATCGCCGTTCTCTTCGATCGCGGCGGGCGAGCGTTTCCTTAGCTCTTACGCGGTAATAGGTGAGAAATCTTGAAGTGCTACTCGTAAAGCCGAGTCTGAAGATTATATACACATTCTGCGGGGTGGCTTTACTGGCTTGGTGGGAGCTTCCACAACTCGTGCAATCTTGGGGAAAAGGCAATGTCTTCTTCGAGGAAACCGAGATAAAGTTGGTTTAGACTGTTCGAAGAACTTCGATCTATATGTTCCTAAGCAAATACAGCTGGGGTGCAATAAGACGGCATAAACCGCCTCCTCGCCGTATATCAGCCGCGATTTCAAAGCTCCATACGGTGATCTCAAGACCACGTGGGTAGAGGAGGGCACGGGGTCGCTCTTCGACCTTATTTTTCTACAGTAGTAATTACTATCAAACAGTTCCTCATGGGATCTTATCTGTTCTCATATGGTGTTTCATCTGGCTTAGTGATTTGTTTTCAAAAGGTTTCCTCACTATATATGTCTTATAAGGTTTTGTTATACATGGCATGGCTTTATAAAAAAGATAATCTTAATTTTAGAAGGGAGATTTTCCTTATTTTCCCAAAGTATTTTGGTGGCCTCACTTAATTTTCCGCGAGAAGAACTATTCTCATTGTTATTTTTCTACTATGATTATTGTCAAGTAGTTTCTCTTTTATTATTGTTGCATATTTAAAAATTATTCTGTATATTACTCCATTCGTTCATTAAATTTGTTTCTAGTGTAATTTATATGATTGTTTCTTTTCTATAACATATATATAGGTATTTATTTAGGTATGAATTTATTATATATTTATGTTTCCAATACAGTAAAATTTGATTGGACATGGAGCTTCGAGGGTTGTAGCGACAATGTAGATAAGTCATTTAAACATATATTTGAACATTTTTCTTTATCCCTAACTATACAAAATAAGTCAGCAATCTGATTGAGAAAAGGGGACCATAACAAGATGGACTCATTTGTTTATGCCAAATACCAACTCAAGTGGGGAAAGCAAACTAAAGATTTTAGGGTTTTCCACTCAACTTTCACAGGTGTTAATCTTTCATCTGTGACTATGTAACTTTTGTCCCGAAATATAGCTTGTTACTCTCCCTGAAAGAGTCGTGTTCTTCAATGAGAGGACGAGATAAGGTTTCGGTCAATGTTTTGTCTCCTGGCTTGAAGCGGACTCAATATCAAAGCGGGAGAGTGTGCATGTGTGTTGGATTTTGTCTCGCCTTTTTTCCCAAAGTGTTTAGGGAGAGTTGCAATTTGAGTGGAAAATTTGTGAGAGTATAAGATTGAAGCCGCCTGAAAGTTACTCTTACCTGCTTTAAATTTTGTATGCATAAGTTCTGCAGCAAGTTAGGTTAAATTAAAAATGAGATCGAATATATTCCTCTAATTTTAAATAAAAAAAGAGCAGAATTTTCAAATTTGATCTTTGATTAAGGCCTGCATTTTACGATGAACACATTATTGATTAAGACGTTATCGCGAACAAGGAAATACAGAACTAAAGAATTAAAGGCTAGTCCAAGAAGCAAGAAGTTGAACTCTACAGTAAACAGACTATTAGAAGACGATCCAGTTTTAACATCTTACTAATTACATTCTAATGTTAAAAATAAAAGGCTAGGAATACAAACATATTTAAATGGACATCAATCATAATCTTGCCTTCTTTACTCTTTCAATAACTAGAATGAAAATAAATCTAAATGTATATCTATGAGTATAACTTCGAGCAAAGGTTGAGTAATAAAAAATGGATGGTAAAACAGATCTTTCTCTTTCTCAGAAAGCGCAGATTAATCGCGTTTGCTTCGAGATCTTCAACAAATTTCGAACAATGACAGCTCTTTGAAAAGGCTTAATGAGATACCGTGGGATGCCAGGGCACGAGGGCTTTTGTCTGCAGGCCCTGTGAGTTATATTTTGCTTGAGCTGTGGCAGGATTTGATATAGATAATATCTTTTGCATTTGATCATGGTTAAATCTCTAAAAATTGAGTAAAGTCGGATAAGAAACAAAAAGTAAAATTGATTCCATCATGTGAACCAACCAGCTGGTGATCTCTCGCCCCCCCCCCAAAAAAAAAATATTGCTATCCTCATATAAAGTAAGGCATTCAGATCAAAATGGCCTCAAGGCATTTATTATATCACACCACGATAGCGATGAAATTGTAAGTTTTGTGAATTTGAGGGTGAGGACAGGAGATGTCAGAATCAATTATTGAGAATTGGGCGTCTGTGTAGTAAGATGGAATTGTATGTTTGGGTGTATGTACGTGTTTTTTGACAGGCTATACATACACAATGAAATTGTTTGACATCCTTACTCATAGAGGCCGATGCAAATTGTTTGATGATGAAGGATATGTAGCTCTTGTACCAGAATGTGTCATCCCACGAAAGAGGTTGAAGAGCTTCTGCTGGAGAGGCCTCGGACAAAGGAAACGAACCAGGAATTGAGATTGATCAATCGTAGTTATTTTAACAGATTATGTGAGAGAAAGTGATTTTAGTTTCTAATTTTGTGTTGCGTTTCATCATAAAATCTTTATCATAGGGATGGGGGCTGTAATGGTTTTTGATAAGTCTAACTGATTTTTAATTTTGTAAATGGTCAAGAGAGATAAAATATTGGTGAACAATGTCTCAATTCTAATGTAATTTGGGTTGGGGGTAAATACGGATTTCCCACATTTCGTTAATGGTGTAGTAAATGATTAACCCCATTTTCTGTTAATAACTGTGGTAAGCGGGGATTCGACTTCAATGATGAGAAAAATCATGTGAGTGTTCTAATGGAAAGAGCATTTCCCCATAATCATGTATGTGGGAAGCCTAGTTATGCAAACTTGAAGCGAGGCCTGTTGGTTGGTGGCTGGCCTTTAAGATCGCAGATTTTGGTATTTTAAAATGCAAAGTTTGCAGTTGTAGACCCTGATACGTGCAGGTGTGATTTCTTTCGGCTCCTTGAGAAGGTTTTTAGCATGAGGCAAAGTAATAAAAGCATTTATGATGTCTTTTATATAGAAATTAAACCCCAAGATTCACACCAGGATTTCAAAGTCAAAGGAAATTAATTTGAGTTCGTTATTGGATTAAACCTAGTTTTGGTAGGAGAATTTTTGTGGGTTTAGCAATCGGAGAAGGGTTGGCCTCAGTTGCCGTGGACAGACTTAACCTTTTTCGTCATTTGAATTTGCCTTTTCTTTATTTGCAGTGATTTTAAAGGGTCCTATCCGTTTAAGACTTTAACGATGCTAAACTAGAGCAAAGTTAAAATTAAAGAAGATAAAGAAACCAACAATTGGGGTTCCTACCTCATGATCCTCCATGCGAAGTCTTCTTTGAGTTTCCAGTCCAAGTCGATTCTTCTCTCCGTCCACAGCTACTCTGCTGTGTGCAGTTTCTTGCCTCGCCACTTTTCTTGCAAGCTTAAGGCTTGATTAAAGACTGCTCCGTTGGAACCGAAAATAAAATCACCGGATGTTAATATATTACTTTTATCCAATGGGGTAATTCTAGACAATAGTAAATGATTACGGAAGGCTCCTCTTATCACTGCTTGCTTTGGTTGAGAAATATTTAACGACGTTTACTCTATCAGATGTTCAGAGCGACTGTTTGCTCCATCAGACTTTGAGAGTGACAGGGAAGCAAGCTTCTCCCAGATATCCATAAGGATTCCGCCAAATTGTTGGTTGGTTGGATTTAGTGAATAAATAAAATTATTCTCCGAAACTTGGTCTTTTATTTATTAAATTTATCAAATTTATTAATTAAATTTCTTCATTAAAACTATCAAATTGATTTATAAAATAAATTTTAAATATATTTGTATTTTTATATAAAAATATTCTACAATAAATAAACAATAAGATAAGAAACCTGCAAATGCCTGTCTATGTTTATTACATATGGCGTTGGAAACATGCTTTCATGATGTTTCTTCAATTCAATTATTTTGATGAAATGCGTTTCATGCATAACAAAATCCAAAGACCCTCATTCCTACTGTTTATATTAAATATTGTGTTTTAGAGTTTAATTAAATACGCCATCCTTTATGTTGATCTTAATTAGAGAACTTTAGGATCTACCTGAATAAATGTCACAAATTCCACCACTGTTACCATTAGGGAAGAATAGATATAAGATACATGGGCTAAATGCAGCTACCTACTACGGGAACAATCCCCAGGACCGAATGGCCAGAACCAAATGATTCCAACAGACACCGAGATACGAAACTTGGTCTTCAAACTAGATATTGCGCACGATTCTGGGAAACAAGACCGCACTAATCATGAAAGTGAGTTGATCCAATGACCTCATGATTAATTAACTGAGCAGAACTGGAGAAAATATCCACAAAGCAACAGAAGATTTACGACATAAAAAAGAAGTGAATGTTGGATCCATTATACCTACCTTATATCATTGAAGCCAATTTGTTAATGATGAACAAACTACGAAACATCTTTCCCCCGGGCGAGGCTAAGGCATTAGAAAATCAACTTTAAGCATTAAGAGTGACACTGGTGATTCATTGATGAAACACAACGCTGAGAATCGTCTGGCTCTTGAAAGCGTTCCACGCCCCTTCACATAGATACCAATGGTTATGCGACCAAAATGTGAGGGTTATTACAATGACACAAATATAAAGGTACTAGGTTAGTATGTTTACTGTGAGGACGGATTGAAGACTTCATTAATTCAACAACGCTGACTTGCTACACATTTTTTACCCGATAAAGGCCAAACCAGCCGAAAAACTTGGAGATATTTCTTCACTTTCCCATCGGGGATTTTTGAGGAGTTTTTTAGAAGTTCCTCCTAGACAACTTTATGTCTGCCTACTCACCCCCCCCCCTCACTCCTTTGACAGAGTTACGAAGCAGAAATGAACTGGACTGCCTGTCATCTTGCCTCACTCCAACTATGACGTTCTTTGTGATAGACATAATTGAGGGCGCCAAGGAAAGCAGATATGAGGAGTAGCCCACAGTGGAACTCGGCGTCAGAGGCACCCGGAACTGGGGTGGACTGCAACTTCCAGGAAAGGATGTGGGGGCCCGCCCCCACTCCTCCATCCCAGGAACCCAGCCAGGACCATAGAGGGAAGCAACATCCGTCTATATGTATGCTGGCTGCAGTTCTGTTATCCAAACCCGCGAGGGGTGGGACCCCGGTATGCTATGATTGATTCCGCGCTAATCAAAAAAATGTCTGCCATATAATTAAACCTTGTGATGGCCCTCCCGGTTTCACCCATCATCATTCCTACACCCCATTAAGAAGTTCACGTTTATGGATGCTGGGTTACGAAGAAGAGGGAGTCACCCCAAACTAGCATTTAGTACCACCGCAAGAAGAAAAGGACCACTAATCATTTCCTCTCGAATCAAGTTACAACGACCAACAAATAGAGAGCATAAGAAGATTATAGCCCCAAGGAGCCACGCACTCGAAGAGATGGCCCTGGATAACATTACCAGAATCCCCCTTCGGGCAATCGACGGACAACACAAGCACAGCAGAGAAAAAGTATTCGAGGCTTGTTTATGGCAAATGAAGTATTCCCATGGTAAGACGGCTGGAGGTGAGCCTTGGATACGTTGATATTTGTGAGGAGGAGAAGTACATCAAGACAATCACCAAAGAAAAGGCAGTTGAGGTGCAACGGGAAATTGGTCTGCAGCCCACCGTACCACTTCAGATCCTGGCCCACAGGATCGTGGTATGCTGGCGACTCGAGCCATGGATCGGGCAACACTCTAGAGAGGAAATCACAGAAGAAAACCAGCTTCGATAAACCAGGGAGAAGGTAGTCAAAGTGGTAAAGTTTAAGAACAGGAGTTATAATAGTGACTACACTCACGTTTTTAAAGTAGTCTTTGCAGAGAGCACAATGGCCCAAAAGCAAAAGAAGCTGGTCTGCTCATGGTTAATGCCAAAGTAATTTGAGACTAAATTGAGAAAGGAGAATTTAATCCAGTTCATTACTGATTCAAGTGCTACAGAATGGAGCAGCAGGCGACAAAAGACTGTAAGTAGGAACAAAAAACAGGCGCTAAATGCAGCGAAAATGGCCACAATTAGAGGACGTGTAAAAACAACTTCGAAAAGTGCGTCAACTGCGGGCAGGGACACAGTTCAATGGCCATGGTCTGCCATGCCAAAAAAGAAGTGATTGAGAAGAGATGTGAGCTTAAGAAACAAGAGGAAACACGAAGAGCCAACACAGCCTACGCTCAAGCAGCAAAGTTGCCCATCTCAGAAGTAAATAGAAAAAGGACCTAAGTCAAATTACAGAATGAGATTCTGACGTGAATCCTTCACGAGCACGTCATGAATCTTACGCCGCCAGGAACGTTCGCTATGCGATAAAACAAATGCTCCCACAAACGGTATGGACAAAAGGTGTTTCTAGGACAACCCCTCCTCCGGGGATTTCCTGCAATTGCGGATGATCCCAGACCAACAGACAGAGGTATAAGACGGTGCCCCAAAAGACCAGCCCAAAAGTGGAAATAAAACTAAGTAAGAGAAAAAAGAAGCAATCGAATTGAAAACTCATGCCCCTAAACAGAGAAAAATAGACAAGGAAGAGAGGGAAAACGCTGGGACTGCTACTACTGGTTCCTCGAAGTCTTCAGACTCATCGGACTCAGAAACAGCTCAAACAAAAGAAGACCAAGGGAAAGAAAGGGAAGAAGAAAAGGATGCGTTTGGATGACATCAATCTTACAATATACGCATATCAACAGTTCCCCTTTCCCGAAATTATGGAATCCAGAGAAATATTCTATGAAATTAAATTAAAAGTATTTAAATGGGAAAACGATGCAGAAATCGTCATTGAAATAGTAGAACAAGCTTTGCTCTGCCAAAAGGTGGCTCTGCATCACAACATTTGCGAAGAAATTTCTAACGCCGAGTTCAAGAGGAAGAGAAACGGGAGAAAGGAAAACATGATTGAGAAAAACTAAAAACACGAAATAGAAAGATTAAGCAACAGTTTTGATGATCATACACACAACGTAGATGGATGGGAAGGGAAAGCAACGGCATATGTAAACATATTCCGGGTGCTTGACCCCGCCATCATTCTAATAATAGAGCACGGTATTAACACTACATCTCGTCAAAGTAAAATATTGGGCTACAGATTGCTCATGAAGAATCATTCTGAGGAAAAGTGCTGCAATAGCCATCAAGGGGAACATCTCGTTCAAACATCTACCAAAACTGAACAAATCCTATGTGGTAGTTGAACTTTACACATTGGTAGGAGACCTCGTGATAGCATCAGCCTATTAACCCCCTTATCGAGCCTATCTCTCACACACTGTTCGGGCACCGCAGAATGGCAATCTTATGAGGCGACCTTAATGTTTTATGCCATGCAACGGGCTATGGTAGGACCAACGAAAGAGACCGAAACTTGGATTTGATTATGGGAAGAAAAAATATCCAAATAATAGGGGCGGATTTTCCGACTAATTTCTCTTACACATGAGCCACCAAATCTGACACAATCTCAACAAGTGAAGGCTTCCCATTCAACTTCTATAGTGAGCCGGGCTCAACAGTCCCTAGTGATCAAATAGCGATCATCACCACAATATCACTCGCGCCGATCTAGCTTCCAGTCTCTCTCCACAAAAACTACGCCTCAGCAAACTGGTTAACGGTACCATAAACAACTCAGTCAATACGCCCCATCTGACCTAAGCGACGCAACTTGACGAAATAGACGAAGAACTGGAGAGGAGAACTACGTCCATTATAGAAGTAGACCGCGAGTGCGTTCCCAAGACTGGGTGCAAAACCCCTCCTCAGCCCAGATGGACAGAGGGGATGAGAGAGATCGGTCGTGTTCAAAGGCAAGTGTACAAAGAGATAAGACGGGAAGGTCCTAACCGGGAAAGTAGCTCGCTCCTTGAGTGCCTAAGCACCGAACTAAAAGAGGGTATCAACCGCCAACAAGAAGAAATTTGTAACAAACTGAAGCCGGTTAAATTCTGGAGCCAAATAAAGAAACTAACAGGAAAAACGAAAGCTCGAATAAAAGAGAACGTAAATAATATAGAAGACCCGGCGGTTATAGAAGACGGATTTAAGAATTATTGGAAAAGCGTCTTCAGTATCACCCCAAAAGACAATAAAGAGTTCGACTAGAGAGGTGGAGGGCTATGGCCGTTCTATAACACAAGAGGAAGTCATGGTCACTGTAAAATCCTTTGAACAAAGGGAACCAAGCCTGATGGGCATAACCAAAATCAACATAATAAATACCCACAGGGGATCATTCAAGGAATCCCAAATATTTATAACGATTTCCTGAACACGGGATACTTCTTTGATGGTTTTAAGATGGTAAAAATAATCTTCATACCAAAGGAAGGAAAACTCTCAGATCAACTGGTAAATTACAGGCTAATCTCCCTGCTGGAAGGCTGACAGGCTTCAAGAACAACTAGCCGAGCCAAGAGTACACAACCCTCAACAGCATGGGTTCCTCAGGAAACGAGGAACGGAGGCCGCCCTCGCCCTCCGAACGGACAAACTCTCATGCAGCAAAGCTGAGAGAAATTACGTAGACGTGGTGCTGCAGGATGTAAAGAAGGTCTATGGTAAGGTTTAACTGAGAGGGCAACAGTTCAAAATCCTCAATCTTCAGCTAAACTCAATTCTGGAAAGGATCTTTTGTGACTATATCATGGAGAGGAGAGCCCAAATAGCAATCGAGGGCTACAAAGGACCCGAATTCTAACTCGAGGCGAGAGTTCTACAATGCAGCTGTCTGAGTCCGTTGCTGAACCAGGTGTACACAATAGACCTCCATGCTCCAGTAAGGGATGATACGATGTATCAGCAGTTCACAGCTGACATCACACAAATCTGTTCAAGTCCCATCAAGAACGCTGGACTTTAAGCAAGGGCAATAGCTGCCGAGATTGACAACATCATTCGTTATGAAAAAGGTGGAAAATTATCAGAAATTCCTGGTAATTTCGATGAATTGCTGGAAAACAGATGTTGTCCTCGTTAAGGATGAAATTTATCCGTACTCTAACTAGGGAAAGGTCCCCTATGCTTACGTCTTTCCAAAACAGGATATAAGGCCAACATAAACAACAGTCTCCCTAGCCAAAAGAGACATGAAGAAACTACCGTTTGCGTAGCCTCAAAGTGCCAAAGAAGAGAGAACTCTATACGGCATTGGTACGCTCCGTCCTGGTGTATCCGGCCATGTTCACGCAGATGGCAAGTTGTACCTCTCATAGGACGATGAAGAGGGTACAGAATCAAGCTAGATTGATTATAACCCACATGATAAAGATCGACCGTAATCGACAATTGGCTCTCCACGCCAGAGCCGGTCTCAAACTGATAAATATGGAGATCCAGAGGCTAGAGAGAAAGAAATGGGACAAAATAAAAGAAAAAACACTCTCAACAATCAACAATAATCTAGACATACTCCAATTCAAACAACGCAGAGTAGGAAGAACAGTGCTATTCCTCTGCGGAAGAGACTGTGCAAGAGAAAGTATAAGATCAATCTAGATCTAACAAAGACGCAAAAATCGAGACAAGTCAAACTAAAACAATAAACAAAAGACAATAAACTTTAATAAAAAAGAGGCGAAGTGCCCAAATTAACTTTATCTAAAACTGAAAGAAGAGAAAGAACAATAAAATGCATAAAGAAAAAAAGAGGCCAAGTGCCCAAGCTAAAATCAAATTAAGACAAAAAGAAGAGACAAAGAATAACATAATCAACAATAATAAGAAAAGGAAGATAATCAAACAGCAATAATCAAAAAACGTAATCAAAAAAGGCAAAATGCCCAAATTAAGATTTGAATTAAAAATAACAAATAAATAATTAAATAACAAATTCAACGTAAATAAAAGAAGAGATATAAAAACTAACTATAATAACAACAAGCACAGATAAAAAAGGGCAAAGTACCCAAGCAAAAATTTAAGTAGAAAGAAGACAAAAAATAAATAAATAACAAAGTTAAAAGGTACCAAAAAAAGAAGCAAAAATGCCCATATGAAACGAGGAACAAAATAGTTAGCAAAGAAAACACTACCTGAAAAGCTTGAAAGCCACGACCGAGGAATAAAAACAACTCATAAAACAATGAAAGAACCTGACCATCATAGACGGTCATCAATATTAGACCGAGGCTACAAAAATAAACAAACAATAAGAAGAATTATGCTAGTGAAGCCCTCAACACCAGAGCAAACAAGTTAACAATTTCACACCTATGGAAACCTACCATACATTTCATCACTTTCATGAATTTGAACTTTAATGAGAGTAAATTTGCTTCTTCTAACATGAGAAGGAACATTTAGGGACGAAAGAAATAAATTTAGTTTGAAAAATTAAATCTCCCTACCCCGGATTTATGTTATAAATTGGTGTCGGAATGAATTTACACAATCGCCATTCGCCCTGTTGTGTCCACATTTGTCTTCAGATTTTGATCTAAAATTCAGGTTTCTATAAACACTTTTGTAGGTTAAATATTTATCTGGTATATGAGCCTTTTTATTTGAAGATTTGATTCATAAGGTGTAATCGACGTACAAGGAGCAATTTCTAATATGCGACAAATTTGTTGGTATCTAAAATAATTACTTTGCATTCATTTGAATGCGCAAAAGTTGGAACTCGTCTAAATGAAATCGTAAACATCTAAGGACAGTAAAAATGAGACAAAAATTAATTTATTTTTATCTCCTCATGTTCTCTATATGAATATTTATAATAAGATCTCAACCAGCATTTATATTCTTTATAGTTTGCCATTTTCGTGTTTGGTTTCGTAATGAGAAGTGATAGAGTGATATATATATATATATATATATATATATAGTACAAGAGAAAGAAGAAAAGGATGCAAATGAGCAAATGAGACAAGAAACCGGTGTTTTTTTAATGGCAAAAGAAAGGGACATTAGAAGAACCCAGAATCAAAGAAAGCAGAGGGCGGCACAGTAAAGGCAATCCTTTACCGACAAGACAGAAATAACGCCAGGGAAAAAATGTGGGCCTGGTAGCTTAGCGGTAAAGCATCTGACCGGCAATCAGCAGACCCAGGTTCGAGTCCCGGCCAGGAATTTTCAGAAACTTTTTTCCACTGGCGTTATTTGTCTTCTCAGTAAAGGATCGCTTTCAATGTGCCGCCCTCTGCTCTCTTTGATTCTGGGTTCTTCTAATTTCCCTGTCTCTTGCCTTTAAAAAAACACCGGTTTCTTGTCGCATTTGCTCATTTGCATCCAATTCTTCTTTGTCTTGTACTCTATGTATTTATAGTCAGTTTTACAAGGTTTCTGCAGAACCTGTAGTTGCTCTTTCTTTGTATATATATATATATATATATATATATATATATATATATATATATATATATATATCTCGACTACACTCAAGTGCCCTTATGTCCCGTGAAGGAAAGGTGTTACAAAAGGGAGATAAGTGTTGCATAGGTATGAAAGAATTAAAAACACTATTAAGTGATCGTAAAATTAATCTTAGGATCTATTTTTTGTAGTGCGAGATTTTTATTTCGGGAACTAGTCTTAAAGCTGACAGTTCTAAAAGTTATTTTATCTTTCTGTTTTCAAGGTGACTAAAGTCACAGGTAGTATTCAATTTCGGGCAAAATAATGTTAAATAAAGACCAGAATGACATGTCAGACATGCAAGTAATCGAAGTTTCTAGCACGGTATCTTAAGGTATTTTTTTTTAGTGGTTTAAAAATCGTTAATTATGATTAACGCAACAATATTTGAAGCTATTTTCCATATAGCCAGGTCTCTCTCCATTTAGAACTCCTAATATGAATAGGGCTGTAGTTCATGTTTTAAACTTAATTGTCTTTTGAGAAACCATTATTTAGCGCATTCTTTTGTTTATTTATTCCATCCACAAATCTGAGAATTTCTTTTAGCAAACCCTCCTTAGTTTTTAAAAATGTGATTATGATTATGAAATATAATTAGAAATATGAAAAAATGCATAAGAAAAAAAGGGATAGTGTAAAGACCAGTGATAACATGATTTTCTTAAGGATTTTAGCCTTATAATTCTCTTTTTTCTTTCTATTGCCATTAATATTTCTATTTCATTGCAAGAACTTTTTTCGATCTAGAGAGTCAATAGCATTAAAGTTCAGTGCACGGTGAAGCCGAGAGCCAGGAGCTTGACGGCTGACTGTACAGTTGAGTTGAGATTCAAGAGCTATCTGTTGAGTGCACAGTCGACTAAGTGCAAGGTTGAGCAGAGAGTCAACAGATTTACTAATTAGTGTGAGATGTAGAGAAGAGTCAACAGCTTTACTAATTTGTGTACGCTGGAGCAGAAATTCAGTAGCTTTAGTACAATTAAGACAGATTGTGGATGAATGAACATAACGAAGTCAAGCAGATGCAATTTGTTTATACGGCGTCAGCCTGTACGCTTCACATGGGCCAAGAGTTTACCCCACCCCTCTTTTTTCCGCTGCCAGCAGATTTCGTAGTCCGTTAATAAAAACATAGGAGGGTGTGAGAGCCTTTAACATGAAAATCCTGCTGCCTAATCCTTCGTCGTCATAAAATTATGAACAGGCTCACTGGCCCCTTCGATTGTTTATCTCTATTTTAGCTAATTAGACGAAATCTCATCTTCTCCGTGCGTAAACATGAAGGGGCGAAGTGTCACAACGTTGAAAATTTATGCCCTAGGATAGAGGCTTAACTGTGGGCTAGTGAGGGTTCGCCCATCCTAAACTCCCTAGTCTCCTCTCCCCCTAGTATCGCTCCCCTTGGAAGTTACGGTGGATAACTCCACCCTCAAATCCGAACTTCTCGCGGCGCACAATATGACACCTGACTTCTACCGCACCAAATTATGCGACGCCCGCATTCAACTAAATATGACCTTCCGTCATTTTGGATATACTCTTTCCCGTACTTTTAATTTTTGGTTAGACGCATTGAAAGGCCTCCACGATTATGAGTCCCTGGTAGATTTTGTTCTACAGGATTAGTTGCTAGCGTCGCTAACACCAGAGATCCGCTCCTTTGTGAAGCATCGTCAGTGAAACTCCTTCAAAGAGTGCATATAAGAAGCAGATATCTATGCGGCGACTCACAGCTTATGCCCGAAGGAAAATAAAAAACCTCCCCCTTCATCCCGCAAGAATAAATTTAATAACTCGCGGTTCCCTCCTAAGGTGTCACCAGAATTCGCCATTGTTAGGGAGCCCCTTTAAGCCCAGAAATTCCCAACATTAGAACCCCGTGACGAGGAGCGAATCATATCTACCGGCATCAACTTTTCTCCGTAAGCCAATCATATGTTTTGCGTGCGGTGTAGAAGGCCACACGCGCCCAAATTGCCCCCCAAATTCACAACTCCGTGGTAAACCTCTTTACAAAGTCCACCAGGTGAATGCTGCTCCCGCTTCCCCTCCATCGCGACAAGAAACCCCAGATCCTATCTCGTCTCCCAGTACTTAAGGGCACTATGTAAATTTCCTCTTCGACAAGAATTCTCCAGGAAGTCTTAAATTTGAAAACAGAAGCGTTAATGGGTGCCGAGTCTCCACCCTCGTCGGCGATACCGGGTGACTTGTATCATGGTATCGAATGAACTTCTTTCCCCGATGGCTCCCGATCACAAAAGGTTTGCGGTAATCGGTGATTACTTGGGACGCGCAAACCCAGAAGCCCGCTGCCCTTGAAACTCCCTTAGATTCAGATTTGAGCGGCGTTATGAGCGAAGAATTTACTCAAAGACAGAAGGAGTGCCCAAATCTGCTTCCTTTGTGGGAAAAAGCTCGGAGCCTCGAGCAGGATTCGTTCCGCGGTAAGAAGACAGCCTCTTATATCGTGAAAGAAGGCTTGCTATATCGCTCTTGCTCGGATGGCATCAACCCTGAGACTCACGCTCTCTGTGTTCCCCGTTCGCATCTCCCCCTAGTCCTAAAAATTGCCCACATAGCGTGTTTTCTGGCCACTTCAGCCACGATAAAATAGGTTAGGAGGATTTTCAGGTATTTCTACTCGCTTGGTGCTGCAGTTCAGAATATTGCCAATCCTGTGACAACAACCAGAAAACCAAGGCAAAAGGGCGTGTTAAACCGGCCCCCCTTCAGAAGAGACGAATCATATTGAAACCCGTTCGTTCAAGATCTTACCCCATTCCAATTCATCTAAGAAATGCCTTTAACGCTGAGGTTAACAATCCGCTCAATCCCCATATCCTTGAACCCTCCACGTCAAATTATTCTTCTCCGATAGTTCTGGTACGGAAACCAGACAACTCTTCCCGCATGTATGTAGATTTTCGCAAATAAAATTCCGTCACCGTTTACGATGCTGAACCGATTCATTTAAGTGACCAAAAACTTCACTTGTTCGAAAAAGCCAAATTTATTAGCAAGCTCTACACCAGCTAAATTTTAATTGTAATTGCTCTATATCGATTTTTCCACCTTATAATTATTATAACCGCCAGCTAGAGATTAGTTTATATTCAATTATTTCTGTTTTGTCCTTATTTTTCCCGATGTGTACGTCTATGACGCACATCGCCCTTGTATATATGAAATTAGTATTTAACAACCTGGTCCGTCTCCAGAATATGTGTATATCTACCAACGTAATCCTTCTGCCATTTATGTAAAATGTATCATTGAATATACATTTCATTCTTCTTCTTTTTTTTGGCTTTGTATAACTTAGTGTATTTATATTATTTCCATTTTGTTAATCATGTCCCCCTTAATGCTCTTATGGTAGGCAATAATTAATTTCCTTTACCGTTCATATATACACGCAGTCAGGTACAAAGAGTTTGTACACCTCCTCGACGTCAGTTCAGGAATTTCGTTTTTTTTTCTTTTCTGCTTACTCCCTGACTACTCGCGTGATAGACTCCAAGTCCCCAAGTCATTCTTCTTATGGGATGTCACCTTTCTCCCCCAACTCCGAAAGTGCCATCATTTTGGATGGAAGGGATGTAGCCAGAATAAGGTGAAATGGCGACCACGTGCCCTTCTGTACTCACGTGAATCCTGAGATCACCTCATGAAGCTGTGAAAGCATGGCCGAACCTGGGCAAGGAGGCGGCCGACGCCGTTATCACACGCCCCAGCTGTATTTTTCTAGGGACCGACTTCATCATCTCCCACGTCCCACTCAAAGATTGAAAGCCGTTGGACATTCCAACCAACGTTATCACGATTCCCCCTTTCCCTGACGGAGTCGCCGATTTTTCCCCAAATTCGCGCGCGTCTGAAGCAACCTCACCAGGCGCCTATATAACGCTCCGACTGAATTTAGAATAGAGCACTGTTAGATTTCCACGTACTCTGGCGACCGAGCTAAAGGACGCTCCCTCCCTCCAGTAGCGATATCGTTTCGAGTTGAAGGCTAAATCGACCCGTGAACTCTGCCATAGTCAATCGGCAAGTATCACCATCCCTTAACTCTGCCATAGTCAATCGGCAAGCTTCGATATCAGTGAACTCTGTCATAGTCAATCGGCAAGTACTTGACAAGGATTCCTGACTCCGAAGGCTCGACAAGTGCTCCCTTGTCTGAAGCAAGAAGTAACTTGACTTCTTTCGTCGCATTCATCGTACCCCAACTGGCCCTATTTTTGGAATTCATCTTGAATCTGGCTTATCCCATTGATCCATTATTTGTGTGAACGCCCCAGTTTAACTTACCCTTTAAATCACCAAACTGAATCTGACCTCTTTAATCCCTTAATTAACATACCTGTATCTCGTGTGGAACTTTAACCTCATCTGGGCGACCATTCCTCTTAAACCCAATTCTTGTGGAAATATAAATATCATTTTGTTGTTAGTAAAGATATATTTTTGTCATTGATTTTCTTTTGCAAACCCAGCGCGTACCAGCTACCTGTTAATCTTTGGCCAACTCGCACTCTGAAATATTTGTTTAAAAAGACCCCGCAAAGTTAATAATAAACCATCCCCACTGTACTCATAACAATTTCCCCTTTCACTAACGGTCTTCAACCAACTTAGGCCTCAAGCCCCAAAGTACCTAAGTGTATATAAATATAGAGTCTGGCCATTTCACGAGACATAGAAAGATAGAAGAGAAAAATGACTGGATCCATAGGATAATAGATACTAAAAATCAGTTAAGGAATTCCATGCCCCTGAATTTCTTGAGACGCCGAAATTTACTGCAAATAAAAAAGGAGAAAGGTAGTAAAATACGAATTTAGGAAATTTAAATTATTAAAAAATGAGAGGGACAGAGTATAAGAATACGAGTAATCCCTTACCAATTAAATTACTGACATCACACCCCAATCGTGAAAAATTTACGAAGAATGGCAATTGTTGGCAAACCCGAAAGCATCAACGGCCTTTTCTCCTTACTATGAAATTGCAGAAAGGGCATCGGCAACTGATTCTATCCACCTCCACAGATAGAAAATATTTCGTAGTCGATGGAAAGGTATTCCGTTCCCTGTCAGGGGAGTGTGGAATGTAACCCACGTTGATAGCTTTCGAAACGGAAAGGTTTGTGTTGTTAAACACAATGATTGGTGAAGAAGAGCAGGGATGTAATTTGGTTCTAGGTGGGGAATTAAGGCACCGGAGCTGTTTGTCCGTCTAACTCAGACTGAACGCAACGCATAATTGGTGGCAGCTCCCTACGAGCGTGCATTATTCTTCCTTAGCCTCATCATCTCAGCACCATCGGCACAACCGTGCCCATCGAATACGCGAATGCTCACGCCAGTGTCATAGGACAGAAACGATCTTACGATTAAATAAACAAAAGCGAAAACTAACGAGGGAAACCCCCACAGACTGGACTTGAAAAAAAAGGATCCTAAAAAAAATGGCAAAACTCCGAGAAATAAAAAACTTCGTGGAAGAACATAACACAGGCAAATCACTCTGCTTCACTGCTATTCTGTATGGAGGGGGAGGGGCGACAACATCAAGCACCTGCACTTACGACCCAGGTTACTTTGGTGGATCGGGAATAAGGAATATGCACTTATCCCCATCGCACCAAGCGGGGCTCTACTTTCATTCGGAACCATCATCCCTTCCATAGTGATTAACCTTAACGTACTGTCCTATCAGAGCTCTATCCCAATAAATACACCTTCTCTTCTTTTCATCTACAATTACAGGTCTTCTATAAGTATGCATTTCAAACACGATTTTCTAAACTTCCCTACTCAACACGTCTCTTTTCCACAAATTGTCTTTAAAAACGAAACACTTTTCCGAGAATTATGCGAGCTTCCTCAATTAGAGGCTCTCTTACACAATTCATTCTCATCTATTTTACAGCTAGAAAAGCGAGAGAAATCACATTGCTCTTCGCCATTGAATTATCAAACAGCTCTCACAGGCCAAAAACGAACACGCTCTTTCTCAAGCCAAATCTTCTCACAAACATTTTCACTCACACTCAAGGGAATAATTTGAAAAATAACATTAAAAGCACCAACTTTATCACTCTTGATACATGTTCTCATCGCTTCTAATAGTTCGGTTGAGGCTGTTGAATCCCTCGAATGGATCTATACTCATTCTTCCATAGAGAGGTTCCTTATTATGGCGGCTTCTCTCTCTCGCTTCCGGGCCCCGTTGAATTTAGGTTCTTTTTGTGGCATTCTGGAACCACGTCGGTGGCATTCTTATTGCCACGCCCGCGGGGTAAAATGACAAGAAGCTGCAATGAAAACAAAGAAACTACCCTCTACTCGCTATCTCCTTTCCAGTTCCCCCATTTCATCGGTCCTCTTTGCTCAAATCCGTCATAGCTTTGCCTCCTTATGTATATGGGAACGTCATTGGGGAAACGGAAAATGCATTGAATGCAAAACATACCATTTTTTCTTAAACATTATTTATTTTTACGACTCTTCTCTTAGAGCTTCCCATACCACATTTGTTTGTAGCCATTGAAGGAAAATTGCAATGTGGTTTCGCAAAACATTACGTCAGCCAACACTCCTTCTCAAAAGTGGTCCATTGCAAGCGGCTATTTAGAGAAAAGACACAAGAGAAGGATCATTCTGTCCATTGTATCATTGATCTCGTAAAGTCCTAGGACTTGTTAAAGGAAGGATAGCGCATATTTGATATTGGAGACGTTACTAAATGATGGATCGTAAAATTTATACTAAGATAAATATGGCAATTTCTGCCAAACTACCACAAACTGGCAACAATGACGTGATAAAATGTAAATAAAGTTCAGATAAGGAATTTGTTCCTGTTAATGGGTTTTCTATTACATAGACAGAATGAAAAGAGTGTAAGAAAGAGGGAAATTGATGGGCATTTCGATGTATATGACAACAAAAGTATTGACAAAAAGATATGACTTTCTACAATGCTTATACTCCACTCGCGCACCAAAATATACTCAAATAAATGGAGTGAGGGGAAATGCAATAAAGCTTTCTATCTAATGGTCATATTTTGCAATATATGTAGATAGTGATAAATGCGTAAATACTAAAGAAAGATTTAATTGTTACCGATCATGAAACTATGGTAGTCTGTGGTTCGAGTACCAATAGATTTTAAGACCAATCTAGCAATTCATTATCCTTTTAGTTTTCATATTGAATATGAATAACCTGTGTTGTTTACAGATTGTAAATGAGATAAATATTAGAAAGAATCATCTTAACATTAGATTCCCTGATCAAAAGGGGAAAGTTTTCCCCATGCGAGAGACAGTAAAAGACAATCCTACAGGGTAAAGTTAAATTAAAAATCAACTCACTCGTCATCATTATCTCAAATAGTGTGATTTTTATTTTGGAATGTAAAAATGGTTGCAAACCAAGAATAGGGTGAGAATGGTAATAAAAAATAAGGATAGGAAAGAAAAAAAGGTTAATGATGATGAGAATAAAACGCAGAACTAGTTAACACTCACTACTGCGGTTGAGAGAAGGAATGTTTTGCTTTCGGGCACTTCACAAGTGACAAAAATAAAGCAGTACGAATTTTAGCGCATTTGTGTTGTGATGCAACAGTATTCTACGATACTGAAAATACAAAAAAAGACAGTTCAACGGGGAAACCATATTTTGCAGACTAATTTCTGAATTGATTGGCTTTCATCTTTAATCCAAAAACAGTGATATATTGGTCTTAGTTAGCATTGTTTTCGAACAATGTTTTTTTTCTTTTTTGTTATCTTTATCAATGTTTACATCTACAACTATATATATGGCAGATAAAAATAAAATATCGCTGTTCCCATCCTCGTCTTTTTCAATGCTGGACAACACAACCACCCAACTCTTTTGCACCGATGCGCGGCAACCTGGAATACTGTGACGACATTACTTGTATGCTTTGTATCCATCTGCTCGTGTCACCTTTTTAACTCGATTTTTAAATCTCATTTGAAATTAAGGATTAATCAGTAATTATAATTTACTTTTACAAAAATATCTTTGCCAATTGAATTTGATCAGAGGATCATTCACATATTTTGTTTTGTGTTTATGATTATCACTATCTACAGAGATTTTGGGGTCGAGTGAATTCATAATTTTAAATATATTGGTAAATCAATGACTATTTACGCAGTTATTGTATAACCTATTCCTTGCCATTGGTTGTGCTGGAGTCTTTTTATTATTACTGTTTTTATATCCTTGAAAATGCGTGTAAGGGGCAGTAAATGAGTTCATGTTATGTGAGTTTTTATTCTTTAGGTTTCTAGGTTTATTCAGACCCAGCAATTTAAATAAGGACGTCAGAGGAGGAAAATAATTCAATATATGTTTCTCTCTGAATTTTCTTTATCTTTGAGTAGGAAGAGTTTTCCGCTTAGTTAACTCCTCCGTTCATCTCATGATTGATCCTATCATTTCTAACGTTTTCCTTACTTCTCTTTGGCTTGGTCTTGTGGCTAACATCCTCGCTAGCTCCTACAAAAGTATAATTCCCCGTCTGAGAGATTACTCATCTCGCTTCATATTCATGTACGACACTTTCAATCATATATAACTCGTACGATTTCCAACAAAATTTACCCTACGTCTCGTCCGATAATAATTATCCTATACGTTGTACGATATAGATTCCAACCAATCCAAACCCTTGTCTGACTTATTTTAAACCGACCAAACAGCATCGACCCATCTCGCCCCAATGTTCGCTGACAAATATCGTCCACTCGTGTTCTCGTTATGGTCAGACAAAGGGCAGTAAATTAATGTTATCATTATTCAACACAATCGAATATCTCAACTATTATTACTTTGTTTCAGGGGATATTGGTCAATAGTGGGAGGATGGGTGTATGGGAAGATTCGAAGCATGCATTTAAGTTGGAGTTCGGAAGATCGCAGGTTGAGGACTTACATGAGCTCTTAAATAGGCAAGAGATGGGTGACCGGCGCCCCACGCGTTTCCTCGAACACCTAAAAGAATTTATCAGAGCTAAAGGTAAGAACTGCGAGCATTTTGATCCTCTTAGAACAAAGATCTTTATGCGCGGGATTCACGACCAAATTAGACCCCTTATTATGATCTGGGAGTCAGCAATTTGGACCAATTGGCCGCAGCTGCCGAAATTATAGATCTAAATCCCTACGTTAATTGGGGGACTGTCTCACAAAACACAATCCCCCCTGATATAAACATTTCACAGGTCAAGTTATCTACGGAGTCTGCAGACAACAGACAACCACGCCGTAAGGCCTCTTTCCCTCCGGCGCGGTATTTAGCTGCCACGTTGGAGAGGATCAAATGGGAGTTAAAACATTCAAAACTCCAATGTGGAACCGCGCGAGAGCACAGTCACAAGAGTGAGCGGAACGACAGGCGCCGTTTGTACTCTCAAAGACGAAACTAACGAGGACATTACAGCATAAGAGGTGAGGTGCAGCATTCATTTATTCATCCTTCTTCCCCCTATCCCTCTTCATCTAATCTCCCCCACTCTCAACCAAAGAGTGTCTGCTGGTACCACGAGAGGTTTGGTGGTATCGCCGTACACTGTATACAGTCTTGCCAATATTATCACTTATCCTATTCTCGTTCTTTACAATTTCGTCGTACTACTCCTAGTGTTACTTCCATCCAACCAACCAATTGGTGCTGCTACCTCAACAAATATGGTGCACAATCAGTAAAGTGCTTACAGTCCTGCACATATTTACTAACAGTACCTCCTTCTTCTATTGCTCATCCACCACTTTCATCTCCTCAACAACCAATTAACTTTCTCACGTTATCATTAATCAACTCAATCGAATATCCTAACTATTCCGAACGTAATTCCCTTTCTTCTCTCTATTTTTAGTCCCTCTGAGATTATAATTCGAGCGTTTATTCTCTGTCCAAAACTATTCCCAAGTCCATCCATCCATACATTAAATATATCATATATCCTGTAAATTATATCCACCAAATCTTATATTAAAGATCTCCAATATATCATTCAATAACTTCTAACTCAATTTTATATAAATATTTATTCGAATATATAATTACTCGAAACCTACATTTATATTCATTTAAATTTATTATTTTCATTCTTTGTATTTCCCATTTTCTTCTTGCTCTTTGTTTGCCTTTTATATCTTTCTCGTTAATTTAGAAATAAATATAGAAATATTCCCCTCTTAGTTTCCCCTTAAATTGCCGGTTGCCTATTCTCTTTTTACTCTATTAGAATCTAACACGTGACTTCTCTATTCTCATTCCTCATTCTTATAAAGCATTGGTTGGTGAAGATCTAGGCTTTTCATTCCCATCAACCAGAGTATATATATATATATATATATATATATATATATATATATATATATTAATTATACACCCATCTCTCCATATATACTTTTACCCGTTTTATATGCTCTGCTGGCTCTTTATCTCTTTTTAATATGTTCCTCTTTTTCCATGTTCTTCGCATTTCCTCTGCTCTTACAGTATAGTTTTATCTTTCTCTAATGATTTCCCAGGAACAATAATCTTCCAATCATTTTTAAAATGATGGAAGGATTTAAAACATATTTAAGAATAATAAAAACGTAACTTCTGAAATTAAATAGGTATTTAGCACTTTTCGTTGCAAAAGTGTAGATACGATCCTAATTGAAACACTCTTTTTCTGTTTTTTTTCCTCTGTGTTCTTGGTCTCTTTCTTTACAGTCCGTCTATTGGATCTTATAATTAATAGCAAGGAGGGATCGTATTAAAAAGTGTTGACAATTAAGTATAGTATTATTCATTTATAAATTTATTATTTATTAAGATTGGGACGAATCACAGATGACCGTCCAAACGGTTTGATAAGAATTCTATTTATATTAAAGTTGTTTTACATGGAGGGAGTTTTCATGCGTATCTTTGGCAATTTTCTCCCATATTTAAAGAATATACCCGAATTGATGATCAAATATTCTATATATTTTCTATTTATTATAAAATCTAATGGTTTGAAAAAAATTCATTTATCCGAATGGACATGACCCTACGACTTTCCAAAATAAGGTCATTAGATTTTTCTGTCAAATGAAAATGAAAACTATATTTTATTAACAGAAAAATCTCAATTTACTCGAAAACTTTGATGATTATATTTTACAAAGATAATTACTATTCTCAATTGAACCAGTCATTCCTTGAGCTTCTCCTGAAATTGATCAAAATATCATCTTTTTGAATTTAATAATCTATAAAATTAATTTAGAATTGCTTCGTGAACCTCTTGATAAAATATCTTATACCTTTGAGAAGAGAAAAATGTTAAGAATAATGAAACAACCGATGATTAGGGAATATTTTGCTAAATGTATGAATAAAAGATCCCATTGAATTGCTATATGGAGCAGCACTCAACCTACAAGCTCTCCTCTTAAGCTTTTCTGTATATCATTTACTTCTCTCTAACAAGTTATGCTGTCGAAATACAAAGCTGAAAATTGCTACGGTGCATATAAGAAAACATTTGGGCGCATAAACCCAAGAAGAGGCGAACTGATGTTTAGATTAGGGTCTTAGTGGCACCCGAAATCAGGACAAGAATTAGAACATCAAGATGCTGCACTCAGCAAGACTAGCTTTTCCAACCTAAAATTCTTCACTACGATTTGTAGAAGCTACCCCTTTTCTGGAACGGGTAATCTAAACCACACTGCTAAAACCTTTTGAGTCTCTAATACCAACAACATGCGAATAACAGTGAAATATTAAGTGATTTTCATTGAAATAATTTAAACTCTATGTCAAGCAGAGCGACGTATTTTACAATCAATGCATAAATACGGTTATGGCTAAAAGCTCTAAAAACCAAGCAATATGTTTGATTAAAATTAACACTTTGAGTGCCACCTAGGTTTTCCTGGTAGACCTTGTCACTCACATGTGATTGGCGCATACTGTTTTATATTTTATACTGTCAATCGTATACGAACGACATTCTTACCAAAATGCAAGGCTATTTGTAAATTATGGTCCCCGAGGAGATCTTTGCTCTACGGGTTATTGTCCTTGTATGTAATTCTGTAAGGTTTTCAGCATTCGGTCTCTGTAACTTAAATCAGAGAGATAGAAAATAATATGTAGATTATATTAGGCTACATAAGATTCTTATAATATATAAATATATATATACATATATATATATATATATATATATATATATATATATATATATATATATATATATATATATATATATATATATATATATCTTAATCATTTATCCAGTTTTCTGAACCACTTTATACATTTTCTGATTGCTGTTTCATAGGAAACCATTTGAGTAGATACATCAATTAGATTTTTACCATGGTTGTAAGTCACAATACCTAATGGATTTTTCTAGTAATCCTCTAGCTTTTTCTTCTAGATTAACCAGGTTCTTGCTCTGACGTTTATCCATTTCTCCAGTCTTCAATATCCACCATAAGGGTATCTCAGTATGTATCAGTTTATCTCCTTCTGAATCACTGCATCTCTCTCTCTGGATCTCTTTCTCCTTCTCTCTGTATTTCTCTCTATATCTCTCTCTCTATCTCTCCTCCTCTTTGTTCCTCTCTCTCCCTCTCCCTTCTCTCCATCTATCTTTCTCTTTATTCTCTCTCTGCCTAACTCTCTCTTTCTAGATATATTGAATTATTTTCCACACACACACACACATATATATATATATATATATATATATATATATATATATATATATATATATATATAAAGGGTCTTTCAATAAGGTCGCTCGATATTTAAATGTAAATAAAACAAGTTGTGTGTGATGAATGCTCTCAATTTATTTTAAATTTGAAAGTACATTTTATTGCATTAAGTGTGGAATATGACGTCATTGAATGTCTACAGTGGCTTCGCTTGGTGGAACGTATTCGGGAGGCCCAATTATCGATGACTTTGTCGCATAAATCTGGCTGAATTTGCTGGGATGGTGTTCGTTATGTTGACTATCAGGACATCAACCTTTTGCCGATTATTCGCATAGACCTGCGATTTAAGGTAGCCCCAAAGAAAGTAGTCTAATGGAATTAAATCGCATGATCTCGGTGGCCAGTTGACGTCGCCGCCACGCGAGATGACCCTGCCCTGAAATCACTGGTGCAAAATGTCTATCGAGGCGTGCACAGTGTGGCACGTAGCGCCGTCCTGTTGGAACCACATTTCGTCAGTATCCATATCAGGCATATAATCCAATTGAGGCTACAAGAACTTGCTTATCATCGATGTGTAGGTCTTGCCGTTGACGGTTATGGAAATCTTATCTTCGTTCTCCAAAAAATATGGACGGATGATTCCGTTAGACGAAAATCCGCACCAAACAATGAATTTGTTGAGATGCAATTGGTGCTGGTGTATCTTATGGGGATTGTTTTCTTCCCAAATCTGACAATATGCTTGTTCACAAATCCATTCATCCACAAATGGGCCTCGTCGCTGTGGCGAGGATAGAAAGCACGTATTGCGCAGAACATTTGTCGAACGGAGCACTGATTTTGATAATAAAATTTTATGATTTGAACACGCTGTTCAACGCTATAACCTTCCATCGTGACTTGCTAACTACTAGTGAACAGTTCACATTGAGGTTACCAGATGTCGCTTTAACAACATGGCCACTATCGCCTGACAAAGCTTGAGCGTCCTTGTTATATATATATATATATATATATATATATATATATATATATATATATATATATAATTGAAAATCAAATGACACATGATATATAATAGATGTATTTTAAAGGCTCAAAGAAATGAAAATTGGTAACACAACCCGGAAAAACGCTAAGGAAATTTTGATTGAAGCCAAAGAAAGAAAATGAGAGATATAGTAACATAAAAATTAGGAGCAAATTATTTTAACCATTATCAGAAAATGAACAAAGGTTAAAATAATTGGCTCCTAACCCTTTGGTTTATTATATCTCCCATTTTCTTTCTTAAGCTTCAATGGTACACGTAATCATAATTTCCTTAGCGCTTTTCCGGGTTGTGTTACCAGTTTTCATTTCTTTGAGCTAATAAGATATATATATATATATATATATATATATATATATATATATATATATATATATTGTCGTAGAATGACCCTTGGTTTTGATCCCTCTACTCCTTGACACCCTTTTAGTAGCGGTATGCTTTAAGGGGCGTGAGTTACTTCTATGATGAAGTAGGCTTTGTTCTAAGAGTGCTATTTTAGTGGTTTAGTTCTTAAGGAAGAGCTATTTTTAAACACATAAGGATAAGAGGAAACACCAGAATCTACCATAATAAACATGTATTTTAAATTAAATATTACAAACCAACAGTAAACACATTTCTATCTTTGGCCTCAAAGATCTTTCAATGACAACCTTAAACAAGTAGGCTTCCAATAAACATACCAATTGCCAATTAGTATTTTTATCACGACCCTATTTGATTAGCATAAAACATTAAATTAACGTACTCTCATCTACAAACACATATGACCTAGGTTCAAGAATAATGGTTTCTACTCTCCTCTAAAACGTGGGACGTACTAAACTTCTACTATCGCAATAGAGATATAAATGTTATTGTTAACTTACAGGTAGGTATTAGGAATTGCCGGATGTCGCTGGAGGACTTATCTCTCGCTTTAAAGTGTGGTGGTCGCTAGTGGAATTTTCGTCGCCTGTGACGGGGGCTGATTCTTCAACGTAATTAAAGAACGGGAGCTCGTTGGGGAAGGGTTCTTCTCCTCTCACTCTTACGGTGCTTGAGATGTGAGAATCACTCGAGTGTGAGCGGCTTTGCTTTTCTTCTGTCGGACTTCTTTGCAGACTGAAAAGGCTTCTTCGGTATGGCAACGATATAAAACTTGACTATTTAGGTTAATACGGCCCTGAAAGGGGGGATCGATTTTCTCAATCTGATCCTCTCGTTTCTCACTGAAATAGTCTTGTATGGCTGAAGGATCGATCTTCTCGAACTACCCTTCTTCTGGCGTATCGAGTTCTAATCTTCTTCTCTGGCTGAAAGATAGATCTTTACGAACTAATCTTTCTTTTGGCGAATCGACTACTAATAATCTTCTTGTCTGGCCGACGGATCGATCTTCACGAACTAATCCACCTCTGGCGTATCGACTTCTGATAATCTTCTTCTCTTTCTTTGTGGGGCTTATTTATAGGCGGATTGCTGCCCCATCTAAAGGGGGAAGTGACCAGGCCACAGATCCAAAAGTATGGGGGGAGCGAATGGTGAGTTAGCATCTGGGGAGAGCGAGAATTCCTGAGGTGGCACTGGGGTGCTCAAGTCAGCTCGCAAATTATAGGCTCGCAACCGCACCGCTACTTGGCGTGCCTTCTGACTCGCACCGCTTTTTTTTCCATAACCACGGGTTTATGGGTCTCGTAGGTAATTCGATCGTTAGAGCGTCGTTTAAGAACCTTAGGTGGTCGCCTTCAAACAGATGTTAGCTCAAAATGCCCACAGCGGCGGGGAGATCACACATGGTAAGCATTTTCGCCGGCTACCTTTCCCACGCTTCTCCTCATGAGGGGGGGGGAGGGGCTTGAATGTACCTATACTCCTCCAGGATGCTTAATGTGGCCATTTCTCCACATATATATATATATATATATATATATATATATATATATATATATATATATATATATATATATATATATATATATATGATCAAGTAGATTCTGTAACGTAAAATGTATGTACAATAAAGCAATAAGGTTAAAGCGAAGTAAATTGTATACAAGATCTACAAGGCGATATCTTAGCTTTTTTGTGTTCTAAAAAGCTTTTAAGTAAATCAATCTTTTCATTATATGAAAAGGATAACCGAGGATTTCATATAGGATGAGCTTTGTCGCTTTTGATTTTAAAGGAGTTTATATATCAACCATTTGCTCCGAGAGTCAAGCTAATTAGTTTTCCATTCTGGGTAGAGATTTAGGATTTGTGATACCTCTATATCTGTTCAATATCTTTAGGGATATATTCCTGTAAGAAGTTTATGTTTGTTTGAAGAGTAAACATGTTTGTTGGGTTGTATGAATGTTTGTTTATGTTGATTAGATAATGTTAGTGGCTGAGTGCGATGGAGAGTTAAGAATTTTGTTTCAAATATTGTAGAAGGGTAGATGTTCAGTAGTTTAGTACTGTCAAAATGGAAATCGTATAGAGAGTAACAACAACAAGGAGTAACAACAAGGAAAGACGGTACCCTAGGAGACCTTACGGTCCATTCAAAGAGGGTACCTTTGGACTAGCAATCGAGCGGGCACATGGCTGCTCAATTGTTTTGCGTCCCTAAACGGCTACTTTTCAAGACTTTGTCTAGTCTTGACTTGAACTGGTCAACAGGTTCACTGTTGACAACTTCCACTGGAAGTGCGTTCCACTTACCGCAGATACTGAAGGTGAAAAAATTTCCACACAGATTGCGGTTGTAACGCTTCAGTTCAAGTTTGAAGCCGTGATTGCGTGTTCTGTTCTCACTCAGTGTGAAAATATCCCGGGGGGCAACATTGTCAAACCCTCGAAGTATTTTGAAAACTTCAATGAGCTGACTACGCAGTCTACGGGTTTCCAACGAGAACAGATCTAAATCCCTTAGTCTATCCTCATAACTTTTATGTCGGATAGAGGGAATCAGTTTGGTTGCCCTAGCTTGTACGCGTTCCAACCTTGCGATGTCCTTTCGAAACGAAGGACTCCAAAATTGTACGGCATACTCCAGGTGCGGCCAAACCAGGGAGTTGTACAGACAAAGTACTATCTCCCTGTTACGGTATCCAAACTGGCGCTTTATGTAGCCTAACATCCTTTGGGCTTTCTTCTCTGCCTCGATGCACTGTTTCGAGAACTTAAGGGCGCTAGTGATAGTAACACCCAAGTCCTTCTCAGTGTCACTCGATTCAAGAGCAGTGCCCTTAAGGATATAATGAGATTGGGGATTTCTGTGGCCGATATGCATTACTTTGCATTTGTTCACGTTGAAAGGCATTTGCCACGTGTCCGACCACTCCCCAATCTTTCCAAGATCTTCCTGCAGGTGGGCAGTATTTCCATCCTTTGCAACGTTCATACCAAGCTTGGTATCGTCGGCAAATTTGGAAATCTTGGCAACCATGTGACCGTCCATGTCGTTGACGTAGATGATGAATAGTAGTGGTCCCAGGACAGAACCTTGAGGCACTCCGCTAGTAACGGGCACCCACTCAGAAGCCTGTCCATTCACCACCACCCGTTGCCGTCTGCCACTTAGCCAGTTCTCGATCCAGCCGGCTACTTTTCCGTCTATGCCCAGCGCTCGCACTTTCCGGAGAAGGCGGCGGTGTGGTATCTTATCAAAGGCTTTCTGAAAGTCTAAGTAAACCACATCCACCGCCTTGTCCCGATCGTGCTCACTAAACAAGAAGTGGAAGAATTCCACAAGGTTCGTCAGGCATGACTGTTGCCTTTGGAAGCCGTGCTGGGAACTCCTTAGTAGCAGGTTTGACTCTAAATACGACGTTATTTTCTTCACCATGATGCTTTCCATGTGTTTACCGACTATCGAAGTCAGACTGATAGGTCGGTAGTTTGACGGATGGCTGGGGGCTCCTTTCTTGAAGATCGGAGTCACCTCCGCCTCACACCAGTCTCTAGGAACGCATCCGGTCCGGATTGACATGTTAAAGATAGCGCACAGATGTCGTGATACTTCATCGCACACTTCCTTCAACACCTTGGGTAGAAACTTATCCGGTCCAGGGGACTTATTCGTCTTTAGGTCAGCGATCTTTTTCTTTATTTCTCCTTCGGTGAAGTCCATTGCCTCCAGCTTTTCCCCCCCATTAGGAATCCGTGGCCTGGGGGATGGGACCACACTCTTTAGTAAACACTGAGGAGAAATAGTCATTGAGAAGGTTAGCATTTTCTGCATCTGACTGAGTTAATGCACCCTTCTCGTCAACTAAGGGCCCAATCCTACGATGGATTGGTTTACGGCTATTTACATAGCCGAAGAACTCCTTGGGATTCTCCTTGCAGAGTCTCGCCACTCGGAGTTCCTCAGTACGCTTAGCCGCCCTTACATAATTGGATATTGTGTGATAATAGGATAGAAACAAAGTTCGTGCACAACCATACTTTGAAAGTTTATATATTTATAGATTTATAGAGGCTGTACGACTAGTTAATCTGTAGTGGCCTAGTCTTTCCTAGCTCTCGCTTGAATGTGCACAGTGACCCTGGGCCTACAGTAGGTAGACTAATTCACTATGTACTTTCATGCGAGCCCTATTCGGGCACCTTATATGATATCTAAAGTTTCAAAAATTACCCATCAAATTACTTTTTTGTGAACAGCAACGTAATATTTTAATGTATGATTACATGTTCGACCTTAACGCTGCCCAATCACAACATCGTATCAACCAATCTTTCGGAGAAGAAATAATAAGTCGTCGCACAGCATATGCTTGGTTCAAGAAGTTTGAGCATGGTCAATTTGATCTCCAAGATCAGCCCAAACATGATCGACCCTCACACTTTGACAATGACCGTTTGTGCGTTTGGGTCAAAAATGTTCCACAGTCGTACAACTATTTTGCATCATTTAGAGGATATTGGTAAAGTAAGTAAACTGGGAGTACGGATTCCACGTAAACTGACAGGGTTCGACCGTCAGCGCCGCATAGACACCTACTTGAAACTACATACTGTCCAAAAACGTGATTTTTATTGGTTGAACAAACTGCTTACTTCCAATTTAGAAATAGTGTTTACACTCATATATGGCACCCAAAAGAAGCTGGACAGAAAAAAATGCACCAGCACAACTTAAGGCTAAGGCGACGAACATAAAAAAAGCTTATGGTTTGTATAGGGTCTGATGTGAAGGGAATAATTTAATGGTAAATATTGGGGGCCAATTAGGCTATCGACGCTCAATTATTCAATCAAAAATTGCACCGATGTCAATTTTCTTCGTGATAACGCCTGACCATGGGTTACATATCATACACGTGTAAACTCCTGGAGCTGGGGTGTGAAGTTCTCAGTCATCCATCGTTTCGCCAAATCTGACGCCAACATACTGCCAGCTATCCAAGGCACTGCAATACTTCATGAGTGGCTAAACGTTTGTAAATGATGAGAAGCTGAAAATGCAGTTGTAGAGCTCATTTCTAGCAAACCAGTTGAATTTTTAGGTTTCTATGCACTATACCATCGTTGTAAGTATGTAAGTGCTCGAAGGTAAGTGTAATTACATTGTTCATTGATATGTTTGTTTGCTGCATTTTCGTTTTATATCATTGCCAATAAATGTTGTGCGAGACCTTTCTTTCCAACCTAGTAATTATATCCGTGTTGTTAGTCTTGAAGAACATTGTATTTTGAAATATCAAGGGTGCATTGAGAATAATAGTGATACAGATGAAGCTGATTGCGGCCCCAAAACTTTAAATGAGTCAAATTTATTGCTTTAAAGAGAGAAAATGCAAAATTTAAAAGTTTGTGTTTGGAATGTGAAAGAAAGCGGCATGAAAGTATTTTAGTGCAACCATTGGTGTGTGTGTGAGTGAGAGTAGGATATGAAAAGAGAAGTAATGATCTCCTGATAGAACACTTCAAGTGGAAAATTTCATAGGGTTGATAGAGTGAAGAACGACCAGGTAAAAGATGATTATGGTGTTTAAAAGGGTGGGAAATAAATTATGCAGATATTGAAGATGATAGATTTCCATTGAGGCTAATTGAAAGGGGATAGATAAGTTTGGGGCCTCCAGCCGAGGGATAAACTCTGACTACGCAAGATGCTGGCACCCTGTCGGTATTTGTGGCATTCATTCCGTTATATGTTTTTTTTAAGCTGTACAAGATTATGTATTTTGTATATATTTTATATGTCGCGGTGTTTTATTGGTTTTTATTTATTTGATTGATTTTCACTTTTCATTAAACATTTGATATATAATGTCTAGTGTTTCCTTTTTTTAACTTACACCTACTTCATTTTGGATTTTATTTTACACTTCACTTTATATATTTTAATATTTCACTTTACATTCACTATCATTCACTTTTGTACATATTTTCCCTTTCCATTTCACTTCGACTCTTTCTGTATTTTAGCTTAGTTTCTTTTCACTTATTTTTGTTCTCACTTTTCGAGTATTTGCTTCCCTTTATTGGGTTTTTTGTTAATGGTCGGGATATATATCCTTGTCAGTTTTTTCTCTTTGTGCCTTTTAGTTATCGATTTCGCTTAAGTCAACATGGGTGTTTCTTCAATTCTCTGCCAATGTCTTTCGCTCGAATATCTCGTTCAAAGGGCGAGAGTCCTATTAAGGCTCTTATTTTATCAACGGGGTTCCAGAGGTTGAGAGGCCCCAGCCTGCTTGTAAGCGAACGTTCGCTTTTCGTATCTCTGATGCCGCACGACGTGGTTTAAATAAGTGACGTTCGCGCAACAGTCATAAAATACTCGATGTGCCGAGTTTCCTGCAGGTGCGCAGACAGCCTTACCCAGTAGCAACCACAACACCAATTCTCTTTTATCACCTCCTTCTAAAAACATCGAAAACGCGCTTTATATACTCTCGCCCCACTTATAAGGAAGGGCTGACTCACACTTAGTCCATCTATGCTTACCATGGTCCATGGTTAGTGGTATTATTCAGTAGTACTACCTTCTCTTCACAAGAACAGCCACTTGGTCTCTGTAGTCTTAGGGTGATTGTCATTAGAATTATTATTCTGAAATCATTACTCGGTCGGGGAACATTGGACACAAGTGAACGCACAGGTGGACACAACAAGGGGGGCGCAAAGGTGCCACACATGTAAGGCAAATAACTAAACTAACAAAAGACGTATGATTCCAAAGTTTGACGCAACATAATGCGAATACAACAAACAAAATTTCTGAAGCCCAGAGACATTCACGAGGTCACCTGAGGCTTGTGCTCCGACCCTGTGGATTAAAGTCTTGATCGCCAACCGCCATTTTTAATTTGGCCGCAACGACAGAAGCGATAAAATTTGGTCTTAGTTCGTGATTTTCCACGGAGAAGTTTTAACTGAAATTTTTCTGCCCTGTGAAATTTTCTATCGTAAACAGATATAAAGGAACTTTCTCTCACTCACTTTTTTCATTTACTTAACTCCTAAACTAACCTAACCTATTGCGCTATTATTTGCCACTTATTTATGAACAGAGAAAAGTAGCACCATATAGACGACCGTTGAACATTTATTTTCCATTTTCAATTCTCTCTCTCTCTCTCTCTCTCTCTCTCTCTCTCTCTCTCTATAAATATATATATATATATATATATATATATATATATATATATATATATTTGTGATATATTTATAGTCTCGGTGATCATTTACGGTTTCTGGCAAGGTGTGAGTTTTTATTTGTTGCAATCTTATTTTTTCGTACTTATTGTATTTTATGAACATATATTTTTCTTTTAATATACTATGAAACACTGGGATTCTTTTAAAGCCATAAGAGAGCTTTTGCTCGTTTCCTCGTCATGTCCATATTTAGTAATTCGGTTTATCTTCGATGATTTGCAACCAAAATAAATTAAATTCTTTTTCAAATTCATATGTGTCAGTCCTATTTCACAATGAAGGACTCAAAAACGAGTATGCACAAATGTTACAATGAAAAAACAACATATTTAGAGTTATTAAACAATTACTGGGATAGTGATACCATCCATTAAGAAGGATTTCATTCAATAAGACATGAATACTAAAAATTACAAAAGATACATTTTTGTGCTCTTTGTGAATATACACTTCTATCCCACTTCTCTACCAGCATTCCCACAAAACCAGGAAAATGAAATATTTAACACACCAGCCATGTTACTCAGCGAATTTCTTTTAAATTTCGTTCTTATTACTTTATACAAATGCATCATTTATATTTTTTCTTGCAAAGGTATCGTATTGAGTGGTCTATCTCCCTCTCTCCTTTTTCGAAAATTACATGACTTTTATTTATTTCTTCATTTAATTCTTCCATCTACTCATTGTTTAAGCCAATTTATTTTAAATTTACATTGTATAACATCCTCTCATATATGATTAAGCAACTTGTTTTGTTCCACCCGCACGCTTGAATTGGATCTGCGCCCAATCTCCTTTATTCCTTGGTCTATTTTTCATTTTTCTCACTCGCTTAAATTTCTCTATTTCTTCTTTTATTCAAATTCCCAAGGGAACTTTAGGAGTGAAATAATTTTATAATCTCTACTTTATTCCAATAACAAAAAAGAGAATTCAATTAGTGAGATGATGGATGACCCATTAGAAATGTAAAGATTCAATAGTTCGAAAAGAATTTTCGTCTGGGAATGTGAGATTCCAACCGCATTTATTCTTTACACATTTTTAGCTCAAGAGGTAAAAAAGGAGAAATTTAATGAAAGAAACTTGACGACTTAATAGTTTGATTTTTTACTAGGATTAATAATTTAATACAGTCATTATATCGATTTATGTATCGCTTATAAAATCATTACACTGCGTTTACTCTGATATTTGTTTTGATTGGTTTGCATGAAGAAAGTTTTTCCTCTTACCGAAAGGCGAAAGGAAATATTCTGAAAATCTAGTCATCGATCTGAAGAAAACTCTTCCTCAAATTTCCACTATCAATACTACACACGTAAAATAAATGTGCTCATGTAGTGGTGCCAGATTATAGAAGAATATGAGGCACTCGGAAATAAATAAAAATATGTCAGTTCTGGAATGTTTAAACGTGTATCCAACAAAATACGATTAAATATTTGTTCGCAATTATTACTTACAAGTGTCAACAGCAGGAAGCAATTAGGTTTTTGCCGTTTTTAGAAGAAAAGTAAACGGATAATTTTAGCTTTTGATTTTGGATTTCGTTGAATTTATGCAATGTATTTGTTCGAACGGGAAATCGAATCAGGGCTTTTTTCTCATAGATAAACATCTCTTGACCAAAAAGCGACATCGTCTATTCTTATACGAAGACAACAGGTTTTATGGTACCAAATATGTTGATTTTGATACCTATCTCTGGTCTGTAGGGAAACAGCGTAGATTAGGAATATACAAATTATTTTCCCTCCCAGAAATTATTATTATAAATTTTATTATTATTATTAATAACGCCCCAGCCACCCGGCCTTTTCATTTGGCGTGGTCTTCCAACTGTACAAATGGAACTGACCTAAAGATAAAAATGACAAATATTGGCGGTTAAGATGAAGATCGGCGGCGCGAACGATGGGACGCAAAATATTTCGTCCCTGTTCCAATATGTTTCAGCTTTTTGGAGTAAATTCAAGGGGACTGCTCGTGGGGAGTGTATCACTGCGAGGAGACCCTCCAGGATGATCCTGAGTTTCAATCAATTGGGGGGTCTGGGGTGCACAGCTCACAGATCTAATCATAATTGCTTATAGAATAATGTTCTAAAGTTTTTTTAACGTTTTTATTTAACCAAACGCGCATGAATATAGATGCGCGGGTGAACGAAACATCACGCAAAAAAAATACACTTTTTCGGGTGCGCCGCCGATCTTCATGTTTACCATATTGGCAAGCTTGAGAGCGCCATAGGGTCATTCCCCGGTAGTAGAGGCAGAAATAATGGTACTACGCCCAACCAGCAAGGATTTTGACCCTTTATGGCTGAAGGGAGAAACACCCGACCTAATTCAGAGGACTCTGAATTGAAAACTCCCACGGTCTGCTCAGTTGACGTAAGAATGATGTGTTTTGTGTTTGTGCGAAAGAAAGGAGTAAGAAAAACAGCCGTGTTGTAGTTAGCCTTCCGCGTAATGACTTATGAAATGGAAGTTGCTGCGCGTATGCACCAGAGTCGGTACCCTGCCGTGAGTGAGCGAGGAGATACTTCGTCTCCACTTAGAAACACAAAGATACTCATCTCTACAGACTTTTTAACTCCACTTATCACAATGTACTCTATCTCCCACCCAAATAACAATAAAACACCTACTAATAACATGTTGCGAGGTTAACAGAGAAAGAACACTACACCTAAGACCTAATCACTCACTCCAAAACATAGCACAGCAAATTAGCTAATAAAATACCTCACGGAAGTCATTCTATATAAGTAAATATTAATCTTAAACCTTTAAATACCGAGCACGTATTGAAGCAAATAGGGATGAAAGAGGATTTTAATCTATTATATACAAAACTATTTAAACATTTAAATAGGACTATATTTAATAAGAATTTTGATTTGTTGATGTCGATTTGAAAGCTCTATTTGTACTAAATGTGATGAAATCTCCATAAAATTTTAGGAAGAATAAAAGGGGGCAAGAAATAGTAAAACAACAAATAACTAAAGAAATATTCGGGAAAATGTAGATGTAAAAAACATTTATAACATAATAGTCAGGTGACCCAATTTGCACAGATAAAAACCTAGGGATAGGGCTAATCTTCTTACACTAAATATCAATAATATTTTACTTCTAATAATTTTGTTGAACACAGATGCTGGTTTGAACAGGCGAGTCTAGCATTCACCTTGGAGCGAAAGAAGAGAAACGATTTGAACGTCGTAATTCATCAAGGCCAGCAAAGGGCGAGCAATTACACCTACCCTTGGAAAGAGATTCGGACTCAGTCGTTTGCCTTATGAGGCCAAGTACGTGCTCTTCCCTCAATCTCTTCATTCTCCTTATTCTTGCTTCCAATACAGCTTTCAATTAAACTCAAATAACTTCTACAACAAAAAGCAAGAATTCGAAAAATCTAATTCAATGGAAGTCATACATTTCCCTAAACCAGAAATCACAAATACCCCCCGCCCCTACTCTCATCTTAAACATTTCACAACTATACTAAACTTAAGTATACCCAGCACACCACAGATCACTTAATATTCAAAATATTTTTATTCCTAAACACTACCTTAAGCAGAGAAACCCTAGAAAATTAATAAAATAAACTATGATCAATAGTCATTAAGATCAACATAATCACATACCACATTATAAGAATCTAACATCAAAACATCCCAACAACCACGGAAACTCCTGGCTAAACTTATACTAAGATAAACAAAAAGGTACCATCATCAATGAACATGGAGAATCAAAGGACATCGTATGCACGGACTCTTTCCGAGTCCGCAAGGGCTTTAATTTCGAATAGAGTCGATTTCAATCTTGCCTCTGCTACCAGTAGACAGACGCCAATCAGAGGCTAGAGCTTTCCGCTTCAAGGGCAGGAAAATATTTGGATAGTCTGATGTAACACTCAGGACAGTGTTAACTTTGATTCTGATAAAGAGTCCAGGGGCATACAATCTTTAAAAGAACGTCAACAGGCCTCTTGTTGCAAATGTTCTACACCAGCGGGGGTATTGCTGACAAACTTCTTGGAGTTATGCATCTTAACACACTAGAAGGATGCCAGTGTGAAAAAGGTTGCTCTTAATCAGAGGGATTTTTGTTTGGTGGGGATCTGCCGACCACTTCGTCTATCTTCAAGGCCAAGCCATTTCGTTACCAGGCCAACATTTCCCGTGGACCTATCTCGCAATTTCGCGAGGGTATGAAGTCATTTTCTATCGTTTCTGAATCTGTGCCATACATTCATGGAGTGGGGACCAAATCATGGTCACGGACCATTGCTTTGTCATGATTTTGGTTAAGAATAGGGTCAAAAATAATCTTACAACAGGTACTACATACAAAGAAAACATTACAAGGATCGAATTGATAGTGATCATTAATATTTTGATCAGAATAAAAAAAACATTTAATTGTGTAACTTTGGCTTTAAAGATCACTTGCTCTGTTAACTACGCTTAGTTTACAAATTGGACTTTTCCGTACTGTCCCCTCAATAATACGACTTTTTAACTTTAGTTGCGCAATAAAATACGGATTATTTAATTTGACTGCCCTTGTTGTTGCACGAAACTAAAATTTAACAGCGTGATTATAAATCGCCTAACTCATTGCTGTTTAGCAAATGATTTTTAAAGACCGCGGGATAAAATCGGAAAGATTGCCGGTGCTTAATCATTATATATCATCATTATATCTATTACATATATTCTTTTTTAAATCTACCAACATAATACACTTTTTTGACCAAAACAAAGTTTTTGCATCTATTCTAGGGGCTTTGTTACATTTCATTAAAAGTAAAAAGACGACGACGGGAAAAGGTGTTCGACAGCTGCTGAGTCATTAAAGAATCAGCAAGAAGAATAATGGAAGCGGCGAATCAATCTAGATGGAGAGTTCACCACGTAAACGTGGAAGAGATGTCGCCAACACGAACTGTGTAGTGAAGGTGTGAATATCCCTCGTTTGTTTTGGCCTATAAAGTCATGGACAAGAGTTTGCGACTTCTATATTTTTTTATATAAGCAAATTACCAAAACTAATAAAACGTTCTACTTTGTTTTGTATGTTTGTATAATAATTTAAAGGTAAAATATATATATCAAAACCAGTTTTATTAATAAATACAGTTATTTTATCCCTGCAGTCAATAATTAGAATGATGTTCATTATTCTTCAAGAGAACTTCAATTCATTTTCGTCATGTTGAAGACCAAATTTTGAATGATATCTTGAATTATATTGCTCCATTTGGGTTCAATGAGCTCCCGTAACCATTCACAATTGGATGATCTCTTTTTATCAACAGCCAGTTTGATTACACGCAACAAAGATTTTTAAAAAGTTGTGGTTCTTAAATGAGATTTGTTTATTCTTATGTATTTTCATGTAATGAATCTAAATATCACCTTGAAAAATGCTTATTGGCTATAAGTTTAAATATACGCGGCATGTAATATTTGATTATTTTATTATAACGTACAGTTTGTGTCATTAAGTTTTTAACTTTAATCCAATACCATTCTCTACCTTTTTCCTTGAAGCTTATGGTAGGCTGAAGAAGCATCTCTTCCCAAAGTCTAGCAATATTTTGCAAGCAGAGTTGTGCTCCATTTACCCTGGTACTGATTTTCTATGATTTAACTACGAGTATCTTTATGAAACTTTTCACCATGTTCGTCACTAACTGCCGAACAGTTTACTGGAAAATGTCGCAATGTGAGTCAAAGAGTCGATTTTAAGTGACATGATACATCTTATGTTCTTGTAAGCATTGATGAGGTTTTCCACAAATTCTTCATAGTTTCCTTCCCTTCTGTTTCCACGAAATCCCTTCGCCAATAACTCAAATGCTTCTCAAGCACCTTTATCCTCCCTATGGATGGCTGATTCGAAATGACCATTTTTAAAAAGCTCTTGAATCTGAGTACCAATTAAAACTCCCCCTTTAATCTAAGCCTCTCTCAGTAAAGGGAATTTTGATGTATAATACTTGAATCCCCGACCAGATTTGTTAATAGCTTTTGCAAACTTTTCATAATGGCTAGTTTTTGTATAGTCATGTCATCCTTCTTAGTTTCCTGCTCACTACTTTCCCCATGTGTCCAGAATGATACCAAAATTGGTGCATTAGGAAAAGATAGACCTTCTCCATATAGAACTGGACAAAGAGCTGATATAATATTTTGTGGATGTTGAACATCTTTTATCTCATGATATATGCAGTGGAATCCTCTTGCAATCCCGTCCTATTCACACGGAAAGCAGAAGTACTTGGTGTATTCGACCGGCAAGACCATCACAAGCGCAACAACCTTTAAGTCACCACAGAGCTGCCATTGATGCTCACCATATTTTATACATTGCAACATATACTTTATATTCTCATTAGTTTATTCATATGTGGTTCACTTTTGAAGTTGTGCAGCAAGACACCTTTCAGACACGATTTTGGTGAAACAATGAACAGCCTCCAGTATCACGGTTCGTATTAGATGGCAAGTGCTTCCACCAGACCATTTATATTGACCCGATGCTGGCCACTATATCACCTTCTATTACGAAGAAATCGTTGAACTTGTATTGATGGTTACGAAATTTTGAAATTTTTACACTAGCTGCTTCTAAATTCCCCTATTGAAGACGAGAGTCTAGCAGCTCTGCCTTATTCTTGGGTAGTTGCACATCCCTGACAAAATCGTGAAATTTCTATTGGTTATGAGGTTTGACCTAGAGGAGTGTGCTTCATTAGAAATTAGGTCACTCTGTAATCCAGCACTGTCATCCTTCTCTGCTCCTTTCTCACTACTTTCCTCGTCTGACTAGAAGGATACCAAAGTTGGTACATCAGGAAGATATAGAACTTCTCCATGTAGAAGTAGACAAAGAGCTGATGTTATGTTTGGATATTTAATGGACTCCTTTTTCTTCTTAGACAAAACCTTTTGTACTGGAGGTACTATGCAGAAATAACAATTGATGTCATACTATATTTGCTCCTGCCACATCATTGGCACAGAAAAAGCTATTCCTTTTCTCTTCCTCTTCAACCATTTGCGAAGGTTAGTAGCACAAGTGTTGCAGAATATGTGAGGAGTCTAGTTCTTCTTCTGCACACCAATCTTCCATCCATAATATAGGTGAAATGCATTGCTCATTATAGAAGTTATAGGGCGCTTGGGTGATGCAAAGTTCACTCCACCACAAATGTATCAGAAGTTGTTTGCCTTATTCACACAAGTACGAGGCATCTGAAAGAAGCAAACATCAAACAATTAGAAGATAAACAGGAAATTTATTCATAAATTTATGATTATAATAGACAGCATGACAGCTTAGTAGAAGTATTTATATCATTCAGTAGGAAAATAAAATTAATATAAAATGCCTCACATAGCATATCAATATTTTGCTCAATGAATATGATTATAAATTTAAAACGCGCTTGACTAGGAAACTAACCTACCTTTCAGCTCAAAATCTAAACTTGCACAGCACAACCACCATCTATGACTGCTGCTGGAACAATACTGAAGGGCAGTGAGCCTGCAAGTGTGGTAAGAAACACAGTCTGAAAGCAGAAAACAACAAACAATTAGAAGATAAACATAAAATTTATTCATATATTTATCATTATAATATAAAGCATGACAACTTAGAAAAAGTATTTATATCGTTCGGTAGGAAAATAAAATTAATATAAAATGCCTCATAGCTCAATAAAAGAGAGAGATAAAGAGTGGATAAACCAAAGGACATCAAAGTAAAATAAATCGTTTAACAAAACATCTTGTATCCTGCGACCGACAGATTCGACTTGGGGGGTGGTGAGTTAAATTTTCCCAGCAGTTGAAATCACTATTATGCAAAGTACGCGCAGAAAAACACTAAGATGAACAGATATATAGAGATTAATTTACAAAAAAGTTGCACACAATCATGGACTCTTATACCTAAGAGTCTCCTAGACTATGTGAGATCTCTTCGTTCATCGATCTACTCTTCAAAGGCTATTATTTATTGGTCTTGGTTTGTAACACCAATCATTTTGCTCTTCTAATTCTTTTATCTTCACCCCGCGAGTCTATGTCAGGTTAGTTTGATGCCCAACCTCCGCTCTCTCCCTCTCTTTCCCCTCTCTCTATCTCTCTCTCTCGTTCTCTCTCACTCTCAAACAGACCTGCTTGAAACAAAACTCATTTCCCCCAAACCCCAATGGTCGCACTTACCTCCTCTACACATAAAATTACACTCATCCACGTTATTCACCTTGAAGCACTAAACATATTTCCCTGTTACACTGCCACTAAACTCGGGTATATTATATCCGATTTTGGGAAATAAAAGAAAAATAGTAAATATACAAATATATTAATCCTATCAAGTACACACTAACAATAAGGCATGCAAATGCTAATTAAATTAATAAAAATCGCTACTTACTTTAAGGAAGGTACAGTATATTATAAAAAAACAGTCAAAAAGTGAACATTTTTCAATAATTTTGTTGAAGAATTCACCAAATCTGTAGGAAAGAGAGTGGGGAAAACATCCTTTTTTAGTGTACCAAAAATGCCTAATTGTTCAATATAATGTGTCTTTCTGTTATAAAACCCCATGAAACCATCTGGAAATGATTACTAGATACAATACAGAATATGACCTATTACCGCTCGAACCAAGCATCTCCATTGGTGTCGATCCCTTGCAACCTCCTGTCACCGATATGGAAACTTTTCATTATTTTCCACTATTTATTGGTATGAAATTGTAGTGGCTAATAAAATGAACCTAATGGTTTTAGTTATATAAATATAACACACTTTCACACACCCACACAAAAAAACATTTCATGTTTATTTCCTACCTCAGCCTCAGATGCAATCATAGCAGTAAGGGAAGTAGAGGCTCGGACAGACAGGTTGGTAGCTGCTATCACACTTAAAGCGTGTCTTCTTGTCTGCCTTTGACTGACACTTGCTGCACCGTAACATGGGCTCCCTCATCTCAGCTGCAGATGCTCTTGCACCTGCAGCCGTGCAAGAGGGGAGGTTGAGGGAGCACACCTGTATGACGACCAGCTTCCCCAGTCGATACTGTGTTTAGGTTTTGAGTCGTTCATCAACTGAGGACCTGACGAGTTGCAGGGCCAAGTCGTGCAACTACTTCCGTCTTTTCATGGCGCTGCCTCTTACCCTGGCAGTGTTTATCTGGTAAATGATCCACTTATTTTTGACACTCGTATTCACAATTCTAAAGAATACACACAATGATCACCTATTTTTCTTTCTGCTGTAGTTATAAGTTGCACACATATGGTCAAACGTGTCGACTCCTCTTTTTGTTGCATTATAGAACTTAATGATCTCAAGCTTCCCACTGACATTATCCACCGATGCCTGTGTGTGTATATTTGACAGCAGGAGATCATTCCTCTTGCCTGTCTGTGTCTTAAGGATATATGAAACAAGTTTCATATCTTTCGTGAACAAGAATGCTGAGCTGCCAGGTGTGTGGATGTCCTTCTGCCTCCTTCCATTAGGGATTTCTGCCTTGCTTGATCTCACTGTCCCTACCAGCGTCAGCCCTTTACTAAGCATGTATTGTAGGAGGGACACAAACGTGAACCAGTTGTCGGTGGGGATGTTTCTGTTGGTTTGGTGGTAGAGGCGTGTAAAGTCTTTGCTTAGCATGTGGCCGAGTTGCAGTCCATTTCTTGCTGTTGTGCCCTGTTTTCCTAGATAAGGAATGCCTTGCAACATGTAATTACTTTCCACATCGTTCACCATAACAATCTTTCTCCCATATTTTGCCCGCTTATTTGCAAAAACATCCTAAAAGGGCACTTATCCCTATAAGCCAGCAATTTCTTATCTAATGTGAGGTTTTCTTGGGGTGTGTAGTTGTACTCACAGCAGGCTATAAACATGTCCTACACAGCCCTGACTGGGGAGAATTTGAAAGTGGTATGCCACTACTTCCGTGTGACTCTTATTTTAAGCCGGAGGCAGTGCAGAAGGAAGCAAAAGCGCTCCTCAGGCATTGCTACCTTGTAGAAAGGAGCCCATGCCACCTGGCACCATAACTCCTTAGTATTCAGGTGGTTATCTTTTCTGTAACCACTGAATATAAGGACACCTACAAGTGCACATATCTCTGCTGCTGCTGTTTGCTGTACAGTTGCTGTCCTTTTCCTCTACCTCCTGGCAACAACCTTAATCTTCTTGTTACTGAACTTTCCAATCAAATTCACCATAGCATTAGTCACAAACAGGCGAAAACACTCTTCAAGTGTGGTGGCATTAGCAGCTGATTGTGTGGGACCTGTCCTAATTGATGCCACAATATTTCGTGTTGTTGCCCTGGTTGCTGCAGCTACCTGAGGCCTTCCCTGTCATACATAGCCTGAGCGACTTTTTGACTGTTGCAGAGTTAAAAGTCACTAGCAAATCCTCATCTTTTGCCTGTCATTGACGCTGTTGCTGGCGAGCAGCAGAAGAAACATCAGGAGTTACAGTAGGGGCAGCAGCATGGTGGTAGAATAAAAAGCAGCAAGGATTGCCGCAGGGGCAGCACAGTATGGGTGGCAACAGGAGCAGCAGCAGCGGCAGCTGCAGGGGAGGGGTTGCAGCAGAAACAGCAGCAACAGCAGCAGAGAAGGCAGCAGGAACAGTAGGAGCAGAATAAGGGTCGTCAGGGTCATAGAGCCTGATGACACAGCAGGGTACTACTGTATAGGAATAGCAGCAGAGTTGTAGGATGGGTCAGTAGTAAGCTCATCAGCTATGGTGGCGTGGGTAGGAGGCGAGGGTGGGGGAGACGCCTAGGCCTCTTTGTCTTCCCACCACCCGCCTTTGTCTGCTTGCGTCGGCGAGGAACGTCTTCTCCAGAAACACTGTCTGAACTTTCAGCCATTTCATGTGGCTCTGGACCATATTCTTTATCATTCTCATTGTCATAAAGTACATCAGTTTCAGAACAATCATTATCGTCGTCACTATCTGGAGTAAAGAGAATTTCACCATCACCAGTCCAATCAGGTTTTGTTGTGTCGCCATTTAAAGCACAAGTTTGCACTATTAGTCACCCGAAGTTAGAATTACAGCTTGAAAAGAGAGATATTTATCACTAATCTTTGTATCTTATTACCACTGAACTCGGGGACAAGTTGTCCAGTATTTTTTTACTATAATTAGCACTGAGCTAGGGTAAACGGTACACAAAACGAGGTCTAGCTGGGAATCAAAGCAGAGGAGTGGTTCGACGTGGCCTCACTCTATAAGAACGCTCGCTAGACTGAAGCTACGCAGACTCCCAGCATCCTGCCTCGAGAGGGAGGGGGAGAAATGAGCATCATGTCACTAACCTCGGGCAAACTATACCCATGTTCAGTACTCCAGGGTTAAGTACAGTCGTTTACATAATTTTGTCTTTAGCGTTGTGAATCACTCACCTCGTTGCATAAGATTCTCCAAGCATCAGCTATACACTACAGTATTTCCTTACTATAATTAGCACTGAACTAGGGTAAACGGTACACAAACCGGGGTCTAGCGAGAAATCCAAGAAGAGGAGTGGAGCAACGTGGCCTTACTCTATAAGAGCGTTCGCTAGACTGAAGCTACGCAGACTCCCAGCATCTTGCCTTGGGAGGAAGAGGGGAGAAATGCGCATCACGTCACTAGCCTCGGAAAAACTATACCCATGTTCAGTGCTCCAGCATTAAGTACAGTCATTCACATTATTTCGTCTTTATCGTAGTGTATCACCCACCTCGTTGCATAAGATTCACCAATCACCATCCTCACACTATTAAATGTAAAATTAAAAATAAAGGTATTTTCATCCATTTGTTTATAAAAATTCAAGTATGAAATATTTGGTGAACACCCTCAAGAATGAATTCTAATCATGTAGCAGAGATGGAATATTGTTCCAACCCGAAACTGGTGACCTTGCCACAATCAATCAAAGCATTACCAATCTTTCTTGCTCCCAGTGGTAACCCTGGAGTGACCTCAAAAATCAACATCGAACGGAAAGACTTCATAAATCATCATCATCGACCGGAGTGACTTCAAAAATCTCATCATACAAAATAATTGCAACAAATATCTGGAGTCATCAACGATTCTTTTTGCCGTTCCGAAGTACAACCATAGACTTCATCCAACATTTCATCAAAGAACCACATTGATCTTAACGAAGCACCAACTGAACTCAACCGGGTGCTCAAAGTAGCGAGGCACAAGTCTCCCACCCGCAATCACACAACTCCTGTAAGTGAAGCAAATTTGACAATTTCAACCCTAGCTGCAGATATGGTCACAAACCCCTCTTTAGCCGACTTGCTAGATTGTTGAATTATTTGTGCGCTTCACTTTGCATTAATTCATTATAATTTATTCATTCTTGCGCACATAATTATATTATTGCACTCACATAGTCATATAGTAATGCGCCTACAATATATTTATCTCATATAGTGCTATTGCAACGCGCGACCAATTTATTTTAGCCTTCGATCTTGTTGAAACGCCATGCTTCTCATCTAAGGAACAGAAGAGCTTAGTCAAGTTGCAAATGCACAAGCTATGCAAAGTGTATAGTTTTCACTTCATTTTCACTCAAGATTTGCAAGTTTGTCGACTATTTTGTTCATCCAATTATTTGTTTGATTAACTAATTATTTTTCAAATTCATTATATTCATGTTTACTATCATTGTATTATTAAAAAAAATGTATACATTCAATCCCCATTTTTGTTCCTTCTATTTACGTTTACAACTGAAATAACACAAGTGCGTTCATATGATCTACAGCTGGACAAAAATGACCTTTTGACCACCGAATTTCAAAGTTTATCGCTTGAGAATTCAGAGTGTATCATTTGTATGGGCTATATCGTGTAGATGTCGACTTAATTATTATCATTCGCCTATACAAATTTGACATAATTGTTCTCTATAAGTATTTTAATCATCATTCTACTCTAATGCTGCTTGATGTGTCGATTTGACATTTAGTTCACTAGAATTAATATCATTTATATTCATGTATTATTTTAACGAACAAAATAGTGTTACCATCTAAAATAGCGTTCTAATTATTACTATGCACTGTACAATTTGCCAGGAATATTCTGTATAAATATTTTTGATCATCATTTTAGTTTAATAATATTTGATGTATTGAATTGACATTTATACTCGTACTTTTGTACTTTTATACTCGTGTATCATTTTTAGCCAGTGTATTATTGTACATTCCATGGATTTTATTCAATATACCAGGCCAATGAATCTTCATTATTGCATTTTTACCTAAGTGATTAATTCCGATTGAATTATATCATTGTTTTGATTCGAATATTCTTAATTATTGGAATTTTCATCTTATTTCATATTCTATATTTAATATCTACCAACACAAATGTAACTACATTTGCTAATTCAGAATGTATGTGTGTTCTTTGTAGAGATCCATGTACAAAAAAGTTGCACACAATCATGTACACTTACACTTAGGAGTCTCCTAGACACCCTGAGCTCTCTTTTTCCATTCATCTCCTCTTCAATTATTATTTATTGGCTTTAATTTGTAACAGCAATATTTCTTCTTTTCCAATACTCTTATCTTTAGTCTATTCAGGGTTCTTTGAAGAACGATCTCTGCTCTCTCTCTCTCCCCCTCTTTCTCTCTCTCGCTCTCTCTCTTTCAAACAGACATACTTCAAACAAACTTCTTACCCCTGAACCTCAGTGGTCGCACCCACCTTATCTACATACATAAAAGAACGCAGATCCACATTATTAAGTAGAGTCTTTCACATTACTTCGCATTCATCGTTGTGAATCCATTCAACCCAGCTCGGTGGATAGGATTCACCAGGCTTCAGCATTTCATCATTCAATTTCAACTTCAAAAATAAAGGCATTTTACATCGAATCATGTAGCAGAGATGGAATGTTTTCCAACCCTGAAATATGGACCATGACTCAATCAATCAAGCATCAACCGACTTCTCCGTTACATATATTTTAAGAACTCTAAATTGATCCTTCCTATTTCGGCATGAAAACTTATAGTTTAGCAGGTATGAAAATCGATCTAGTAGATTAACTGGAAACAGGCTCCATTTAATTAAATTTATCCTCGGGAGTAGTACAAAGTATTCTTGAGCCATCTATACAATGAACTTTAAATATCATTTAAGTATGATTTTTCTATTACCTTTTTCGTACAAACGATGTGTGTTCGATCTTCTTTCATTCGTAATTTTCTATAATTTACACAGTTTTCACTGAGCTATTGATAAACCAAAATATTAATATAAACAAAATTTTTAATTCGTTTTGGTTTCTTAGTTTCGTCGTAAATGAGGAATTCTTTTTAAGTCCACCTGAAATTGAGTGTAAATAATTTACAACGGTCGTGAAAACAGGTGGGCATTTCCGTTCTCCTCGGCGTATCACGATCAAAATAAGTGTAAGGTTTAAGCCTTCTGTAAACTTGTGCGGTGATCTCTATCCTTAGAGTAATATCAATATTTGTCATAATTTTGCTGTAAACATCTTTATTTGCGGTCCTTGATGCTTGAATAATCAAGTATACCAATGAAAACAATATCCACAATGCTTTGGCTTTCTTAAAAAAGTATAATATCTAAGCCTATTTTAATTGTCTTAAAATTGGCCCCAAGATAATTATGACCATACAATCTTAAGAGAAAATATTATGATCTTGTTGTTATTCCACTATTTTCGATGTTTGTTTTTAATGGCTGCAGTCAATTGAAAGATTCTGGGGTTTCTTCCGTGAATAGCAAGAAACCTGACCCAGCTTTTCTTTTATCAACGAGTTATCCAACACTTGTGCAAATTTTAAACACTTTAATGCCCTTATCAAAGATGGGACTCAAAAAGAACTCCGCTGACGTGAACAGATGAGGCATTGAATGCTTTTATTGAAGTCAACATAGTTAAAGAGACATACAGGCGTTTATTTCATTAGGGCTCTTCAAGCGAGCTTTCACAGACAACAAACGCCCCCAAGCCTCTTCTTTGAAGTTTTAGAAAGGAATCACTTCATGATACTCAAATATAGACTGTTCACTACAACTCAAGACCACTAACAATCTGTCCTCTTACTTGGGTTATAAAAGACGAAAAGTTATCTTTGTAATACGGAAAAACAAATTAAAAACCTTTATAAGATTCAACGGAAATGAAAGGAAAACAAAATCATAAGTTTGTTACAAGATTACGTCTCTAAACACGGCGTATCTATTCGGTCAAAAGATAATCTTCTACAGAAAGACAAAAGGTCATTTTCAAAGAGCAAAGTAAAAATTGTTCAGAATAAGAAGTCGTTTTGTTAATGAATGGATCAACAATGGATAGGTGGTAGTGGGGAGGGGGGCGAATTTTTAGTTGTTTGCTATCGGGCCAATATTTTGAATGGCCACCTGAACACGTTATCACGAACATTTCTTCACATTATCGGGTTACTTCCTCAAAAGTTAAGAAGTAAAAAAATGGTGGATCGAGCCGAGATAATATAAACATGCCTGAAGAAATTCATACTGGTAAATATCGTCATTCATAAATACAAACTGAGACATAATTTTGGCGTTTTGCCCAAGGAAGAATTTGAGAAACAATTCATGAAGACTCGATCTTTTGACCCTAGGTCAAAGAGAACATTACATGTATTACTTAAGTAAAGGTATTAAAAGCGGAAGTGTACATAAATAAAAGCTTTCAGATGTGCACCTTCTCTACTCCCTAGCCTCAAATTGTCATTTTGAGCTCTGATAATTACATGCAATATCTTTCTCAAATTTCACCGCTACCCCGTTACGCTTCTCTCAAAATGTTTTACTAAGCAGACTTTGATATTTAACTTTTTATTTTTATTTACTAACGTGTTTCCTAATCATTTAATAAGTGTTTACTCCAAATACCGATAATACTCATAAATATGGTGTAAAGAATAAAAACTAGAAGAATGAAGAGCAAATTTTTATTCATTAAAAAACTAGAATCAAAGTTGCAAAAACTCGCTCAAGAAGAAGTATAACAATAAGAAGAAATTTTAACAAGAATAAAACTCAGGTGAGAACCGGATGCAATAGATAATAGACAAACCTTTAATCCAGCAGTTCCTAGCCTGAGTTACAAGCTTTCAGCTCTAGGCTGTTATAAAAGAAAAGGAATTCAAAATTGCCCATTTTTTTCGATAAATTTTCATTGAACTATTTTTGCCAGGTTTGTGTTTCATTGGTCACATATGGTAACTACAAATTGTTATCAGCTGCTTCATTTGGGTAGTGAGATGTTTGATTTCGAGTGTCTTCAAAAATTATAGGTTTTATAGTATTTTTAAGGTCATTTGTTTCAATAAATCAACTAAAGTTGTGAAAAAGAAACACAAAAGGTATAAGAACTAAACACTACCAAAGCCTTTAATCTGGCCTTGAATAAAAGCGGGTTAAAGAAGAAAAGCTAAATAACTAAGATTAAATTAAACCAGAGTAAATTATTGCAATCCCTTCATACACAATAACCCCGAATTTAAGAAAGCTATAATTTTATACCTATAAATGTTCAGATGTTTAATAGAAGAAAACTATTGTAAAATATGATTCATTGGCCTGAGAAATAACCGACCTAAAGCAACATGTTTAGCGTAATGAGCACAGCTCTATGTGGTGTTGATGAACACCACCACTTACTATTGAGAAAGAATAGTAAGTGAGATGATGAGAAAGATACTAGTGGTGGTGCGTCTATAAATATTTATGCAGTATATCAAGAAGTGTTAATACACTCTCATCTACATCTGAAACGAAGAGACATGAGAGAGGTCGTGGCAGAGCTATTTTCAGCTGTATCAGCATAAGTCGATAGGAAGTCAGTGGCTATTGCTATAACGAGGCCTCCATTACATAGGAAAGAAGAAAACTAACTGATCTTGTCGAAGGCCACCTGCTGCCAATGATCAAAAGGAAATATACTGAGAAGAAATTTCTTTCAGAAAAAGACGAGTGATCTGAAAGCTTTTATAATTACTTTCAGCTTTTTTTTCTTCCCTTGCATCGCACACTCATCGCTTTTCTTATGGCCCGAATTATAATTTTTCTCTTTTTTCCTCTGTGAATTTAAATAATATGGTTCCTAAAAAATATTCATTGCTTTTTATTAACCCGATTTTCGATATATTTGAAAGAGGCGTACGGAAAATTATTCTAGGAAGCAACTATTATATATTATATTTTTATATTTTCGCTGCAATAACAAATTGAAAAGTTTATAGTTTGTATTAAATCCGATTGATATAGTGGAACAGTGAAATAAAGAAAAAATGCTATTTGAGGTTTTGCTTTGTGTGGTCTATGTCAATATTATAGACTTCATGTAATTGACTACAAAGCCGATGCTTTTCCAATGACAAACGACCCTTCCTTATAAACTCTTCAAACGAAAATTTAATCAGGTTGCGGACTGATTTCTCGGACAGTACCGAACTCGAAGGAATTTCTTACTGTTTTCCAAAAAAAGGGATACCAAAGTTACACGATATAAATCAATTTCTGGCTAATAATTAATTGATAAAGCTGATGAAGTACATATATGTTGCTAGATATCTAATCAAATTTATAAGTTATTAGACTCCAAATTATGGAAGAATTTCTAGAGCCTTCAACGTAGCCTTTAGAAAATTTAAGTTAATGAGACATGGAGTTTGATAACTCCCTCTCCTACACTATCGAACCTAAAGTTAATGGATAAATCTGCGCATCTACTTTACAAGTATAACTACGATCATGCATTACTTCCATCTCATTAGATAAAATTCTAGTTGTCATTCAAAGGAGAAATGCAGCTATTACATATCTATAGAGTCTACTTGTCAGTTCCAACGCATTTTTATTTGTTCCGCAAATTGATAAATTCTACATAAAAAGCAAAGATGTAGTTTACATAATTTATAAATATAATAAATATTATCAGACCGAAAACTTACCTGTGAGACACACGAGTAGTCAAAAAGGTCGATTAATAGCTTCCGAGGCGGTGATTTTTTCCTATTAGTTTTAAACCTAACATTGTTGATTCATTAAATATAAAAAAAACAGTAATTAAACTTGATTAAAACACATTTGATCAAATTCGCTTTTTTTATTTTATTGAAGGATAAACATCTTTGGGCGTCAAGATTGTATGGCTAAGCGAAAGGAGAGCGCTGAGGCACGATTCATCCCTCACTAAGAGGTCAATTTTTTAATAGGCTTAATCAAAGTCCAATGAGAAACATACGAACTAAAGGGTCAAAGCCACGATATAGTAAATTACAAAATATGTGAAATAGTTAATTAAGTTAAAGTAACTAAAGAGGTAGCTACCTTAAATCTTAACGAAACTGCCTAGCCATTTTAGTAGCTCTCCGAAATGAAGGGGATAAGACTTCTACGTTAGGCCACAAATTCCTATGATCTGCTAATATTATTATGTAAAACACACTCAATTTAGTTTAAAATAATCTATTTTCCTAAAATCTATATGTTATTTTTCATATTTTTAAATAATCATAATGAATTATCCATATATTGTAAAAATTCAGTAAATAATTTGGCGTGAAGGAAACGATATTTCAACATTAGGTAAGATTCTTTTAACTACAAGCAACATGAAGGTAAATAAGGAAACGAGTATTTTTTCGTAGGTTTAAGTTTTGAGATGATCTTATTATACATCCATAAATGAAATGCAAGATAAATCCTCGTTTGTAAGTTCTTGCTAAAAAAACGGGCAAGATACTCTCCACATTAGTTGATTTTTCAAATATTTTTCTTTCACTATTTAAAAATTACCCATTTCATCTCAGCTTTGCTTCAGTTTCATCTGAGAAATCTATAATTGTATGTAAAGCTTTGCACTTTTAATTCAAACCTTTTGACGCCGAATAGAGACAAAATAGCCACTTTGATTTTCTTCAGCTTATTTTCTTTAGTATTCTATATTTCTAAAACTTATCTCTAGTGACATCAGAATTTTGACGATTAATCATGTCACTTTTTTCCGTTGTTTGATGTTACATTACCCTTTAAGTCTGTACATATTTACTGGAAACTCTTACCAGATGTACATTTAGACGGAGATAGATAGAGGTATGATATGATACAGAGTGTAAGATATAAAAAGCAAGTTACGAAAAGAGGAAATAGGGGAAAACTGGACTTTTATTACTATGCAAGTTTAAAAACCTCAACATGGAAAACATGAGGAAAGTCTTGCAAGCTATAAATCATCTGCAATAATTTATCCAACAATAGATATTTAAACTATGTCGAGGAGTAACCTTGTATGATTCAAAAGGCTTCAGATAAATCAGTTAACATCATTAAAACTATTATAAAAGTTAACTAAAAAGACAAAGAGTCCTACACTGGGAGGAAAAAACAAAACCACTCAACACAATAATCACTGGTGGAAAATGGACAACAATGATCAAGAATATTAATAAACCCAAAGATATTCAAAGGTAAAATTAGCTAGTCAAAGACAACTACAGTCATAGCCAAAGGTTTTGAAACTAATATATATTTGACTTCTTTTCATTCGTTTTTAAAGTTACGTGATAAGAATATTTATTCTAATCTTTAAATTATTGCAGGGTTTTTTTCGAAAGTTAATATTAAAATATGATAACAAAAACTACAATCTTGCGTTTAATGCCAAAAAGCTCTCTGGTTCTTGTCATGAAGGAGGTGAATTTTAGTCCCTGAAGCTTTGTTATTCGTTACAAGGAGTAATTTATAGCAGATATGTGTTATATGAATGATGTGTAATTATAACACTAGAAAACAAATTTTAACTTTATGTTTGTTACACAGATGTGAATAAGTGTTCCTAATTTGTTCGAGGGCGCTGAATCCGAATTTGAAAACCAAAATTCCTTATCACGTCTAGAATTTGTGTAATGACCTTCCCCCCCTTCGCTATTGTCCCGATTTATAAATAAAAAACTTTTTATTTTGTAATTTTTAATTTTTAAGGAAAAATATTTTATAATGGGGAGGGCCATCCTTCTTTATTCTGGCTTACGAGAAACAGTGTACATCACTGACGAAGTTACCTCACCCTCTCTCCCAAGTTATAGAGAGTTTATTGTATTGATTAAGTTTGTTATGCACTTAAAGTTTAGAGGATCTTTGATGTAGCCTTCTCGTTTTTCTTTTGGGAGACATCAAAGTTTGTTTTTTTAAAGACCGGCAATAATCCGCCATCATATTTGGATTTAACTTTCCTTTGTACCTCGTCTCTATAACCAAATTTCTTTGATGAAAACGTTCACCATGTTCATCACTAACCGCTTCCAGATTTTCAGGAAAATAATCGAGATGAGAATGCAGAAAATGCATTTTAAGTGCCATTTTACATCCCATCTTTTCATAGGCTCTCATCATATTGTTTACTATTTCTCGGTAATTTGGAGATTTAAAATTGCCGAGAAAGTTTTCAGTGACTTCCAAAAGGATGTCCATTCTTTGCGTTCCTTTTCATTGAGACACAAAGTGAAGGAATCATCAGAAACAACTCTGTGAATTTGTGGTGCAGTGAAAACTCCAACTTCTCTTTTTGCATCGATTGATGATCCTTTGAATTTGTTTTTCAAATATTGAGAGCCTTTACTTCTTTTATCCACACCCTTTACAAAATTTTTCATTAACCCTAATTTAATGTGAAGAGGTGTAAGACGAACCTTTTTTGGATCTACTAGAGTATCATGTTTAACATTATGTTTGCCAACAATGTGTTCTTCTCTGGCTGGCCATTTTCGCTTTTCATAGTGATTTGATGGTTCTCACCATATCATGGGAACAACAAATAGTATTGCCTTCTTCTTTCCATTTAACCAAGCTGTCAACATTGTGTTACACTGCGTGCGTCAAATATGAAGGGCCCAATCTTTATTCTGGTCCCCTACTTTTCATCTAAAATAATATCTGTAGGCTTGCTTTATCGTTACTGCTGTTTTTATTTTTCTCCCTTGTGCCACTGGTGTGAATTACCCACAAACATAACAAAATATGTTGGGGCTGTTTACACATCCACGTCTAGAACTTGAAGCCATGACAAGATTTCAAATACTAACTTGAGGAAACAAACGATACACAATGTTAGATCCTTATCATAAGGTTCTTATCAGAGCAATATTTTGATGATCGTGTTATCTTCTTTACCAGTTACCAGATACAGAAAAGTTATTACAAATATGTATGCATTAATCTGAAAATCTGCAAAAATCTGAAAAAAACCTCCAGTAATTAGAATTCAATGATATTTGAGCTTCAATATAGTCTACTTTATATATATTAAAAATGTTAATATATATTAAATATATATATATTATTTATTAATATATATATTAATTATATATATATTAAATATATTAAAAATTGCATATCGAAACAATATTAAGCAAAAGTGTGAAATGGTTTGAAAAGGAAAATTCAAATTACATCAAAACTCGACGTGATATGCAAATTCTAAAGAGAAATTTGTAATCAGCGCCAAAAAATCATCTAAAATCACTTATTTTGTGCTCTGTAACAAAAATCGTGTTACACAGTGTAATCAATTTCTTAATATATTCCCTAAAGAACAAATTTAGGAATCATTTTCAAGTCCAGAAAAAGCTCTTTTCTAAGAAAAGCGTGCAACAATACATAGTTATTATGCGCCAAATTGTCGGGAAATGCAAGGAGATAGTTGCTGAAGGTATTGCAAAAAGCAGCAATCTTTAGGTTAATTAATAAGTTAACCCTTTCCCTTCCGGGATTTATTATCTATTTAAGGAAAAAAATGTGTGAATTTTAAGGAAAGTGGAATAAAAACATTAAAATATGCGATTTATTAAAAACGTCTAAAATTGTGTACAAAAAATTGATCATTGGGAATGGTACATGTAAAAATTGATGTGAATAGAAGATTGATCATTGGGACATATGAATGCATTTTAATCTTCGACACTACTTTTTATTTATGGTGAAACTCTATGAAAATCTTTCTACATTTATTCATACATAGTGGAAGATTACATTTTATTTTAATGTACTTCTTTATGCAGTGTTTGCATCTTTGTGAGGTTTTGATAAGGGAAGGCCAATGATCCGTTTAATCAAAGCGGACATCTGCAACTGGTCTTGCTGATCAAGTTCTTTCTTTTGCATTTGCGCATTTTCCTTTGGTGGTCTTCATCTTTTCTTGGACTGCCTCAAGTTACCTTCATTAAGAAATGCCTGTGCAATTTCATCTCAAATATCTTTCAGCTTTTTGTAACGAGTTTCTTTTCTTTTAGCACAGTGACGTCGGTAAAGAAGTCAGCCGTTGACAATGCACATATCCATCATATGTTCAACATTCTAAGATAATATCGCTTTACCCCGATATTCGATCTTTATAATGACACTAGAATATCAATGAGATCTACTCCTGCCATGAATTAGTTGTACTCTTTCACCATTGCAGGAATGATAACATCAATATGATTCTTTTCAGTAACTGACCAACGTCTGACTTGACCAACTGGAGTTTTACCAATATAAGAAGATACTAAATGAACAAATTTACTATCATACCATTTCATGTCGCAGATGTTTTCTTTGCATTCTATTCGATAATCACATGAGCCTCTTCCTTTAGCTCTTTATCATGAATTTTCCCTGAAAATTCATGCTGCCACGATCCCAGAACCTTTTAGATATTTTATCAGCTCATGTTATAATGTAAACCAGTTGTCCATAAAATTTTCTAGTTTTGTTTCTTTGCTAAATATTTTGCCAGTCTTACTACCATATTTCCACTTACTCCCAGGCAAATATCCTTCACAGTTTCCTTTCCCATATAAATTTCAAAATTTTATACAATACTCCTGACCCCCGCCCTAGCGAAAACATTTATACCCCATTTATGTGGCTTCCCTTTGACATATTGCTTTAGAAAACTACGACTTTTGAAAGGAATCATGATTTCATCCACTTGATTTTACTTCTCTTGCTCTAGTTTTTTGAAGTTATTCCTTATAGCATCTATGAAAGGTTGAATCTTGAACAACCAATCGTACTAAAAGTCATAACCCGCCTTTATTTTGTCATCATCATTGATGTAAATGTATGATTTTAATTTTTCAAACCTGTCACGAGACATCGTTCCTGCCTTTTGTTTCCTTCCCATTTGAAAGAGGCCAATAATCTCGATAGCTAGGCCTTTTTACAAGACGTGCAAGATTGTGGATACCTAAAAATTGCTTACTTCCTTTCTTATCGACATCTAAAGATGTTTTCGTTCTTTGGACTGCATAAAGATTTGCCTGAAAAAACTGATTTCCTATGATGGAATCATAAAAAAGTTTGAAATAAGGAAGAGTTGTCATATCGTTTGTTTGATTCGAGAATTGAACACTGCAGTCAGTGGAAACCACGCCAAGGTCCTTCATTCTTCAGCGTATTGCTTTATTTTTATTTGACATACGAGCAACATCACATGCTGAAGTTTGTTGAAGAAACGAAGCTAATTGAACATCATCATCTGATAAATTAGAACAAACTTCAGTTTCAACACTAATATCTGACACTGTATCTCCATCTTCACATGGCAATCTATATTCAGGTTCTTCATCAGAATCTTCAACCTCAGCGTCAGAGAAGTCACCTACTAGGATGACAACAATATCACCTGCAGCAAGATATTTCGAATCCATCTGGAATTTGAATAATAGCTAATATATATATATATATATATATATATATATATATATATATATATATATATATATATATATATATATATATATATATACATATATATATAATTACATATATGTATATATAAATATATATTAGAAAAATTGACGAAAAATGAGAGAGAGAGAGAAAAAAAAAAGAAAGAAAGGAAGAGAAAAGAGAAGGGAGATCCCTAGTGTGTGCATGCATGTTTCTGTGTGTGCATTTATGTGTATATGTGCGGGAATATTAGCAGAGCTAACTAAACCTACATGTAAAACAAAAATGGCACAAATACCTATATTTTAGGTCTTTACTTCCCCTACCCGCTACCTGAATAAACTATCCAAATAGGCATAAGAAGACTGCATCCTTATATCACTAGGCTATCCCAATGCCCAAAGTTTTTATCATTGATGATTGTTAGGCCTACCTATTTATAAATAATTTCTATTATTATAATTATTTGCATTCAAATGATAAAGGTAACTTTATTTGGTGAGCTTACATCCAAAAAAGAAGAAAAAATAACTTCTTACCTCTGTTACCGACAAGCACAAACAAACAACTTCCCATCGAAACTTGCACTGAACTGAAGAGCAATTTTCAGCAGACCACAGAAGGCAAACTCTGGTAATGAGACAAAGAAAGGTGCCAAATTTCCCAATTAGAATCCGGAAACAGAAACGTGATCAAAATTGAATTCATCAGTCATTTGAGGGAGATAAAATACGAAATATAAACGGTGTTCCATTAAGACAGATCGAAGCTAGCAGTAAATAAAACAGTGTTATTATGAGAATTTATTGATTTCACTATTGGATCATGTTAATTGAGTCATGGCAATTATGTGTAAAAAATAATATCGTCTAAATGTCCCCCAAGGCTTTAGAGCTTACCTCCACTCGATGGTCAAAATTTTTGATGACGTCTCTACATAGTTGCTCCTCGATCTCACTAATATGCCTTATTATTTCATCCTTCAGCTGTTGAAATGTTGTTGGCTTGTTGGCATAGACCTTACTTTTGAGATGACCCCAAAGGAAGAAATCTAAAAGCGTCAAATCACACGATCGTGGTGGCCAATTGACCTCGCTGTTTAGAGAGATGATGCGACCTGGGAACTTCTCATTCAATAAAACCATTGTTGCATTGGCTGTGTGGCATATACCTGATCAAAAAAGAGTTTCTCTAACCACGTGATCAACCTTTGAAGTCAAGTGTTTGATGCCGATACGTTTAACGCATTAGGTTGTGGATTCAAAATCTCTATCCCATCCACCCCAAATTGTGTTAATATTGCTAACGCTTTTGCACAATTAGAAAGAGCAAGTGATAAGCCCCGTAACGAAATTTCAATTGCTAAAGGTTATGTGTATAAATGCTTAAGCGATGTACAAAATAATTATCCCCTTATATTTAATAAAGCAATACGTTCTCTTAGGAATAATAAAAATATATATATGTGTAGAAGGCTGATAAATCTGCTGCCCCCGTTCTTATCGACAAACCTTCATATTTAGATAAAATGAATAACCTTCTTTCAAAAACCCTCTACATATGAAAACCTTAGAAAGAATCCTATTACCTAGGTAAACAGAGAATTTCCTTCAACCCTTCGCTCTCTGCTTAAAGGTCATCCTGACCTCATTAATAAGTTTAAATCCTCTAATGCTTCCCTTCCCTACTTTAGGGTCTCATCAAAACCCATAAGCCGGAAATCCTATCCGTCCCATTATTAGCTCAGTTGGGTGTGTTTCATATACCCTATCTAAATGGTTAGCTTCTCTCCTAAGTCCTTTGGTGGGGAACGTTTCTAGTTCTCGCAGCGTTAATAATCTCGATCTCATTAAGAAACTTAATGATCTTCCTTACCCTGATAATTTTAGCTTGGTTAGTTTCGATGCATGTTCCCTCTTTACAAAGGTTCCCGTACCCGCTCTCCTAAATTTCCTCAAAGAGTACCTTGTTAAAGTTGTTCTCCCTATATCGGCTTCTACTATTATTAAACTTATTTCCCTCTGTTTTAACAACTGTAAATTCACCTTGGACGGGAAATATTACCATCGAATCTTTGGAATGGCTATGGGCAATTGTTTGTCCGCGGTACTGGCCAATCTACGAGGGGCGGTCAATAAGTTTTGCAATTCGGATATAAGGAAACAAGATATGAGGAAAAGTGTTTTATTATTTTTCAATAAAACTATCCTCGACTTCAATGCATTTGCGCCACTTGTCCTTGAGGCTTCGAATTCCCGACAACTAGAAATCTCCCAACTGGTGTTCAATACACTTTTGGACGGCAAACTGGATAGCTTCATCGTCCCCAAACTAGCGTCCACGCAGTGCAGCTTTGAGCTGGTGGAATATAAGGTAGTCGGTAGGGGCCGGATCTGGACTGTAGGGGGAAAGGTTGAGCTCCTCGAATCCGCACTCGCGCAGGGCAGCTTGTGCACCTCTAACCTTGTGGACTTTGACGACTTTGAAGTCGATCATGGGGCGTGAGGTTTCTAGGGATCCAACGGGCAGAGATCTTGGCCATGGCCAAATTGTCGTGGATCATGTTGATAACACTTCCATGTGATATTCTAAGTTCTCGCTCGATTTCTTCGACCTTCACCCGTCGATTTTCGAGGATCATCCTCTTCACACGGGCCACATCGTCCTCGTTGGTAACGTCTGACGGGCGTCCTGGACAGGGGTCATCTTCAAGGGACTCACGACCATGGCGGAACTCCTTATTCCAGCGAGCAATGGCTGTATAGGAAGGGGTGGTATCGGTGTACACTTCAACTATGCGTTCATGGATCTCTTTTGCATTCCTTAGTCAAAAATTTGATCACTGCGCGGTGCTCAACATTCTCCATAGTTGAAAAATTTGTGAGTGACGATCTGTGAGCAGCTACTGCTTCTTAAATAGACGAGGTAGGAGCGTGCGGCTGCAGGTCCTGATTTGTCATAACTTGTCCTAAAACTCCCACAAACAGCCATCTCCCTTCTTCTGTTTTACCCTACCGATTCGCAAAACTTATTGACCGACCCTCGTATATATGGAGTTTTTTGAATCCAAGATACTTCCCCAGACCAACATAACCCTTATTTTTTGGATGCGTTATGTTGATGACATTCTTTTTTTGTGGCCTAATGATCTTAAAATTAATACTTTTCTTGACAAAATCAACACGTTAGTCCTCTCAACTAAATTTACTTTAGAAAATGAAAAAGATAACACCATCTCTTTCTTAGGTATTTTGATCGATCGAACAGACCACGGTTTCAAATATGAAATTTATAGAAAACCTACAGTCATTGACTCTACATCCATTTCTATTCCGATCACCATATTAGTATCAAAAAAAGGTTTTCTCTTCCATGTTTCTCCGTACCCTGAGATTTGTTTCACCCAAATATTTGGAAAAAGAGGTTTGATAGGATATATAATATAGGTTTGAATTTTGGGGACCCTTTCTACGTACTTAAAAATTGTTAGAATTCTCCTAAGCGTTCATTTTATCAACCTAATCGTAACATCCTCTAAATTTTATACCAAAAATGTATTAGTTTTACCTTTTAACCAAAGTTTCATTAAATTACCTCATTTACTAAAATCTTTGAACATAAATATTATTTTTAAATATGAAAACACTATCCATTGTCTTCTCGTAAAAGATTGACCTCTCTAACCAGGCATTGTATATTCTATTGGTTGCAATAATTGTGAAAAATACTATTATGGATAGACAAGTAAAAAATTGAATGTTAGAGTTAAACAGCACCAAACTAATGTTCGTAATTTTTGTTAACAATCTGCATTATTTTTACATATCTAGAGTCAGGATCCGACTATTAAATGTAATAGTGCTAAACCTATTATTAAATGTACAAGCTACATTTCAAGAAATATTCTGGAATGTATCTCTATTAATACTTTCCGAAATTTTAATATTAGCCCTGGATTTTTTAGCCTAGATCCTATCATATATAATTATATTAAATCACAAATTAAAGTGTTAAAAAAATTTGTACCCCCTAGTTAGGGTTTTGATGCAGGTAGCCGTTTTAACCCCCCACTCCTTACTATTTAAGAAATTGTCTGTCCTGGCCTACGTTATACCATGAAGAGGTTTTTTAGAATAAAGACGAAAACGCTCGAAATCATTTTTCCATTTGACCTTGTGGGTGTTATTTATCATAATTTTGACTCACGTACAAGTTGTGAGTTTCTTTTCATATATATATATATATATATATATATATATATATATATATATATATAAATATATATATATATATAGTTGTGTGGAAATTAGTTCGGACAGTCGTGAAATAATAAAATTATTTCTTAATTTTTGTTTATATTTGAAAAGAATACGTCAATGATAAGATAAATGGTACACTTAATATGAAATATTGCCACCCTTTGCTTTTAGAACCTGCTTCAAGTCTCTGGCATAGATTCAACCAAATTTAAACACATTTTTGCCAGTTCTTCGTTATGGTACCAGGCACTGATAACAGCGCAAATCATCTCCTGCATCGTCGACCAGTCCGTCTTTTCAGTACTACGTTTAATTATAGCCCATAGATTCTCGATGGGGTTTAGGTAGGGAAAATTCCTAGGCCAATCTAAAACGGTAAATCCACTCTTTTCGAAGAATGTGCGCATTATTTCGGAAGTATAGCACGGAGCCTAATCCTGTTGAAAAAGGCCGCCCCGATCAGGAAAGTCTTCCAGCATCGCGGGAAGCAAGTGAGTCTTCAGGATTGCCTTGTATCTAACGTCATTTATCATTCCCTTAATAGTAAAAGCCGCCATAGGCCTATAGTGCTAAAAAAACCCAAACATCTTCTTATCTGGGTATTTTGGCGCCTGTTGAATGTGTCCTGGCTGAAGTGATTAATTTTTGCTTTGTTTTACTACCACTGACTTATGCCCATGTACTTAAAAATGCGATTCGTCTGAAAACATAACATTCTTCCAGCAAAGACGTTTTGTGTTCGTAGCAGAAGTCAATAACTGTTTATGTACCGGTTTTCTACCAAATCTGCAAACTTCACTGAGCCTTCGCCGGACGATTGAAGAAGAAACATTTACACTACGAGGGGCGGTCAATAAGTTTTGCGAGTCGCTAGGGCAAAACAGAAGAAGGGGGATGGCTGTTTGTGGGGGTATTATGACAAGTTATGACAAGTCAGGACCTGCAGCCGCACACTCTTGCCTCTTCTATTTGAGAAGCAGTAGCTGATCGCAGATCGTCACTCACAAATTTTTCAACAATGGAGAAGGTTGAGTACTGCGCAGTGATAAAATTTTTGACCAAAGAAGGCAAGAATGCAAAGGAGATCCATGAACGCATGGTTTCAGTGTACACTGACACCGCCCCTTTCTATGCAACTATTGCTCGCTGGAATAGGTAGTTCTGCCATGGTCGTGAGTCTCTTGAAGATGACCCCCTTCCAGGACGCCCGTCAGACGTGAACAACGAGAACAATGTGACCCGTGTGGAGAGGATGATCCTCGAAAATCGACGGGTGAAGTTCAAAGAAATCGAGCGAGAACTTAGAATATCACATGGAAGTGTTATCAACATGATCCACGACAATTTGGTTATGACCAGAGTCTCTGCCCGCTGTTCCCTAGAAACCTCACGCCCCATGATCGACTTCAACGTCGTTAAAGTTTGGAGGAGCTGCTGTTTCTGTACAACCAAGACCAGGCGGGATTCGACTCATGCATAGGAACAGGTGATGAAACTTGGGTCCCTCACTTGGATCCCGAGACCAAGCTCGAAAGCATGGCCTGGAAGCACAGGGGCTCTTTGACCCCCATCAAGTTCCGGACCCAACCCTCAGCCAGGAAAGATCATGGCCACCATCTTCTCGGATTCTGAGAGAGTGTTAATGGTAGACAATGCGCCTCGTGAAAGGACCATCACAGGCCAATATTACGCCGAGGAACTGGTTGAGTTGAAGAAGTGCATCCGTCAGAATCGGCGCTGCAAGTTAACACGCGGTGTCCTGCTTCTCCACAACAATGCCCCTGTCCACAAGGCCAGAGTTGCACAAGCTGTCCTGCGCGAGTGCATGTTCGAGGAGCTCAACCATCCCCCCTATAGTCTAGATCTGCCCTTTAGCGACTACTTTTTATTCCACCAGCTCAAGGCTGCACTGCATGTACGCCGGTTTTAAGATCCAGCTCGCCGTCCAGGATTGGATTGAACAGCAGTCGGGAGATTTCTGGTTGTCGGGAATTCGAAGCCTCAGGGACAAGTGGCGCAAGTGCATTGAAGTCGAGGGTAGTTATATTTAAAAATAATAAAACACATTTCCTTATATCTCGTTTCCTTATATCAGAATTGTAAAACTTATTGACCGCCCCTCGTAACTAAAGACAAATCTCTCTGGAGGTCTTTACTGGTTTTCTTAGGATCCTTTACACTATTTATGATGAGAGCCTTGTCATCGTTAAGTGTTGTCTTTCGTTTCTCCCACATTTTCCTTGTCACAGTGTCTAATGTTAACCAGTATCTTCAGTTCTTTTTAACAAAGTCGCTAACAGTTGACTTGGCTACCTTAATTTCCTCACGCTTCATGGGCGTGATATTCATAATAAATTTATAGTCTAATAATGATTGGAAGAAGAATATTTCGGCAAAACTAAGTACACCAAGGATCGCGCTACCAGCAATAATCATCCACGACAAGCTATTGTGTAACACTATCAGGCTTAGTGTACCTAGGGCACAACAGAACAGTTGCCAGATGTTACCAGTACAGTATTCTGTACAGGAAAAAAACACTAGTGTTGGCAAAAATTAATACATATTATGAAATAGTCCAAATATTTGATACTGTCAGAACTAATTTGCACACTTCTGTATATATATTTATTTAGTTGTACCACATATGGAAAATGAAAGATTGATTGGAGCTAGCACTTTAGTTATCTTAATAACATTTTCAAACTCAGTTCAAAATGTTATTAAGATAACGTAAGTGCTAGCGCGATTAATCTTTCTTTTTCCTAAAGTGCTACAACAAAATATTTATACCTATTCACCTGTTACCTCTCGTGATTTTTAATATATATATATATATATATATATATATATATATATATATATATATATATATATATATATATATATTGAAAGATGTTTAGTTTGTACCTGCTGAATTTATTCTTCTTCCGAAGCAACTTCTCTGGATCTTGACTTCTTCTTCAGAGGTTTTGAAGTGTTAGAAGTTATGCCGAAATGACTTACCTTAATTTCATTTTAGTTATTTTATGTAATGTAGAAGGAGAAGAGTAAATATCAATTAGATCAAAGGCCGGCAACCTCCAGCCGCAAAGGCCTAGCGTCTTGCCTGCCAGCTAGCAGGCAAGACGCGAAACCACAGCCCTCCCACTGAAAAATTCGAAAAATTCCATAAGGGCCAAAGTTGTAGAGGAGTCAGTTCTAAAAAAATGCTTATGACATTTTCCGCTCCATGAATCCATACTGACAATATAGGTGCAGCATACCATTCTTTTCGGCTACCTGGGCATATACTGTTTGGCACTCTGTGTCTCATTTTGCGATCCTGCCAGACGCCAGCGGCCAGTGTCCGATGGACTTCTTGCATTGAGTCTAGGTACGCTTTGTCTTCAGTTTGGAAAATAACCTGAAACTAGTAAGTGAAAATTATTAGAAAAAAATCCAATCCGTTATTTTGTTATCATGTCATTATGGTCATTTCATTTCTTTTCAGCTCATCATTTCTGCTAAGAAGAGGAAAGTGGAGCTCGAGCGTTGGGCCTTCAACTCTGAGTGGGAGAAGTAGTCCTTCATCGATCGCTTTGGACGTGCCCAGTGCTTCATATGCTTCAAGATTGTGGTTGTCCTGAAAGCGTACAACGTGCGCCAATACTGGGAGACAGAGCGACGATCATCAAACTTTGCGTCAATCTCTACCGTCGAGAGAAAGGACGTCATCATTACACTGTCAGAAAGCCTGCAGAAAACAACTTTGCATTTCCGCAAACAGACTGCTGAAGTCGACAATGTGACGCGCGCCAGTTATGAGCTCTCCCCCCTCACGTGTCAGATGAAGCCATTAGCGGATGGAGACTTCTTCAAGGAGTGCCTTGTAGCTGTGAAGGACTACCTGTGTCGAGAGCAGCGTTCTGCCTTTAAGAGCGCGAGACTTTCGCCTCGCACCCTTTATCGTTGCATCATGGAGATCTCGTTTGTACCAATGACGACGTGGACTTCGACACTTGAATTAGTCTTGTCGCCTCCTGCTGGAGGAATTTGTCTCCATTTTCGCAGAAGTCAGGCCGCTGGCTGCAGACTTCAAGCTTTTCACCTTCAATTTTGAACTCCCCGTGGACGATTCTGTTCCCCTCTTGCAGATGGAGTTAGCGGAGTTGCAGTGCAATGATGAACTGAAAGAGAAGTTCCGCACCTCTTCTCGACTGTTCGTCTTCTGCAACCTCGTTTCTCTTCTAGCAATTTTCCAAAATACATTGCGCATGTTCAATGCATCGTAGCCATGTTTGGCAGCACCTACTGTTGCAAACAGCTCTTCTCCAAAATGAAGTAGATAATTCTCACCTTCGTTCCAATCTCTCGGACCGCTACTTCAATGATATTCTTCTGTTGTCTATCTCATCCAGAGAGCCGGACATTGAAACATTTTTTCATTGCAAGCAGCACCATCCGTCTAACTGATTACGTTTTTAAATAAAATTCTTGTATAATGTATTCTAGTATATATATATATATATATATATATATATATATATATATAGTAACTTTGACGATTTTGTTTGTCACTCCGGCCCGCGCCTGCTCCCAAACCTCTCATCCGGCCTTCACTCTGAAAAGGTTGCCCGCCCCTGAATTAGATAGAAGGAAGTAATAATGATTACAAGAGACTAGATATTCAAGGTTTTAACTAATTATTCCATTTTTGCAAGATATTTTCACACCATTAAGTTTTTCATGCTGTCTTCTGAGGGCGAATTTAAGGGAAAACAGAGTTGTTTTAAAAATTATTTGTTTAGTAGTGGATTGTTCAGTATTTCGTTGGATGATAGGATACCATTTGTGCGTATAATTTTAGAGTCATGATTTCCTTGTTCCCATTTGCTAACTTTAGCTTAGGAGTATAGATCATCGACTTCGGTTGGGCCGAATTTCCTGCTGCCATCGGGTACATATTGTTTTGATCAGGTTGCTCCCTTTTGTTTTTAGTGCGTTCCTACAAATAGGGCACCTTTTAGCCAAGTCTTGTGGTCTCCTCTACAGTTCAGTCACTCTTGGGTCATTATGGCCGCATGGTAGGGTGGCTTTATACCGAGTATCAGTTTTATCTAATATCCAGAGGGATGTATATTTTTCCTTCTATTTGGTCCGGTGCTACTCTCTTGTAGAACTCTAAAAATAACGTTTAAAATAACATAGACTATGTTGTTGTTCTTTGCGAATTTCTTTAAATTTGTTATCTTTGACAAAGATTGTTTTTCTTCAAGTTCTTTGTCAATTTCCTCAGACGAGTTTTCTGAGGAAATCGGCCTTTGGCGTTGTAAAATAAGTTATTGGTGGACCTGCATTTCATGTGGGGTATTTACATCTCAACTGAATTTATCAAATTACTTTTTTGTCTTCCCAAAACCATAATCTTTACGTCATTCCTTATGTAGCAAATGGCGAGGAAGCCGGAGAGAGTGTATCCAGAAGCCTTATTAGGGCCCCATTGAGGATGTACTTTATCATTCTCAGAACAGCTGTCATGAAAGCCAATCTCTGTATTTTTTTCATTGGGAATTTTTTGAGAAAATGCTATAACAACGACTAAGGAGCACTTAGAGAAAAATGAATTTCTAAGCAAGTATCAATTTTGGATTCTGGAAATGGTGAAGCACAGAGATGGCTCTCACATTCGTTACAAAAAATATTTCAAAGGCCGAAAAGGGAAATGGCCAGCGCTGTTATGGTTTTCAGAGAAGTATAGAAAGCTTTCGTCATGGTATGGATAAGGGAAATGTAGCACAAAATCCTACAACTTGGAATGAAAATGAATTAACGACAAGGTGAAGAAAAAATTAGCATTCTACGAGATCGGGAAAAAGGAAGGAATGAAATTCACAATTCATGGTGGTCTTCCTTAGGGAGGATGTCTGTGACCGACTCTATAATCTGGGTACATATTAGAAATAGCACTTACTTTCATTTTTCCGGTCCACGTCACGGTAACGTCGTATGTTCTTACAGTTACACGAAATGCCAGCATGATTTAGGTCAGTTAAGATAACGAGGATCAACGTGTATGAAAGCAAATGAAACTTCGTACAAACAGGAAAATAATTATCAATAGAGAAATATTTGGCAGAAATTTCAGATACATCTATATCTAAGAGAAAAAAAAGGACTGATATTACTCAACAAGAGCAGAACATTCAACCAAAAAAACAAAAAGTAGGTTTACAGTCAGCAATGGTGTAACCCGTTAATCCCAATATACGCAATCTCGAGTGCAAGCATTATCAAACTACTATGGATCTAGCTCAAAGTGACACTGCTTATCAACAATAAAAGAAGAAGAGATAGGCAGAATCAACGTGAAACTCAAAACTAAGCTGTAATAAAAATCATCAACAATATTATAGAGGAAAAAGCGAAGAAATTTATATACCGGGTGACACCGCAAAAAAATGTCCCCTTTTATAATGCTGTAATTTGTTAGCCATTAAAGTTTGAAGTTAGATTTGAGTATCATTATAAAGAACAATATTAGAAACTTTATTAGCCAGGTTAGGTATCCTCGGCTTTTGGTGCATAGTCTATCCATGCCTAGGATATCCTATCTATGCAGATATTAAACGGTTCTGTTATAGGCTGTCAAAAATGGCACAATTATCTCTTGAACAGGAAAGGTTTGTCGTGGAATTAATGAGTGGTCATGTCTCCACAATGGAATTATTTCGTAATTTCAAGCAAGATATGGTGTACGATTAGACAAAAAAAATATCCAGATAAATTACGCCAAGTGGAATGCAGATTTTGTAATTTAGATAAAGGAAATTTCGGTCCTAAGAAAAGAGGCGGAAACGAATATTGACTCAGTAAGGACTTTAATTGATGCTGATGAAACAAACTCAGAGATAAAATTGGCTGCTCAGACACATTTGAATAGAGAAGCTGTGCGAACTATTTTCCAAAAATATTTTAATTTAAAGCCTTCCAAACTCAATGACATCACGAAATTCTGATGCAAAATAAACAACGAAGGCTATCATTTTGCCTCAGGGTTAAAGAAATGTGCGATGTTGAACAATTAGTAGGTGGTCAATAACCAAGCCAAATAATCACTTTCTAAAACTTTTGAAATCCTCAAGTTTATTTGAGGACCATGAAACAGGTAAAGCTCAGTCAATTAACGCTGTCAGATATCTTGACATGCTCAAAAGCATTTTGCCAATAGCAGATATCCTGAGTAATGGTTTCAACAAGATGGCGCTACAGCCCATATTGCAAGTGCCACCAATACATGGTTGGAGGCTTGAGTTCCTCAATGAATAATGTAGTAGAGGACAAATTTCCTAAGGCCGGCCAGGTCACTTGACTTGTCTGTCATCTTTAGACTACATTCTATAGAGTTTTGTATGGAAAGAGTATTTCAAGCTGCACCTTCTAATATCGCAGAAATGAAGAATGAGTTTCGAGAAATCAGTGAATCCACCAATGTCAAGATTTTGCAGAATAACAGAAAAAATTTGCTAATCATATTGGCAAGTGCCTATAGGTCGGTGGTGTTAAAATGATAGGCAATAAAAATTCAAATATTGTTCTTTATAATGATACTTATTTCTACCTTCAAGCTTTAAAGGCTAAAACATTACAGCATTATGAAAATAGAAAATTTTTGCGGTCTCCCGATATAAAAGAGAAGAAAAGATGGCAGAACAAATCCCGGCATAGATAGCCAAAATGGTTGAGACGAGACCGAATCGCCTCTTCCAAACCCATATTTTACCAATTTTAATCGCAAAGAGGGATAAATTTAAACATAAATGATTCCATGAACAAGCAGATACCGAGAAAAAGACAGCAATCTAACCTAACGTAACCCACCATAAAAGATTAAAAAAATGGAAACTATCCAGATTGACTAAAGATTTCCTTAATTACTCAACCGATTATTTGATAGAGCACAACACTGAAAAAGAAATCTAGTTTGAGTCCGAAAGTTTATGTAAGAAGAAGAATAAAACTTTAAGATCAGATTGCCTTTAACTTTAATATATATATATATATATATATATATATATATATATAAGTGAAAGAACTCAATAGCGAATTATGGTATGAGATAAGGAAACTGTATAGGAGCCTAGAATTTATTTACGTGACTAGATTCGGTATGAATTTTATAATAGCCTCTTTAGTCGTTTACGACTGAAGAAGGTATGGTAAACTTAATATACTGTATATATATATATATATATATATATATATATATATATATATATATATATATATATATATATATATATATATATATTTATATGTAAATATATAAACATGAATATATACACCCAGGAAATATATATAAACATTTATTTTCCGGACGTTTCTGATATTAATTGGGACCATCAACACCGAATAACAATTGTAAGAAAAAATTTGTCTTTCCCCTCTTTATCAAAATTACATCAGATATTTTCCTTGCCCGCTTATTATGTAGTTTAAACCATTATTTAATGTATTTTAAACTTTTAGTTTCAATATTTTTATCTCTTATCTCGTTACTCGCTGATGGTGTCCCCAGTTGAGGTCAGAAACTTCACTCTGACGGGTAGATTAACAGTATCACATCTGACGCACAATCAGCAGACCCGGGTTTGAGTCCCTAACAAGATAATTCAAATTTTTCCTCCTGGCCTTATTTGTCTTCTCAGTAAGGATTGATTTTATTGTGCCGTCCTTTGCCCTCCTTGATTATTTTTCTTCCAATGTCCATTTCTCTTTCCTTTAAAAATTCCTGTTTTTAATCTTGCAGTATATATATATATATATATATATATATATATATATATATATATATATATATATAGTTATAGTTATATATATATTATATATATATATATATATATATATATATATATATATATATATATATATATATATATATATATATATATATATATATATATATATATATATATTAGTTTTTCCTAAATACTATTGATTATTATTATTTATTATGAATAATATAATCTAATATTTATATCCTCTTTGATTTGCTAACTCATTTCTTGCTCTTTCTTCTTTAGATCAAATACTATAGTGCAAAATAACATGATTCAAAGGACCTCTGTAGTGGTGATTTTGGACCTATACAACCGCTCTTTTACACATCCTAGTTCAAAGTAGTCGCTACTTTTGACTATAGCCATTCCGAAAGCATAGTAATAAATACAGAAAGCTATGTAAGTAGGAAATGGTTGATTTTTTCTTGTTTTAAGGCGACCGAAAAGAGAACGACTGTGCATAGACTCGTGTGTTCTAAATTATAAAAGTTTTGTAATCCATGAATTACAAACCACGGTTTGAACTTGTCGAGGACCACTATTCTATAGGTCATTGATGTTGTTTAACTGGCTACCTCTTGGTAACACTAACAAGTCCATTACGACCAGTAAGATTCTTTTACAGGTTTTCACCCACTGGTCAGCTATGCCACTAACACGTAAGCTCTAAAGATACATAATGATTTTAACAATAATTATCCACATTCACTCTACTTCCTGAAATATATAATATATGGGGGTTGTGGTACTTTGCTAGATTGATTAGATCTAGGTTGCTATTATACTGGATCTGGCAACCTGTACAAAAGTTTAAGGTTTATGAGATTACACCAATTGAGAAGAAATTGCTAAAGACACCAAATCTGTGTGATATAAAATTGCATTTTAATAAAGGATAGAGACTAGGGGTGATCGAAGAAAGCAGAAAAGAGAACTATTTAGAATAAATGAGGTAGAATATATATTCGGGCAAGGTAGTGGCATAGCTCAAGAATGACGAAATTGGAAGCGTAGTGTCTTGATAAAAAGATGGAAGGGACGTCATGGACGAAAGCAAGAGCAACAACACGAGGAACAAAGGAACCGAGATGTATTTGAAAAACTTCGTGACCAAATGAAATCATTAAGAAAATCAAGAGCCACTCATAAGAGCATTGAATATAAAAGCAATTCTAGGCTAAAACACTCGACCAAAACAAATAAAATAAATGCACAAATAAATTTGCACGAATATTTACATGGTGGAATAGTTAATGTGTTTGCTTGAATATTATAGGAAGAATTAAATGTAAAGTGACTTTTGGCCTTATGAGTAGTATCCATTCATATATTTAAGATATTTTTAAATTAAAAGTAGATATGAGAAACGGAGTTAATTTTATTCTAACAAAATTATTATGGAAGCCATAATATTGAAGTGGATAATATTTCATACTTTTTCCATTGAAATAACGAAACGAAACGACATTTCTTTATCTGAAGTAAAAAGCAAAGATTCCTGCAATAAACCAATACTAATTATATATTAAGAGCAACGTCATTATCCTCTCATCAAGATTTCCTTGAGTGACATTCCCTGTCATCTATTTGTGGCTAAATCTAACCATTTAGAAATGTCGCTCATCTAATCCTCTCGGGGCTGAAGATTGGCCCCAAACGATTGTTTGGTGAGGAAGATGTGCGGGTGTTTGATAGAAAATAAGTTAATTAATTTCGTTTAATTTGCTTTTGCAATTTTCGGGTTGAATTGCTTATAATTTAGTATCAAGATCTAGGACTAAAAGGACTGATAAAGAGACATTGATTCTTAGTGTTGAAAACTTTTATTAATGAGCTGGTAACATTAAATAGAAGGTAAATTATAAAAAAAATTAGAAAAATCGACGTCAAATGGTTTTTCCAAATGCGACATGAATTTAAAGGCTAGAGATAGAAGAAGTAGGAAACAGAGAATTGCAAATAAATCAAGCAATAAATGAGACTTTGGTAGGAAATCATAGAAATCTAAACTTGTAACGCATATAAGAATTAAACAGATTTTAAATTAATGTTATTAATAGTTGGACAGATGATACTATTTTCAATTTATTTGCCCCCTCCCCCAAATATTTTATTTACCCGTAAATAACAAATAATTAAGAATACTGAAATATATGAGGGGCAACCACAAAATAAGCCCGAATTAGCATTATTTTGGTTCATCAAACAAAATAAAAGGATACATTCTTAAAGATATCCCTGAAAGACTTCTGTCCGATTGGAGGATTTCTTAAGCCTAGCTAGCAAAATAACCAGCTCCTAATAGAGAGAAAATGGAGATAACTACTTTATTAATTCTTTTAACTTTTTTGTAATAGAGCGAAAATCGTATAGTCGAAACGTTTCATGCTGTGCTTAAGCGAGCTTTGTTCTAAATTAGGTTGCCGTTACGCGGTTTATTTGAGCATAGGGAGAAAATTTTCAGCCTAGAAAACACTTTTCAGATGCTATGGTGAGCCTTAGATGAAATAATGATTTGCCCATCAATCCAAATCAAAAATAAATAATAGCATAAAAAGATATTAATGCCACTTTCTAAAAAATGATTGTAAAGTCATAATTAATATACAAAAATGCAGTGATTTAGAAAAATAGTTTCTATCATTATTGAAACTGATCTACGATCGTTCATCCGAGTATCATTCACATTATTTAATAATTAATTAGGTTTTTATAAAATATATATTTTGAACATTTGTCAAACTGCTTCATTATTCAGCATTTACTCCTAAACTTCCTCATTAAAGTGATGCTGTAAGAAGTTAAATAAATGTTAATCGCTCGGTGCAAGGTCCGATAAATGGGGAGGATGCGAATAAACTTTCTAACATAAAGCAATTTTTTAGGTCAAACGTTCCACGTTAGTGGGTGTATTATCATGAAGAAAGAGGACCCCATTTGCTTAACCAGCCAACGATCTTTCAGTTTTAAGGGTTCACTTAACTTTTGCAATAGTTGACAATACTTTTGTAAATAACAGATTGGGAAGTAGAGGTGCCAGCGGCTCCTCTGTTTCTACCCCAAACGACACCTTTGATGATAATACTTTTCACTATTTGTTACATTGCCTCTGGTGACTATGTTTCCGGAGCGCTGGGAGTATTCTGTTCTACCTTTTGGGAGGACACTTCGTTTTAAGTTGAATCCCTACTAGGGTACAAGGAAGGCTTCAACTCTGAAGATCGTAGGTTTCAATGCCGTATCCCCTCTGCGACTTATATAAAGTCAATCTCTTGAAACAGACTATGAGCTAAGTTAGATTTAACGTTGCGTAGCAAAGCATGAATCCTTAGCCATCATTTTGTAGTATAAAAATTAAGAATGGGTTTCGAAGTCGACAATTCTTAATAATTTTCTATATGATCTTCGAAAGATAACACCAACATTGAAAATTTGTATGTAGGCCAGTATTACACGATAACTTTGCTACATTAAAAAATAAACTGTATTTTCAACCAGGGATAATGAGCAAATAACCCGATCATATACTCTTATTTATTTTGGGGGCCGTTTTATAACTGATGCTCTCTGTACTACCTTATCTCAGAGTGCAACTATCATGAATCGCTATGATTTGGACAGTTGACGATGTACCTATCTTATATACATTGTAAGTAAACTGTTTTAAACCAGCTTCAACACCCGTTGTCTTCTAAATTACAAAAGCCTTATGGAGTAGGAAACTCTTTTAGAAATATTTCTAGTGCCTACCATTTGAACATTGGGATTGAATATAAATTCGTGAAAGACGTAGATTAACTAACATAATGAAATAAGAAAATAAACCATAAGACTGGATAAACAATGAACAACTTGTCTTTACATAACTACTGAAGTCCAGAACAAATATTAGTATCAATTCTAAAGGAAATTCCACATCTAATTGGTGCAATGCTCATGTACACAGTAATACATTGAGAAGCAGTGACCTAATTCGGTATCTATTTAGAAACGTATTTTCGTATTAGTCTCTTGATTGAATATGTTTTCAAGTTTTATCTGTTTTAGGTGAAGCTTTTTTCTGTATTCTTTAGGGTGTCATTCGTCGAAACCTGGTTTAACAATAAATTGATCCTAGATACTGTAGTAAAAGCCTTCCTCTTTGTGTACATTACACTAGGGATAAATATGACTTGGCTCAAACAAATCGTAGAATAAACAAAGAAGAATATTATTTATAGGAAATAATTCTGCTAAATTTAATTTCTACCGTAGATAATTTTTTAAAATAATAATTTTCTCTAATAAAAAATAAATCTTTGCTTTATTTGAAATTTATTTCTTGCAAAAATTTAATTATTCCCGAATCAACTAATTCTTCTGACATTCTATTAAGAAACAAAATAAATGATTACAGATTAGATCAGGATGATTCGGTGGTATAAAGAATCCAGTTTTTTTTTTCAAATTGAGTGTCATTTTCGAGGGGAAAGCAAGAGTTAAATATTTTTTCACCTTTAATTTGGATCCTTGTGTTGGTTTGATAAAATTATTGTTCAAATTTCAATTACAATATTTTCTCTTAACTCAGCTCTTTATTCAGCTTGTTAATTTTATGTTATTGTAAAAGGATAATCCCCACTCATTTGCAAACATACATAATCAAGAGAATATTTCACCTCTTGTCAACGAACATTCTCACAATTCTGTTTTTTTTATATCAGCGACTTAAAAATTTGAGTTCTTCACTGGCTAATTACTTTTGTATGATAAACTCTCCTCCAAATCAAAATATTATCCCAAAGTGTTGTGTTTACCTATCTCTCTGCATAAGTTTGCTGGATATCTGAACAATGTGAAATTCACCTTTCCAGTTAAAATGATTCCTTTTTTGTTCTAACTCCCGCTAAAATAGTATATATATTTAGGAATAACAGAAATTTTACGATTACACATTAAAAAAATAATTAAAAATCTTAGGCTACCATACTTCAATCAAGCTCCTCAGGAAATAAAAGAAAATGAACAAGATTTTCAGGAGACCAATAAATTCCTAATTTCCTTACTTTTCTGTTCCTTTACCTGAGTTGATCTTTGAAATCCAAGGAAACTCGATAACACTCCCCTTCATATTCAAGCACTCTAAAGAATTTTCTAAATTCATCTCAATGAATTTTGTTTTAAATAATTCTTGCATATTTCCCACATTTTTTGCTTTATTTATTACCCCTGGTTTTAGTCGTTTTACTTTATTAGTACAATTTTAGTTTTATCTGACTGAATTTTCTTTTAAGTAATTTTAACATCTTTTTTAGTCGTTACCTTTTGTTCTTTTTTTTAGCGTTTTTGTATTCTATCTACTAATATAATTTGGGGTAAAATGTTAATAATGAACTTATGTAATTTTAATCTAAGGTAATTGATGATAGTCTCAAATTTAGGTCAGAAACGTTTAGAATAAATGCGTTCCTGTTTAATTCTTAAAAGATGTACCAGTTGCTGTGGCGCTACATAAAACGGGTGCATTGCCTCGTTTCTTATTATTAGAAATCTTATTGCGCTAATCCAATGAGATATAATGAGCGGCCGAATATTTATTCTATTAGCATTTATTCCATGTCAGATGCCTTTCGGCATCCACACGAGAAAATGCGCGAGATGCAGATAAGCTTTTCAGCCTTTTTTTCTAATTATAAGGAATCCCACAACTAATTCAAGGCCACATACTTTATTGGGATGTTGACTTCAAATGTCAGTTGGTCGGTTTGTCCGTCGGTCCCCGTTTTCTTTCATTATTCTGGTAATAACATTGTAACTATTTAGTCAATTCTGAGTTGGTGCGTGCCGGTTGGTACCGCTACCGCGTTGGTCGGTTTGTCCGTCGGTCCCCGTTTTCTTTCATTATTCTGGTAATAACATTGTAACTATTCAGTCAATTCTGAGTTGGTGCAGGCCGGTTGGTACCGCTACCGCGTGAAGGCATTTGTGCCACTGCCGCAGCGGTGCTATTACTGTCCTTGCTTCAGCCATACGAATCGCTCATGTAGACGTGCAAAGTCGAAGTCACCCGAAGTATGTGTAAATTGCTCCAAGGTCGCACACGATAAGTCCAAATCGTGTGTTGCCAAATGTGTCAATTGCGGAGAGCCGCACCCTGCTTCTTCGATGCATTGTGGTGCATATCTCCTTGAGAAATAAATCCTGGCTGTTCAGGCCCAGGATCAACTCTCATTCCGCGAGGCTAAGGACTTGGTCCTGGCGCGCCCGGCTCTGACTAGAACGTCATATGCCTCAATAGTTAAAAAGGCACCCTCTGCTCCTGGCACATCCAGGCCAACGAGCACGGTTGTTTTCGCGCCCATTCGAAGCCCTTCTGCGGGCTCTACCCAACCCGGGCGCTCTCCTGGTAAAGCTAGCGGCAAAAAGGGTTCATACCCAGCCCCGGTTAAAACCAGCGCTCCCCCTTCTTTCCCCAGCGTGACCGTTTAACGTAAGGCGAAACGGCCACGTGCCTTCACCGAGTCGTTAGACTCACAGGAGGCAACACCCCTGAAGTTGGTTGCTAGGCCATCTTCCGGGGTTCCTAAAGCTGTCCCCCGAAAGGAGGACGGCAACAAAGGAGCTTCGGCTCCTTCGCACACGCCTAGTGGTGGAGGGAGTGGCTCGGAGACGGTGGTTCCTTAAAAAGAGGGCCACTTGCCTTTAAAGCCGCAACGCCCGCCTAAGGTTTCGAGGCGGAGGGAGGAAAAGACTCGCATGGCGAGCCTAACCTCCCCCAATAAGTCCTTGAAGGCGACAGCGCCTTCAGCGCTTTGTCCAGCCAACAGAACTTGGGGTTCTGCCCCAGGGAAGCGTACAGCCATTCACGTGAGGATCTTCTGTTCGAGGAGGGCTGTCGCGTCTGCTTCAAGCTAGGCCTGGAGGGCATATTCCTTCAATGGAATTGCCGTGAACTCCGGCGCAACTAGGATGAGCTGCGGTGGCTCGTCTCGTCTTGTTCCCCGTTAGCTATCTTTTTGCAGGAGACCATGCTAGGCGCGTGCCCCCTGCCCGCCCTCCCGGGGTATAAGGGTCTCGTGACCCCACCACAGCGGGATAGCTGGGCTGGGGGTTGTGCGGTTTACACCCGGCATGATGTCTGCGTTCTTCCCTTTCTCTTCAGATACCTTCTTTCAGGCAGTGGCTGTGCAGCTGCACCTGGATAGGAGGTATACTATCATTTCTGCCTACATTCCACCGTCAGCTTACTTCGACGCGTGGGACTTCCACCGCGTCGTGGCATGATTGCCAGGGCCCTTTCTCTTGCTTAGAGATCTAAACGGCAGGCCGCCTCTCTGGGGAGATTACTCCATAAATCCCAGGGGACAAGTACTTCCCGATCTGATCGAAGAGCTTGACATTGGTGTCCTAAACGTGGATGAGTTTACTCATCACTCTCCGAGAACCGCTTCATTTTCTTGCCTTGACCTATCTTTGTGCTCTGCGGATGCAGGGCCTGATTTTCATTAGGGGGTGGGCGTTGACCTCCATGGTAGTGATCACTTTCCCATTCAAATATCATTTTCAGGGCAACTGCCACCTGAGAGCCTACCTTGGTGGTCTTTGGTGCGGGCGCGGTGGTCTGCATTTCAGGAAATGACTGTTATCTCTATCTCATTCGAGGAGTTTAGGTCGGTAGATGAGGCCGTTGAGTTCTTCTCCGGCAACCTCATTGCCGTGGGCCTGACTACTATTCCTAGAACGTCTGGCCGTTTAGCACACCGACCACTCCCATGGTGGTCGGCATGATGTGAGACGGCCCTCAAACAAAAGCGTTATGCCTACATGCGCTATAAGCGCCGCCCGAACGATTTCACTCTCGTTGAATTTCGTCGGGCTAGGGCTAGGTTCCGGTATATTTCAAAGCACGCCCGCCGCTCTTCTTGGTGGGCATACGTGTATTCACTTAACGGGAAGGCCCGTTTTAGCAGAGGTGTGGGGGCGAGTCAAAAAGATTCGGGGCAAGTTCTCGCAGGACCCACCTCTTGTTCTCCAGGAGAATGGGACCGCAATCTTAGACCCCGAGTCCGTGGCGGAATCCATCGCGACCGCTTTTTCCGCATTCTCTAGCCTAGGTGCTGCTCCGCCAGCATTCGTGATGTCGCAGAGGCCGCCGGCTGGACTTTACCTCCAGAGGCGGAGAACCCTTCAACGACAGGTTTACTGGGAGCGTGTTGCGCTCCGCTCTCGCTTCGTGCGCGGAAGATGGCCCGTACGCCATGTTTCGACACCTGGGTGAGCGAGGAATGGCCTTTCTGTTAGATTTGTTCAACAGGATCTGGGTGGAGGTTCTTCTCCCAGATTCCTGGCGAATCGCTACTGTGCTCGCCTTTCGCAAACCGGGGAGAGATCACTTTACCCCGACCGGTTTCCGCCCAATCTCTCTAACCTCTCGCGTGTGCAAGTTGATGGAGAAAATGGTAAATGTTAGACTAGCCTTTTTCCTGGACAGCGGAGGCCATCTGTCTTCTGCACAGTGCGGCTTACGCAAGTTCTACTCGACGTCAAATGCTCTGCTCAGACTAAAAAATGCCGTCTGCAAGGCTTTCCTTCGTAGACAGCACTACGCCACGGTGTTTTTCGATCTGGAGAAGGCCTATGATACCGCATGGCGATACGGTATTATGGAGACTCTTCACACGATGGGGGCGAGGGGACGCCTCCCAGTCTTTATATCTAAATTTTTGCGAGATCGTCGTTTTCGCGTACGGGTGGGGGGAGCTCTCTCTGGCCCAAAGGAGCAGAGAGAGGGTGTCCCGCAGGGAAGTGTCCTCAGTATCACACTCTTTGCCCTGAGCATCAACGGCATCACCTCGGTGCTGCCGGAAGATGTTCTCGCTACGCTCTACGTGGACAACCTTTAGATCTCTTTTGGCACGGCCTAGATGCCAACTCTGGAGCGTCGACTCCAACAGTCATTGAACGGCGTCTTTAACTATGCCGAAGCGCACAGGTTTCGGTTTTCTCTGGCCAAGACTAAGGTGGTGCACTTATGCTGCCCTCCACGGCTCCACCCCAACCCAGATTTGTTTCTTAGTGGGGTGCGCCTGAATGTAGTTGAGTCGCAATGTTTCCTTGGTCTTGTATTCGACCGACGCCTCACCTGCATCCGCAGCTGAGCGTTTATTTCGGAAGGTGGATTCGATCCACCACACCGGCCTTCGCCTTGCGATCGGTGCCTTCTGCCCTTCCCCTATTGAGGGCCTCTAGGTCGATGCTGGGGAGATGCCACTCGCTCTGCACCGCGTGCAGTGCATCACTCGCCCGTACGCGCAAGCACGGCGCCTCCTCAGTCGCCAACAGCTTTTACTGCATCCACAGCTGATCTCGATGGTGCCTATGCTGCCGAGATACGCCAGTCCTACGCTAAGCCCTTTGGGTTTAGGGCCAGTAAACTTCTTCGAGAGCTAGATATAGCTCTTGGGCCGGTGGCGCCCCTGGTTCTGACCAGGAGGCCACCCTGGAGGGTACTAAATTTGACTATTTGTCGCCACGCCTCTGCTTCCAAAGCTTGTACGGCACCGGCAGCATAGAGTTCAACCTTTTTAGAGCACACATCGTGTTACGCTGGAACCGTGCCAGTGTATACGGATGGCTCCAAGAGGGGGTCGGCTTTCACGCCGTATCCCCTCTGTTTGAAGTCAGCGGGGCTCTGCCAGGCGCTGCGTCTGTCTTCGTGGCGGAGCTGGTGGCAATACACCACTCGGTACGGGAGATTACGCGATGTGCCCGGTTCGAATACTGAATTCTGATCTATAGCGGCTCACAAAGCGCCCTGAGTGATCTCGGGGCATTGGAATCTCCGCATCCCCTGGTTTGCGATATCCGTGACGCCACGGTTTTGGCAAGCCAGGCAGATGTCGAGATTATCTTCTGCTGGGTTCCTGGACATGTAGGAATTGCGGGAAAATGAGCGCGCCGATGGAGGCGCCAAAGAGTCCGCGAGGGCTCTGCGACCGGACCAGCGTTTCGCTCTTTCTCACACCGACTACATGGCAGGAATACGGGCAGCTCTTCGGACTGCTTGTCAAAGAAAATGGGAGACAGTCGAAGGGAACTTAAATTTGCGTGCCATTGCGCCGCGACTGTTCCCATGGACCTATCCCTCAATGCCGCGGTGGCTTCAGGTTGCTTTCTGTCGTCTCCAAATCTGACACACTCGTGTGACGCATCGCTATTTGATGGAGCTCTCGCCTGCGCCCTATTGCGACGACTGCGTCGTCCCCCAGACTTTTTGGCACATTCTTGTCGAATGTCCCAGTCTGGGTGATCTTTGCGCACGATACCTGTCCCAGGACCGGGATGAGCGTGGTCTCTACCGCCTGTCCCTTGTACTCGAGCCGGATTCGTTCACATTGACTTGTGGAGTTGTTGACCTTTTGGGAGAGGCCGGGCTTCTCCCCTTATTTAAGGTTCTTTTTTGTTTTTTGTTTGTTATTGTTTTGTTTGTAGGTTGCACCCTCCTGCACCGCGGTGAGGGGGACCTTCCCCCGCTGCCGGAGGTTGCTTCCTGATTGTTAAGTTTTTCCAATTCATATCATTGTTAAGTTTTCTTATTTTTACTTTAAAGTAGCCTTGTTCTAGGCTGTCGTGTTTTTCGGCAACTTATGCCTAAGTGGGTAGTTGTCAGATGGGCTCTTTAAAATAAAAAAAAATAAAAATGTTTTACTTGAGATATTCGAGGAGTAAAATAACAATAAAAAAACCCGTTTCCCATCATCATCCTTCGTTAGTCTAATTTATTCTGTTACTACGTTCTCAATTAACCAAGAAAATTGCACCAATTGGAACTAATTACCATCTATGGTAAGGAAAAGTTAAGCATTATTATCTCTTCAACAACATACAATTTTCTGCTTTACGTGAACTAGGTACTACTTACTTAGTAACCAAAAATAATAAAGAGATTTGATCACAATATATTTTCATGAGTCATCAAGACTAATTGGCTACCCTAAATTTTTCATGAAAATTCTCAAATAAGTTTCTATTGAAAGATGATAAAATAGTAAAAGACAAATAAAAGTAAATTTATTCACAAACTGAAAACTATGTGGAGAAAAGATTCAAATTTTGACCAAAAGTTCTCGCCCAAAATCTTTTTGAATATGAAAAAAAGAATTCGGGTAAAATATTAATTCATTTCGCTGTTCCTTGTCCCTGTTCCTTCAGAATCTTAGACAACGCCCTTTTTACTGTTTACAAAATAGCTTTTGTTATTATTTTTTCTACTGTTTGTTGCAATGGTCTCTTAATTTAACATAGTTATTAGAGAATTTTGCAAAGTGTTCTTTCATACCTAGGTAATGCAAATAGAACTAATTAGATTTTCTAATTGTGTATACTTTTGAGGATTTGGTCAAATTCTGGTCAAAATATTTATATCAAAATCTGGCAAAAATAATGCAATAGGCTATGAAAGACCATTGATTCTGCTTTATCGTTACAGAATAGCATTGATTGCAATGCCCTTTGCATCTAGTTCGTAATCTTTGTCTACGAGTTCTATTCTCATAATCCTTGGCCCCTCAACTTCCATGATAATGACCCACTATGAAGTAAAACAAATTTGTCAGAACAGAATTGTTGTTGAGAGCTAATAAAAATCCAATTGCGAATAATCTATGAGATTTCTATTGCAATATATATAGTTAAAACAGAAATACTTTAACATATATGACCATAACTCTACAATTGGTCCCATGGGGAAGCCCTGTGCAGACATTTATACTGGTAAGTGGAGCGGCGCACTTTCCCAACACCAATGCCTCCGTCATTCTTATGGTAAATTGATATACCTCCGGCCTTTAATCTATCTATAAATTACGTTTTCGCCACTTTGTGTATAGTCTTCCTATGACCAACTTTTGGACAAACATCTAATATTACAGACAAGCCTTCATCTGGCTTTCGTCCATTGACCTTTAGTCGCAGCCGAAAGGGATATGGCCTCATTGCTATTTTACTTAAATGAAAGAAAATCTTTACAATCAAATAATGAATACTGATAAAAGTCAACTTTAAAATGTATTCCTATGTCTTAAGTTATAATGTGCTTCAAACGTTTGAATGCTCTAACTTAATTTAAATTATATTAAACCAATAAATATAAGGGCGACAAAGAGGATCACATGAAAATAAGCCTCCCTTCAGATATTCTCTCCTGAAGTGGCTATATTTTACTTGGTTAGGTCTCATGTTTATGGTTTATTGCTTTTATTACATGATAATGGAGGAAGCTGACCTCTTTAATTTTATTTTGCTTTCTTTTGTATTGCTCGCATGCCCCGGCGCCGGGAAGGGGGCGAGGGAAGCGGGGGGCGTCTCATGGACGCCAGAGGGTGCTTTCTTCTTTTTGCTTTTTTAATCCACATTTTGTTAGTGTTTTTTTGCATTTGACTTTGGTTTTGTTGGTTTGATTTTGAATTATTTTGGGCCAAAGATTACAAGAGAAATACTAGTGGCGTTTTAAGGTTCTCTATTATGGTTTGAGTCATGTATGGAAAAGTTCTCAATGGGGATACGAAATTATAGGGGATATGATCTAATTGAATTTACATTTGCCCAAGACCTCAAAATTGGCCTCCCATTTCAAAATAAAGCAACGGCAAAGTGGGATTTGCAGAAGCTCAAAGTATGAGATATACAATGCAATGGATTGCATGCAAATACCTAAAAACTTCTTTCTTAATAATTTCGAAGGCATCAAAATCAAAATCAGTGAGCAAACGATAATCAGATGTAGGATAAAAATTAACATTCAGAAAAAGGAAGGAAGGAATTTCTTCGCAAAAATAACCTCATTAAGGTCCAGAAACATCAAATTCCATAAAATATTGAAGACTATGAGAAACCTAAGATGAAGCTGGGTAGGCAATGTGGCAAGATTAAAAGATGGTGAAATGTACCCTAAAAATTAGCGAATGGACTCTGCTTGATAAAAGAGTTCCAGAAAGATCACCAAACAAAAGTTCGGGAAATGACCTTAAAAATATTCTAAATATTGGAAGCAAATTTTCCAAGATTGACAAAAGTTCAGTAGGATAAGAAAGCTTGTCTCAACAGTGGGATGAGAATGTATGTAAGAAGATAAAGATATAAGATAAAAAAGAATTGTAGAGCAAGTTTTATTAAATAAGTTTAAAACTCCTTGTAGGTTAAAAGCTTAAAAAAATTTTTGCCCCCAAACGAAAGAGAAATTTATATGCTATAAATAATATTAGAGATAACCGCATTGTCTTTCCAGTTCGTGCTTTCAGAACTACGATTCTTTGAGGATATATGGTACAGAACTTTTTCCTTCTCAACGACCTTAATCCAAAGTCCATACTTTTCAAATCAAGAAAAGGGAGATCAAAGTTTCATCGACCAAACCCTTTAATTTAGCATAACACCCATCTGGAATTTGGGGGGAATGTAGGGATTTTCTAGGTCTTGTTTACTGATTACATTAATATTTTACATTTTTTTATCAGCGGTTTTAACCCAACTGTGAAAATATTCCTTATTTTTTATCCTAGGACATATATTTATTCCTACGGATCTTTGTATTTTAATAAGCTAATAAAATCGCGTGCACTTTATTTATCTTAATACGAGTAAAATACAAATATATATGTGGTCTTTGTAGGACAGTCTCTTAAATTAAGTGTCCTCACACTCGATCTTCACTAGGGAAACCCTTTGCTAATAAATTGTAGCAGTACAGTTTGCTACAATGAATTGTCTTGATAAACAAAAAGGAAAAATAAAGGAACTTGAATGTTATTTTTAGCATTAGAAAGCACAGCTATGAGTAAATAAATGAACTCCAGACAATCTATCTCTTTATTTAACTTAAACATATTAATTTGCATCATTAAATTTAGAAGGAAACAAATTTGAGGCACATATTTTAAGTAAAAATATAGTTTTTCGGTAGTAATTTATTAGATTTTAAGATACTTCTCGTGAAACTGGAAAAAACTTTTGAGAGAGATCTCTCTTCTTGATTTACTTGATTACAAAATGAAAATTCCTTTTCATAGGAAAATTACACCACTTTTAAGCCAATTACAATTAAAACTTAATAAATATATCAATTCTTAGAGAAGCACAAACGTGTCACGTTCTATCTCCAAATATCTTACAAAAACATTCCGTCATAGCCTGAATATATCACCCTTGACTCCAGATCAGTTTCTCTGCTCAAATACAAAAAACAAATAATGATAAATATCTTCCAAAACAAGACCCAATGTAAGATAGAAAATTGAAATGAACTTACTACTTCCTTCTTGAAAATCATTTTACGTTTTTCTTTCTTTCTAGCCTATATATCTAAATCGAGAAACATTTACATTTCATTTTGGAAATTCATTTACAAAACTTAAGCGATTCAATATTTTCATACTTCTTCATCTAGCTGTAAATCAAGCCATCGATAGCGAAAATGCCAAGCAGTATTTAGATCTGAAGAATGCTTGGCTTCAAAAGGCTTCCTCGTCAATTTGCTGAAAGTTGAGTTGGAGAATTGGACGGAATTAAATGCGCCTTACCACTGCGGCCTGGTATCTTTTCTATATTTAGGTGCAATAGTTATTAAAAGGAAACTTTATATGAGAGGAAGCGAAAATAAAATTAATTAAATCTACATGTAAGAATTTAGCTTTAGGACTTCGTGTACATTTAGAACAGTCACAGCAACAAAAAGTAACCAAACTGGCTAAATATGTCTCATATTTGCGTAATATGTCTAAGATATAGGAATAAATTATCATTTTAGTTACCCAGGTGGAGTAGTAAGGAATAGAAATTTAATAATTTTGCTTATATGTGTGTTTTGATCATCAAAACATATATCAGATTGAAGGAATGAGTCCAAACATCGTCTCCATGAGTGAAGTATCGTCGTGATGCTTGCTCTAGTTCGGAAGCGAGACTTTTCGGTTACCCTATAAATGACTAATGAAATCAGTCATAATTCTTAATATAAAATATTTGTGAATAATCTCATCCCAAATAATCCGAAATTTAGCAAATTAATAATTTCGTAGGAGTTTTACAAAAGATCTGCAGTGTATTTGAGGCATTTTTCTTCTATATTCTTAAAACCTGGTTTTAATGGCTGATTCTTATATATATTTCAACCTATTGCTTGAAAAAGTGAAAGGCCATGAAACTTTAGTCCCAATAGTGTATCATAAATGATAGTGAAACAAATGAAGTAGATTGAAGAACAAGATACTAAATGCTAGACAAAAAAGGTTGATAAAAACTTGAATGAATTCTCAGGGCTTGAACGAGTAATGTATCAAGAAGAAGAATGAAGTTATGTTAGTGGAGAGGTTGTTGTGACTAAGAATGAGCTTATGGTTTAGAAGATCGAAAGTTCTCCAATGAGAACAGTGTATATAGAAAGCATGATATTGATGCTTTCTTTAGAAGATAGATGGAAGAACGATAGGTTAAGAGATGTGTATGTTGTGAGAAAACGTATGCACGAGATTATGTGCGAGTGTCTTTGGTTGTATGTGCATTTAAGAAGAATGGATGTGAGTGGACTTCTGGTGATAAGTTACTAGACTGTTAGTGTAGGTGAAGTGTTAGATGATATCGTTCGAGGTTGGTTGAAGCTAATATAGGAGCATATGTTCTTTATGGAAAAGGTTTGAGCCCTTATGTCCCGAAGTGTACCAGTACTAGATGAGATACTACAGCACTTAGCTACTTATAAGAATCAAGTGTCTTTTCTAGGTGTAAAAAATAATGTGGGGCTTTGTACTGGATAATCCATAAAGGAATGAAAGGAGGTGGGAAAGTGTAGAGGCTTTGATACGCACAAAAAAATACTCTCTATAAAAGTAGTAGATATTGAATATTAATGAATGAACATATATATAACTTAACTATATACCAGGAAAATAATAATAGCATATTAAAATAAATGGCAATAAATCAAATGAGAGCCGGGGAAGCAAACGGCGGAGGGGAGATACAAATAACTCAACGGTTACGGGAGTCTGAAAGAGGATGCAGATTACTGCTTCCAGAGAAAATTGGAGAGTACAATTATTAGGAAGACTCACGTGAAGCCTAATTGACTGGAGGCTTGAATACGGTGAGTAAATGAGGCGCTGCAAAGTTGAACTTGCCATAATCCTTCTTCTTCACCCTCGTGAGGAATGAGCGAGGGAGTACTCCAGTCGTTGAATGAAGTCGATAGCCAAGGGATAGATGCTTGTGCGTGTCTATCGTCTGTCGGCCGGAATTCTGGCCTTAGATACGAACAAGGCAGGGTAGAGATGACGCGTCGCGTTCGTAGCTGGAAGCCGTTGGGATCCCAATCAGGGTGTACGAAAGGGTACGTGGCTGCTAACCAAGACAGGGCTGTATGGTACTTATTTCACAAAGCTTTTCTCGAAGTATTTATACTGCCTAGGCGGAAGGGGGCCGCTGTGGGCCCCCAAAAGAGAGACGGTGATCTCATGAGACTTGGTGCGCCAGTACGAGGGGGGGAAGGGAGAGTCTCGGTGGCCTCATAGCTTTGCGGAAAGGCAAAGGTCTTTGGCGCTGTTGGTCTGGCTCCGATCAAACGGTGCTACGTCGAGGAATGGAACCAAAACGGATTATGCGGTCACGCAAAAATCTCTCGGCTCCCTTGGGGCTGTCTGGCCATGCAGTTGTATCTTTTCAGGCGCCACAGGTAGACGCTGGGTTCTGAGGGTGGGGTGTAGCTTTCTTTCTCTGGCATATAGCCTGTATGGCATCGATAATTCACCTCTTCTTATCCACCTTTCTCATCCCGATTCATGTGTTTCCTTCTTTAATCCACGTTTCTCTTTTCTTCTTGTTAATATTATTTTTAAGGGGCCGGGGTCAAACCCGGCATTGATTTGTGTTAAAAATCGATCTATCTGTCTTCTTCATAGGTTTCATACAAAATGGCAAATAGTTCTAAGAAAATTGCATTGTGACAATTCAAATAAGAAGAATTTATAAAATAGGCAAAAGGTAACCCGACTACCCGAATGATTTTGTGAAATATATTAATAAATCAGTGTTGATAATATATTTTCCTACAAAGGGAAAATATGAAAATAGAAAAAAGATGGAAAAAGTCCGCTATTATAATTTTTGCTTTATAAATAATATACTCTGTTATGAAGTTTCCATACCATCTGTCAAAGATATTGAGCTATTTTCAATAATTCTTGTAATTTCTAAGCTAACGCAAATACCGCTTTTTATAAAGTCGAGCTTAACCGTCAGTTATTGATATATGAGTTACTAGAATTGTAGTTCCTGAAGCGACCCACCCCACCCCTAAAAATGAAATGGTATACAAGTAACAAACATTGATTAACTCCTTCTGAGAGATCGAAAAATGTAGTTACCCCTGAAATGGTCCCCAAACCAGTAGGTATTTATGCTCATCCTCTTCGATTGAGTAAAGTAAGTTGATGCTAATACTCACAACACTACAAGAAATAGTACGCAGGTAACTCGGTAACTATTTTTATATTGGTAACCATTGCGTTTTCTTATTGTTGTTTTATTTCTGATTCCATATTCTTAAGCATTTAACATTTCTTTTAATATAAACCTCACTCATACTTATTTCGTTCCGCGGGGTTTTTTAGTACCAAGACATTTCAGCGCCAAGTCATTTCAGCGCTTGATTATTCCATTCTGAATCTATCGCTGTAACATTTTAGCACTAATATAATTTTTAAGTTTTGTATTATACGATATGATGGACTTGAAAAAACAACCGTTATTTAATCTCGTTTATTTTTTATAAAGTAAAAATTAGACTGTTTGTATTTGTTTAGGCAAGTAACACACTTGAGTGTTACATACTAATAAAGAATATAGCAGCACAAAAATAAAACATATATAAAAAAGATTTGGGAAGGTATTAATATTTAGCTAAAAATAAATTTCAATTACTACAAAAAATAATATAAAGAAAATATTACAAAATTTTAAATATCATTTACATATGGTCCATATTTGACCTATTATTTTTTGGTACAAATCAATAACTTTTTAAAAATATCCGCTTTTATAAGCAGATCATCTAAAATATAAATGTATTGATTCTTGAACTTTAATTCAATCTAAAAATTGGCTAAGAATTAAAAACATTTCGTAGACAAGTTTTGAATAGTTTAACGTGAATAGCCCCTCTAAGTGACTAAAGTTTAAAAAATTGTAAAATAATTAACATATTCAATCATGTATGTAGAGTAAATTAAAGGACACGAAAATTTGAATAGGTTAGTTCAATAAATTATGAGCAAATTCTCGCAAATTTTCGACTTCATTTCTTTATTCATAGGGACAAATAATTCTTAAATTCTACCGTCTGCTTTTCTTATGTTAACAATTTCACTGCAGGTTCAAGCCCAGAAACAAGCTATTCCATATACTTGACTCGTCATGATTGAATTTTGCGGTGAGCCTAGATAAAGTTGCATATAGTTGGTTTATTCATTCTTAATTCGCATGTTAATTTCCCGTTTGCCGCTTCAGCGTGATTGTTTGTTGGCTTCAAAAGTCCGATGATGGACATTTTACAGCTCCAAGGGAAATAATGCGCTTTTTCGTCCATTTCTTCTTCGATTAGATCCACCAATGTAATTATTCTCGTACCAATTATGGAGTGCTGATAACTGGTCAGGTAAAGCAGCTCCTGCAGGATCCACAAAACAATTGAAATTTTCTATTGGCATAAAGGCCACAGCAGTGACGATTTTAGCGTGTAAATCAAAATAATGATTATTACTATACTGATCCATATTGCCCATCTGGTGTGTTTTGTTTAACACATTTTAGATTCGAGAACGATTCCTTCATACCCAAAATGCGCGCATCACTTCGTATTGGAAAGTATGAATTCTAGCCTCGCAGTTACTTTCTTAACATCGCCAAACTTTACATCCGTCTCGGTTTTACTAAATTTTCAAACCGATAGATGTATCCATCATGACAAAATCTTTCTTTTACTCTCTAACTGCTTACAAATGAGCATTATTTTAAGCTTAGATATTTTAAAAGAGGCCACAAATCCAGAAAAATGTAAAGTAATGCATGTAGGCTACAAGAATCCCAAAGCGAATTACTAAATTTTTGATCAAAATATTAGCATAACCAATGGTGAAAGAGACCTAGGAGTTCACATATCTAATGATCTAAAATTTTCTAAACAATGTATCGAAGTAGAAAAGAAAGCAATGAAGCTTCTCGGATATATTAAACGTCAATTTAGCTTTAAAAATAAAGCTACAATTCTAAATATATTTAATGCATTAGTAAGACCACAGTTAGAATACTGTGCTCAGGTCTGGTCACCATACCTTCCAAAAGATATTGATAGATTGGAAAGAGTGCAAGCTAGAGCCACTAAATTGATACCGGAACTCCGAACTTATAAATATGAGAAAAGACTAGATATGCTAAACTTATTTACCCTAGAGAAAAGACGTCTGAGAGGTCAACTGATAGAAGTATTTAAAATAATGAAAGGAATCAATAATGTTAACTCTTCAACTTGGTTTTAACTTTGCACAAATAATACACCAAATAACAGTTTAAAAATCGTCCCAAAGCGTTTTAAAACGAATATATGCGGAAACTTTTTTCCTATAAAATTGCCAATTATTGGAATCAGTTGCCTGAAGAAGGAGTGGCCAGCAATTCATTAGAAACTTTTAAAAATAAGCTTGATAAAATAATTTCATCGATGAAATAACGAGTGACAAAACATTATATGTTGCTAAAATTAGGATAAAAACAGCATAGATATGTAAAAGACCCTGTATAATATGCAAATAATTTCCTCATAGGTTATTATAAGTTTAAGATTTCGATGTAAAATATTGCCCTCAAAGGCAGTTCTCAGACGAAATATAAAATTAAAAATTGATGTAAAAATTAAGTATATACATATTAAGTTGTTTCTGCTTTCCTATAAAAATTCCAGGATATGTCTTTTGTTCAAACACTTCCAGGTACATATTTTTCTTTTATCAAACCCGTCATTGGGTGGGAGAGGTGGGTAGGGAGAGACTTCATCTCTGCTATCCTATTCCTTATCATTAGGATTGTAGAGATTTAATTTAGATAATGACATGAGTACTTCCAATGAAATGGATCGAATGGTCTTTTGAAGTACTTAGCTTCCTTGTAACTCCTTGTAACCTCGGAGAAGAAATGCTGAACTATAGGAAGTGAGCCTTTATATATACACAGAAGGTGGTTGATAAAATGAGGACAATTTCCAGGAGAGCTTAATATATGTAGCCTTTTGAGGAATTCGCGAGAGCTATCGAATCCATTCTTAAATTTATACTTGAACCCATTTTTGCCATAATTTTTAAAAATATATTTTGTGGTTTAATTATTAATAACTGTATCATTATAGCCAATTAATTGTAAAAATGCACAATTTTTTTTAAAATATTCAAATTTGTTTTGAGGTTAATAAAAGTATAAACAATGTTATTCAAGACCTTAATACATAAATCTGGATGTATATAAACAAGATTATCTAATTTTCTATGTGATAAGGCCTGAAACCATCATCGTACAAATTCACTTTACATTTTTCCCACATTTTTGTTGGTTTTTTTTTGTTGTTTTTTTTGGGGGGGGGATGGCAACACATCGATTTTTCTTATTGGCTGGTACAATCCAGTGATCAATTCCATCATACCTAATTTGACCAAAGACACGACAGAGAATCGCTGTGGAACTTTTAGGCCTTATCCCAGAAGAAGGAGGAGGACCATATTTTCTAACCATATCTCCAGCAAAGATTTGCTGGTTCTACTTTGGGTTAATACGGTAGGTTAGAGCGTTCCATGGGGGTGCTTCCATAAGATGTAATCTGAAGATAGTCGAAAAATAGTTAATAGTCCAGCTGATATTAAACTCGATTTGGCCTTGTCGTTTAAATATGGCCTGAAGATTATCTACAAATGAAGTTCTTAATCCAGATTCTATTTAACTTTATGCGCATGTGTTTATGTTGGAATTTGGCATGTGAATTTGTTTAAATATAGAGTCAATAATCGAGCTGTTATTAAACTTTCCAGCATTTGCCCTTTGAATATTACATGGAAATTGTCTGAAATTAAAATTACTAATCCAGCTAATACTAAACTTGATTGGAATTTTGAATTAGCTGCTATCATAAAATGGGCTACTCCTTAAAATAATTCTGATAAACAAATAGATCACCCCTTGTCGTGAATATTCAAACAAAATTGCGTATGTTTCATAAGGATTCCAAAGCAAGAAAGCAAAACGCTGTTAAATATGTATATTATCTTAACACAGATAACCTTTAAATGCTGCCAAACATTTTTACATAAGACTGCTTGTACATATCTTCCTTTAGTCAACTTACTTACAAGTAATTTTTCAAATAGTGGCATACAGGTCAAATAATTATCAAAAATTATATATTAAAGTTAAAGGATGCTCATGAAAGAGACGTAGGTCGATTTTTTTTCACAGGGGTTTCACAAGGATAGCTAGATAGCCGATTGACACTATTATTAGATGATCCCCAAACCATTATTCAGGAAGCAGTCATTCCAAAGAACGTTCCATCCACAATGAACTACTCTACCCTACAGAGATTAACAATAAAGCCATAAATATTTTCACACATACGTGCTAAAAAGCTCTCTTATCAAGGTACTTATAATACGCAGATTTGGGGACAAGTTTTCGCAAGCAAATTATTCCCTTCTTTTTCAATGTCTAAATATTTTTCGAAAAAGTCGCGGTGGATTATCTTCAGAATAAAATGGCCTGGCCAAGGGTGACCAACTTTGATTGATGGCCTCCGCATTAGACATAGCTAAAAGCTTGTCAAGCCGCATTGAATTAATTAAATTTAGTTTAACTAAACTAACGCAGCAACACAACCTTAAAATTTAATTGTATACATAGATGCAATGTCCCGCAGGAAAAATGAAAAGGTGATTCCAAGTACTTTCAAATTTTATTCAGTTCATTCTCAAGGATAACATAAATGAATATAAATCCTTTTGAAGATAGTAAAGTCCAATTTAACAGATAAAAATTAAAAAATAAGAAAGAAAAATACATGCAATAATTTTGCTACATGATATATACTTCTTAATTTCATTATTGCGGCCGATTGAAGAGAGAAGAACAGGAAATAAAGAGGTGAAAGAAGAAACAATTATAATTTAAAGAACAGTTTAGTTGGCGCGGGGGTGGGGATAACTTTTGGGAGGTACTTTAATAAAAGAGATTATTGGTTTGAATAAACCCTAGATAAAACCGCTACAGCGAGAATTTAATACAGAAATCTGGTGGATCTTTAGTTAGGGTAAGAATAACCAGATTCTGAGAAAAGTCTCCATAATGTCTTAATAGAATAGTTGGGCAGAAAAAGGGATTTACGGTTATTAATTTAACTGCCTCATATAATTTAACTAAGTCCCACTAAGAAGTTTAATGTTAACTATTAAATAAATCGAAAAATATAACAATAACTAAACAAATTCGTCCTTTTTTTGTATATATTTTGCGATTGTATTTTTTAAAACTATTTTAACATTTCTTTCTAATTATCAACACCAAACTTAAAGTTAATTTGAAGTCATGTTTTCCAATTTACACATGATTAATTATATATATATATATATATATATATATATATATATATATATATATATAAATATATATATATTAACACAGGTTCTTAAGCTAGTAGTCATGCACTTGTTCAGCAATTGAAGACGATTTCCAAATTACTTTATAGTGTTAAGCAATGTTTATATGGATATATGTAGAGATGAGTGATATATATGTATATATATATTTATATATATATATATAAATATATATATATATGTATATATATATATATATATATATATATATATATATATATACTCTGGTTGATGGAAATCTAAATTTCTTTACCAACCAATGTTTTATGAGAATGAGGAATGAGAATAGAGGAGTCACGTGTTAGATTCTAATAGAGTAAAAATGAGAAAAGGCACCTGGCAATTTCAGGGGAAACTAAGAGAGTTATATTTCTCTTTTTCTTTATAGATTAACGAGAAAGATATAGAAGGCAAACAAAGAGCAAGGAGATAATGGGAAATAGACAGAATGAGAATAATGAATTAGATCGAATATAAATGTAGATTTAGAGTAAATATTTATATAAATTTCAGTTATGTATTATGAAAGGATATAATTTACAGGATATATGATATATTTAATGTATGGATGGATGGAATGGGCAATAGTTTTGGACACAGAATAAATGCTGGAATTATAATCTCAAGGGGATTTTGAGGATAAGGAGAACACGAGTGAACTAAAATTGTCAGGGAACATTGGGGGCGAGGAAGTTTCATGCTGATTGGTCGGTTTAAAATACGTCAGACAAGGATTTGGATTGGTTGGAATAGATATCGTACAACGTATAGGATAATTATTATCGGATGAGACGTAGGGTAAATTTTGTTAAAAATCATACGAGTTATATATGATTAAAATTGTCGTACATGAATATGAATTGACAAAACTGAGATGAGTAATCTCTCAGACGGGGAATTATACCTTTGTAGGAGCTAGCAAAGTTGTTAGCTGCTACAATACTCCCCCCTAAGAGAGTTACCACCCCTAAGAGAGTTAATTTGGATATCTCCATGGTCTCCTTAAAACGCGACCGGAACGTGTTATGATGCCACTGCGTTTGCTAAGATTAGGTAAAATGCCACCAAAAGAGGGCAAGGCACTGTCACAAGCGAAGGTGGATTGATCGATAGTAATCCGCTTGGTTGTCCTCTTTGAGCTGGCGTCCGGTGATCTTAGCACGTTTCGAGTCTGGAGGGATGGACACCTGACTTTGAAGCTCTGTCGACGAGGTTTCCTGCGATAAAAGAGGAGGCGGCAGCAATCAGGAAGGAGGTATGGGCAGGGTAGAGGTGATTGTGGTGAGGTAAAACGATGGCGAGTTAGAAGAATCACTCGACCATTTTGAGAGATAGCTGTAGAAGAAAACGATGGCTGTTTGGAGAGAATAGCATCAATAAAGGCCGGTTTCAAGGGATCCAGATAAACAGTATCCTGCTTGCTGCCAAACTGTAGGACAAAGGATTTCGGCTTTCTAGAGATGACGAAAAAGGGTCCATCATAAACGGGTTGCAAGGAGGAGCGAGTTAAATTAGGAGGGATAAAGACATAGGAACAGATTTCAATCTCTTTTGGCACGAAAGGTTTCTGGGAAGCAGGCACTCTTGGGACAGTAGACATAACTTCGGTCATCTTTTGTAGCAAATTGTGTACGTATGAAACAGGATCAAGATAGGAAGGTAGAGTGTGTTCAGTAGAAAAAAATAATTGACCAGTAAGACGGAGTTGGGTACTGTAAACTAGTTCCGCAGCAGGGCAGGCCAAATCCTCCTGCAAGAACGCACGAATGACCCCCAAAATCAAAGGTACCTTGTCCACTCAAGTGATATTTGGATCGGTAGACCGTAAGCTTGCTTTAAGCGTCCAAAGCAAACATTAGACAGCCGAATTGCTTTGAGGGTGGTAGCTTGTGGAACGAAAGCGAAATGAACCAATAACTGCCATGAGTACATGATTGTGGAACGGACACTAAAAAAGAGCAACCCAGCCTATGATAAAGGATTGAGTGACGGTGTATGCTCGGATTTCTGAAATGGCCACAACCTCTGGCCAACGAGTGAAATGGTCGATCATGGTGAGAAGATATGTGCAACCAGTAGGCAAAGGGCCTACAAGATCGACGGGAATGACGCTTAAGCGGGAGGAAGGCAGTGCAAAATGAAGCAGAGAAGTCTGTGTGTGGCGCTGAACCATAGCAGGCTGACGAAGCATACAAGAGCGGGTCTATTTGGCGACATCAGCGTTCATACCTGGCGACACAAAAGTTGTGAAATGAGCTTGCGAGTAGCTCGCATGCCAGGATGAGAAAAACCGTGGGTTTGGTCAAATATGTGCCGACGGTAAGCGAGAGGAATAAGAGGACGAAGAGATTCATGCAATGAATAATCCACCAGGATACGCCTGGAAAGACTGCCTGGTAATATGGGCTACCTATGCCAGCTTCGACCATGAAGGTAAACCATTGTTTCATTAAAGCTAGTTTATCTGGGGCTAGTTGACGAAGGCGGGAGAATAGACGCCCTCCAGTCGTCTCTATCCAGTGAACAACGCTGTGTTTAATAGGCTTGTATTTTGTGGAGGCCATACTAAAGCCAAGAAATTAATGTAGAAGGTGCTGAATTTGGGGATCGGTTGATGGAAAACGGACAGAGAGGAGAGAACTGTACAACAAGAAAAATGAACCCTAAACTGTGAGTGAGGTAGTGCGATTGATAAACTTGCGGTTATGAGAAACGACAAAAAGGTCGTAGGCAGAGAGAAAATCGAGTCCCAAAATAGGAACATCGACGTCAGCAACAATAAACGTCCATCAAAAAACTCTACGGAGCCTGAGGGACAATTGAAGGATACGTCTTCCATAGGTCCTTATATCCGATGAATTAGCGGCTTTAAGAACACGATCAGTGGAGGTACAAGGTTTATCGTCCATAGATGCTGGAATAACACTACATTAAGCACCAGTGTCTACTAAATATGAAAAGCCAGAAAATCGGTCGTAAATGCGAAACAGTGGATCAACCTGAGTAAGTGAAGGGAGTGCAGAGGCGATAGACCCATTGATCACTTGCATTTTTAGTTTAAAGTAGAATTGGAATTATTAAGATGAGAAGATTGATGTTGGAATGGTGCATGAGATTGAGAAGAGTGAATTGGATGTTGAGGAGATGAAAGGGGTGGATGAGCGTTAGAAGAAGGAGGTACTCATAGTAAATATGTGCAGGGCTGTAAGCACTTTACGGCTTGGGAACCATATTTGCTGTGGTACCAGCAGCAATTAATTGGTTGGATAAAAGTTATACTAGGGGTAGTACGAGAGTAAGAAGAACAAAATTGTGAAGAACAAGTATGTGATTGAGAATAGGATGAGTGTTAAGATTGGCAAGGCTGTATACAGTGTATGTACAGCGTTACCACCAAACTTCTCATGGTAGCAGAGACTCTATGGTTGAAAATGGGCAAGATTAGGTGGAGAGAGATAGGCAGAAGAAAGATGAGTAAATAAATGCCGCGACTCACCTCTTGTGCTAGAATGTCCTCGTTGGTTTCACCTTCGAGAGGAAAAACGGCGCCTGTCGTTCCGCTCAACCTTGTGACCATGCTCTCGCGCGGTCCCACATTGGAGTTTTAGATGTTTTAGCTCCCATTTGATCCTCTCCAACGAGGTAGTTATGTCCCGCGCAGGACAGAAAGAGGCGTTACACGAGACTAGCTGGTTGTCTGAAGACTCCATAGATAACCGAACTTGTGAAATGTTTAGATTAGGGGGGATTGTGTTTTGTGAGATAGTCCCCCAATTAACGTAAGGACTTAGATCTATAATTTCGCCAGATGTGGCCAATTAGTCCACATTGCTGTGCTCCCCGATCATAATAAGGAGCCTAATGTGGTCGGGAATCACACGCATAAAAATCTATGTTCTGAGAGGATCAAAATGCTTGCAGTTCTTACCTTTAGCTCTGGTTAACTCTTTTAGCTGTTCGAGGAAACGAGTGGGGCGCCGGTCATCCATCTCTTGCCTATTTAAGAGCTCGCGAAAATCCACAACCTGAGATCTTATGAACTCCACCTTAAATGCATGCTTCAAATCTCCCCATACACCCATCCTCCCACTCTCGTGCAATATTCCCCTAAACAACATAACAATACTCATGGGGACTCTTTGCGTGATGTATATTATCTTATTTACTCTTCGTCTGAGTTTGGTTGAAGAGCCATAAGAACTTCGCCTCTTTCCAACCAAGTGATAAAGCTGGACGCATCAAAAGCGGAAAGCATGATGGGAGGGTAAATGGTGTCTCGGGCGCTGACATCCTGGTGGCTAACCCCTGGATTGCTAATTACCGCCGACGAGCTACTCGTTGATAAGGTCGAAAAAGAGAGGCATGCTTGCCTCTCCCTTATATAAACAATTCCGGGTCGTGATAGGGGGGGGGGGAATTTGAAAATGATGCGATAAATGGTAGTCTTGTACTTAAAAATAACAACTGCCAAAAATGTTATTATGGACTAACCGGGAAAGAACTATGTAGATGTGCGGGTTAAGCAACATCAAGCCACTGTAGGTAATCACAATGAACAATCTGCGCTTTTTCCATATATGTACAATCTTAACCATACCATTAACTGGAACAGTGCTAAACCAGTAATAAAATGCAGTAATTATATTTCGATAAATATATTAGAATGAATCTCCATTAACGCGTTCCCAAATTTCAATCTTTGCCATGATTTGTTCACCCCAGAACCTATTATCACTACATATATAAAATCTCTACTAAAGTTGTTTCAGGATTTTGTATCCCCAAAATATGCTCTTTCGCCTTTCCATTCTTGCTTAAGAATTTAAATAAAACACTCTTAGGTATTGAACTCACACGTTCACTGTAATATCTAGCTGGTAGAGGTATGTTTCTACCAGGCCATTAATTTTGACTCTGCTCAAATATTCAGAATTGTGTTTCAGTCATATATCTCACCTACACAAGTAAGTGGATAACTCAAAATTATTGATTGAATTTAAATGATTTCATTCCTTCTTGTACTCATAAAGCTATCATTCATCTCACTAAAACTGTTATCATTTGTCTCACTAAAACGCTCCTTATGACAATATTTACATATATATATTTAAGTGTTATTTTTAGGCAGCTGAAACTTTGGCTAATAAATGATAACGATATTATTATTTTATACATAATTCAAAGATATAAAGTTTTACTTCATCATTTAATTACTCTTTATAGTGAAATGGCTATGTTCTATCGCCTAATGACAACAATACCTCTAACTGATCATATCTGAATGGCTAGAAGATCACATACTGTTATAGCATGAGAAGTGAAAAGTTGAGTGCTATTTTGATCTAAATGCATCTTTACTCTTTATTGAGGAATAATCTTCTGGTTTTAACTAATGGAGTTCTAATGAGGTTAAAGTTTACCTGAATTCTTCGTGTGAATTTAGAATATGTGAGTTGAAGATTCGCGTCAATTGCTTATTCTGGCTCTATCGGACTAAGCGGATGAACATTAATTTTCCGATGAGATGAAAAATTCCCATGGTAATAATACCTTCAAGATAACAAGTAAGTTTAATTTTACCCTCGGTAAAGCTTTTATGTATGAAATTTTGCAATATAAGCAAGGTGCCTAGGCATAAAGGAATTATTAAACTTAATGAACGGAACTATAATCGCTTACGCAACATTGGTTCTTTAATATCAAAAGTTGTTACCACTAGAAAAGAGGATTAGGCAAACGGCTGTATGTAAAGACCTTCTTATTTTATTAATTCTATTGATATACAAAACTCTGAAATTTTACGCCCTAGTTTCCGATGATAGCGACCCCTAACAAAGCCCCCTAGCACATTAAATTTCAAGACAACAAAAGTGTTTCTTTTACGCTACTTTGAATTTCTTTCAAATTTAGGTGAGCAACTTAAAAATTTTAGAGACAAATGAGTTTAAGTTCTACTAGAAGGTAATAAAGACTTGGCCATGATAAAGTAAACTTGGAAAAGATAAAGAGGATTTAGTTTTACAATTAGGATGTTTGACAGGTTTATTATGCAGTTTCAAAGGAGATATATAAAGAAATGAAAAGAGAAAAGAAAATTATTTAAAAATAAAGAAGAGAAACTGTTATTAAATTATTAACATTGTGAAATAAAGAAAAATCAATTAAAGTAAGCATCTGCAAGACATAAGATCCTTAAGGGTAGGATTAACTCAACTTCGCCAGCTCTCATATATTTATATGATAATAAAAGAGAACTTGTGGTGGTTATTATCCATTAAAAACATTTGCATTCACGTCACAGTCGCATGTGTATGTACATTTGTGCGTTGTGACTGGTGCTCTTATCTTGACTCTAGGGATAAGGAATTCTGCCAGATTATTCGTCGTTTCGGATTGAGGTCAAAAGAGAGGTGTAAACAACCAAATTGGGTGCGCCTGAAAATGGTGGACTATCCTTGGTCTTGCATTTGACCGACGCCTCAACTGGGAGGGCTATATTCGCAGCCTTAGGGTCTCTTGTACCCGCGCCATTGATATTCTTCGTTCCGTGACTTTCAGCGCTTGGGGCGCTGATAGGGCAGCTGAGCGTGTATTGCGGAAGGTTGACTCGATCCACCACACTGGCCTTCGCTTGGTGACTGGTGTCTTCCGCACTTCCCCCATTGAGATCCTACTTGTCGATTCTGGGGAGATGCTACTCGCTCTGCGCTTTCACAGTGCATTATTCGCCTCAAGCGTCGTGGGTGGAAAGTTAAAATGAGTTTTTTCTTATATACTATCGAACTTAATCAGAATATTTAACTCTTAAATAAGTTTCTTCGTTAATCATTTTATTTCGAAATAATTTAATCTAGATTTCGACACAATGTGTTTGTAAGAATTGACTTAATCCTGTCATTAGTTCTTGGCGATGGCTAGAAAAGAAGGCTGCGCAAGCCGTAGGAACAGAAGTTAGGCGATGTTGCTTAACTTACGAATGAGCCGCCAGCCACATTAACTTGTCTTCTTATATAAAATCTTATATTTTCATCCAAAGAGAAAACCATCGGAAACAATAAGAGAACTAACCTTTGTTTTAGTACCTCAAGCTCAACTTCAACTGTGTCCTGTTTCTGCCATATACACAGAATATCGTGTATCTTCCAAATAAACCTCTTGTCCAATAAATGCAAAAATTACCCTCAGTTAAAGAAAATATACACGAAGCAAGCTGCTTTTAATAAATAATTTCCCAGAATCCCTGAGAAACAAATAATATTATATAATTGAAATATAATAGCTGAAAACTGTTCAAATTATTCTTTCAATTGTTCAGATTTTGTGAGGTAAAAATTTAGTTTTATTGAAACAAGAATAAACCAACCACATAGAAAATGAAAAATATCTAAGATAAGATTTACTGATTTTCAGTCAGAATGATAAAAAGTAAGAGTTATTTAGAAAATAAGGGAATTATTAATAGTGAAGCCAATAAAGATTGGAATGCGAAGTCACCCAATCTTTTAGGGCTGAACCAGAAAGTTAATTCGACTCTTACCAACTAAACAGTTTGTTAATTCTTTTATTTTTCTGATTAATGCGCAGGAACCCAATGGGTCATAAGCCTAAATATCTGAAAAAGAGAAAAGAAAACTATCTTGATCGCATAGAAAGTTTTTTGCAATATAAATTATTTTATATCTTTGATGTAAAATGTTTTGAGTTATAACATACAACTATTACACGAGGATTAACATAAAATGAGGAATACCTAACGACAAAAAGGCTAATGTTGTTTGAATTGGCAAAAACTTAATCAAGGCTACGTTTATAAAGCAGAATGAGGTAGACTACAAGTGATACCACTCCTTGAGATTCGATCGACACACCAAAACAGGGGGTAGTCTCTTAGAAATAAAGATCTTATATAGTTAGTAAAATAATATAGATAACGGCAAATTTTGATGCTGATGTAGTGCTGTAATCGAGTTCTACCTTTCGCGAATGTTCATGCGGCTTACATATTTAATGGTTAGCTTTCGCTAAGTATGGTGTTGAACTGGTGCTTGAATATTTTATTATGCCCGTACAACTTGAGATTACCGCTACTTGAATAAATCCTGGTGCACCAACACTTAATCCACACAAACAAAATGAAAAAGGAGAAATTTACATTTAATATATATTATGAGCTTCAACTTTGTTAAAAGCTTTTTAAAGAGAAAGAAACTCTAGATAAAAACAAGAAATACAATCTAGGCGCAAGGGATTCGAAATCTACATCGGTAAGATTCATCTAATCTGCAAAATTGTAAGCTGTTGAAAGGGTGTTGCCATTTCTAGATTCAAATGAATTTCTGTGAAATGTTTATTAATAACACTGTACAACAGAGTTTAGTGTCGAGAAAACATAGATCTTATGTGCACTTCTATAATGATGTTCAGTGTGCTGAATTCGAATTTGATAACAAACATTGAATGGTCCTTTGGCTCCCTTTAGCCCATGGGTAAGCTAATTTATGAGCCCAGGCCCTTTGCCTTTCACCCATGCAGAAAGGGAACTTATACACCTGATACAACATATGTGAGGAGCCCGGCCTTTTTCCTGGTCACCCACTTTACATCCAAGGTACAGCTCCTAAAATTTCTTCACATGTTTAGTTAATTATCTCTTGGATTGTCTTAATGTAACTGATCCACATATATGAAAGTAACTCTCCTTTGAATTTTTGCATTCTCTAGGCATTTGAGCTCTGTTTCCTCTAAAGAAAAAACGTTGTAATATGTGAAAATAATATAAATAGTAACAGCAAAAATATGAAATAAAAAGGTAAAAATTAGATGCATTTATAGTAAGTTACAAAATTATAAAGTGTTGTGTAAGAGTTATCACGAATTTGGACCCATATAACAACAAAATATTAAGTATACTTTCATAACTTTCATAGATTAGGTTGACAAATACCTTAGGAATACCTTAAATTTATAACCAAATCAAATATAACTTTTAGAGTTGTAAGTTTTGGCCCAATCCTGGTTGCATTTAATCCCTACGCCCTTGTATTTATCCTAAGTAAAATGGTAATTTACGAGAAAATGGAGGATCACAGAAAGAGACGGACGTTATGTGCATGATTTACCCCAAAAAATACCACTAGAAAATGTTATTCTAATTTCCAGGGGTTTTTCCTTTGTTGTACTGTATAATCGGCAGTTTGAAAATTTCTAAAGGTTGTACATAAACTAATGATGATGGTTCAACAACCATAAATACTTATCACGCCTTAATATTTATTGCTCGAAAGCTTGTGTGGTTCGAGATACAGGAATTGATATCCTTCGATATAAGTTCGTTCTGGTTGTGGTATTTTCGGGTCCGAAACTCGTTCTCGTACACAGAGCGTAAAAACGTAATGAAGGTCATTCAAATGTGTTCAATTAACGCAAATTAGGATTATAGAAGAATAGATTCAATTAGGAAATTGGAAATTGATCAGCTAATGCGAAATACCAGGAATTTAGTGTAAGAGAAGTAGAAGGCTGGCGTCTTTAGTAATTAGGCAAAATTCTTTCTACTAAATTTGCTTTGAGTTTACAGAGGAAATTTTGTTTCATGTGCATCAACATAAAATGTGTAAGTTATCTCTCCTCGAGCAGAACTTTGTCTTTATTCAAATACAAGAATTTCGCTTTGAAAATATTTCTAAAGTTAATAATTAATTTGTAAATGGAGGATATTTTAATAACCTTATTTTTTCTATCCCTAAAGTAGATTATTTTCCGTCGTCTCAAGTAAGGAGTGTAATGATTAAAGCCACATCGAAAGAGGAAAATATAGGGGACAAGTCTATCCACATACATAAGAGAGTCTATCGTAGAAATCATGATTGCTACCGGGAAGAGGCTTCTACAAATAACTCATATTTCCAATACCGTTTAGGTATTAAAACAATGAATTCTTTGATGCAGAATAATGATTATTCAAATAGACATTCGAGAATCGAAAAAGAAGACTAGTTGAGAAGATGCTGTAGCTTAGTGTGTGCAAATAGACCAGAGTATACCAGATATAACCATTTAAGGATTGTGAATTACGATAGATTCGCCCGCCTCCCTCTCGTTTGCCTAAGCCTCACTTCATAGTAACTGCGATTTTAATACTAACTTGGCTCACTCTTTGTCATATTATCAAGTCGATATTCTTGTTTCCTTCCTGTTTGTCCCTTGCAAACTTCACAGCAAACCTGTTAATATAATCATCCTTGTATAAATCGTGTCAGTCAATCTTTTTCAAATAAAGAATCGGAAATGAAAAGCTCTTTTAGCTGAGTATTATTATCTACTTCAATCTTCAAAGAAAATCTCAATCTTTCCCCTTCATACCCATTCAAAAGGTAAAAATGAGCCTTAATTTTCTGGTGGTGTGGAGTGCAGCTTTAAAGACATTTAAAAGCTCTTTGTTTCCTTGTGGGTATTTATATATTCTGTGCAAATGTTGTAATGAAAAGACAAATAAATAATGGGAAATACCAACAATTACAAGAACTTTTTAGACGAAGGAAAATCGGATTATATATTTTAGCCCAAATTTCCTTTTTTCTTTTCAATTAAACGCGTTTTCCAAGATTCAGAATAGTCATAATTTACTTTGAGGATTTTATCTCCACAGAGAATCGTGCATTTTGGTAAATTAGATAACCAAGGAAGATTAATAAGGTGGAATACTGGAATATATTATTTTTATTATATAATATATATTACACTTAGAGACTTAATATTATATGCTCACAGAGAATTACACACAACTCTTGATTAATTCGTTAAAAATAATACATCTTTGAGTGAAAGGGTCCCCTTACCACACAGTTCTATGTCGCATTGAAGGGACAATTTTACTCAAAATGGAGTTTTGTTGACTTTTTCTGACTCCAAAATAGGGGAGGTAATTTTTGCATCTTATTCCATGTAGTTTTTTGTAAATTTCTCGATCATGATGCAGCAACTCGAGTGGTCGTTCATTCATCAAGAAACGGCATCAATCGTTCTCCAAAGTGTTCCTTGATCTGACGAGCTGCAACAGAGGGGTTTGAAGACGAGTGTTTTAATGAAGACATCTGTCGGTGTTAGACATTAAGGGATTTAAGGTTTAAATTTTATATGAGCTTAATTCAGGATATTTAGTACACTTCCTCGTTCTCTAGTGTTTGTGGGTGACAAAGTTTACTATTATAGTTTTTATCCTAGTCTTTGTTTAATCTATACGATTAAGCCTGAATTCAAAGCGGAAAGGGTGTTATGTTTAAATGAACTCCTCATCCAACATTTCCACCTATATTATCCAAAGTGGTTCCCTTTATAGTTTTCCATACATATACGAAATTCACCAAGATTTGTATTTTATTTAATATCCTTTATGTCAGGTTTCAATTGAGATAAAAGGTGGCAATTTTGTTCGATGGCTGTTTCTTATTCGGTTATAATCTTTTTCAAAGACAAATAGGATTTCTGATTCCATCAGTGACAAATTCTGAATTCTGATTCCATCAGTGAAGAATTCTGAAAGTTGATTCCGTAGGCGAAGAATTCTGATTTCTGAGTGATATCTATAAAAGCTAAGATTCAGTTACTACTCGACTCTCTTCTAGTACCGTGCAACTACTTGGATTATCGAGACATTATTCTGTCATTAAATTTGTATGCATAATTTTTGTTGACTTTAAGATTTATTTTTACTATTTGAAACGAAGGCATTAATTAAATTATTTCTATTCAAATAATCTCATGGGAGACCGCATCTACTTTTTTATAATCACTTGAGCATAGACGTAGTAACCTTTTGTGCACTATGTTTAGGATTATCTTGCCACTATGATTAATAATAGGATCAAAATCTTTGTAGAGAAAATGGTTCCCTTCTTCATGTTTAATTTACAATATTATTCAGTTTATTTGGTAGTTACTTGGCTGACCTTTATTTGTTCATTGAATATTTGTGTGGATATTAGAATGAGTGAGAAAATGCAGGAGGCGGCGATTTGAATTTGGGTATCCTTATCTTTAGGTGACCAGGATGGTCCAAAATCGATTAGGTGAGGTAGGACCTCACAAGAGGCAAAAACATTTTGTTTTACTCGTCATTATTCTTTGCCCTTCGGTGTGTTAAACCACACCATTAATCCATGGTTTGAGATTCTCGTCTCAAAGGTTTTCATTTTTCCTTTTCTTGGAGGGTACTGTGGGGCGCCCTTAACAAATATTCAAGTGCTTTGCTTTCTCCTTTACATTTAATTCGCTTCTCTCAACCCTCTTCTTCCAAATTTTCACACTCTTGATTGTGTTGTGTCAAGAGAAATTTTAAAAGTTTAATACATTAAAAAATGAAGACTTATTCATAAAGTTAGTATGTATTTGTTGTTTTCACCCTTCATGTTTTTCAACTTGCCAAGGCATGGTGAAAATCATCTGTTACTCTGGTAGTCAAATTCAGACCCACAGCGTTTAATTCTTTCCATGACAGTAGTGCTCGGATGTAATTACATTTTGCGGGCTTTTAATTGTCCACCCACTTTTTTAGAATCAACCACAGGTTCAAAGTAAGATTGAGTTAAAGAGAGTTTCCATTCCGGGGAGCCAATAATGAAGTGCAATGGCATTTTAAGTCATTTGGAAGCATATGTGATATGTTACACAGTGCTACATAAGGCTCAAAACTCGCGGCCTGGTCTTAATGTTATCTTGAAGGGTTGGTGGGTTATGCTCTAACAGGTCATTCTGATACAATTCTTTGTTCATAAGGGCGGTTTGGAGGAGACAAGTTATGACCAATGTCTTAACTAAAAATCGCCGTTATTTGTAGATTTCGATATGCTTCTATGTTGTCACTATGCAGAAACCTTGTAGCCTTCCACTTTACTTTGACTAGCACTCATTATTTTAGAAGTCAAGTGTAGGATAGTGCTTCAGCTGAGGCAAAAACTGTTTCATTCACCTTGCGAAAAGTCATTGCAATTCTGCCCAATCTCAACATCTATTTTATGTTTTACCTTCTCAGTAGTCGCTTATTTTCTGCTCAACTTCTCATGAGGGCATTTTACAGAATCTATAAATCTTTCTCACATGACGCACATATGCACTCACACCTATCCAAATTCAATCTTATGAAGTTCAATAGTAGTATCGTACTATTTTTAAACATTTAACACGGTAAGATAGTATTTTGCCTTACGCGATACAGGTATTATTTTTGAGGACTTCTTTGGCTTATTGAACATCATTGCATTCCTGTAGACGTTTCTTGCGGGTGACCTAATTCAACGGGTGATTTCCGTACACGTCATCTTACTTGGGAGTTAAGCCATCATGTGTGTACGAGTTTCCTTAGATTTGACCGCTGTTAGCCAAAGAACAAACCCGTACTATGGATGCCTTTTCGCTTCAACTCGGGTTTAAGCAATATTTTTGATGAGCCTCGTCCCTTTTCACCTCGCTATCGATACTTTATGAGTTGTTGATTAGGCAATTTAATTGGAGCGCGAAAGCAAATACGTATGTCAGATAAATTTAGATTTATAATTATAGTATACCAAGTTTTGTGCCGCTGCTAATAACGTTGGACATATCTATTAATATTTGATACCTTATCGAAGCGTTTCACAGAACCGATTTCTCCAAAAATGGATGATGTTCCCAGTCTGCCACTTTGATTACACATACATATGCTTTAAAATACCCTTCTGTCCAAAAGATTCTTGCTTTTCAGGAAAAATGCTTACCTTGCTCTATTAAAATATTCCACTACATTTTATTTCACGAGAAATATCCCCACCCCCTCACTCCGTAAAAATATCATTTAGGAATCCATTACAATTCTCCTACAACGAAGACCCCTTCCACAAATATCCTCTCACCACGTCAAGGGGAAACACCAATCACTCTGGAAATAAAGAAAGCCTCCCTAACCTCGAAGGTCAAATTCTCCCGCCCCAAATTTAAAAAGGCAATACATTTTAATGTGTTCGAAGGCTTTTCCCAAGGTCTTTTTGAAGAAGCTTATCTTAACCGAATAAAAAACATCAAAGTTGACCAATTATTGACCAAATTTATTCGCCACCTTAGATCTAAATTAATTTGAGGAAATTTATTAAATAATTCCGGTAAAGTTGGTTATTACCTTTCATTTGGCGCCCCAGAGTGGAGACTCCTTCTCTACCATAGCAGACAAGCGGGGAATTTCATTCCTGCTAGATACATCTATCGAATTGTAAAAAGTAAGAAAGTCGGGCAAGTAAAGGGAACATTTACTTTCCCTGAAGAAGGAGAGTTACAGACGTGTGTAAATAAATGTAGATGAGTAGATAGCAGGGAAACTAAAAAGCGCGACAATGTTCTGACACATGAAGGCCCCAAAATTTAGAAGTAGCTGACGAAAGCGGTAAAATTTAGGGATGTAAAAATGTAATGAAACTGAAAAAGGAAACACTTTGACGTATTTTAACCGAAAAAGTAGATAGAGCAACTTTCCTAAACCAGGCTCCTTTCTCCGGATGTTCGCCTCTCTAGTGATAAAAAGTTTAAGAAGAAATATCCTAATCTTTCTTGACCGCTAAGCCTAAAATAACCTGGAGGTGGAATAACTTAAACCCTAGAAATCAAATTCATATGAAGATAACTTTCATTCGTAGCCACGAACTGAACTCACTTAGGCTCTCTTGCTCCTTGATGAGTTTATTATAAGCAAATTCGGGGTGAAGAAAGTAGATAGAGATATTCAAAACGAGAAATCAGACTTCTACAAAGACTCCTGAGTTTGTTTAAATTCATGAATACATTCCCCTCCTGGTACAAATATATTGTCGTGGTACAACCACTCTATACCATACACTAATTCTATATTATGTGGGAGGGGTGACTCAATTACCTACTGCAACGCGAACCGTTGAAGGACCGATCGAAGGGATTAACGACCGACTAGGAGGTCACACTTGAGGCGTTGGGCTTCAAATCCCTAATAATCAGACAGAGTACATAAATCGTTGGCGAGATTTACTTGAATAGGCCGACAGTATCGTTCAACATTAATTAAAGATGAAACAACAAAAATATAATTTTATTTAGACAGATCAAAATAAGAATAATAATAGGAAAAAGGGAATTATTTAAATTAAAGAGTCTCTTGATAATTATTTTGAGGAGGGGTTCTCAAATGGAATTAATTAATTAATTAATGTTACTAGGCTTAGATCAAAAGGAGGAACTTTACAATACTAATAATGGAGGGGGTTTTAGTCATATGGATCGATGACTTGGAGGAAGGTCCTTCTTTCGATGAGGCGAGTGGGGAAGGATCCAATGAGCCAAGTCAAGAATGAAAACTAGAACAAAATTATGTGTTGCATCTATTATGTTCACATTGCAAATCTCTCCTCTCCTGGGTGCTTTGAGAAAGAGCTTAATAGAATGCTGACTCATAATGGGATGCAGGAAATGTGGTTTTCTCAGAGTTTCACCCCCAGCAATGCCCCAGCTCTCTCCAAGGATTCTAGGATCCAGGCTCAGGCAGAAAAGGAAGCAAAGACACGCAGTGAGAAGCAAAACAACAACACCCAAAATACAGAACAAACAAATTCACACACACAGAACGATAGTGAAGTTACGGTGACTGAGATTGCGAGACCTGAGGGGGAGCCATGCTTGCCCCGCTTAGGGAAAACATCACTGCCTCAAAGACGTCCGAGTTCTTCCTCTTCTTGTAAAGGGGAATCTAGGCACGCTTGCCATTCAAGGAAAATTAACTTGAAGGTATGCGCTGCCTAAAGGTCCCCTTTCCCTAAGAAGATGTAAAGGGACATACAAATGGGAATTCACCTCGAACGACTGCACTGAAAAACAAGTCGAGGCTTTACTCCAAGGCTTAATAAAACGGGCACCCGAAACTTTTATCATTCTAACATCCGGCGAATACAGGAAAAATCGCAACAAAAAATAATCACGCTACCGAACACTCCACAAGGACATAAGCTCATAGGAGAATAAGTCATAAAAACAACATGAACACAAACCGGAATCTATAGTGAACAAGACAATGGAGAAATTAAATATATTACATTTTAACTCAAATGGTTGGACGGACAAAAATGTCCTCTACGGTAACGTAATACGTCAATGTGACCCAGACATTGTATTTATCTCAGAAAATGAGATAAATGACACTGACAGAATAGGAATCTTTTCCTGTGAAGTCTTAACCAAAAATCACAGAGGAGATCGTTTGGACTACTGTACAATAGCTGTGAAAATAGGTATTGACTTCAGACCAATCACTGGAGTCGATGAGTCATACCTCGCTGTGGAGATCCGTACGGCTGTGGGCCTCCTGGTCCTGGCAACAGGGCATGAGCCCCCAAAGAGAGGGTCCCTACCCCTACACAACTTCCTGTAGCTTTGTGGTCAGGCCAGACCAGTTCTTTTTGGCGGTGACCTTAATGAGAGGAGTGCCGCCTCAGACTATACGTCGACCAACCCAGCAGTCAGGAATCTTGAGACACTTATTGACAGGCAACACTCATAGAACAGCCACTAAACTGGATATAGTGCTCACGAGCACTTTGTTCCCTTATAATTACCCCATTGAACTGGGACTTCCTGTCCCTAGCGACCACCAGGCTATCCTTATTAAAATTTCAACCTCCCAATCCAAGTCCCCATCCCAGAACGCAAGTTACGCTCGCGTCAACGGGGATACCTATAATCGACTCCTCGAAAACTACATTCCCGACCTCTTAATTGACGCAAATTTAAAAGAAATTGACGAGGAGTTGGACAAAATAAATAATTATTTATTAATTGCCGATAAAGAAGCCATTCACGGGAAAAATTTAAAACCCTTCCCTCCCCTAATTGGACCCCTAGAATGAAAACCCTCGCGGGAGAATACAGGGACCGGATCAGTGAAGTGAACTTCACTGGCGCCAACAACAATACGCTTAGACGAACACGACAGATACGGGACGAACTAATGACACTTATTAAGGACCAACAGAGTGCACTTTGAGACAATTTGATAGACAGACTTGACCCAGAAAATGACGCACGTACATTCTGCCAGACTGTAAATAGAATAAAGGGAGGACAGACACAAACGACAATAAAACTTACACGAAACAATACGGAAATTACTGAGACTCAAGAAATCGAAAAAGAATTCACTTTTTTCTGGGCATCTAGTTTTAAGATATCCCCGGAAGAGAATGATAACTTTGATTTAGACTTCGAAGACAGAATTATAAATGATCTGAATAACCAGGTAGACAGAATCTATCTTCATCATTATGTATCGCTAGAAAGGAATATAGAGTGACTCAGCGGTAAAACTACTGCCGAAGAACTCTCGAAAACCTTAAAATCCTTTGGTCAACGAGAACCTGGGCGTACAGGACTGACAGGGGAGACTTTTATAAGAGCCCCACCCAACATCCTTCTGGGCTTATGAATATCATGAATGCGTGCTAAATGTGGGTTAGTTCTATAACCACTGGAAGGTAGCAAAAATGATATTCATTTTCAAAACGGGTAAACCACCGGACAGTCCAGGTAACTTCAGGCCTATATGTCTCTTAGAATTTGCTAATAGAACACCAAGACTGCATAACCGTTAGCATTTCCCAACCAAAATAGGTTATATCTCGATTCGTTTCCCACAACCATTCTCGCTGAACGCCCCCTCCATCTATGTTCTTGCACACAACATACATCCACGTTTCTGCGCGATTGGGTCTCAACCACCTCTCACTGTCTATCCCTCAAACTACCCACATTCTATCTAGCAATTCTCAGCATAATTTTTTGTTTTGTTGTTTAGGTGATTTTCATCCAGGTTTACGTCATTCTAGTTTAGGTACAATCATGCTAGAATATAAGTGGAGGGCAGGACAGGTTACGAGCCTGTCACATGCACACAGCCAAAGCCAGGAGACTGAGTCCCATTTCCACAAGCCTTAACCCACGGGTGCATTAGGGGCGGCGAAGCACCCCGCCCGGACAAGTACAGGGACACCTATCAATGAGCACACATGGCAGTGTGATAATCCCGCCATTTTTTACACACTGGCAGGGCAGCCTCCTAGGGCACAACTCCTAGCTTCGGGCGCCCATCTATTGGGCGTAAGTGGCATTTTAAAAATGACGTACTTTGTCCCCTCTGACACACTCAAGTCCCAGGGCCCGAACTCCAACCATACACATTATGACTAGTGGGCCCGTTCACCATTCCCTCCTCCCCTCAACCTCCGAATGGGTAGCAGTGGCAAATTTGCATGGGCAGCATGCCCTTTCTGTCACCCACCCCAGGTGGCTAAGGACCTAGCATTTGCCGAAGAAGGCTGTACCTTACACGGCAGCAGGAGGTTGTACAATCAGAGTTTTTCTTCTCCTAGCCCTTACCTAAAGTTTAAATCCTACAAGGAGGCAGGAAACAGGTTGTTAAAAGCTCCCCCCCCCCCAAAAGCGGAGATCAGGGTTGAGGGAACTTATCTCCAGCCCCATCAGCTCCGATCCGGAAGAGTTGAGTGAGAGGAAACTGGTCGGCGTCTACCCTGTGAAATTCGAGACCGACCAGAGAAGGTTGTGGGAGAGGTTGTAGGAAAAGTAAGGAAGTAGGGTAAAAACACATGCTGCCAGAAAGAAGTAGAAGAGGCTAAGCTTGGGCCGGAGGGGACGCTGAGTTCCGCAGCACAACGGCCAGGAAGGCAAATCACTGCGCCCCTCCATATTAACCTCAAATTCCTTTCTCTCATTACAGTACGTATTTCTTCAAGTAATACGTTATATTGTCACACCAAATCAGGCAAACGCGCATAACGTAGCGTCATGTGTTTGAGCGCTATCATAGATATTAATGTGCTGACTGCCTACTCCCCACTCCTCTCCAATCTCCCTGGTACATTCTCGTGTAATATCCTAGTCATTGTTACTTTGCGCGCGATACCTGTCAATATCGAAACGAGGGATTTGCGCTATCGCTCGTTCCATGCACTCAGGCCAGGATCGTGCAGAGCCGAGTGTCTGGAGGAAGGCGGCTTCCTACATATTATTAAGAGTTCTGGATCACTATTTACATGATCAGTGCTATAAAGGGGCAAACTACCCTCCGGCACCCTAGCGTGCTTTTTCCTCTTTTTAATTAATTTTGTGTTCGTTTCTTTCTTTCTTTTACGTTTGGGTTGTTTTTCATTTTCTTTTAATTGACTAAAACTAGGCTAACTATTAAATTCGTTGGCTATTCCATTCCTGCCAATTGCAGGAAGAGAAATTACATTGACCGCCCCTCACCCCCTCTCCGAAAAGACGCAAGAATCCCAAATCTAAATCCTTTAATCTCATTGGCAAAAAAAGAAACATTCTCTTTCCCTCAAGGTCAAATCTCCCCTCCTCAAATTAAAAGGCAAGAAACTTTTATGTCTCCGAAACCATTTTCGACAGGACTCAGAATTCGTTGTTGACGGGATTTGAATACGAGGCAGCTCTTTATACAAAATTATTTTGATCGAAAAGAAAAATGTACCAACGAAATAATGATGATTACATTCCCACCGTTGATCAAAATATAAATCCAACCAGTTAGTTTTATTTTCTAAATTTAAGTTTAGGAAATTTATTTAAGACTTTCCCCAAGAGTTAAGTTCATTCTTAATCCCTTAGTGGAGACTCTTTCTCTATCACAACAAGCAGGAGGTGACTAAAACTAAGTCGCTCATATTGGCAGAAAAACAAGGAAGAGAAAGACAGCCATAGTAATTCTTGTCAAATAATAATTGTCGTATCTTGTCCCCCTTTTTGTTCCTAAGAGTGCTAAGAGTGCTAATTCTATTGATATCTTAAGGAATAGAGCCGTTTGAAACACGTAAGGATATAGAGAAACGCACAATAATTCCCAAAATAAAGTTATATTTTAACTTTAACAATTGAATACACAACATTTAAACATTAACCAAAGCAATACTCTGAATATTATCATAAACAAGAATTAATTCAATTAATTTGACCCTCTAAAATTGGTTAATCTCGCTACACACAGCAATATATAAGATTTAGGCTTATTGTCTCTAGTGGAGTTTAAATCCCTCAGGAATGTTATTGTCTCACGACGCGTGCTTCCTGGCCAGATGTAGGTGGGCAGGATCACGAGGTCCTTTTGGCGAGGGTAGCAGCTGGGGGGTCCACACGGTATTCCAGGGGGGGGGTTCTTCAAGGACGAGAACAATTACGGTGTTTTATGCGGCACCAAGGTAGTCGTGGTCTCTCTGCGAGAGGGAGTCGAACTTGGTTCTTAAACTAAGTTAACTTGGAGTGCGGTGTGACCACCGAGTAACGAGCTCGAGGGGGAGCTTTTCTCCTTCGTTACTTAATTCCTCATGGGCGAGGACTGAACTCGGCGAGGGTCTTCTTCAGGGGCGAGGATGACGGAGGGGGGTTTCTCTAGTGAGAATAAGTTGAACTTGAAGGTCTGTTTGGTAACCAGGAACTAGCTCGAGGATGAGCTTCTTCTTAGTTCCAGTCTTCCTCAAGGGCGAGTATAACGGAGGGGGTTTCTCTGACGAGAACAAGTTGAACTTTGTTCCTCAACCAAGTTAACTTAGGAGTTTGGTGTGGCCACCAAATAACGGGCTCGAGGGGGAGCCTTTTCCTTCTTCTTTCCTTAATTCCTCAAGGACGAGGAATACCCCTGGTGTTTAAGATGCACCAGGATATAAGGAGTCTCTCTGGCGAGAGTAAGTTGAACTTAACAAAGTTAACTTAGCGTTCGGTTTGATAACCAGGGACTAGCTCGAGAATCAGCTGCTTCTTAGCCCCTTAAGGTAGGTAGCCCTGCCTCTTTTGCCGGGTTCTTCTTGGTCTGGCGAGCCAAGTAATCTATCTGTCCAGTCTCGGTAGCCCGAGCTTAAGTCTGGGACTTCGTCACCTGGAGACTAACGTATACTACCTCAATTTTCCTCAGTGTTCGTTATTTATACGTCGTCACCCCACTGGGGGAGTTGTAAGAGGGGGAGGGGCTTGAGGACGGCCCCAGGAGGGTTCTCATGCCAAACGGTTTTTCTCACCAAGTCTTACATCGGCTCCTCGTTAGCCTCGAGCTTGGGAGAAACACGTCTCCAATTTCTTATTTGACGTGAAATTGAATCTCACTCTCCTGGGGGAGATCTTGCATTTTAACCTTTCGGTCTTTCATAGCGCTGAGTGGTGCGGCGCTGCGGTTACGCGCTTGACCCGCCGGTGCCTTGGGCCGGATGTCCTTGCGGTAATCGCCTCGTTACTCAACCACGAGAGAACGGGGGGGGGGAGTGACGATTCCCCTACAATAATACTACAATAAATACTAAATCCTTAAATACTCCACAAATGGAAAATGTCTTAAACATCAAGGTCCATGATCGTATATACTACCTGTACTCTGAATTCGGAACGGGAATCCATTAAGCGTTTCTCCCGCTTTGGTGAACCTGTCGGTAACACTACCACGAAACTTTTTCCAATTAGCGCTTACTTATTTTGCTTGGATTCACCTCCAAATGAGTGATTTAACTGCTCGGAGTGAATATAGAAGAGGTGAAGTGTATAGTTTTAAATCTGGAGAATGCAAGGAAAGTATATTGGATTTAGTGTTTTATTGCAAACACTAAATAAGTAATTAAACTATATTAATTGAATATGAAAAATTAAATTGTAATACATAAAAGATTGAATAATTCGCTTTAGTGGAAATTATTAATGATAATTAATTGAATTTTATTGCACTAAGGGCAGTATGAAATAAATTTATTTGGTTAGGTCAAGTTAAAAGATAAATGCGTGAGAGAATAAGCCGGGTAATTAGAGAAAGAGACGTTGGTTGGCGAAGTTATCTTTGATGAATCATTTGTCTATAAGTGGAGAGGCGAGCGGTTAGCTTCGGCCATCACTTTGGATTTCAGGAGAGATGAGACACTCCCAGATGGAGCCAGGCGTCTCTTTCTTGTCTTTTTAAGATATGAAAGAATGGACTAAACTGTCCTGGTATCATCTGTCTCTCATAAAGCTAGTTTTATTTTTCCGAAATTGCGGGATTAGAACGTGTTCCCTGCTTGGAGATCAATGTGGTTTTAGGAATATTTGATTGCGCCTAAACCGGAGGGAAGAAAGGAAGCATCTTATCTGGCGCAATTAAGGAAAGGCATTCTTCTCTTTCTTTGGTTCATCCTGTCAGTCTGAGGTCTCTCTTATTGCTCAGGCATATCATATATATCTTTCCAAGTCGTTTGCTAGCGTTCTCGACATGTTTATTATATGATTTACTTTAGGCAATCTCGGTGAACCTCAGTCAGATCAAACACGCCCGCAAAGACCGCTACCTATCGCTTTTTAATGCGATGAGAATCGCTCGGGAGGCGACATCATGCAGCGAATAGGATACCACAATTACCACATGCCTTTTAGGAGATACTCCAAATAAAACATTTGCCAACGCGATCAGATAAGCCAGCATCAATTCATTAATTCTTTCCAACCTTCTTATACGTATTGTGCCCAATTAAGCACAAAGAAACTAATCAATTTAACGCGTGCTATCGCCCTTCCATATAGATTAGGACTTACGTCCTCTAGTATCTGATCCATTCTAGCTTCTCTCACTTTCTACCAAATTAGTTTCTCCAAATGTCCTGGAATTTCGCCTTTCGCTATTAGAATTTTCCCACCACTCTGACTGTGCTAATTAATCGTATAATTCCAAACTTTATCATGATTTGCAGTGGTTCGTAATGGGTGGACACACGTCTTTTTACCCGGCAATTCCTCATTAACTTTGTCCATATCAATGTGGCAGAATAAATCCACTGGAGAGAAAATGATTGGCTATAATTTATGACTTAGGATTTTATTCCTTCCGATCCTATGCAACAACGAGGGTATTAGGGCACCGGGGTATTCAAGTAGAAGGCTATTAAGGCTCAGAAGAAAGGACAGGGATCAAGAAACACCTTCATTTGGCACAAAATTTATAACTTGGGTGAGGTAAAAGTAAAAATAAAAAGAAAAGAAAAACGATTCTAAAAATAAACCATTAAAAACAAGATTACGTATAAATAAAATATGATTAAAAGTATAAAATAAGATAAATTAATTAAAAACTCAATAGATAAATCTTAATGGGGACTGTTTAGCATCACCCTGTAGAAGTTTTCCTAAGAAATGGATGTGTTCCCGCCGCCTGAGAGATGCCCATCAGTGATCAAAAGAAGATGACAAGAAATTAAGACGAATAAATATGAAGGGCAAAGAAAGTGACAAAACAGTTAAATTGTCAAGGGGAATTAAGTAATCCAACGGAGGATATTTCTCTTTGAAAGACAAATTAAGAAAGCAAGAAAGAATAAGAAGAAAAAATAAATGAAGAGGACAGAAAGTGCAAAAAATAAAGAGATTGGGTTTATTTATCTTAGTAGAAATATGTAGAAAGACTTATAAAGAAAATGGTTCTCTAGAATTAGGCATTACATCCTTCAAATCTCTCCTCTAATCGAACGGAGAATTAAATATTGAGGAATACCAAGAATCCAATCGGATCAGAGAAGAACACCTCTTTTAGCCATTCCACTCAAATTTATTAAACTCAGTCTTGTTGACGAAGGAAGATCACATCAAGCTCCTCCTAAGACGATCAAATGCTCCCTCTAAATGGCCAGAAAAGTTGCTATTAGTCAACTCCATCGGAGAAAGACTGATTGACTGTATATTTTTGTTTACTGAGAGAGAGAAATAGATCTTGCCTATTTCTCAGAAAAATGTACTCCCCTGAGGTGAAAGAAAAGTTTGGAACACTGAAACAGGAAAAAAAATGAAAGGGCTGAAATATTAAAAATTACAAGAAAATGCAATGGCAAACCATTGTTTATTGATTCCTAAACCACGAAAGAAGGTATTCCAATTCTGCTAAGCCAAAGTCGATGTTAAGAACGCAAGTACTGAGGGCTAATCAAAACTAGAACTCTGTTTTCCCCAAATGGTCATAATTTTGCTTAACTTGAACGGATGCAATCCCCTCCTGGTACAAATAAATATGCAGCTGAACATTAACAAATCGATCAAAGAGAGGTTTGGATCTCACTAAAAACTCATTCGAATGCGATAGAGGCGAATCCCGCAGAGAAAAAATCTGCGAAAAGAATCTCCTATCAAGACGAAGATCAGCAACATTCATTTGCAACCCTGATCCCGGCTTTCCATTTTTTGAGGCAAAAGCAGATAGGCAAGTGAAAGGAGGCTTGTTTGACAAGCAAATAAAAATGTAACTTCAATGAGACAGGTAAAAATGAGATTCCTTGATGAGCAAAAGGGGCATACACTAGATGATCAAAACATTGAAATAAAATACTGTTGCGTGAATTTTAAGGCTATGGATGGAAATGAAGAAAAATATGGTTAAAACCTTAAGTAATCAAAAATAAGGGAGTTAAGAAGAAGGATAGAAAGAGAATTTAGGATAGTTGATATATTGGACGAGGGATAGATAGAACAAAGTTGAATCCTCCAATGATTGAGAGGCTGAGAAATTGATTAAGAAGGAGATAATTGAGAAGGAAGTTATAGAAGCAAGGTACCGGTCAATGTGCCAGAAATGAAAAGAAAATGTTTCTTACATATGTAGAATCCTTACTGATCGAAAGTAACAAGTCAACTCAAAGTTAGCCAGATTCACATGATATGTAATCACTTGAAATCGTGATTTATTTAATAGCTTAAGAAAGGATATTTAGGAGGGAGAAAAATAAGTCTAAATGACTGTTGACAATTTTCTATTCGAGGACAACAGTTAAATCGAAGAGGAGATTTAGAGCTCATTTTGGGACCGTATGTACAGAATGGCAATATTGCTTAAAAATATGTTTTCATCTCAATGGAGCTAATGGGGAAGAATAAAATTTATATTTTCTATTTTAGTTATATATCATTTTTCCTCGAACTTTTGAAGACCGCTCGTATATATGAATTTCTGACTATTCGCACCTCCGATTACTTCTAGTGCCTCCTATGGACAAAGGAGGCACTCCTTTGCAACCGTCTAGATAGATAGTATTAGTTTATTTTATCACGGAAGTTAGAATGAGGCAAGTCGAGGTTAGGGTAATCAGATAAAAGCAGGAAACAATGAGTTGGGAAATGAACAGAGGACTTGCAAGGTAGAGTGTGTAATAGTATGTATGACCCTTAAGAACAATTAATGAAGTTATGTTACACAAATAGTAAGAATTAAAGTAATAAGATGGTTTTGTTAAGATGGTTAGTAAGTGTAGAGAATTTTCATATTATTGCGATAATAGAATACTCGCTCGATTAATTGGACAAGAACTACAGACCCGAAGTACAGATTTATGGTAATAACCTATTTCACAGAGAGAGTAAGAGTAGGAAAGTAGGAAGAGTGATGATTTATATTAAAAAAATTATATTAAAAGTATTTTTATTAAAAATTTATTTATATTAAAATTGATTCATTATGGCTAAATGGTAAGGAAGGGTAAAGCAACCTTATCATACGAATATTATATAGACCCTAAAATTAGTAAGAAAGTTTTGTGTTCTCTATGACAGGAGATAGGACGGGGATGTGTGTATAATAGATGATTTTAATTATAGAAATATAGACTGGCAAGCTCTTGTTTGCGATAAAGAGTCTAACGATTCTTTTACTATGGTGCAGGGTAATTTTCTTAAACAGGTCATAACCGAACCACTGATGCTACGGTTATTAGCGATAAGGAAATTTGGGTAATTTCGAGAAACGGCGACCATTGCGAAATCAGATATAAGTAAAAATAGAATTGGTTCACAGTCGTATAAATATGGGTAAAATCCTAACTTTTTTTGCCGGTACATCTGGAGAATGTTGAATGAGGATTATAGAATGAGCTCAGCTCAAGGAATGTTATGTGAAGGGAAGTCTTAGAGGGGGAAGCTATCCCTCATCTAGATAGAATTAGTGTAGATCAGGAATATAAGGCTGCTGTTTAGCAGTTAATTGCTGAGCAGAAACTGATTATTCCGTTTTAGAAAATTAGAACCAAAGCTTTTGGCTCTAAATGGACTTCTGATCAAATTAAACATATATCGGCATTAAATTGGGTCTATATGTGACAAGAAATAACGAGGAATGAGGGGAAATCAAGTCAGAGATACAATTAGATAATTTGGGACAATAAAAGTTCTTTAGGGAAGCAAAGAGAAATCATAACATTAAAATGGCAAATAATGATAGAGATCATCGCAATGGTTTATTTCAATTATACATGACTAAGGCTAAAGAAAAAATAGGACCTCTTAAAACTACAGAGTTAGAGTTAGTGAGTAATATGACGCAATGGTTAGGATGTTAAATGAGTATTTTCAAGCAGTATTTACGCAAGAAGATATTCTAGTGTTACCACAGGGGAATTTGGTCATCAGGGGTAAGGCGAACTGTTTAGAGGATATTTCAATTACCAAGGATACAAATCAGGCACATCGATTTTGCATGATGAGCAGGAAAAGATACAAATAAAGAAGTAATCTAGTAAAGTACTGGGCCCAGACGACATTTTTGTAGGAATATGAAGGAATGTATTAATGTGTTAAGTGATCCTTAGCTTGAATATTTAGAGAATCGCCTCGTTCCATCGCCTAGAAGAAAGCCAATGCCATACATTTCCTAAGAAAAGGCATAAAACGATTGTTTAATTAAGGGCCAGTGCGGGGAAAATGATGGAATCACGTCTTACAGCCTTTAGAGTGTTAACAGAGCATTGCCGATTAGTCGTGTAACGCCCTTGAGTGTTCAGGGTTACGTCATCCTATTCGTAAACAAAGAGATTAAAAATTGTCAACTTTAGATCGAACACCCTCTATGTCTATGGAAAAGATTAAACAAACTGACAAGATATAAAGAGGAATTTGAAGTTAGAAAAAATATAGCTTAAAAGATAAAATCTTATGAAAGAAATAAGGATAAAAGAATTAGTTAGTGAAATCATGGGATAGCAAGGCCTGTAAAAGATGAGGGTGGAAGAGAATGAAAGAAGTAGGTGAATATTAAAAATGAAATAAACAAATTAAAATACTATGATAACGTGGGTCTATGATTGGAAATAATTTTATTTGTGTACTATGAGATTTTAATCAAAGGATCGAGTTCGAATAGAGCGGGTAAAACTTTAATAGTACATAATCTTTATCCCAGGCTACCTAGTATGGATCATAAGATCTGTTTATATATGTAACTCTATGTTGGGAAAGCTACTAATTAGGGAACATTCTACGATATTTCTTTTTCATAAAATCTTCGGAATGATAAATAAGTTTGTCTGAATTCCAATTAACGAGATGTTTATTATCTGAATTATTTTTTTAAAATAGAACACTTACTTTCTCCTGTTTCAATATTATATGTGTGTTAATTGAATCGGATAAGTGTTTTCCAGTTCGACCAAAGTAAAATGTACTGCAAATTGACCCTTCGACTGAATAAACCACCCCTATATTTTAGCATGATTATGAAATAACAGTTTGTATTCGATAAATTCTTATTTAAAATAACAGAGATATTAAATTGGTTGAAGTTACGTGGTGGAAAGGATAAAGCGACAGAAAAGGAAAAAAAAGAGAACTTCAATGATTAAAAAACGAGGGATTGGCTGTTGAGTAAAAGTTTTTTTTATCAAAATTAGACGAAATGAGAATAAATCGAATAAGGGATTAAAGATTGTGACTTATCTCAAAGATTTACAGAAAGTATGGGTCCAAAAATTACTGATTGACTGGGTGTGATCCATGTAAAAGCATAAAACTAAAATAAATAAACACTGTTTAAATTTATAACTTGCCATAATAAAAATTATTATATGAAATAGAATTTTTAAGTTTGCGGCAAGCAGATTATTAATTTTTGAAGGCGAGATATATATCGTAAAATCTTGGTAAGGTATGGTACTGTTATGCACAAGTTGAGAGTAAATATTAGAAAAGTGACTTGAAAAATAAAGTTAAGAAAATATTGGCATCTTTAAAAATAGGCAAAGAATAAATACTATCATGAAAAAAAAATCTGGGACAAAAATCTATTCTCAAAATATTTCATATAAATATATGAAGCGGTGACCAAATTTTTCGAAAGTACAATTTGTCATTGAACGCGAACTTATAAGACTTAGAAAGAAAATACTTTGGTTGATAAAAGAATAACCAGGCAGGCGGAGATTATGGGATGTAATTTATAAATAGAGAGTGGAAGAAGGTCGTCCATCGGTAGTTTTGTGAAGGAAGGTCGAATTAAAAAAAGAAAAATCCTCAACTTTCATCAAATGCCAAAAGAAACGAAATTAGTAAAAAAGATGGATGAATAGACAAAACACATTACAAGCAAAAGGGGATTGATGTGGCGAAGAGTAGGTCAGGAAGTCGCTTTTTTTTTAAATTTCATATTCTGAAAAATTTGTTTCTTCCAAGACCATGTATACTAAGTGCGGATTTTTACATATTTTGGGGGTCAAATCGATAGAAAAAAAAATAAAAATGAGCGAGTTGATCAACCTAGTTTGACCAGAACTTGTGGGAAAGAATAGCAGAGAAGGAGCTGCTCGTGATATTGTGGTGAAATAAATGAATGAGGAAAGATGAGCGAGGAGTTGAACATCAATCATAATTTATAATTGTCCAACAACACTAACTTTTTAGGAGATTCGTCCAATAGTGTCCAGAGACGTAATGGTAGGGGCGAATCGTCAAAATTTCATAAACAAGAGTGATCTACAAAAAGTTTGAGGAAAAATGGAATATAAGAAAAAATAAAAAATATATAGATTTTCATTTTCCCCATTAGCTACATTGAGATCAAAACACTTTTCAAGTGATGCTGCCATTCATTTAACCATTTCTACAAAATTCTTGCCTAAGAATTATACCAAGAGTTGAAACAGCTCTTTTCGCATCATCAAAAGAATCAAAAGGATTTCGTACCGTTTAGAAACAAAAAACAGGCATTGAATCAGGGAATCTAATATAAGAGCTCATAATTATAATATTTCATTGGCTATACAATTGTCCATACATACAGCGCCTATAGGAGTGCTAAATCTCGTCTTCAATTTAACTGTTTTCCTCGAATAGGAAATCGTCTACTGTCATTTAGATTGTCAATATTCTTTCTAAAGGCTAGTAAATAAATGACGATTTCAAGTGATTACATATCATGTGAATCTGGCTAACTTTGAGGGGATTTGTTCGTTTTGATCTGTAAGGATTTTATATATTTCAGAAACATTTTTTTAAATTTCTGACACATTGACACTTATTCCTAAATGTATAGAGACCCATTTATACCTTATACTCTACCGGGGCCTTCTTTCTCTCACTTCCTTCTTAATTATCTGCTTCTTGATCGATTTTTCAGCCTCTCCATCATAATAAGATTTCACTATCTTCAACCTATCCTTCGTCCAATTTATAAACCACTCTAAATCTTCTTACTATTTTGCTTCTTATATCACTTATTTTTAATAAATTAATGTTTTACCTATATTTTTTCGATTTCCATCCAGCGCCTTGAAATTTACGCAACAGTTTTTTTTATTTTAATATTTGATCATCCAGTGTATACCAATATTTGCTCATAAAGGCATCTCATCTCTCCCTCTATCATCTAAATTACATTTTTAATTGTTTGTGTCTCGCGAGTGTGCCTGATTCGGTGCCGAAAAAATCTATGACCTGAAGCCTAATATAAATAGTGGGGATATAATAAAATCTTGCGAGTAACACATTGTAATCTAAGCGAAAATTTATACAAATTTGAAACGTTGACAGGTATTAAATTTGCACTCACTGTAAATTTAATTTCGAGATAATATTGTATTTACGTATAATAAATGTTCATTTTTTATTTAATACGCGTGTTTGTGAGATTGTTGACCAACGTCGAAACTTTTTTTTAATCCTAGTGGAGTTTTTCTATTGTGAATGATCTCTTTGCCCAGAAGGTTTAAACACGAAAGCGCTTGGGCTTCTCTGCGTTATTTTCCTTTGGCTAATTTGAAACACATTAGCGTACGTCCACTTTTGTGTTTCTTACATCTACATTATATATATATATAAATATAGATTTATATATATATGTATAAATCTTTCGTTAGCGCGAAAGAATGAGGAAAGTGAATCCAACAAACTGCAAGAAACAGAAAACGGGAAAATCTTTCTTCCGTACAGGGTTTGGATTCGAACCGTGCACACACTGAGGTAGCGAGCATCCGCTTTGATCTCAATTAAATTATCTCTTAGTCCACTTGGCTACGTGGAAGACCAAAACATCTTCCGAATAAACAAGCTTTTGAGCTACGATTCGCAAGGTCGATCGGGACTATGAAAGAGAGAGAAAATTAATAGGGAATTCAAAGGACAAAGGAAAATTGAAGTAAACAGGCGGCGAATATACAATGTATAAATCTTTCATGAGCGCGAAAGAAAGATGAAAATGAAACAAACAAACTGGAAATGGTAGGTTTTTCTCAAGCTCCACCTACTGCTTTTGTATTTCTGGTGTTATTAACGTAATTTAATAATAATAAACTTAAGTGTTTTCCATTTAACGGTGGAATAATATTGCGTGTCCAATAATTTATATATAATTGTTTATTGTATATTTTACCTTGAACAAATTTAAGCAGTGAAATTCGCTTGTATCTTTTTGGCGTAAGAGAAAGGATCGTTTAAACTTATCCCTTTCTAAATAAATACTTGCTTATAAGAATCTTTATTTTATTGTTTGGAAGTCATAAGGCCTATATTGTAGCCCAGAAACAGCGCCCTCTATCGTGTGCCCCTAAACTGAAGGATTAAGTGGCGGGTATGGGGCGCGAAGCCCTCCATTTCGAAAGTAACTAAAAAATTCACTTTTGGTCGCAATACCCTAAATTAGGCGGCGCTATCGTCCTTGTCATTTTGATAAGTGCGATCGGCTCTGCACCTTTATCGAAATAATAAAGACGATAGCGTCGCCTATCTTAGGCTATTTCCACCAAAAATTAACATTCTTGCTTTCAAGATGAGGGGCTTCGCCTTATGACGTCTGACGTCATATGGCCTAAATTTCCGCCCAAAATTAATATTTTTAGTTCACTTCAAAATGCGTAGCTCCGCCTTATGACGTCTGACATCATAAGACAGAAATTGTAGCCCAGAAACAGCACCCCCTATCGTGCGCGTGTAAACTCAAGTATTAACCTACAGATTTTCACTTTTTGAACGAAATTCAGTGTGAATTGTGACATGACTAATTGTTTCCTCTCTATATCCAAACAGAAGCCCCTGCTTTTGATATACTCGTAATATGCTTAGACGCGCATTCGCGCATATTCACAAGTACAAGAGGCTTTTTTAATAAATTTAATAGGAAGTTTTTTATATACACGTCATTACTTGACGCATCCATAGAGTGTCCTGAATTTAAGACTACTCGGAAGCCAGAAGCGGCCTGGTATGGAGTGATTCTCACTCATTCCTGAAGTTGAGTTATTCGCACTGAATAAATGGAATGTCATTTTAGGTCAACGTCGATAGAAGCTGAAAGAATGTCAAACACAAAGATAAGTGAGGGGGCTTTACTTGATAAACTGACACATAGGTGTTTTTTTTTAGTTTATAATTCCCTTTTTAAGTGGTTAAGGGCTGCCTGAACTTTTTATGACTTCCTTTAATGTATTTCCCTCAAATTATATTCGTTATTACTTCCATGCTCATTGAGAATATCTTTTTTAACTTGGATATAGATTCAGTACATCTTTACAATCACCAATGCCCACTTGCCGTCTTAAACTACCTAAGAGTGATCGGCGCAATAATTCGAATGGGTCGTACCAAATATTCAATATATCTGCCCTCACCCCAAACGTTATCAAGCCTCAGCAGTAAGACCGTTTATGATTTGTTGTCGACGTCATCTATATCACTTAATATGCAAGATCCTTTAGGGTTTCCTTTATGCAATGGGTTGTTACTTCTATTTTTAATGTCATTCCGACAAAATCGTGTTGCACAGACGTGGTTTTTTTTCGCTTTCATATTATTTTAGAATCACTCTGAAAATCTTGGACTAAATCATTCGCGCAGGTATATAAATTTCCTTTTTGTTTTTAGGAGTTGTACTTTTTATAGAAAATTAGATAAATCTAGTAACTCGCATTATATGCTTTTTTATTTGTTTCATTTCTTTTTGTCGTTCTTCTTCTTTCCCAAAACAATAGCCATTTGCAAACTCCTAATTTATCCCTATTTTCATAATTTCTTGACACAAAAAATAAGAATTGATTTCGTTCTTAGTTTAAATTTCGATAAACGTTACAATAACAAATTTTCCTTTTAGAAAATACATTTTTCTAAAGGAAACACAAAAGAAAGATCACAAATAGCAGAGTAATCAATAAGAATAATTAGTGCCAATAAACTGATTAGATTTGTTATCTTGCTAATTTCTGTTCGTTTAAAGCGGAATTCGAGGTATAAAGTGAGTGATTGAGAGAGTGAGAGAGAGAAGGAGATAGGAAGAGATGGAGAGCCGAAGAGAGAGTAAGAGAGAGAGAGAGAGAGAGAAATGGAAAGAGAGAGAGAGAGAGATAAAGGAAGACAGCGAGAGAGAACAAAAGAGAGTTCTAATGAAACTTGCGATGGTCTTATATATTGCAATGTGTCTTTTCATAGATACTTTGATTATATCTCGTTTTCCTTTAGATCTTATTTAATGAGAGGGTGACTTTTCCACTGCACTATTCAAAGATGGATCGTTTCTTCACCGAAGGTACTTTTCCAAACATGGAACTTGTATCACGATCCAGAAGTAAATATGGAGAATTATAAAATGAACGAGATCAAATCAACGCTGCCCAATGTTGAGCAGCGTTGAAAAATATGAAGGCTAAGTTGTAAAAGGTAGAAATATGGCAAATGCATCATCCTTTTGTAGATTTCAAACCGGTGTATTTAATTTCACGCGTGCTGGTAGAGTTTTCAAGTGTATATTTGTACATTTCATGCAAATATAATTGAAGTTTTTAGAACCAATATTTCCTAAAAGACTAATACAGAGATGGGCAAACATTTTGGGCCTATCAGGCGCAGGGCAAACCTTTTTCAACTTTAATCTAGCCAATCGATTATAGAAAAGTCCAAAAAGTACGTACGTAATACACTCAAATTTCTATTCTAACCATATGAATTGAATGAGATTATTAAATTTATACTTTGTGCAAAGAAAATTTATAAATTTTCAAAATAAATTAACCTTTTAAATTTAATTACGTGTGATTATAAATACTCGTAAATCACGTAGATTGGTCACAAAATATATTACCTAATGCCAGTAAAATTTGTGCTTCGTGGCCATAAGATTACCCACCAAGGCTGCAGAGTCACGAATTTATATTGTGTTAAGTTCTTCTGAGAAGTTAGAAACAAAATTAAAAGCCAAAACTAGCTTATTAATGAAGATATATAGCTTAATTAATATATTTACCAGGTAATCCTGTTGAATCCGGCACACAATTGTCAATATTTGCGGCGCCTTTCTCCTCTCTCGACTGAGGCTTCTACCCACTATATAATCGCTCCCTCTGCCATTTAGAGTACGATGCTAATTGCTGCTCTTAGAGTAACTCGTACTGGCCTTGATATTTTTTAAAATTACACCAAAAATATTGACTTAAAATTGTCTATATATCAATGAAGCAAATATTATCTAAATTATTCTTTTGATTTTTGAGCACCTTGGCATTTATTAGCTTAACCAAGAGAATCATTTCGAAAAGCTATTCAGAAAGATTTTTTATATAATAAAATCTATGACAAAACTCTACCAAGAGAGGCCTTAAGCATTTTATGAGGTTCAAATAAGAATAATAATATTTTCATAAATCTACAATGAAATCCTTTATAACTATGATGTAGGATAAGCATATTCAACATGACAACGTTATTTCGGCATAATTCAAACGTCCTGATTTGTATTGTCCCAACAGTGATTGGCAAATATATCCCACAAATCCGCATAAAGGTATTGCTTGCAGTAAAGCTTTGCCTTCAGTACATCTTCATACACCATTTTACAGGAGGTTTGTTATTTGTAATTAGAAGTGGATCTGTTATCAGTTGTGTGGGGGATTGCAGATCATATGGTTAAAAAAGAGTTGGATTTATAATTTTCTTCAAAACCTAAAAGATTTAACAAGCCTGGCATTTATAAGCTTTGGACAGATGGCCTGAGTTTCACGAAAGCAATGTGGGTTATGTTTATGATTCAATATTTCTATAATGAGAAAATTTTATTTTTTTCTATGCACCCTAAAATCAGATATTAATTTAGTTTTAACCTGATACATTTCGTGAGGAGGTGTGTTCAATCAGTAACTTGCTCCTTAATGGAGATCATAACCGAGATCGGTTCGAATGCGCTGGTCTTCTCCCTTGTTTAAGCAACTCTGTGCGAGCAATCGAAACACACTGAATCCTGACTACTCCGCCAAGTGTGCCTAAAACTATATATTACATTTTCTTTAGAATATCCTCTAATAAAAATATATCTAATATTTTAATTATAATGGTGCACAGAGTCTTAACATCCATGAATTAGAGCCCGGGCTTAGAAGAGGTTGGGTACACCTCCTCTACGCCCACGTGACATGTATGATATGTGAGAGATGAAATTCCATTTGTCATTCGGTCATGTGAACGAATGTAATTCGTTTGATAAATTACAAAGTTATAAATGTGAAGTGAGTGTGAGTTAAACCATATTTCTCTGCGGAAAAAAGATGCACGTTCTTGCATTTTGTGTAAAAGAGGTTATAGAAAAGACTTTTGGGGATTGTATTGAATATGAAAATATGTTTAACATTGATTATTTTGACAACGCGCGTATATTCTTAAAGATGATTCAATGCTTAGTGTGCGGTTTTTTCTTTCTGGTGCTTGAATTCTTCATAATATCATTCTAATATCATAATACTTTAACAATAGTTTAATAAATAAAGCTATTTTGTAATGTTAACATTACCTCAAACATTTTAGGGTAAAAATCGAATGAATATTTGGTTGTTCCAATATTGGAACACCAGGAATGAATCCGTGCATGAACTTTTCTATATTATTTTGTGTTTACATATTTTTTAATTCCATAAATAATTTCAAATCTTCTTTTTTAGTATCTATAATAGAATTTAATTAACAATAAGATATATTTTAATACTCCTACAAAAACACGTTTTGCATAATTACATAAATTATATATAGGTATATATATATATATATATATATATATATATCTACATGCATTAGAAAGCAGGCTAGATTCTATTTATAGCTTCTATTTTATTCAAAGTTTGTCACTAGATTCTTACAATGGAAGAAATGCTAAATTATATAGAGGAAGACGAAGGACTGATCAATCCTGTTTTAATGCCACTTAATGATGGAAATGAAAGTGCAGAGGATAGTGGTGATGGAGATCAAGCCGGTAATGTAAACAGTTTATCAGGTAAACAATTATTAGTCCAAGCAGAAGGAAGATTTGTAAGAAGAGGATTCAGAGTTGAAGTCAATTTTGGACACATTGAAGAACTTCCTGTTTCCTGCTCAACGTAAATGGATAAACAAATCTTATTCAAATTTTTTGCCAAAATTTTTTTGGTCTCCAAATGAATTTTCAGATATCCCCTCACCCCTTGTTTCTCGCTTTGAGCTTTTTATTGATAATGAAGTGTGGAACTTTCTTAGAGAAATGATTGAATTATATGCAGGAATAGAAAAAGGCAACCATGCGTTCAACATTAATGTGTCAGATCTAAAGAGCTTTGCTGCCATTACTTATTCATCAGGCAATGTAAGAGTACCCAGATGGCGTATGTTATGGGAGGATGGTACCGAAACTCAGAATGAAAATATCGCACAAGAAATGAAGCGAAATAAATTTGGATAAATTAAACCAAATCTTCACTGCACCGACCACGAAACGCTTACACCTAATGAAAAATTTGCTAAAGTTAAACCTTTGCTTGATCTACTATAAAAGGTCTATAACATATTTTTCATTGAAGCAAGAATGTCCATTGATGAAAGCATGCTCCCCTATTATGGAAAGCATAGGTCAAAGCAGTTTTTATCAGGTAAGCCAATCCGTTTCGGATAAATGTACTGTTTCTGTAAAGCATTGGTTCATTTGATCCAATGCGATCCATACCAAGGTATACAAGAAAAGATTCAGCCTGAACTCGGAGTAGGCGCCTTAACAGTCTTTAATATAGCACACAAAAACCTGCCAAAGAAAAAATCAAAATTTTCTGCAGACATATTTTCCTCTTCTTCTCATTTAGTTGATGAATTGAACAAACGTGAAATAGGAATCACAGGAACTGTCAGGAAACCCGACTAGAAAATTGTCCTCTCAGAGAATCAGCAAATAAAATACGAGGTTTATATGATTTTTTGACTGATGACACAAGTAAATGTACTGTCACTTCCTGACATGACAGTTGGGTTGTTTTGATTATTATTACTTGTGACCGTGTTTTTACCTGCGGCGAAGCGCAAGGTCTAGGCGTCTCTTTTTTTAAAAAGGAGTGAAGTTCAATTGTTTCCATTTAGAGCCATGAAATGACCAATATGACAACGGAACATGTGGTTAATCTCCCTGGAGATTTCGAATCTTCCATTGGATTGTGCGTTGGGTGGCGCTATCTAGTGGCAGAAGCTTTATTTAGCCATTCAAAGGCACTTGTAAGTAATTTAAACTATAGGAAACCATCAATGGAATAACCATTTATCATCAAATCACGAAATGCCGCAGGTCTTTGGAGAGACTTTCCCTCTTGTTCTAATTGAAAATTGCAATCTTTGGATTTCAATTTGAAAAAAAAGATGCAAATTGACCAGCGAAAAGAAATTGCACATTACAACAAGTACATGGTGGGGGGGGGGGGGATTGATAGGATGGACGAGAATATCGAAAACATTAGAATGGGGGTCAGATCAAAGAAGTGGTGGTAGCCTGTGTAATATTTTTGCTTAGAAAGCGCCATACACAATGCGTGGCAATTATATAGAAGAAATAAAACTAACCAGGAGCTAGACTTTCATAACTTTCGAAGGTATGTTGTGCAAATATACTTGCAAAAATATGGCACTCCTCCTTCTTCTGAGGGGAGGCCTAAAAGTTCCAATGTGCTTCTCTCTCGTGTCTTTGATGAAATTAGGTATGAAAGAATTGATCACTGGATTGTGCCAGCACATAAGCAAAATCAATGTGCCATGTACAAAAAAACAAACAACAGAAATGTAAGAAAGATGTAAAGTGAATTTGCACGATGTATGTTATACATCCAATTTTATGTATTAACGTCTTGAATAACATTGTTTATACTTTTATTGACCTCAAAACTACTTTTAATTGCATTTGTTCTTTTAACATTGATAATAATAGAGAAAGAACCTGAAAAAAACAGTGCCCCCATTCCTGCCCGGTGCTAAAATATTGGAACATGCAATAATTTATTTTTTTAACTATTTTTAAAAATTAAGAGGTATTTTTACAATTAATGGGCTATAATGCTAACAGCTACTAATAATTAAACAGCCGCCAAATATATTTTAAATCTCGGTCAAAAATGTGTTAAAAAGGACAAGTAGAGGATGAATAATTTGGATTCGTGCATGAAGCTAGTAATATCTATATCGCCTTGCTCCCTGCAAAGGTTTGACTGCCTTTCGGGAAAGAGGTGAGCGGGAGAGTGTTAGGAAATAAATAGCTATGAATGCAACCTGTTTTACCAGTTTATTTAATTCATTCATTATTTGAAATGACGCCAAACACCCATTAACAAGTCTACTTCATCCAGAGACTAGCCTGAACACAAGAAACACGCTCTCTCTCACACATACATATGCTACTTTCCTGGGAAAGAAAGTGATGGTAGAAATTTTCATCAGGTTCAACACAGCCATGCCGTCTAGTTTGCATTGGAGCGTTTGTTTTTCTCTGGCAAGGGCAACTTGAGGCCTATTAGATTTTCCAAGTCTGAGGAAATCTTTCAGTTTAAATCTCAAAATTGGAAGTAACTTAAAAAAGTGACAATAAAAACCACCTATGAGACAAAGCCGAGAAAAACTAATAATGAGATGAAGGAATTGGTAAACCTTCAAATAATTCTGCCCCTTTAAGTTTGACGTCAATGTATTCTTTTAAATCATTTTCCTCTAATAAAAAATAAAGGATAATATTTAATAAGATGAGCACACGCGTTTTAAGCTTCCAAAGCCTATAATCCTTTCATGTATCCTTATAAAAGTGACCGTAGGATTTTTGTTTCGGTGTCAACAAAGTTTATAAAGTGATAAAAAGCAATATTTTTACGTGATCCTGCCTCGGAAGGATTCTACGATGACATCTTGAAATGCTTAAATTACCCTCCGCATTTGTTTTTAAAGTTAATATTGGTAGTTGTTAAGATTAGTGGTACGCGATTTTCTTAACGATTTTTCGTAAAGTTTTGCTAATTTCTTAACATTTTCCAGCTTGTCCACTGACCAGTCAGCGATGTGCATCATTCACTAGTATTGAGCAATCATGAGTGTTTAATTTTAACGTTACTTTTGTGCTTCTAAAGACGGGTATAAACTAGGTTTTATTTTCGGTTTGTTTTTATGAAATCTTTTATCGATTTCTCCAAAATAAACACCTTTTTACCTGTATTCAAGTGTTTGGGTGCTAGTGTGACTTACGCTTCTTTTTAGTGTTTTGATTTACAAGTTTCTTTTATTCATGTTTCTGTTATTAATAGTTTTTGTTTTGTTTGTTTGTGATTTATTTTAAGATATTTTATTAGCGTTTTTTTCTGTTCTTAGTTAAACGTTCTATAAATGAATTTACTTACGTTAGGCCGGTGGTTAAAAATTTGCTGCAGCAAATTTGTGGTACCACTCTTTTATGCTCGGGTATTTCGGAGAGTGACCGTTTTATATTTCTTGGATTATTCATATATATTTGTGTTACAAACAAGTTTGATTTTTATTATTTAGAGACTTTTTTCTTGGTTAAATTTGAAAAAGTGCTCGTTCTCGTTTTGGGGGTTTGGTTATCTGAATCGCATCATATTGAAATATATATAATTTTGAATTGGATTTGAAAATGGTGGGATTCGCCCCTCATACTCCCTTTTATTGTGGGGGTTTGTAGCCTCCTGCTATATTAAATAATCTAATGGTATTCCTAATTGGAAAGTATAGCATAAGATTAGAATTCGAAGGCGATTGCCAGACGTCGTTGTAGGCAAGCCTTCCTTAAAGTTAAAGGAATAAAGGAAAAGTAGGTAGAAAAGTACCAAACGAAAACTCAGTAAAAAATCGTGCGATATCAATCTTAGCAATCAATATAATATTAGTTACATTTTATTTTCCAAATAACGAGATAAGTTTATAATGTCTACGTAGCTACACGCACGTGGCAAAACATCAAATCTTTCTCCCTTGCCTCTGTAACAGGCTCCGTGAGTATGGTCTGACAATGGGTCCTTCCAAGTGTCATTTTGCTTATGACACTATCAAGTACCTTGGATTTCACATCGGAGAAAATCAAATAACGCTCCAGCAAGAAAATGTCAGGGCTATTTCCGATTAGTTCCTTCCCCGTACTAAGAAGCAGCTACGTTCCTTCTTGGGTTGAACTTCCTTCTACACGCACTTTGTCCCCTACTTTGCCGCCTTTCCTTCACCTCTGAACGCTCTTATTAAGAAGAACTCTCAAGATTCCCTTGTCTAGAGCTCCAATGCAATTTCCCACTTCCCACAGATGAAGGATAGGTTAACATATGCCCTCATATTGCGGCTCCCTAACCCAAACAAATTGTTTGGAATCCGTACAGATTCAAGCAACGTAGGCATCGATTGCGTGTTGCTGTAGTACGAAGAAGATGGGAATAGCTATCCTATCGATTATACAAGCCGGGAGCTTTTACCGCGCGAGAAAAATTATGTGGTGATAGAACTTGAGGTCTTGCAATAGTTTGGGGTGTACAAAAGTTTAGAATGTATCTGATATGTCAGAAGTTTGTGATCGAAACGGATTACCATCCTCTGCCGTAACTAAGAAATTGTAAGAGCCAAACGTAAGGCTTATGCGCTGGAGTCTGCTATTGATGGAGTTTCAATTCCGAATTTTGTATTTAAAAGGTAGTGAAAACTGTGTAGCAGACAGTCTTAGAATAAATGCAGTAGAGGCCCATCTTCCCTCAAGGTAGAATTCCATACATCATATAAGTTCATATATATATATATATATATATATATATAAACGAGCTCGTTGCTCGCCCATGTAAAATTTATTTATGTGCATATGTGCGTATGCACGTATATAAGTGTATTGCTTTTATATACGTGTTGTTATTATTGATTTTTTGTGTGTTTTTGTTATTATTTCCTGAATCGTTCCTATTTAATTGTGGTCTTGCTTTTACATAAAACTGTATAAATTTTAATCGGTTAATTTCCCATTAACCCCAATATCTGTGTAATTCTATTCGTTGCCTGGGTTAAAAGAAAGCTAATCCTTTACTTTAATCGCCGCTGTTTCGGCTGACTTTTAATACCGATTGTTTTTGGTCGAGGTGCCCTTTTCCTTCCCCTTCGCGTCAGGTTAATGCCATCTTTGGAAGGTAGGCATGTAAGAAAATAGAAGTCAAAAAGGAATAAGTCCTTAATTTGCTCCCTAAGTCTAAATTAGTATAAATTAGATAAGTTAATTCTACTGATTAATGCAAACAAAAATCGCCAACAGATCCTGTTACTAAACATGCCTTAATACCATATAAACCATAACCATATCCACCATCGTTGTTCTAATTGTAAAAATAAATTAATATAACATAAAAAACCAAAACGCTAGCGCAAATTATGCCGAATCATCGTCTAATTTGTATAAATATATTAAGTATAAATATATATAAAATGTATATGAGGGAATGGGTATTCCTTCTTTGTTCACGTTGGGGCCTGTCTAAAGATAATAACTATATGTATATTTATGTTATGTCTTTCCCAGATAAACTAAAATAAATTCCTAAATTAAAGAATACGTGACCTACAGTATTGTAAGAAACGTATTTATATAAATATTATAACTATACATCTCATTTAAGACTGAGACTTTGATCTTTGTTTTGTTATTCTTTTGTATTTGAGATAAAAGATTCTTAAATATTGTATAACAATCAAAGCAATTTAATCACACCTGCTTCTTCGTAATGGTTTGGAAAGTGTTCTGGGGGATTTTCGTAGCTGAAATTACTTAAGACTAATATGGTTTAAGCATAAAAATCTCCTCTCTGTCATAACTATGGCCTGCTTTCTCATATTCTCCAAAAGCAATTTTTCAACTAAATCACAACCTTTTTTCCAAAACTGTTTTAAGATTCTGTGCTCGTTGAGATTTGTTATTACGGAATAGTTGATTTCCTCTCATTTCATTTTATATACAAAGAACGATACAAGGGTTGTTGCCATACACACGAAAGGGTTTTGGGTATAAAAATATAAATTAGAAGAATTAGCAGCAAACGAACATTTAGTCGAAACCTCTTTCGAAAATTATTTCAAAATCATGAGAAATGATTAAATAAAATGAGAGGATAAAGAGAATAATGGCTAGTTTAATAATCATAATAGTTAGTGTATTGGAAAGATAAAATATTCAGGGACACCCTGTACATTGAAATGGATGGTTAAATAAATGATTTAGAAGAACCGAGAATAATTCATTTATAAGCCTAAATAAGGGCAATATATCCAAATTCACCAAATATCAAACACACAATCTGTCCTAACTCTCGTATTAAGTCAGAATAACGGCATTTTTGTTAATTAGTTGCCGTAAATTATTTAGGTATCCTAAAATTAAGGTTAAAATCTTCTTGGGTATTAAATTTTCTATTTTGAGGCAAATATTTAATGGAAAATTGCTTTTCCGTCTTACGTAACTCCGTCAGAAAAAAAGAAACTGGTGTCTTTAATAGCTCAATAATTTATTTTTATCTTCCTCTCTTACCTGTGCAATGTTAGAGAAAGGAGACAAAAATAATAGGGTTAAGAGGAAGCAATCAATTAAATAAAAAATATTTGTAAACACGTAAAACATTTAAAAATACAAAAAATAAGTGTACATTTCAATCACCGAGAGTTATAGTCACTTATTTAAAAAAACTACATGAAAGTTGTGCTAAGGATAAATTTGCTAAAAAGGAAGTCTGTGTTGGCCTTTGCTATGTTAAATAATGTTTATTCGATTTTCCTCCCGATTTCCATTTTCCTAACGTTCAACATACACGACACCAACATTTGTAGAATTTAATGGATTAAAATTATTTCTACCCAATTCATTGTTTTACTAGGATCCAATTTACATATTTTATTAAGTCACTTCTCAAATGTTAAGAAAAAAAAGAAGCCAGAATATCTCTGTTAAAATGGGTCACTATTTTAGTCAAGCTTTGTTTTAACATAAAATATTCAAACCAGGCGCAAGAATTTCCTCCTGTTTTGGGTTTTTTTTATTTTTGTCATTTTTTTAGTCGACAGTTGGATTATGTAACAGCAATTAAGATGCTACAGTTTAGTTAGATGGATGATATTATTTCTCATTGGTCGAAAACTTAGGATATTTGTTTTTTCATAGCTGAAGTATATAATTGACACAATATAATTAAGTTTAATGGAAAGAGAAAGTAATATATGAACTACTTTATGAGTACAAAGATCAATCCTCCAAAAGATAAACAAATTAATCTAATTTGGAAGAGCAACTGCTTTTATAGGGTATTACGTATAATGTGACTCTCACTCTGTTGAAGAGAACTGTACTATTGTTATTGTCGCATAAAATAGAGATATCTAAAATCTAAGTCAATCTAACTGACCTCGAAGTCCTCTTTACACTCAAAATAATTTATTCAATTGAAAGAACAGTTAATTTTTCGTTGAATAGGAAATAAATGTTTTGGAATACCCGGAAACAATATACCTAATTAGTCATTAAATTGATACCCAAACCTAATTTTCCCTTGTCGAATAAGACGTGAAAATTATAATGCAATACTCCATGAAAATAGTATTTCAGATTTGCAACGGATTGATTTGTCCAACAAATCGTCTCACAATAAATATCCTTAAAGTGGCAGGCTTGCTTTTATTTTAGCTTTCTAATTATAAGATGAAACAACTTTATTATGATAATATAAGATATCATTTTAAAGATATTTCAAATATTCATACAAGAGATTTAAGAATAAATTCGGAATAAGGCAATCTCAAATTTCGGGAAACCAGAGAGATCTTGTAAACCCATAAAATGGTTACAATGAATGGAAATCTAGAAAAATCCTTCTCATCTAAAATTTAACGAAAAATCCAGATTAAAAAAAACTATTTTTCCTTTACGTGAATATAAATATAAATATAATTGCTTACTCTCTTATTAATAATTTTTGGGTTCCCAGGTTTCTTTCATACTACCTCCTTTAAGGCTTTTTCTCACATAATTTATCTTTTGGTTTCTGAAATAAATCCAATATTATTGAAAGAATATTCCTTCATCACTTTAATTAAGCTAGCAGAGAGCGATCCAGCATTGATTCCAAATTTATGTCTACAATTTATGTTGTATAATATTCAAAACAGAAACAAGGTATAATATACCTTTTCCATTTTTGTTGAATTGTTTTTGTGAAGTTATGAATCAAGGAAACTCTATTTAACCTTAAAATAAATCATAGAATGAAAACCATTTTTCAACTCGGTTTAAAATTTGGCCACAGATCTTTTAATGATTAGGTGCACTTAAAAGATTACCTTTCACCAAGCGGTAGTTCATAATAGCTAAGATAATGAACTGAGATTCCGGCTGTTGTTGAATTAATGTAGGATTTTTTTGCCACCTGTGAGACTCATAAATGCGGGTTTTATCCAGTTTCTGAACAGGAAGATATATTTTGCCTTAAGGCTCATATCAATCAAATTAAACGAAGGTTTTCCTGAGGTTTTACTTGTCTTGTAATGAATAAACTTTTCAAAATCTAACGAGTGTTTGCGGCGTTTCTCTTAGCTGAGATTGACTGACACGCCCTCTATTTTGAAATTATGTATCATTAGAATTTTTAATTCTAACTACTTTCTAGGGTTATAATTATAATGCGTTAGAATAAGTAGACATACATACAAGAAAATATGTAGAGTTAAATAGATAGATAAACAAACAGACAGGGGCGCTTTGTGGGGTGCAGCAAAAGGCGCGATCTGCGGCTGCTTGGTGAAGACTTGGCCTGATGTTTCAGGACGTGAGCAAGGACTTGGTAAGTGCACTACATTCCTGTGTTGGTAGACTGTTGAGTGACCACATCCACACACATTGGTTCTTGCGAGTTGAAAAATATGATGAAAAGGCGCGTCCTGCTCCGAAATTCTTCCTCACTGTAAATGTTGAGGTAGTATAAAAGCAATTCATTTTTGTGTCTATGTGAACTATAAATAGAATACTTACTCTTAATTGGGATTAACGTCACGCTTGCAGATACGAACAAAAACTGTTTTAGGATTTCTAAGTTGTTTTCAAATAAATCCAAGAACCTTATTGGCATTCTTAAAAAGCTTCTATAAATTGTTTTGAAGATTTCACCTCTGTCTGGTAAATATTACGTTCACTTAAGTCGAGCTCAGGCGGAGAATACAATGTAAATAATATTTATATTCCTCTCTTGGCAAAGGAAAGTGTGGCATTCCTCCATTATTAAGAGTAAATAAAACCATGGTGATCTCCTATGATCTTCTCTATAAAGGACAATCAAAGGGCTGACGTACTCCAGGTTAAGGTTTCCAATAATGATCAGAAGGGTTTGGCAGACATCTTATTTAAACAAAGTTCTCATTATAATGAGAGATTTTAAATAAAAAAACCAGTTATGAATAAACGACATTATGCTTTCTTAACACATAATTTGCGGAAAAAAACATAAAGGAAACATGTCAGAAAGCAGAGTGTGACATTTAGACTCACCCATGGCGGCAATAATCCAGTTCATAATGCTAAAAGTGCGAAATTCGGCATTCTTGATTGCGGATTTAAAGAGCTCCTCCCTCCTCAAATCAGTGCAGACATATATAGTTGCAAATGATTTTAGTTCTAATTTATTTTTAAAACTTAAATCTGAGTTTAGAACTAATCTTTTAAACAAACATATGGTGAAGTGAATGGATTTTGAGTATTAAAGTTCAAAGGACAGTGATACAGTCATTCCAATGCTCATTTTTCGATGTGATAAATGAAATGATATCCTGTGAGTTTATTTTAAAAAATTCTGATTTTTTTTCCCTTAGGTTATTAAGGCCATGATTATTTTCACTTTCCCTAGTATATCCAATCAGTTAGTGTCCATTGATATTAAATAAGTTAAAGAAGTAAAGAAAGTTTCAGCCATTTTGGGAAACAAAGCATCTTTGTGTTAGTTCTAGCCGTATTTTTAGATTCACTGTTTTTTTCTTTTTTGTAGACAATAATCCATTTCCTTTTCCACCATTAATAGTGTATTTAATAGTGATTCATTTAATCTTTCTTGAATTTTTTCCTCAGCTAACATCATATAAGAACCAGACAATCTCTCATTTATGCCTTTGGGAACCGGTCTTAAAAGAGTTAAAAAAGTGAACAAAATAGTATTAGTTGTATTATACATACTCGTATGTATGTATGTATTCATAATTCATTAAATTTGCCACACCAAATTATGGAATGAGTATTTAATCCTTGTGTGTTTGAAATGTGCAGTCATGACGTCCAAAATTGAGGAGGGGAGAAGCCAATTAACGTTTGTGTTAACAAGTTCCACCCTACAAATTGGAATTGGACGGTACAGGCGGATTAGACTAAGTTAGGGAATAAGTTGTACTATATATTCGAGAGATAACAACTACAGCCCAATCTAAATGTCTTTAGATAGTCTAAAACAGTAAAGGTCTAGGTTAGAGTAAACAAACGTAAGGTGTTGCTCACTGGCTACCACAAAAGTCAGTTTGAATATATATTATATGTGTATGAGTCGCAAGATGCCTCGATCCGTGCGTATATATTTATCTGTATTTGTATGCTTCAAATATCCAAGAGAAAAATAGCATTGAAAATATGCAGAACTGTCGCAATTATAACAAAGAGGATAACCAAGAGTATGAAAAACACAAGAATCTCACCCCCAAAACGACCTTATTAGAGCAACAGAAGAACAACAACATTAGATAAGAAAAACTAGGAACATATGTTCATAGGCAGAATCAATACGAGTAATAATTTATATATATAAAAATTTTAAACAAATTAAATTTATACTGTGGCAAACTTGATTACTTTTGAAGTTATCTAATCTAAATAAACTACAATTAAATTTCATTGGCCTCTTGCGAGAATTTCTTCATGACCGAGTTGACAAAGTTTCCTTCAAAAACACTTGCTAAGAAAGTGAATGAATTCTAATGTACACTTATACCTGAGCGAAGTATTTTTGCTTTATGTATATGGAGCAGTGTATCTTTGTGTGTATAAGTATGGGCAGGTAAAAGTTAGTCTTTATACATATGGGAACGTATATTTTTATGTTTATAAATAGGAATTTGTATATTTTGCGTTTCGGGATATCAAGCTTTGTATTTTTGTTTGTATACATAAGGATCGGTTTACTTATATCTCATACATATGGGGCATTGTAGTTTGATTTTGGGTTTCAAAAATTTGAAAAAATGCAATGGCGCTGGGTTGTCGAGGTTTCTTCTTGTTTTGCAGTTTATATTTTAGTTCTGTATTTTACTCTATCTGATAGTCCATATGTTATTTATATATTGTTTCAATTGTTCCACTTTATTTTCATTTCTTTCCTTCAACAGCAATAAGTCACTTAGTTCCCTGTGCTCTATCCACTCTATTTGCTTTCCTCTTATTCTGTACGGCTACACATTCCATTAAAAGTGTTTCATGGTCTCTGTTGATTCCCCACATAAAGGACAACTGGTGACTCCATTACTGAAAGTCTTTCTCCAGTTTAGCTTCAAGGTGTTGTAACGGCATTTGAACGACAGTATTGAATTGAGGTCGTTTGGATATAATCCTGATTCTTCTTTGATTTCTCTCTTGTTGTTATAATATATTTCTGCTGTTGATTTTTGGCTGAGTTCCTCTCTCTATCTTTCTGTGTGGAGATTGTTCCCTTTCAACTTTAATTCTTCCATTTTCATTTCTTTCAGTTGGCTAAGCTCTTGTATTTTTAGTTCTTGTTTGTATTTTGGAATTGTGTTGAATTACTTACGGTGCAGAGTCCGCCCTCCAATGTTTGGCAGCACTGCTTTCAGCAGATTATTGTCTCCTTCTACAATGTGTTTGACATAAGTCAGCTTTGTTTTTATGGCCCTTGCAAAAACTGTTGAGGCTCCTATTTCTGCTTGTAGTACTGTTCTGGTGGAGGTATTTTGGTGCTCCTAGGACCTGTCTCCAGACATTATTTTCTCTTATTTAAAGTTGTTCCAATTCTTTTTGTGTCCACTCTATGACAGATGAGCCAGTTAGTATACTCTGGAGGGCAATACTTTTTCAAAAAGTCTTGCATATCATCAGTTTATTTGTTGATCCAGCAATTATTGAGTAGGTCATGTTCATCATCTTTGTGAATTGATTTAATCTTTCTTTTTTACTCCTTAAGTTTATAACTTTTATTCCTAGATATTTCATTTCATCCATTACTCTTATTTCCTTGATCTTGCCTGGGTAAATATTAGATCTTTTATCATATATTAGTATTTTACATTTTATGGTGTTGACTTCTAGGCCAAATCTTTTCGATGTTGTTGTTAATAGCTCCAGCATGTTTTCCATTTCCTCTATTGAGTCAAAAAGAAGGAGACCGCCATCTGCATAAAAGAGCACAGGAATGTACAAGTATCTTGTTCTAAATCATTTTTCTGATTTACAAATTTTATCAAAGATATTATTAATGATTAGTAGGAATAACAAGGAGGAACCGGTGCATCCTTGCCGGATTCCATTCTTCACTATAGTTTCATATACTTTATCCTTTCCAATATTTAACTCGTACTGTCTCCTGAATATAGCTTTACTAATACTTCAATTAGCTGTGGGTTGCATTCATATTTCATTAAAGTCTCTATCATCTTTTTTCTAGCAACTTAGTCAAACGCGTTTGAAAAGTCTATTGCTGTAGTTATCAGTATTTTATCCTGTTTCATGTTGGTGTCAATACAGTATTTGAGTATGAGCAGATTATCTTCCAGCCTCCTTCCTATCTTTTATGAATCCATATTGGAATTCACTCATTTTTCCATTTATATTTAAGTGTTCTGTTAACTTAGATTTGACAATGCTCATATATAGTTTGTGAGGGTTATTGGTCTAAAATCACTCACTTTTGGTTTGGCAACTTTTGGAATGAGAACAGTGTTGACTTTCTCCATTGTTGAGTTGGTTTCATCATGACTGCTACTTCATTCATTGCAGCTGTTAGTTCTTCTAAGCAACTCTCCCTTTCACTCATCCATTCGAAGCTATCAGGCCCAGTTTTTTTTCTGTTTTTGATTTTGCTGAGATGTTTAATTAATTCATCTTTGTCAACGTTAATGAGTTGCATTTCACATTTGATGTTATTTAAGTGATCAAAGTGTCCTTTAAATGTATCCATGAGTTCATTGAGTAAGGTGGAATACTGATATGTATAACCATTATTTTCATGATACATTATTCTAGTTTCTTGTTATTTTTTTCAAATTTTCAGCATATATCTTACATTTCTCCTCATTCCATACTTGTATGATTTTATTTCCCATTTTGGATAGATGGTATTATATTTTGTTAAAATCAAGTGTGAACTCATACATATCTAATTTAACTTTCCTCAAGTTTCGTTAGGTTGAAAATGAATAGAAGACTAAACGAAATGTGAAGTGAAAAGCACATCCCAATTTGACTGAAATTGCATGCAGCGAGACAGGATGCATCAACGCAAAGGTGACGTTATATTTTAGTGGGAATTGTTTCCGAATCGAGGTAAAGATGAAAGCAAATTAGAGGTGTTAGTCATGGGCCAAGATAAAACGGTAGTCATGTCTGCAGGTTTCAATCAGTCGAGATACAATAAAGAAAAAAAACGAATACCTCAAAGAATTAAGACATGATAACTATGAAAATTGAAGAGTCCCTGTGCTGTGTTTAGTTGTGGTCTACCAATTGAACCTTTGGCGAGATATTTTGTATAACAAAATGATATTAATATCAAAATAATTGACAAAAGAAATATGGAAAGGTGAGCGTAGTAGGCAATTGGTTCTGACGGTGGTAAAAAGATGCGAAAAGAAAACGATTTAATGATTTAATTTATGATTCCGAATTTTGTATAATTAATAAAAGTAGTAGCATGATTCTTATTTAACTTACATTGCATTCTTCTCATTTCAATTGTATATATCTCTATAATAGTTCTCGATATATTGAAATAAATGACGTACCGAAGTTTCTGAATATGAGGACATCCATTCCTCTATATTTCTTAGAAATAATCTCGGTAATATTCTTCCTTTGGTTAGATATTCGACAGAATGAGCCGATTCTATTCGGTCGAAAATTTAATCCAGCTTTTGTAACAGGCATACCGTCCTCATAAGATAGGGGTAGTTGTCCTGGGATCTGTTCGTAGGATAGAAGTCATACAGTCCTCATAAGATAGGGATAGTTGTCCTAGGATCTGTTCGTAGGATAGAAGTCATACCGTCCTCATAAGATAGTGGTAGTTGTCCTGGGATCTGTTCGTAGGATAGAATTCATACCGTCCTCATAAGATAGGGATAGTTGTCCTAGGATCTGTTCGTAGGATAGAAGTCATACCGTCCTCATAAGATAGTGGTAGTTTCCCTGGGATCTGTTCGTAGGATAGAAGTCATACAGTCCTCAAAAGATATGGATAGTTGTCCTAGGATCTGTTCGTAGGATAGAAGTCATACTCTTTTCATGACATAGGAGTCATATCGTCCTCCTGTAAAGGGTCAAACCGTTCACGTAGAGTAGAGGTCATATCCTCCTGGCGGGCTCTCTGTTATATCTTCCTCGTGGCATATACGCACCTGTTCTGGCAAGTCCTTTTAAGATAGTAAAGTGATGCTCACTCACACAAACCTTTCGTAAACCACTTGTTTGGCAGCAGCATTGACATTTAAGGCCTGTAAAAAAATGTGATGAGGCATAAAATCTCCCTCACAGCTAATGACTCCCAGATTCATCAAAGTTGCTGAATTCCCTGAAAGCATTACAGTTGAAACCCTGCTTGGCACCCTTTGGGTTTGCTTTTTGGTCTGGACGAAGTTTTTCTTCCTCAGAAAAAAACAAAGTGAATGTTTGTTCTCGCCTACAAAACCCACACAAAAAGGTTGTCAGAAAAGTAAAGAGAATACAAGTTAAAATCAATGACGCTGCCACTGCTAGGGACTTCAACAGTGCATATATATGTATATATATATATATATATATATATATATATATATATATATATATATATATATAATATATATATATGAATGATAGAATTCACAACCATTTATCAGATTTTGTTAAAAAAAGAACTATTTTCGGCGTACTCCCTCTTCAGCCCTATAAAAATGAAGCAGTTCTGTGACTTTGTTGGACTTTGGAGTGGTTGGATAGCTATATGGACAAAGATTTGCTCTTAGTTGATATATGTTGAAATAAACGCACCCAATAGTAATGCGTGTTCATTTTTGGTCACGGAGATCTCTTTATTTAATCCAATTCTTCTTAGTAACGCTATTTTTCTTTCATTTTTTCTTCTCCATCCTGCTTTTTTAAAGGGAGCGAATATGCTCATTTTAATGCAAACACAAAGATTATAGAGACAGACACGCGGTCATATAGAGATGTACACCAATGCAGATGCACTCATGAATAAAGTGTTCATTCTGTGATCGAGAGTCGCCGGAACGCAATACAATGGCGGGCTCAGTCAGCTTGACGAATTCTTGTCGTAGACCCACCAATCACGAACCATGCCCTAATTAACCTTTTATGGATCCTTCACGGATTTTTGGATCTCAGAGAATTAATCAAAGCATCCAATCCACGTTTTCCATTCTCCTTCGTGGCCAATCAAAGGAGTTTTAGCCCCTTTTGTGGAAGATTGCCTTTTTGAAAGAGACAGACACTTTTGGTGAAAAAGGATAAAAAGTTTAGGGAGAACTTAATCAAATATTGCAGATACAAAGCGGATATTCAGCACGACGTTATATTGAGGCTATGGTTCGAGGGCAATGGCGCATTGTGATCCAAACTAGAACTTAAGGAGAAAAAACGAGACAATAGAAAGGAATAAATATAGATGTAAGTAGAATTAAAAAAGATAAAACCCTCAATTATTATAAAATGCAGAAAGAAAGGATCCTAGTTGAAGAGAGGAATGAATAGAGACGATAGAATACATGCAAAAGCGATTGATTGCGACGAAGATTAAGAAAGGAAGACGTTTTGCATTTAAATCTTGTAATTTTATAAATAAATACTACTAAGACACTGACTGGTAAGTAAGACTTTTGAAGGAAATAAATGATAAATATGACCGAGGAGTGTTTGATTGATCATTAATCAGTAATAATTCCTCACAGTAGAGAAACTCCATAGAGGTATTGAGAGTAAATAATCGTCACAAATACAAAAAATCGAAGGGGCTTCAAAAGGTTCTTTAAAAAATAGAATGAAAGTAAATCGAAAAGAAGCATAATTATTTTTTTTTTAAAATAAGCTCCATTGAGGTTAAAAAAACTTCCCCATGTAAGGATTCCATTCATTTAAACCATTCCTGTAAAACTGAGGAATCTGAAAATAAACCAAGTTAATCAGAATAAAACGAGTTGCATTCATAATTTTTTTAAGATTTGTAAACAAAGCATTTCGGATGACTGAGTCCCTCTTAATAGTTTTGTTTTCAAACATTGAATTACGGTGAGAAAGAAACTCGTTTTCCTCTATTGATCACGCTTTTTTGTGTTTTCCTTACCTTTATTCCAATTTTCATCCAACCTATTTAAAACCCCTTAGTGCGTTCGTTCTAAATTCCGCAATGATACAAAGATGTAAATGACTTTTTCGTAAAGGGCTATTCCATGTGGAATGTTATCTAATGAGGATCCATATATGAAAAAATATTAAATAAGCAACGGATCACAGAGTCAAATATAGAAGCTCATAATATTTTATTAGCTATAATTGCGTGTTCTATTTAACTGTCGTACTGGAATAAGAATCTTCCTTCGTCGTTTCGCCCTATCTTGCTACATCCTAAGTATTTTTTATCAAATATTTAATGGGAATTAACTATTAAATAAATAAATCACGATTTTGAATGATCAAATATCACGTGAATGTGTTAAACTTTCGGTGGACTTGCGCGTCTCGATCTGCATCGAATTCCCAATATTTTAGACACATTTTCTCTTCGTTTTTGACACAGAAATTTTTACTCAGTCAATGGGACTCGTTTCCATCCTGTCTTCTCCTAGGCCCTCTCTCCATAGCATTCTTATTAATTATTTCCTTCTTAATTGCTTTTTAAGCGTGTCCTTTGAACATGATTCGACTGTTTTCAAACTATCCCTCCCTCAATATAGTCCTTCCTCTCTCTTGCTTCTTATCTTCCTTATTTTTGCGTATTCACGTTTTATTCATTGCTTTTTAGTTTAAGGTTTTGATCACCAAGACATCTCATCTCTCCTTCTCTCATTAGAGATTTTCTTTTGCTATTTTTTCTTTTCTTTGTACCTTATCTTTGTTCTCTTTCCATGGTAGTAGAGGATTTTAGTTGGAGAAATAGTGACGAAAATTGGGGAAAATGATAGGAAAGTGAAAATGAAAAGTAGAATGACAAACAAGCTCTGGTGATAGGGTTTCTCCGGCTTTCTTTGCGTTTTCGTATATATTTTTGGTTATTTCTTTTGTATATATACACATATATAGTGTATATCTCACATAAGCGCGAGATAATGATAAAAAAACTCATTTAAAGTCCCGATAGACCTAACAAAGCGTGCCTCAACTGTATCAGTGTGCTGGGTTCGTCCGAAGAATCCTACCCTAGTACGGATTTTTCGAATTAGGATATACATTTTTCCGAAGAAAAAAGTTATTCCTGTCTCACTCTTTCTGGCGGTATGCTGGATATATATATATATATATATATATATATATATATATATATATATATATATATATATATATATATATATATATTTATATATAATTATTCTGCGAGTAACTTACATTAGCATGTTCTCCGAGATAATTCATTAATATTGATATTTCAAATGATGATACTCCAACGTCAACCAGTCAAATTGATTTGTGGTCCTCTTCTTCGATCAAATTTGTCATTTTTCTCTTAAAATACAAGTCTGTTCCTTTATCTGAATTAATTCTGAATCTATCTACACAAACAAACTTTCGGCAATGAGCTTAACACCTATTTGTATAAAAAGAGTGAAATCTATAGTAATTAAGAAATATGGTTTTTTCTTCTCAAGAGTTTCCAGCGTCAGTTCCGTGTTGCAGTAATTATCACAGAGCTTTCCCTGCTTATCTTTATATGTTGCTAATGTTCGATGTTAAGGCAAATTTTGTATTTTGTTCATTCTTGTTGATTGTTTGTGGCATATATAACTTATTGGTATTGGTTCTTTCTTTTTTTCAGTTATATACACATAGCTATAAAAGTAAATATTTTACCATCCTGCATTCTTCTAATCTACAAATTTACAAATGCCCGGAGACTTTTGGGCGCTGCTGCACATTTTTGTTACTGATGGATACAGACAACTCAGAACAAAAAACTGCTTTATAATTTTGAGAACCAAGTCAAACATGCGCCAACAATTGGAGAGAAAATCACCTTTCTTATAATTGTTCGGAGAGATGTTTGTGGGACTAAGGAGTTCATTTCTGGCCTTAAATGACTTCACGAATTCTTTTAATGATTATATCTGGTCAGAAAGAATTTTAATGACACAACTTATGCAGAATATTTCATGAGGCAAATCATATTTTACTTTTTCTGTAGCTGCTCAAGATATTCATATTGTTGGCAAAGAAGATGGGAAGCAGCGAGCTGGAATTTAAACTTTAAATCCATCTCACAACCACTACTCCGGTGGACTTACCCGGCAGTGCCTCGGCGCTATTAGACAGTTATTGTCGCCTATGATTCGAAGATATTTCCCGCGACGCAGCCTCATCGGTCGGAGCGTTCATTTATCTGACCAACTCCAATTATGGTCGAGTGTCTTATATGAGGCGGTGTTCGTGTGGGTGGTACCTTTTCTAGTATAGTTAGGAGTAAGGAACAACTACCCATCTCTCATGCTGAGGTGGAACTCCTGTACATTAGACTGGTGTGGGAGTTTTGGAGCAAGGGCGAGGCTGGGGTCTCCCACAAGTTATTTATATTTAAAAATGGCTGCTTGCCTAAGTCCAAAGGGAAGGCAGCGAGCGACACACTGAATCTCTTGCACATGCTTTTTTTTTCTTTTTTTTTTCGTTTCTACTTTATTTGTTTAGTTATATGTTCATTTTTATAATATTCTGAAATAGCCTAGAAATTGCTTATCTTTGTAATTTCTGACGCCGTGCCAATGTTGGGCCGCCAGAAGGGGTCGCAAAATGAAACATAATTCCTGATATTCCCTGAGAATTCTGTCGAGAGAGTGCCTTTACCTTCACCCTAAAAAAGATTTGATCAATTTCCCTCATTGACCTCTTTGTTACCCTCAAATAATACAAACGCACTACTAAAATAAGTAGATTTTCAATTAATCACGATTGTTTTTTTAATAATTATCTTTATGGCTCCCATCAATAGAGGTAATTGCCTTCTGGTACTGCTATAAAATTCATGCTATTAATTGTTCTATTTTTTGCCAAATTATTCATCAATTTTTGTAAAATGAAGTTTGTGATTTTTCGGATATGTTCAAAAATAAGAATTTCTGCGCTTAAAAGAAATAAAAGGATGGCGTTAGTAGAAGTAATGAGGGATTTAATGGCTTCCACTTTTCATCCATTATTATTTTTCCTCAGCCTCAGTAGTGGGCCTAAAAGTCGAATCGGCCTAAATATTATATAACATTTAATTTTCTTTATTTAAGTATGATTCAGAAGCACGAAACAATCGTTTCCTTGGGCTATTAAATAAATCCATTATATATCATTATATATTATGAGCCTCTGGCCAAAGAGGCAGGAGGTTACCAGCCCGAATAGCTGGTCGACATTGCAGTGAAGCGCAAGCTCCTCTCGTAAGGCTGGCGACTGACGAAGTCATGGCTTGTATATATATATATATATATATATATATATATATATATATATATATATATATATATATATATATATATATATATATATATATAATCTAGGTAGTTTCTGCTGTGCAGCCTTAATTTAATTTTCAATAGGAAAACATTGGCGAGGAGCAGACTTAAATCCGACATTAAAAAATCTTTATTAAGATTGAGTAGTGCAACGTTTCGACATTTCGGTCATCTTCTGGCTCTAGAAAACAGTTTAAGTGTTCATCACAAATTATAGTTATAATAACAGGGGAGTAAAATACAACGATTTAAGGAAAGAAGTAAATAAAATGGTACAGAAAAAAAACAACTAAAAAACTGACTAATAAAAACTTAAAAAACAACAAAACAAAAATCAATACAAAACCCAACGGATCAAATGAGAAATATACCTTGAATCTTTGTTATCTAGTGAGAATATGATGTGGTAGAGAGGTGACGGGAAATATAACAGTTTCGCTAGTAGTGGGCGTTTAAAGGATGTTTAAAGTAATAGAAGAGTAATTAGAATTGAGTGAGGGAGATAGTGTTTTAATATAAATAGATTCAGAGATACGGAGTGACAGTGGGTTTGAGTTGGAGTCCAAAATCTCGAAGTGATTCAGGGATGGGATTGTTCCGAATTTAATTGAGTGTTCTCTTTTAGAAGAATGTTCTTTTTTATGAGGAAGTTTCCCTGTTCTAAGGCTGATGCCCATGTGAGAGAAAAAAGGGGCCTGAAGGGTACGTAGGGTGCCTTCAACATATTTTCAAGAGGTACATTCTGGACAAAAGTAAAAATAAACTACACCACTACGAAAGTCCTTAGGAGTTGGATCTTTAATTTCAAAAAAGAAATCCAATTGTGTGGTTGTTGCAAAAAAACAACTTTAAATTCAGTTTGCATCAAATATTTTGTTAATAGTTTAGAGATATCTTTTCTAAAGGTTCGATTCCAAAAACCCACCTCAGGAAAACAAGAAATATAACTTCTTTAGGTGCAGTGATTTCAGGAAAGGGAGGGTAATATTTGTTATTTAAAGATTGTTTTATTGTCCTTTCAATTAAGAGTGACAGAAAGCTGTTTTTTATCAAGAGTGATTTCAAGTTCTGGAACTCATGGTGGATTTGGAGAAAGGATGAGCAAAGGTGAAAGCCCCTGTGTACAAGTCTTACTGGTAGAAAATTTTATATTCAAAATTACAGAAAATATAAAAGTTAATCGCTAAACCTGTAGAAATCGGTTTTCTATGGATGGAGGTCAAGATATTGCCGTTTTCTTTGGAAATTAAAATGTCTAAAAAGGGGATACTGTTATTATTTTCTGTTTAAATAGTAAAAGAAATATTCGGGTGTAAAGAATTGATAAAATCAAGAAACCTTTGAGCTTTTAAAGGTTCATTAAAACCTGCGAAGCAGTTATCGACAAAACAACGATAAAAAAGTGGTTTATAATCATCGGCACACTGATGAAAAATTATTAGCTCTGTTGGGTGTGTTTCACATACCCTATCTAAATGGTTAGCTCCTCTCCTAAGTCATTTGGTGGGGACCGTTTGTAGTTCTCACATCGTTAATAATCTCGATCTCATTCGGAAACTTGATGATCTTCCTTACCTTGATAATTTTAGCTTGGTTAGTCTCGTTGTATGATCCTTCTTTACAAAAGTTCCTGTACCCGATCTCCTAAATTTTCTCGAAGAGTACCTTGTTAATGTTGTTCTTCCTATACCGGCTTCCAATATTATTAAACTTATTTCCCTCTGTATTAACAACTGTAAATTCACTTTTGATGGGAAATATTACCTTCAAATCTTTGTAATGGCTATGGGCAATTGTTTGTCCCCGGTACTGGCCAATCTATATATGGAGTTTTTTTAATCTTCCCCAGACCAACATAACCCCTATTTTATGGATGCGTTATGTTGATGACATTCTTTGTTTGTGGCCTAATGATCTTATTATCAATACATTTCTTGAAAAAATCCACACGTTAGTCCCCTCCATTATATTTACTTTAGAAAATGAAAAAGATGACACTATCCCTTTCTTAGATATTTTGATCCACCGAACAGACCAAGGTTTCGAATATGAAATTTATAGAAAACCTACAGCCATTGAATCATGCATCCATTTCTATTCCGATCACCATATTAGTATCAAAAAAAGTGTTTTCTCTTCCATGTTTCCCCGTGCCCTTAGAAATGTTTCACCTGAATATTAGGAAAAAGAGGTTGATAGGATATATAATATAGGTTTAAATTTGTGTTACTCTTTCTACGTACTTAAAAATTGTTATTATCGTGCTAAGCGTTCATTTTATCAACGTAATCGTAACATCCCTAAATTTCACGCCAAAAATGTATTAGTTTTATCTTTTAACCAAAGTTTAATTAAATTACCTTATTTACTAAAACCTTTGAACATAAATGTTATTTTTAAATATGAAAACACTATCCATCGCCTTCTCGTAGAAAATTTACCCCCTAAACCAGGCATTGTATATTCTATTGGTTGCAATAATTGTGAAAAATGCTATTATGGACAGACAGATAAAGAATTGAATGTTAGAGTTAAACAGCACCAAACTAATGTTCGTAATCTTTGTCAACAATCTGCATTATTTTTACATATCTATAGTCAGGATCATACTATTAAATGGAATAGTGCTAAACCTGTTATTAAATATAAAAACTACATTATAATAAATATTTTGGAGTGTATCTCTATTAATACTCTTACAAATTAAGTGTTTAAAGAATTTGTACCCCCTAGTTAGGGTTTTGATGCAGGTAGGCGTTTTAACCCCCCACTCATTACTATTTAAGACATTGTCTGTCCTAACCTACGTAATTCCATGAAGAGGTCTTTTAGAATAAAGAAGAAAGCGCTCCAATCGTTTTTCCATTTTCCTCGTGGGTATGATCATAATTTGACTCACAAGCAAGTTTTGAGTTTCTTTTCATATATATATATATATATATATATATATATATATGTGTGTGTGTGTATATATATAATATATATATATATATATATATATATATATATATATATATATATATATATATATATATATATATATTAGTGTAATTGGGCAGCAGTCTTTCTTGAATATAAATTTTGTTGAAGCCCATTGTGTATTATGCCTTAATTAATTTTCTTTGGCAACTTTCTCTTCCTCTATCTATCTTTTGTATTTCATCTTGCAGGTAATCGATCACTTGTCCTGTATTCATCTCTCTTTTAAATGAATGTGTTTGCTAAAAGCCAAACTAAATTGCTGAGCTTTCGATCTTATTCGATCATCTTCGGATCGTTTTGAAATGTTCTTGCCTCCTTTACTTTCAGTTTTATCCGCATGTTTGTAATGGTTATTTAAAAATGATTGGAGTTGTTTGTCAATCATGCTGTTTGAGAAACCATTATTCACGAGTATTTGTTTTACTCGTGCAATCTCTTGGTGGAAAAGTTCCCACGTAGAGCAGCATTTATAAGCTGGGCGGATGTATGAGCTGATTCCGCTTGTTTTGTACCTCTCCCGGCATTCACTCTCTGCATTGAGGCATCTTTCCATATCCGTACTTTTCCTCTGTACTTTAGTGATGTAGCTGCCATTGATGTTAAAAACCTAAACATCCAAGAAAGGAAGTTTATTGCCCGTACTCAATTCATAAGTGAATTTTAGCACGGAGTTCTCCTCAAAATGTTGCTTGATGTTAAGGAGAGGTTCTTCGTTTTGGACGTTGATGTAGATTTCATCTACGTATCGGCAATATGTCTGTGGCTTTGCTTGGGGAAAGTTACTCATCAACCGCTATATTGGATGATGGCTTATAACTTTTATATGAATTTATTCCATGTTTCAGACAAAAGGGCAAATCTATCCGCCTGCAAGCGTTGCGATTTTGTTGACTTACGAGTATAATCGAATCTAAGAAATCTCCTAATTTCACAGAAGCGATTACGAGACTTGGTTTTTCGGCAAAATCGGAGGCCCCAGGGCTCAGACCATAGAGAGTAAAGATCGATATTTCGTGAGCTGCTAACTCCGCGTGCATATAAAATTGAAGTGAAGGCAGGTAGTAAAGAAAGTGAGAGGGACCATGTTATGTTCTAAAGTACTCGTTCAGCTTCCACTGTGGTACATTTCTTTATCTGAAGGAGCATAGAACCATAAATAAAGAGCTTCCAAGACGATGCAACACTATCACCATCGATGTTCCTCTTGGCATGTGATGTTGGGCCTGGTATTTCTTTCAGTACATTGTACTGAGGTCACTTACTTTGTGTAACATTATCGGAGCTGGTGCATTCCCACAAGGTCACGTCACAAGCTATTTGTTGATTTTCTTCTGATTCTAAGTCACCTGTATGAGTACGAACTCGTTTTACCGTTGCATCACCCTGAAATTTCCCTCTCTGTTTTTCAACATTCGCACTGTTTTATGAAGGTATATACATGGGTATATATTATTCGAGGGGGATATGTAAAATATATAGATGCAAATGTATAAATATTATTTCCTATAACAAATTTTTCTATGACTAGAGTGGGATTTTTGAATCCAAAACAGAAAGTGGCAAAATAATGGAGACTTCCTAATATATATATATATATATATATATATATATCAACATGTATTTACTTTCAATGTTGCTTGGGTAACATGAATCAATTGAAGATTCCTGTTCACTATCGGATATGCTTCGAGAATGAAATCTTCATCACTTGAGTCATCAAGACACAATTCTCCACCATCTGCTTCATTATCATCAACCCCAGTAAGTTTAGACAAACTTTCACTGCCCAAAGTTTCGAAAATCGTAACATTAGGATGAATGATATTTTTTTTCACCAAATACACTGCAACTAAGCAGACACAAAATCCACGACTTCTACTTTGTATGGAAGCAGAACACAAAACTGAGCTGGACAATAACTATTTCTATATCCTTCCTTTGGGATTCATGTCCTATCATGGTGAAGCTTTCCTGTACAAGATAACAAAGAAGATATATTTTAACATCTGATTCCATCATATATAAGGAAACATAAATACTGCAGATTTAGATGTTCCGGGACGGGTCAAAATGGCGCTATGGGCGTCGCATATAAAAAGGTGTATTATTATTATGACACTATGTGAATTTGAATCAAATCTATACGAATTAAATGGTCTTTTAAAATAAATAAAAGTCAAAAAGTGACGAAGGTTGGAAGGAAAATTTACCATTTGAATGGTTTGAATTTGTAAAGGGGCCAAAATGACCCCACTGGGCGTTCTAGTTTTAGTCATAGTGGTAAGAGTAACCTTTTTGCAGCAGAATAAAATCTGTGATTGTTGACAGAATTTTATATGTTCGAAGGCTGACTTTATTAAAATGGGAAAACTAAGCTAGAGATTTTTTTACCAAAAGAATTATTTTTAAATTATTAGTGAGTGAGTTATTAATTGATTTGATTGGCAATTCTATATAGACTCGTACCAATTTTTAGCACACTTGCTATATCAAAAGACATCTTTGGGCCAGCGTGGGTGTGAGTTTGCCTGTTAATGTTTTAAATTAGTAAAATTCGTCAAAGTTGAGAGTGGCGTCGAAAGAAAGCTCCAGTGTGCTGTAACACTTTAACCGATAATTTGAAATTAAATATCTTACTAGAAAGTTAAAGAAAGAATACTTATAAGCATGGACCACAATATAAGTAAAGTATTACAAACTGTGACACAAATTAATGAAACGTTTTTAATGCTTGATTCATTTAACTCTCTTCTTGCCGAAAATCTCTCCAATTTGACATTCTTCCTCACATTCAATCTCAATTTCAACTGATGCGTAAATTCCACTGCCGAATATCATTTTCATTCCAATCAACATGTATCGTTTTGTGCCACAAATCAAAGAAAGGTGTCTTCCTTGAAGTGAAGGTGAGTACACTTCTGTGATCTGTGTTGCAAATCGGTGCAAGAAATTCAGTTTGAATTCATCGATGCCTGAAATGGGCTTGGAATCACTTCTCTTGTGGACTAATACTATCAATGTATTAAGAGATGTTAGATTGAATTGTGGGGCGAGGCGATCGTACTGTAATCTAATAGAATGTATATTCATTCGTGCCTGAAGTGTTAGGAGTGCGTGGCTAGTATTTTAGGCTGTAGTGTTTGCAATACTTTGTGAGGATAATAGTTAATTTATAAAATTTGTAGTATAGAATAAGTAAGCATATGGCTTTGAACAATCTCTTCTAAATTATAGTCCAAATAGCTTAAATACTAAATGTCGGGTATTGGACTTATGGCTCACTTTTCCTCAACTGGCGTGTTTGATCTCTTAGTTTTAAAAATTTCTCTTTATTACTTTGGGGATCTTCAAAATATAGATTCAATTTTGTAAATTTTGCAAGAGATCTTCTGCGTTAGTTGGTTGAAAATGGCACAAACAATCTTATTGCCACACATACAAGCATTTTTCTTATGAGTCTTCTAATTGCCAAAGGAGAGAACTCATTTTAGTTTCGTGTCTCCAATAGCGCTTCAATTTCGTTAAATCAACTCTAAACTCTATCATGGATTAATACAACATTTTCAAAACATAAAGAAGAGAACCTTTTTGAATATTCTAGGTAAAAACAAACTGAATATAAAAACGGTGCATTCCTATTAATTATATTCTTGCCAATGTATTGGGTTTGCAAGGATACAAATTTAGAATCGAAATATAGACATCATTATTTTTTCCAGAATACGCTGAAGCGCTCGTTCCCTCGTTCATCTGATGGGGTCTTATCGTCTCGGATGGCCTTGTGGTCAAGTATGGACTGATCCAGCAGCCAAACTTCAGGAATACTCTACAACTTTACACTTTATAAAGAACACAGAATTCCAGCTTCTGGTATGAGCTTTTAGAAATGAGACATGTTTTACGCCCCTCAGGCGGTGGGAGTGTGCGTATTTACTTTCCCTGAGGGAACCTAACATAAATTATGACATTCTTTTCACGGAGATTTTTGTAAGTCTGCGCTAAACTTCAGTTCCTTCGATTCAGACATGTAACTATCAGACCCATGATATATTTTTACACCATTGAGGAAAAGGCAATGTATGGAAGTTAGCGGAACCTAACATAGCATATAGCATTCTTCCAAAACATATGCACTTATGTGCCAAATTCCATCTCAATTGGTCTAGAAATGTGCCACAATTAATAGGATAAGAGTCTATAAAGAGATTAGTGGGCAGCGATACCGTGCCGTGAAGTCATGGAAATTGCTAGAAATGTATCAGTAACTATCTAACATTAAGTAGGGCTGTGTGAACACCCTTAATGCTGTCAATGCTAGGCGAGGTGAATTATAGGATTGCGAAAGGGGCGTGATAGGATGTGCTGGAAAGATGCGACTTTACATTTCTGAATATGTGAGCATATTCGCCATCCTTTGATTTTCGGTGCCCATGTGTGATGCGAATACGGATAACGTATTACCCACCACGTGGATAAGGCAGTAGACGATCACAGATGCATAACACTTGCAACCAATGGCGTCTGGTTATAATAATTGCCCTCGTTAACATGAAAGCAACACACTTAAATCGCATCTACATTTAATGCAGATAATATCAGACTCAAAACCTTCAGGGTAAGGCTGCCTTTCTTTCCATAAGGTGGTTTTCTTCCATTCGTCAACATACGTCACGGTAAATTTAAAATCTTTATTAAATCTGACAGGGAGATGTCTATTTTAAACACTATTTTTAATACAGTATTGTTTCCCATCCCAAGAAGTAAATGAAATTTTGATTTTCGAATCCTAGGACTAGAACCATAAATAAAGGTAGGGCACGAAATTATATAAACATTGTGATTTTTGGTTTTAGGAAGGCTGGCATGTTAGTATAAATTTAGGTTCATTGGAATTTTCATTATTATCAAATATTTTTAAAAAATGGTTTATACGATGGACCCACTCCTTATTTTCGTCCAAATTATTGACATAATATGCAGGTTGAGAATTTAACAGCCCCGCCGGTCTACTACTCCACTCTTTGTAAGGAGAACCTCAAAATATAACTGAGACTGTTGCTTAAAGTCTTTTTAATAACCAACGGAGAACTTATTCAAGACGGTGAGAAAAACTTGCCAATTGTTTCCCTTACAACCTAATTCTTCAAATAAGTATGAAATCCACAGAAAGAAGGAATTTATATAACCAACCTGCTTTCTCTCAAATTTACCCAAAACAATTCGCTTATTTATCCTAAAAATCATTTTTGCGCCATTAATTTATAAATTATGCTTGTTTGTCAAAAGGTTTTTTAGAAGCGTCGCCATTATCTTGAGGGTGAGACGAGAAGCCACAGTACTAGAGCTTTAACACTCCTTCCCCAAAATAAAATCCTTGATCCTAAAATCATTGTATTCAGTCGTTTTATTTTTAAAGTCTTTTAACCTTCCCCAGACCAGATTAATTCCACCATTTTTCCATACGCCCCACAAAAATCTAAATCTATAGTTCTCCTCAGTCTAAAAATTTGGTTATTTTATCTTTTTGCAATTTTTCTACTCGCCCTGTTGCAAATTTGTTTCTCTTTATTCAGCGACGCAATGAAACAAGATGAATTTTGAAGCCATCCATTTTTTTCGCTCTCTTTGTTTCTCATCAAGTTGACCAAACTTGGAAAGATTGTGAATAGGGTAGACAAAATGGCAGTGCCAAAAGTGTCAGCGTTTGCTCATAAATCCTTCTAATTCTTAGCAGATAATATTTCGTTTAGAATTACATGAATAAGTCAAGAGGGAAAGTTAATAGCCTGAGTTTGGTCAAGACAAGGTCCTGATTTGATATTTTCCCAGGTTTTAAACCGAAATTAGTATATTTGAAAAAACTTTGACTAAAACCCGATGTATTTTTTTAATCTCTCTACCTCACAGACACACAGGCTCCCCCTATCCCTCTACTCTCTCGCTTGCCTTCATACCTCCTTTCTTCTCTCTCTCTCACTTGATCTTTTAATTCAACTTTCTCTCACTTTCTCTCTATATATCACTATTCCATTCTCTAGCAGCGCTCTCTTTCTCTGTCTTCCGCAATCAATCTCTTTCCCTTTTCCTCTCAATCGTTCTCTGTATTTCTCTTACTATTGATCTTTGCTTTAGATTAATCTCTCGTAATCTTTAGCCTTTCTTTATCCCTCTTCTATTTATCATTCTATTCTAATTTTTCTTTCTCTATTCTTTCTCTTTTTCTCACTATCCAATTGCTGGAGACAAATGGGCTAAATAGGCTACGAATATTTATGAAAATCTAATTTCTTTACACTTAAAATGAGTTATTGCCTTATCTTAACTAAAACAGAGAAGTTTAGGTCAGGAACTAAAAAATTACTCCCCCTCCCTCAAATGTAACAAACCTTATTACTTTATTTCTTGCAATAATATGAGTGTCATAGGTCAAATGGGGTCTCTACGAAAGCACACCTGTGTGGTTTAAAAACGTGCACATACTCAGCTATAAAATATTTAACGATTTTGACCTATAATTTAAAGTAATAATAAATTTTCCTATAATAATAGGAATGAAGCCAAATAGGGATTCCGACATACTCTGCGGCACCAATTTCAGAATTTGTGTGTTTCTATCCCAACAATAAAACGATCCACACGTATTTAATTTCCGCAAATGCGTATATTATATTGATGGGTTTGTGTGAGAGCAGTCCATGTGGTTAAAGGTTTTAATAACGTATGGGATCATGACATTCTTGTTTGTATCACTCTTCTCGTATCATTCATGTGTTTCAATTCGCATACAAACCTTGAAGAGTAATTATTGGCTGCAGAAACAATCTCTAGATACTTTTCTTTCTCTAAACCAAATTCCGCAGTGGTACATTGTGTAGTGGGTCTTCCGTATAGGGCCCACTCTCTGTTTTTGTTGTGAGTATGTGGATTTAAGCTTACTCAGTTGGATTACCTTAAATATATTGTTTACAAATCAGAGCCACATCTATGGGGTAAGAATAAAGAAAGCGCAAGCTAAACATCACCAGCTCCGCGGTGACGACCGACAAGGCTAAGCCCTTCGGAGTTCCTTTCTTCTTGTGAGTAATTCTTCCAACGTAAGAAAAGTAGAGCTGACGCAGTGTCTGAGGGTATTCACTTTCCATTCGTCGGTTGTTATTTGGGAACTATATTTGGTGTTTAGCGGGAATTTCACTTTTTCCCGTGCAACATGTATGTAGGGGAACCGATGTAAGTAGTGCTGTGTATTGTGGAAAAAAAAAGTGTAGAAAGCCTTTAATATATCATTCTTAATATGTTTATATACTTTTAATTAATTTTTTGCATGTTTTTTCAGGATCTATTTAATTTTGTGAATTAAATTATAAATTCATAAAAATCAATACCGTTTGAAAATATGACTGAAAAAATTAGAGCAATCGAGGTACCTCTATGGAAGCGAGAAGATAGGAGAGGGTGGTATTTCAAAATGTTGAACAGCACTGTGACCAAAATAATTTCAAGCTATAAACCCGTTTAAAGAGAGAAGAAGTTGTCTTCTTACGATCAGAGCCACTCTGCTCCAATCAGTGAGAACTCCAACCCTTATCAAGAATAAAATGAACAATATCAGAAGAAATCGAAAGAGGAGAGCCAGAAAACATGCTTTGTAGGCCAAAGTGAGACATTAGGCCTTGTAAAAATTGATGAAAGAGCTTGTGAAACTTTTACTCCCAACCCAAAATAAGATAGTCAAAATGATAAGTTGCTTATCCCACACCTCCCTAATGACTTGTAGCCTCCTGTTCTGTGGAAAGATGAGAAGTTGTTTCATGCACATGCCACCAATAACAAACAGAATGCTCCTGTTTGGTACAAAATAAATGGAAATTCCCGAAGAATGATGTAAATCTTTCAGGAGAAAGAAGCTTTCTTCGGAAATGGTGTGGGTGCGCTTAGCATCAATGTGCCAAAATACACCACACACATAGGAAATGCCATTTTAACCCTTTAACACTATGAAGCATCCTCATACACAGCCAAATAGTTCAATACTGCTGCTAGGCAAATTTTAAGCCGCTTTAGTCAAAGGAACTTTTGCCTACCACTTTGCTATATTTAAAACCCATAGAATTTGGAGTGTGATCGATGCTTGAGCCGAAGGTCGGCCTTAAATCTCACCGAAGTGGCAAAGTTCTTAAGTGCAAAACGGAAATTACTGGAAGTATAATATTGATAAATCCTGTGCGCAACTTGTGATTAGGGTATACCTAAACTTCGTTTTGTCATCGACGCAAAAGACGATCACATTTGAATTTCAATTATTTACATCAACTTGTTTCATATAATTTTTCTTTCATTATTGGCTAATCTTCTTGTAATAATGCATTTTATTATGAAAATAATTAAATAAATATTTTCCACTACCTGTTTCTGTTTTTAACATCAAAAGATACAAGTCTCTCTTCTTCGCAAAATTTCATATCCTTGCTCCTCTGAATGAACTTCCAAGCATTGTTCAGCCCTCTTTTCGATGTTAAGGGGAGGGGTGTAAGCTACCTCGCCAGCCATATCAAAAAGCTTTAATTCAGGGACCCTATGAAAGAAACAATGCTCCCATAGGGTATGTTTTTCATGTATTTTTGGAAAGCCGTATTATGAGGGAAGGGGCGAGGGCTGTCGATCACTGAGGTTACACATTCTGAATCTAGTTAGTTTTAATAAAGATAGTGAAAAATACATGTTCAGATGTAAAATCAGATTCTCTCGAAGTCAGTTTGGTAAAAACTCAGTTAATTTCTAAGAGCAATCTATTTTTTAATATAATACACCTATGCTTGTTCACATTTCTTTAAGGGAGTGAGAAAAACTAGAAAGGATTCCGATTATAGAATTCAAGGGGCGGTCAATAATTTTGGCGAATCGGTAGGGCAAAACAGAGGAAGGGGGATGACTGTTTGTGGGGGTGTTAGAACAAGTTATGACAAGTCAGAACCTGCAGCCGCACGCTCCAGCCTCGTCTATTTAAGAAGCAGTAGCTGATCGCAGTTCGTCCGTCACAAATTTTCAACAATGAAGAAGGTTGAGCACCGCGCAGTGATCAAATTTTTGACCAAGGGAGGCAAGAATGCAAAAGAGATCCATGAACGTATGGTTGCAGTGTACACCGACACCGCCCCTTCCTATGCAACCATTGCTTCCTAGAATAGGGAGTTCCTCCATGGTCGTGAGTCCCTTAAAGATGACCCCCGTCCAGGACGCCCATCAGACGTGACCAACGAGGACAATGTGGCCCGTGTTGAGAGGATGATCCTCGAAAATCGACGGGTGAAGGTCGAAGAAATTGAGCGAGAACTTGGAAATGTTATCAACATCATCCACGACAATTTGGCCATGACCAAGGTCTCTGCCCATTGGGTCCTTAGAAACCTCACGAAACCTCACGAAACCTCATGCCCCATGATCGACTTCAACGTCGTCAAAGTTCGGAGGAGCTGCTGCTCATGTACAACCAAGACCTGGTGGGATTCGAGTCACGCATACTGACAGGTGATTAAATGTGTGTCCATCACTGGGATCCCAAAACCAAGCTCGAAAGCATGGCCTGGAAGCACAGGGGCTCTCCGACCCCCATCAAGTTCCGGACCCAACCCTCAGCCGGGAAGATCATGGCCAACATCTTCTGTGATTCTGCTGAAGTGTTGATGATGGACCATCACAGGCCAATATTACGCCGAGGAACTAGCTGGGTTAAAGAAGTGCGTCCGTCAGAAGTGGGGTGGCAAGTTGACACGCGGTGTCCTGCTCCTCCACGACAATGCCCCTGTCCACAAGGCCAGAGTTGCACAAGCTGCCCTGCGCGAATGCGGATTCGAGGAGCTCATCCATCCTTTTTACAGTCCAGATCTGGCCCCTAGCGACTACTTTTTATTCCTCCAGCTCAAGGCTGCACTGCATGGATGCCGGTTCGGGGGCGATGAAGATGTCCAGCTCGCCGTCCAGGAGTGGATTCAACAGCAGTTGGGATATTTCTGGTTGTCGTGAATTCGAAGCCTCAGGGACAAGTGGTGCAAGTGCATTGAAGTCGAGGGTAGTTATATTGAAAAATAATAAAACACTTTTCCTTATATCTCGTTTCCTTATATCCGAATTGCAAAACTTATTGACCGCCCCTCGTAAGTCACAGACATTCAAATTATCATTATCCTCGGTGAGTCGGTGCCCAAAATAATCTTATAATTGCCTGGTAGTCAGGTTCTTCACCATCAATTCTTACGCATGGCTTCTAAGCACAGTATAAGTTCTTAATCACTTCATATTTATTTCCATCGATGCCTATACATTTCAAAGCCTTCTCATAATCAATACAACAAACATAGTGATCTCTTTGTTTCTCTATTATTCTTTCTGCTATTTCTCTCAACATAAATATTGCATTGCTTGTGCCTTTTCCACAAAAAACAAATTGTTCCTTAGATACTTTCGCCTTATTTTTCCTCTTATTCTTTTTAGTATTAATTTCATTATCAGTTTTGTTATTTGGCTCGACATTCGCCAAAAAGAAATGAGAGAGATATTTCTCTCTCCCAATCATATACGCTCCCATCTCTCCCGAGTATCACTAATAACGATCTCTTCTAATAAAGTTCCACTCAAAATATCGCCGCATTTCAAGATCAGAGGTGGCCGTTAATCTCTTTATTAATCAATTCAATTTTAGTCATATTAAAAATGGGCTCATTTTTGGTATTCTTCTTATTTCAAATTAACTTTCCAACTTATTCAGCAATTATTTAGCATTGTGTATTTTGGCACGGCCAAATATATTTATCGACAGAGTCAAATGTTATGTCAATATCCACACTTCATTTTACTTGTAAATAATTATTTTGGTCATAAATATTTGATTGCAACGTATTATTTCAGTGATTCAATCTCGAATCATATCTTTGTAGAAACCTTTGCCAAGTTTCGGTCATTCGGGGGACCTTCTTTCCCTTGTTAGCAGCGAAAAATTGAGATTTTTCCGAAATGATGAATAAAACCACAAGAGGCTTTGAGTTATGAACTATGGCTTTAAGTTCACAACCCTCTCTATGAGAAGATAAAAAAAAGATCAATAAATTATGCTTGTGTTTTCTTAATGGACAAGGGCGATAATAAGAGACGTTCGGTTAGAGTAGACGGCTAAAAACTGCTTTTCCATTTCTTTGTTTTTTGTCTTTTTGCCTTACATTTATTTAAATTTAATATTATATTTTATACTTTTTTTTTTGCTTGCAACTTCCAAATTTTGTTTAGTTGCTCTTTTAACTGGCCAATGTCCATCAGTGAGCCAATATAAATTGAAGGTTTGTTGCTCACCCTTGGTTTTAAACTAAATTTAGTAGGGTCATCATTATTTATCATCATCATCATCACTAACTCTATAATTTATACAAGGGATTTTTTTTAGTATTTGAATAATAATTTCATCTTAGTTTGGTTATGACTAATGTTTATTTCATCAAAGTTATTTCAATAATTCTTTTATAATATCCAAAAACAAAACGGTGAAGTTTAGAAATAAATATAAATCACAAAATTTTGTCAATTTTTTAAAACCCAAAGAATTACAAATGGTGAAGTTCAGAAAATTTATTTTGATATAGCTTCTTCTATAACTCTATATTGTAGCAACATGATATTTTAAAAGGGGGAGGGGAAATTTAGTTTAGAGTTCATTTTTAAAATTATTTTAATTGGCGAAGTTCAGAAAATTTATAAAAATTTAACCATGGCTGCTTTTTTTTAGATTTTAAAATTTAATCTTAGTAGCGAAGCGCAAGCTCCCCCGGAGGTAGGAGTGGCGAAGCCATTGCCTGGTATTATTATAAAAACTTAATGTATTGTTATTTTTTTATTAATAATATTCTGAGCTATAAACTACAAATGTATTTATTATATTATAGAAAAAGTGAAAAGCACGTAGGCCAATTCCACCAGGCACGTTAAATTATAGTATATTACAAAATATTATTATATTATATTTTGTATCACTTGATATAGTGGTGGTGATAGAGCGAACAAGTAATGAATAGAAATTCTTGTCGTTTCCTCTCAGTTCGATTTCTTTTATTTGCGACGTAAGTGATAAAGTTAGTTCCCGTCCTCGTGTCAACACCTTTACCTAACTCCTCTTTTCTCATCCACACCTTCCGTTAAACCCCTCATATTCTTTTTGCTGCTTTTTTATCTTTATACTTTACCTAAAACAACACTAATGTTTTCGGATATATCACCTTTGTATGCCTTTGTTCATCTGTTAATCTTTTCCCCTATATTTTGGAGCAGGTTTGTGTTTTTCTCTTTGATACCACATTTTGCCATCCAAAATTTTCTTCGTTTTGTCATGTTGCTTATATTAACATAATCTCAGTCTGGAAAGTGTAGTTTGTCATCATTTTTTACTGATTTTTTTCCTTGGCTGAACAAATTTACCTTTTAACTCAGTCTCCTTTTCCTCTCTGTACACATCTTTTTACTATTTTATACAATGCTTGTACCTCGCAACTGCTGTCTAGCTAGATTTAATTCTGTTACAACACCTTCTTGTCAATCTGCAGGAATCTGATGACAGTGATCAAATGAGCTCTTCGAGTTGATTCGAAATATCGAAGAGAAATCCTGTCCGTTGATGCGCCTCGCAACATCCTGGGCTGTCAAAACTTTTATTCTTTTCATTTAACTTCGCTGAAGTTTAACCATAAAATAAAGTTTATGAGCAATAAGGGCCTGAAATAATGGCTTGTTTGAGTGGTCCTAAAGAAACTGTTTTTATATCCATCATAAAAGTGAGAACTTTGAATTTTTCTTAGTTTTTCATCTCGATGTTTTTATGTGACTCGTAGCATTTATTCAATGATATTTGATTAATATGGGTTAGATTTTATTGAGAAAATAATCTTGTATTTTGTTGTATTTTGTTCTATTTATAAAAAGATGGGCCTAGTTTGGTTTTTGGGATGTAAGATACGAATCTGTGTCAATTAGGAGACAAGTAGATAATGGCGATGTGTTCATATTCCAAAAATTCGCACTAGCATCAAGAAGACACAAAAGAACCAAATAGAAATTACTATAAAAAAATAAAGAATCGACCAAAAGAACAAATGCATAGCCTCAAGTTACACTCTTCCCGAGTGAAACAAAGAGAGTTGATCCAAACAAGGGAAACGAGTACGGTGGAGACAATGAAAATGAAGACCCGGGAGAAAAGTAAAATTTCTAGGAGAAAAAATGTAAAGTTAATGATTTTAGAGAGAAAGAAAGGGAAAGGAGGGTGTGACTTCTGGTGGTTTAGTAAAGTCAACTTGGGGAAGGTGATATAGGTTAAAATCATATTTAAAATAGCGATTGTTAACATATTTTTCGCTTCATTAATTAAGGCTAAGTTGTGGTAAACCGCAAATATGGGCAGAAGGCATGTAGGGAACGCCATCCGTGTTACCTAGGCCGGTATATCCGACCTGATAATGAAAACAATATAAAGATAATCATGAGAATCATTAATCCAAAAACAGGGTCGGGGCATATATAAAACTACCCATCCGTAGTTTTCCTGAGAAGAGAGAAGAGTGTAGGTGTTGTGGTGAGAGGACAAGAGACAAAAGACAGCAGTAATGTGATCATCTTTGTACGATGCAATCGATCTCATATTCCCTGCCAACAACTGAAGTCGTTTAGTCACCTCAAATTTGTTCCCTCGCTGCAAATATATAGCAAGAATTATGAATTAAATTTCTAGCCTCCTATGGAAAATAGACGAGTGCTATTCATATACGACAAGACAACCATCCATTTCTCTATAAACAGAAATTTCAAGAAGCCTTTTGTTTAAGATAACGTTTAAGTCCAACAGAAAACGGAGAAAATGTAAATTTTGGTCGTGCAACTTCGCCCGTTCTATTTTTTTTGATAAATGAACAATACGTTCTAGTCAAGCGGTTAGGTAAGGGTAATAATAATAATTACTTATTCTTCAAAAGAGAACTCGTGAAGTTCCTAGCCCTCTTAGGGAGCGTCACATATATTTTTAAGGCAACTATCAATTTCTCTTAAAAAAAGGCTTCTGAAAATATCTCTTTTTAGAGAAATGGGTGTGGATGCGGGTTAGTTTGCGCGCCAACCACAAAGGCTGATAGTGGTCGGGCGCACAAAGAAGGGATGTGTGCATTTCCGTTTTCATCCTCTCCATTCTACAGGTACAGTTACATATGGTCGGTGGTCTTTTGAGGTGCGAACGAAGAAGTTAAATTGATAAAATGTGTTGTCATTCTCATTAGTACCCTTAGTTGAGGCAAAAGAGCACTGGTCCAGATCATCAGAGGTCCTAGATTCGAGTCCTTGCAAGGTCCACGTTATTTTTCTTTTCTCTTGAGTGTTTTTTTGGTCATCTCCTTTAAGATCTTTGCTCTTTTGTTTCTGTTTACTACTTACCATATATATATATATATATATATATATATATATACACAAAGAAAGCAACTACAGGATCTGCGGGTGATAATACAACCACCACAGGGCTATGCCATTTTTATTTTCTGTCTTTCAAATAAAATTTGAAGACAGAAAGAAAGATGCAGAAACCTAGTGTAGCTGAATATAAATACATATAGTAGAAGAGAAAATAAGAATTGGACGCGAATGAGTCAGAAAATAAATATGGCATAGCCCTGTGGTGGTTGTATTAACACCCGCAGATCCTGTAGTTGCTTTCTTTGTATGTGACATGGACAGTGAGCCTTTAAATTGTGAGCGGGTAAGAGCATGTGGTATAAAATTCCTTGGAAGTTCCTAGCTTAGGGAGATACTGGGTTTGATGGGGTAACGCTTTGGGCAAAATATAGTTACTGTGCCTGGTAGTTTAGCGGTAAAGCATCTGACCGACAATCAGCAGACCCGGGTTCGAGTCCCGGACAGGAATTTAAAACTTTTTTCCCCTGCCGTTATTTCTGTCTTCTCTGTAAAGGATCGTCTTTACTGTGCCGTCCTCTGCTCCCTTTGATTCTGGATTCTTCTAATGTCCCTCTCTCTTGCCTTTAAAAAACTCCGGTTTCTTGTCTCATTTGCTCATTCGCGTTCAATTCTTATTTTCTCTTGTACTATATATATATATATATATATATATATATATATATATATATATATGATTTGTTCAAAGTCGACAGCAATGGTAGCTTGATTAAGTACGCTGCACCTTTTTAACTTTTCAATGCTCATCTTTTCAGAAAGCGAAAGGTGGGAATAAATGCTGGGAAATTTCAATCTTCATAAGTGACTATTCCATGAAGGGAAAAGAATTGTAGAAAATCATCGTAATTGATTATTTATTATGTTTCCGCGGTACTTTTTGACTTAAGGGTCATCTTCGGGGCCTATACTGAAGAATATTTAGATTGGGATAGGGATAGTAAAAGTGATGAATGGGATAGAATAGTATCGGATGGTTAGGAAATATTGTGTATTGTGTGGGTATGTTGATGGAATGGTTATGAGTAGAAACTGATATATATGGAGGTGATACCATGAGGATGATGATGAATTGTGCCAGGTTGCCTGGCAAACGCCTTCGTTTTTTTAAAAATTTATTTTGCCTTTTTTGCAGTTATAATTTGTATTCTTAGCCTTCAAGCCTTTGTTTTCTGTTGGGTTTAATTTTTACTTTCTTTTCCTTTTTTTTATTATGTCTATTCTGGGGGGGCAATGGGCGCGGCATATCTGTTTTTTTTTCTGAACTGGTCACTTGATATGTTGTAGCATGATTCTGGTACGTCGTTACTTCCGTTTCCTTTGCATCTGCGTCATAATCCCACTTGTATTCTTCTTTTACTATTCCGTCAACGATTTATCTTTGCTTGAAGGTTTTGGGGAGTTGGGACGCATGCGAACCGTATATCTTAATATTCAGTTTCTCTGTGTTAATCTTTGGTCTTTGCTTTTGCTTTTCCTTTCCAGTTTTTTGGCAATTTCTTTGGTTGCTTTTGTGATTTCTTCGTCGTTTGTTTCTTCCTCGATTTCCTGGTCAGTGTCCATTTGTCTTTTTTCTGGATTTTCTGTTATTTTCTTGTTCAGTGGGTTACATATTGATGTTGTAGATCTCACTTGAGGGTGGGTTCTCGGGGAACCACATTTCCTTAAGGCCATTTTTTTGGAGCATTTTATTTATCTCCGTCGCATACGATCCAGGTTTTGCGATGTTCACCAAACGCCCTTGTTGTTCCTCCCTGTTATTGCGGCGACATAAGTAATATTCATTTTCTTTCCTTTTCTTTGATTATTTCACCTTTCTTTTTCTTTATTAGTTGAAGAATATAAAGAAGATTCAGTTAAATAAATACAAAATTTGTGTAATCTTTATACAAGTTGAGAGGAGCGACATTAATTGTAATATTTAAATAGAAAAAATAAATTTGAGATTAAAATAAGAATTTTAAGTTTAAGATAAAATTATCTTGGTCGAAGATATGGTAGAAAAAGCAAAAAAACAGAAAATGGGCTATGGAGTAATGCGGCCGATATTGAGACCACGAGTGGTTGGTAAACTAGTTTCTGGCTGGAGCTGGATATTAATTAGAGGCTTTTGTTTCCCTTTTGTTACGGCCCCTGCCATACGCAGTCGTCGTAGATCACTTTCCCGAGAAATGTTAAATTAACCTACAACTCCCCTTGCGATATCTCCTCTGCAGACGAGGCGTTTTTCTGATGCTTGTACTCAGGACTGATCTGAGGGAGGTGGCTCTTCCACGCCAACTTGTGATGTAATAGAGTCTTTGGAGTAGGCGTCCCGCCCCCCCTACAATTTTATTTTTTAATATTGTTGGTGTATCTTATTTTTTCTGTTAATCTTTGCATTTTGACCATCCTTTTCCTCTTTTAGTATTGTTGTTATTAATCTTTTGTTGTTTCATTTATAGTTTAAATTAATTTTGCCTGAATATGGGCTTTTGTGTGCTTTAAGCAGCTATTCCCTTGCCTCAAATGAGTTTTTTATCTTTGTTTAAAACCTAATCGCAGATCACCATTTGAAAAGGAAATCGGTGTACGCTGGTCGTGGTGAGTGGAGATCACAAAATTGCTAATTTATACTTAGTCATATAAGAGAATTCTTTCTCAAATGGGCATGATGCATCTTGTTCTCGGTTGAATTAGCTACAAAATAATGATTCCCATCGAGTAACAGAAAGTCAAATAAAGAAAGAGGATGATCAGAATATCTGAATGCAAAATGATCAAAAGAGAAGATAAAAATATCAATAATAGTTTTAGGGGTATGGACAATAATGATGTTTAGAAAACTTCGAAATTACAGGCCGCTATATTTGAATAATTTAATATATAGTATAATGGTTGGATATTAGATACTAAGAAAATTGAAGAGAACGAAGGAGTTAAAAATAAAGAATTAATGCGTTTGTTGTAGGAAATTCAGATCTGGATAACGTGAGGACCATGTGATTCAATTTGGTGAGTTTATTAGTGCTTCCCAAATTTCCTTGACACCTGATGGAATTCTCTATCTTTGTCTCCCTGCACAGCCAAGAAGAGTATGACTCTAATGTTTCGGGGTAGTTTGCTTGATTTGCTGGATTAATTGTGCTATTGAAATATGAAAAACATGGAAGGCGTGAAAAATATTACAATATGCTTAGGGATTTTTAAAACACCTTATGTAAAATAATCGTAAAATCTCATCCAGTTTACCACCATATCTATTATCATCAGTAATATCATTTCGAATAATAATAAAATTATACAAATCTCTGGATCAGCACTGAAAATTATTGTTTCAGTTGGTTATTTCAACAATCAATCTCGCTGACAGAGGGAAAGGAAAGGTTTTACCCTGCGAATAAAACCTTCCTTTTCTCTCCCTGCAGCCGAGGGTTATGTAAGTCTTTTTTATTTTAGTTGGCTTTTATATTAACCCACTTCTTTATTCTAGCCGGTCAAGAACAGACGGAATGGCATGCTCTTTTTTGTGACTTGCCGTAGTCCGCAAATCACTACAACCCGTTGCATTTAATCTTAATTTTTCAAACACAAATTCTTTTTTCTCGCTGGCAAAATTGTTTTTCATTGAAGGCTTCTCTCTTGTATTATAATTATTTTATTATAGAAATAGCGAAAAGTACGGAGGCCAGGCACATTATATTATAGTCTATCAGATGGTATCAGGTTATTATATATTTTATTATTTGATATAGTCGTCGTGATACAGCGTCCAGGCAAACAATGAATCGAAATTCTGGTCGTTTGCTCTCAGCTTGAATTCTCACTTAAAGTTCAATCTCTTTTATTTCCAAAGTTATTGATGCTGCCACCTTTCTCTAATTCTTTTCCTATCATCCACACTCTCTTTCTTCCTACACTTCCTTTCCATCCTGCATTTCTAACTTTATTTTACCTAATACTACCCTTTCTCTCTACTGATATATCACCTTACTATGTCTTTCCTAAGCCGTTTATCCCTTTGGGCCGATATTTTGGCGCGGATTTGTGCATCTCACCACACTTTGACGGTCATATTTTTTTTTAATCTTGGCATGTTGCTTGCATCAACATAATCTCAGTCCAGTGCATGTAGTTTAATTTCGTTCGATCACCATATTTTCATGATTTTTTTTCAATTCTTCCCTTTGCTGCACCAAATTACCACTACACTGCCTATTCTTTTTATCTCTATACACATCTTTGTTTTTATTTTATATAATGCTTGAGCATCCTAACTGCAGTCGAGCAAGATTTAATTCTGCTACCATACCTTTTCAATTTGCACGAATTTGATGACGGCGAGCAAATTAGCTCCTTGATTTGATCAGAAATATCGAAGATAAATTCTGGTCGTTGATGTTCCTCGTAGCATCCTGGGCTTCCAGATCTTTTATTCTTTTCTTTTATCTTTGCTGTAATTTTGATTTTAAATTCAAGGTTATGAGCAATAGGAGCCTGAAAAATGGCTTGTTTGTGTGGGGCTGAACAATCTGATTTGATAACCATCATAAAAGTGGAAACTGAATATTTCTTAGTTTTTATCTCCGATATTTTTATGAGACTCGTGTAATTCTTTTCAATGATATTTAAAAAATATGGGTTAGATTTTTTTGATAAAATAAGTTTTGTTCCACCTATATGAAGATGGGCCTAATGTGATCGTTGGGGTGTAATATTTAATTCTGTGTCATTGGTATGACAAGTATATAAGGGCGTTGTGTTCATATTCAGAAAATTCACCCGGGCATGAAGAATACACAAAAGAATCAAATAAATATAAACAGATTAAACAATCGACCCGGAAAAGAACAAAATTCCAAAGGCTAAAGTTACATTTTTCCTGAATGGGACGAATAAAGTTGACCCGAACAATGGAAACGAAGCCGGTGGACACAATGAAAATGAACACCCGAAACAAAAGAAAATGCAATAGGACAAAAAATGTAAGTTTATGATTTCAGAGAAAAAGATAGAGAGAGGAGGGAGAGACATCCCCTTGGTTTGGTGAAGTCAGGTGGGGGGAGGTTCTGTAGAACTATGATGCCCAAAGTTTATAGCAAATAAATTCTCTCCTTGGATTAGTTGCCAAGAATCGAGGTAGAGTTGAAAGCATATTCAGAAATAGAGATTGTTAGGATATTTGTGGCTTGATTAATTAAGGCTAAATGGTTGTGAACCACAAATATGGGCAGTAGAGAGGCATAGAACGCCATTTGTTTAACCAGCCAGGAGAAACCGACCTCATAATAAAAACAATAAAAACAAAAGCATGAGAATCGTAAATCTGCGACAGGGTATGGGGATTAAATTACCCATCCGCAGGTTTCCTGAGAACAGAGAAAAAGAGTGTAGGTGTTTGGGTGAGAGAACAAGAGATGAAAGAGAGCAGTATTCTGATCATCCCTATAAGATACAATCGATATCCCATTCCCTGTTATCACCTGAAGTCGTTTGTTCACCCCAATTTTCACCCCTCCCTCCAATTGCTCTATCTTATGCAAAGTTATTTAATATTATTTTCCTTTATTTAGCTTTTTTTATTTCCTAAATTCATTTTCCGCCCAATTGTGAAAATATTTTGGAGAAAAATCTGTTATCGCTGATTGAAATTCCTATAGAGGCAAAGATTAGGATGTCGTCATCAGTGAAGCTAAAGGGAAAAGGCTATCGGTGTCTCACTCCTTTTATTTTATTAATCATCGAGTTCGTCCTAAATAAAGACACTTTATTGGTATATATTATTTATAGCAGATTTTTACAAAAACTCTGTATAATTATGAAAACTTAATTGAAGTTCCTGAGATAAGTTCTGTTTCACAATCCATGAATGCAATGGTTAGTGTTCTTTCGTAGCCATATTTTCTCCCTCACTATTTGCTGATCACCCCATCATGCTGGGTTTGTGTTAATCTATTGGATATTAATTTCTTCTAGGAGATTAATTAATTAATTGTTTTTTTAAGTATTCCTTACTAGCTTGGAAGTGGGTAAGATCACCAACTGTTCTAAAGGTTTGATTGTCACTTATCGTTTCCTCACTACTTTACCATACTTCATGATCTTAACGGCGCGCCAAAGTTTATCCAAATTGTAAGTAGAGACTTCACCTCATGTTATCATGATTCATCAAGTGTAGTAGGTCTTTGCTACCAGTTTTTTTAATGATCCATTCACTTTTTGAGACTCTTTCTCACCCTACACTTATTTATTTACAGTACTTACATATTGTGAATTATTAGGTCGTGTTTCATCTTCTGATATGCTTTTATCTCTCAATAATATCTGGAGATATCTTTGATATATTTCGAGGGATAATGGTTAGTTGCCCTTATTATTTTTGAGGCTTGTGTCAGGGTATGGCGTCATGGTCTCATCTCGAAGCTCTTCTCTATTCACTTCCCTCCTTTTCTATGCTCTTTGATTTCTCTTTTCCACTCCGACCATCTGTCTCTATGGTTGTCGATGGATCAGCCTCTCCTCTTTTCTCCATCAAATGCAGTGTGCTTCAATGTTCGGTCCTCTTCTCTACTGTGCTTCTTCCTCTCATCAACGATGCTCCTTTTTAAAAATATCCTAATGTCCATATAGGCTTATAACTGAATCTATTTTCATCCTCGCCTTCAAAATTCTGCTCTCTCTTCTCTTACTTGTTCTGATTCTAGAATAGTTGTAACTAGTACAATAAACATTTGTACAGGCTTTCTAAATGGATTAGACAAAATATTACACAAGAACATAAGAAAAGAAGGAGACTGCAAAAGACCATTCATGGCCTACACTTGGCTGCTTCTGTTTCAGTCAACACACAAAAGATTTCTTACCAGAGAAAAGTCATCAACATTGTCACCCTTTTTGTGCGAAGTTATTCACCTTTTGTCATGCGCATAGGTGAAAATTTTGATTCAGATAAATGTGCAAACCATGTAAAATGCAGAACTTTTTATTTTAAATGTTAAAATCTCGCTTAGAAAAAAAGGAATGAAGGGAAAAAAGGTCAAGTAAAGCAAATAATAGAACAAATAGAAAAATATGAACCCATTTCCGGTCCTAGTGGGGTCTCAAACCCCCTCCAGTATGCTCTACTTGAGGCTTCAGGCCCAGCTGAAAATCCTACAGCAGAAGTAAAAAAAAAATCGTATATAGACAGAGAAAGTTATGTGCAAAATTTCACAAAGAATATACACAAAAAAATAATGATAAATTTTTTCAAATAGGCTGTCCGCTTTATTACAATTTATAAACAAAAATCGCTATTGACCCGTCTGCAAATGCAGTGATAGTTCTTCGATGAAATTTGAAGCAGCCTGCGATGATAATATTTTATTGAAATTGAAATCATGCTCTTATGTTAAAAAATTGGAAGAAAAGTATTTTAGATAATAAAAAAAAAATTATTCATTAAGAAGAAAGGACATCCTCTTATTGCATTACCAAAGATCTTGGCTATACAGGCTATGAAGAGCTATTATAGCAATTTCCTCTGGCATTCCTAGAAAATATTACAAGTATCAATTTAAATATTACTATTACCTAATATCATCCAAGAAATCATGGCTAAGATATATTCTTTTCGGCAACACTTAATTTAGTCAAACACACAAACTAACATGCTTTTAGCTAAACTACATTGAACACCAATATTCCTCACTCATCTCTTATCATTCTCAGCATAAAGGTCAGTAATCATCCCTTCTCCATTTAATCATTTAACTCCAAACAAATCATATTTAGTTTAATTCATTGTCCCCTAGAAAAGCTTGTAGCTGTTTGGAGTGCGTGCGGACTTGTTTGCTCCGCCCCGTAACCTAACCGTATCTGAATATTGAATTGAGTGAAATTTAACTGCTGATCATGAGAAAGGCTAATTAAATCACTAGTATTAAACTAAAGTTAAAAAGCCAAGGAAATAATCAAGGATTAAAGAGATATAAACAGATACAAATCTCCTAGCCACTGATCATGTGCATCCGCGTGTTGATCAACCGATTTTCGCTTTCCATTGTGATATTTTGAGGCAGAAAGGTTTGTATAAGTGTGTTAAGAGTGTACTGGCCATACTAGTGTAGGTTAAAAACATGAAAATGTTGCAATATTCTCTATCTCAGAGAAACAATAGAAGTGGTCAAGTAGGCCTGGGGAAAGCGGCCACGCCACAACAAAGGACTCGCCACAACACAAACCAAGCCACCCCACCTACAGGTGTGCAGCCAAAAACAGGGGCAGGGAGGGATGCAACACAAGGCACAGAAGAACAGAAGAGAAATGTACCGGAGGGGCAAAAGGGTGTATCTATGGGCCAGATAGGAATTCAGGACCATGTGACTGGATTAAATGTGATGGGTGTAACAAGTGGATGCATTCTATTTGTATAAACATGCAGAGGGATGTCTTAACCTATTTCCAAAGGAACCAGATACCCAATATCTGCCCCCAATGTTCAGGTGATGTTACAGGTCTGTTCAAGGCTAAAGACTTCCTAAAGGATCTTGGAAATAAAATGGAAGAACTTGATCAGAAAATAGAATCAATAAACACTAGGGTATATCACCTTGAGACAAAGACAGACTTTAAAACTAGAGCAGAATTCCGGAAAGCAGTCTGGGAACACATAAATGAGTTCAAAGCAGATGAACTTGAACAAACACGCAGGAGACCTAACCTGATTTTCCAAGGGATTAAAGAATCCACGGCAGAGGACCCTACCAAGCGGCAGGATGATGATGTAACCAAAATAGAGAACATTACTTCCAGCCTAGGGATCCCGAGCCTGTTGAAATGATGTATGTAACCCGTTTTGGAGCCAAGTACTCTAATTCCAGGAGACCCAGACCCCTAAAGGCAAACAAAAGGAGGGGATCAGTAGAGGAAAACCAAGGTGTAGTAATTACACCAGATTGTACCCTCAAAGAGAGAGAAGTGCATGCTGAACTAACCGAGGTAATTGACTAATAAATGAGGATCTACAAGCAAGAGGAACCAGAGAAACGAAGTGGATAATTGCTAGGGGACGACTCAAACAAATCTCCACCAGAAAGTAAGAACCCTCAACAGGAAACGGGAACAGAACACTGAGCAGACCCCAAAATGTACACCATCAAGAGAACCAATCAATGCAAACAACACCAAGACAAGTAGCAAAAACTCCAAGCCCCTTTCGACCGACCCCAACACCTTGGAGACAGAGCCTGACTTACCCCCTCCAAGAGACCCAAGCACAGGCAGCCTCATAACATAACATAATTTCATGGATGACAAAAGCCACAAAGGCCTATCAAAGGTCATCCATATCCATCAAATCCCACCCACATAATGCATCCATAGGATTTTTTCAGATCATGCATCTACAATATACAACTTAACAATCCATAGGAATGTCCAACCATGCATCTACAATATATAATTTAAAGCCTCCATAGGAGTATGTCAAAAATAAAATCAAAGTACCCCAAAATATACAATAAAATGAAACTGCATCCACAGGAATGAGTCAAGAAACATATCCACATACCAAAAAGTAAGAAATTAACCCTCCATCCCCATATAATCATCCAGTCTGCGCTTGAAAACATTCAAGTTTAGGCTGTCTACAGTCTCAGGTGGCAAATCTGGGTTATAACTGTCTATAAAAGTGATCAACTGGCTGCAGTAGTGCATAAGGAGAAACCCCTATTAATTTTTGTTACTGAAACTAAGTTGAGCTCACAAGACACATCCTCCCACTACTTTGATTATGACTCGTACACTGTACATAGAAAAGATAGGGAAACTGGCTAGGGTGGCCGTGTAGCAATTCTCATGAGGAAAGATTTAGTTGTGACACTTATTTATTTACAGTACTTACATATTGTGAATTATTAGGTCGTGTTTCATATTCTGATATGCTTTTATCTCTCAATAATATCTAGAGATATCTTTGATATATTTTGAGGAATAATGGTTAGTTGCCCTTATTATTTTTGAGCTAGTGTTTGAGTATGGCGTCATGGTCTCATCTCGAAGCTCTTCTCTATTTACCTCCCCCTTTTCTATGATCTTGATTTCTCTTTTCCACTCCGACCATATGTCTCTATGGTTGTCGATGGATCAGCCTCTCCTCTTTTCTCTATCAAATGCAGTGTGCTTTAATGTTCGGTCCTCTTCTCTACTGTGCTCCTTCCTCTCTTCAACGATGCTCCTTTTTAAAAATATCCTAATGTCGATATAAGCTTATAGCTCAATTTATTTTCATCTTCGCCTTCAAAATTCTGCTCTCTCTTCTCTCACTTGTTCTTATTCTAGAATAGTTGTAACTAGTACAATAAACATTTGGACAGGCTTTCTAAATGGATTAGACAAAATATTGTTATGTATAATAGCAATCTCGTTGTCAAGAACTTCTCACAGGTATCACCTTTTCTTTGACGGTTCAGTAATTGAAACAATGGTGTGCGCAATCAACTTACTTGATTTTACAATAACGTGTAGTCTTTTTTGAACTGCTACATCACACCAATACAAAGGTATCCCTTTAATAAGCTGAGTATCCTTTATATGAGGTCACAGTTGTTGGCACAAAAGAGTCCGCGGGGAGTGGGGAAACTGATCATAGTTATGATCTTCCTAACAATTTCTGCATGGCAGGTTTTAGGTCTCCCTCTTGGCTGCTTGGCAAACAAGTTAGGAGACGACCAATGAAAACTTAAAGTTGCGTGCCATCATGGCGCGACTGCTACCGTGGACGTAACCCACAATACTTCGGTGGATTCAGTTTGCCTTTTTGTACTCTTTGAATTTGGCATACTCGCGGGTGAACTACGATTTGATAAAACGCTTTCCTGTACCTAGCTAGACAACTGCGTTGTTCCACACTCCTAGGCACAGTCTTGTCCTGTGTCGCATTCTTGGACATCTTCACGCACGCTACCCCTCCCAGTAAGGTGACGAGCGGTTTCGATAGCGTTTGTTCCTTGTTCTCAGAACCGGTTCCTGCACAAGCCTTTGGAACCATGGACTTTCTGGAGGAAGCTTCTTCTATTTTAGCTGGCTTACTTTGTTGTTGTAAGCGTCTTCCAGCGCTTGAAGTAGGCCTAGCTTGTAAACTTCTCATTTCTTGCTTTTGTTTTGCTTTAGCGGCTTGTTTGGAGATTACATTTATTTTGCTTTGCTTATTTGTTTTAGGGGTAGGTATTTTTACTATAGATTATTAATTGGTTTACATTGATTACAGTGATGTATTCCTTATTAGCATTCGACAAGAAGAGGAGAAACACCATCAAGTGGGCTATATCAGGATATGGCTAAAAATACCTGAGAACTTCCCTAACGAAGTCTTTTTAAAAATCAGACTCGTAAGAGGTACAATACAAAAACAAAGAATCGGGTGCTTAATTAAACGAGTCAAAAGATAAAAGAAAAATAAAATATCAAGACAAACAAAAACACTAAAAAAACAAAGGGTTTCATGCTGGAAATAATATAACCGAAGGAAAATCATACGGCAAAACGAAAGCCTTTGCCAGGCAACTTGGTACAAATCATCCGCACCCTCACCGTACCACATTCATCTCTTTTTTTTTAATCATAACCATCTCATCAATACTCATCCCATACGCAATATATTCTGCCTATCCTATATTTTCACTCTTCATCACATTCAACACTTATATTACCCAACAGCCTGATGATCAAAATATCCTGAAGCTGCATCATGCATGCAACACATAATATAACTTGTTCTGAAGAGAATGTATTCTTAAATCAACCTTAAATTATCACATAGAGTCATATTGTTTTATATTCATTTTATTAATCTTTTCTACCATCCTATCATCACTCCAAATATCAATAATGGAAAATTTTGTTGATTAGCTAAAGTTTAATATACATGAAGAGTTTGTTATGATGCTTTGAATATTCTAACTGACGCCAATGTTCTTTAATCTCTAGACCAAACATTACTTGCAATGTAATGTTGGAATCACTTGATATCAGTAAACAATGGCAAATTTACACTTTTAGGAATAGTAAAAAACTCTCCACATGGACATGTTGAAAAGGTAGAGTGACAAAATTGCTTCGCACCATAATTTTAAAGAAGTTTGATATTTACATTGTATAAAAATGTGGAAAGACAAATATAAATTTAAACAAAATAAATATTATTTATTAACAAAGGAAATAAGAGATACAAAAAATTATAAAAACTTGAAACAAGAGTAAGATTACATCAAAAGAATAAGACTTGACCGAAGAGGTTGGTCATTAAAGTGTTCTTAAGGAGACCAAGAGAAGGAAAGGAGCGTTGATGGTTGGAACTACATTACAAATTGAATGAGCGTAGATTGAGAATGGCTGTTCCTTCATACAACACAAATTACTACGAAGTACTCTGCTTCAGGTTTTTATTAATATTTAAGTATCTATAATTGACCCCTGTTAATAAATCCGGCAATTCTCTTTCAATTTATCTCTCCGCGGATCTTTATAAAACGTAAGTATCAAACATTTCCGCTACAATGGCCGTTACGAATATTTTAGTTAAATTTGGAAAAATTTCTCTTTTGAAAATTGAGAATCTCCATTGAAACCGCATCCAAAAATGATTCGGCTGTTTTTATCAGCGAGGAAGTACTTTGTAAAGGCGCTATTTAAAACCTTAGTAGATGTTTCTAAATGAAAACGAGAGCAATTTTCGGCATCATGATATTCTTTAAGAGAAACGACCATGGGAGAGAAAGATACGGGCTGCCAAGTTATAAATAAGTTGAACAACCATTCGGTAGTAGGTGTTTATGAAACAAGGGTTAGATTACGGAAAGGTTATCTTCAGTTAGCGGATGGTTCAAGTCTGGAATAATCTACCACAAGTTGTTAGCGGTTTAGCAACAAAATCATGAAAAATTAATTTACAAGTTTATTAATCAAAAGTATAATTAAAATTAAAAAAGGGGTACATAATATAACAATAGAAACATTCTTGAAATACATAAACCGTAATCATCTATAATACTTTTCTCGTGAACTAAATTTAAATAGGATGATAAAAGGCTCTTCAACAAAAACCTCTTAATTTAAATTGTTACGGCACCGTAAAATTTTGAAAATAACCATTAAAGGAAGAAATCAAAACTCTGTCCTCAATAGAATTTCGAAAATGGTCGCTAAAAAAATCTCCAAAAATATTGGCACAACTCAACAAAGGTTGTCTGAATTCATTTTATGGCTGCTGATAAAAATGACATAATTCAATTCTCATTCACTTTTGGCTCGACTTTTTCCGAGACTTTTCTTGTCTTATACCTTAGCTTTTCATCTTGGTTCTGCTTGTTCAACAACGCCTTCTCTCTTTAAAATGGGGATGCACGCAAAAGAAATAATACAATTTCTGCTCTAAATAAAACGCTTCGGATTTGAAGAATTATTAATAGATGAGATAATATCATGAAGTCCGAGCCCTCTCTGTAATCCTCCTGGAAAACTTTGTTTTTATGAGGTTGAAGAAACTGAAAAAAATAATAATGTAAAATTTTAGCCTGATAATAAATAAAGCACTTTTTATTGCTATTATTTTTTATATACTATTCGTAGCAGAGATACCTGTCGATGCCCGTATAAAATGTGCATTTATTCCAGGCAACCACGGGCAAAAAGTCGTCACAAATAAATACAGATACATTTTGTTTAAAATTTTTATATTGCTGCACAAAAATAGCTTTACCCTTTTATTATTATTATTTTTAGGTTGAAGGCAGATTATGGAGAGGTGCGCACACTCCCTATCATATAATATACTTAAAATGAGTAAACGTTTTCCGCGCCGCCTGGCAATATACGTTCATGCGTAACTGACCGTCAGTTATGAATAAACAACGTTGTAGCCATAGAAACAGATCGAGGTTCTTATCTTCTTCTTCTTCTTCTTCTTCTTCTTCTTCTTCTTCTTCTTCTTCTTCTTCTTCTTCTATTACTCGATATTTTAAGAACTGGATTCTTTGAATTATTTTCTCTTGGTTTGGATGACCTTTTGTAGGTGGTTGAATGTACAGGAGGAGAGATGGGGGATAGTGAGAGGGGAGTGGGTGGGGAGAGATTTGAGAAGAGGAGAGATAGAGGGGAGGGAGATAATTTATTTCTCATGGTTTCGAAGTCCTTTTGCATGGGGGTGAGAGTGAGTGTAGGGGGGGGGGAGAGGTAGAGAGGTAGAAGGGAGTGGAGAAGGGAAGGGAGATGGGGGGGGAGAGAGAGGGAGGTTAGAAATTGTTTTTTTTATTCCTATAAATAGACAGACAAGGACAGAGACAGGCATACTTCATTTTTATTATTTAGATTAATCTTTCTCGCTTCTGTCAACCTACACTTTCTTCTTTACTTTGTAGCCAATCCCATCTTTTGTGGGGCAAAGACATTTCATCTTATTAAATTCGCGCTAAAAATAGATCAAACCTCAGCAGGAATGTCTTTCATTTCTTCCTCCGTTCATCACCCGACCTTTGTAGCCTCTCCGGCCATCCACTCTCCTCTTTCTCTTTGATAACAAATTCCTAAATAAGAACAAACCATATTTTCAGATTTACCCTTTGATAATTATACGAGGGAATAAATCTGGGAATTTATTGTTTGGAGCTTTTGATTTAAGAGGCGACCAAGGCGCGTTCATTCGTCAAATTTTATTGGGTTTCTTATTATTCGCAAAATTGTATTAGTGGAATGTTATGAATGAATAAATGAAAAAGATGATATTATTCGTTTAAAGAGACGTTAGGAGGATAACAATTAAATATAAAGGAGACCGCATTTGAAGTGATTTTATTTACTAATACGTTCTTGCGCTTTGCTATTAAGATTAAAATTTAAAATCTAGAAAAAAGTAGCCATGGTTAAATTTTTATAAATTTTCTGAACTTTCTCAATTATAATAATTTTAAGAAAGAACTTTAAACTAAATTTTCCCCCTTTCAAAATATAGTTATAGATAGAAGGTATATAAAAATAAATTTTCGGAACTTCACCAATCATAATTCTTTGGGTTGTAAAAAATTCACAAAATTTCGATGCTTATAAAAATTTCTGCACTTCACCATTTTGTCTTTGATATTATAAAATAATTATTAGAAATAACTTTGATAAAAAACATAAGTCATAACCAAACCCAGAGGAAATTATTATTCAAATAATAAAAAAAATCCCCTTCTTAAATTATAGTTAGTGATGATGATGATGATGATGATGATGATGATGATGATGATGGGATTAAAATGTCCAATTAAACTTTGTACCTATTTGTAAATAAGATTGCAAGCTATAATGATTCCTGTTGTTTTACATTGATTAACGTAAGTAATGTAAACGTAAAATGAAGCAACTAACAATCATAAGCGTATAAACTACTTCACCCTTTGAATAAAACCTCTTTCTTTATATATTGTTTGGTTTTGCACATTTTTTTTAATTAATCTTATTTTATCAGGCAGCATCAAGTTAGATACTGCGACCTCAATTCATTTCGTAAGAGAATATTTTTTTTTTCTTCAATTGTTACACTATATTGTATGGTCCCTTAGCAATTTACATAAAGGAACTGAAAGGTATAACTCAGCTAGGTAATTAGATTAAGTAAAATGGTTTATTCCTTACTTCGGCTACGCATTGTTCGAACATATTTGGAAACAAAAAAGTTGCGTAACTTATTTTGATATTACTAAATTTTGCAGAAGTGAAACAGATAAACTTTTTTATAAACCTATATTGGTATTTTAACATCATTATCTTTTTACACGCAACGTTGGTCCAGTCACTTTGATTTTTCATCTTAATCATTATTTTTTACCAAGGAATTTCTTTCAAATTTCTCTAAAAATTAGATTTCATTTCATCGCAGAATACTTTAGTATCGATATTTTACTTGCCAATTTTAATATCATTTTTGGATTCTGATTTCAATTTTAGGACAGCCAGCAACTGTAAGTATCTTTCTCCCCTGTTTTTAAAAGTGGGAGACGCTTTGTCATACAAATCTTATTTTAAGCTCCTCTAACACTGTAAAAAATGGTGTTAGTCAAAACTATAATATAGTTTTTACTTTAAGTGAATAAAAGTCGTTATGGGGTGATGTTTATTAGGTTTCTATTTAGAAATAATTATTTAGAATTTTAATTTAAAATCGTAGTAAATTGGTAAGAAGGTTTACGCCCTTTCACACCTTATTAACTGACCAGAACACTGTCTAGTTATACTCCATTAGCTCGCATTATCTACTTTACCGCATCTTACTTGTGCCCGTAACGGGACGAATGAGGTTCATTACGACTCGTTCCTTGCAATTTTTGTGGCCTATTGAATATTTTAGCCCACGCCTATTTCGTATCAAATCCTTCCTCTTGGCCTTCTTCTGTGTGGCCTCGTTCAATCCTTCTGTTTCTTTGGTGAGGACAGCCAAATATTTTTGTCCTTCTGCGTAGCCGTCACGAATCTTTTATCCTTTTATGCCACGATTACTGAATAGCTATTGATTAACTTCCTCAAACTCAAACATGAGAAAACAGATTTAAAATCTTAAACACCTCAATTCTCCCTTAACTGACCTACACAGATGTGTGTACAGACAAAAAAGACCTCTTCGATTGAAAAATACCATCCTTTCCTGGTTCCTCGCCCATCGGTGATTGCGCCTTCTCTGTAGTTGCTCCTAACTTGTGGAATGATCTGCCTCCTTGTCTGTCTATTTATAGGAATAAAAAAAACAATTTCTAACCTCCCTCTCTCTCCCCCCCCATCTCCCTTCCCTTCTCCACTCCCTTCTACCTCTCTACCTCTCCCCCCCCCCCCCTACACCCACTCTCACGTGACTAAAAAGCTTTTAAAGTATCATTGAGACCATTTTTAGTTTTAAGTCGCGTGCGAATCTAGTCGCAAGCGACTCTACATCTCACTATGTCGGTCGGTCACCGATTTGCCTTTTTTGTTTTTGTAATAACATTGTATCTATTCGGCCGATTCTAACGATAGTTGAGATCCTGATGTTGTTTTACATCCTCTTTTGAATTATATAATCTTCAAGGTCCTTTCTAGGTTAGTCCTGTAATTATTAAAAGTTTGAAAGGTCGTAAGGACATAAAACAGAATAAGTTATAGCACGCGAGATTTTGGTCAGCAAACCTTGTTAGCAAGAACTTCAGTCGCATTGTTTTGTTCATTTTCATTTGTAATCATTTCTCTGCCAAAGGAAGCGCGGTCATCTGCAATTTTTAGGTTTGATATTATCTTTTTAGTCGCGGCCACGCGCCTCTTTAAGTTGCTATGTTGGTCCGTCGATCGGATGGAAACCCTTTTATTTTCCTGAGAGTTATTGAGATTTTCGAAGGTCGTAAAGTCAGATGATTCCTATCTTTGTTTAATAATAATTTGTTTGTTAATTTTTTTTCTAAATTGTAGAAATCATTGAGAGCACGCGACTTATGTCTGTTTTCCTTGTTATAGTTGTTTTACACAATTAAATTGCCTGACTGTTTTAGTTATTAGAAGCTTTTAAATGAATCATACTCAATATTTGATTTTAAGGTTAAATATATGTAAAGAATCACTTTCCTCCTCCTCTCTCTTTACCCCCCCTCTCTCTCTCTCTCTCTCTCTCTCTTTCTCCCACCGGAAAATTTTCACTTTGGAGTTATCTGTTCTTCTCCTACAAATTGATTATGGGATGCATAAATTATCCTTTTCCAATAATATTACTAAAGTTTGAGGATCAGTAAAATTTGTTTCGATTATATCTTTAATTCTATTTTCTACCTTATCATCACCCTATATCTTTTCTATATCTTTCTTTCCCTTTCTCATTAATTTTTATGGACTCATGGAGAACACCAGGGAATAAATAACTAGAGAAGGGGTAATTTTCTCCAAAATACAATGAGGTACAAGGGTACATTTAAAGTTCATTTTCTAGTAATAAAATAGTTGAGGCGATGGTTTTAAGATTACAGAGGATTAAAAATTCCTTGGGACCAGAAACAGAAAAAAGAAACAACTATTGTGGGTCATTATAGTGAAATAACGATGCCTTGGTGTATTAAGTCGTTAAAATGTTACTTATTTCTCCGGTTCCTTAAAAGCTTTCCCGTGCGATCTATTGATATCAATAAATAACACCATCTGTGATTTTTCTGTCTCTTTATCGAACTGCAATTCCCTCGCTATGTTTGTACACATCTTTTGTTCTTTCAAAATGGTATGGTTTTAGTAAGGTAAACTACAATGCACGTAATGATATGGTTATTATAGTACTGAGTATCCAACTTCACACTATAGCAGGCATGCGTGGAGGACGCTCTTTATTTACGCAAAGTGGATGAAGAGGAAACTCCAGGTTTGACCGATGCAGTGAGAAGTTGATTACTCATTGCTCTAGTATCCTCGTGGTATTGTATTGACTAAATCACTAAAATGACCACCATTGAGAAGGATTGAAAGATCCCTCATAAAACGTCTCTAAAGAGAAGGTTTTTGTACCTCTTCCTATATAAGACCCTTCAATTAATTTTTAGGGGTCAAACTCTCACCCTTTCTAAAAAATTCCTTTCTTGCAACACATTTTATACCAATTTTTCCAAACAGTCCCAAAATATGAGATGTTTTCAAGAGTAAAGAGAAAATACCAACGCTGCTTCGATTGACACAGCGCACACTACATACCCGTATTTGCGCACGTTTTGGAGTCAGTAACAGAACTGGAGCTCCACTCACTACTCCTGAATTCCCCCCTATCCAAATACACTACGGAAATAGACATCTACACCATAAACCCAACTTAAAGATGAAGCAAACACCGAAAACCAACTTTGTACAATTAAATCTCTTTATATTAGAATTACAAACCCAACTTTAATATTGAACACAAGCTCATTCGCACTTAAACTACAGCTATAAACACCGACAAATCACACTCGCCTAAACCACTCCCTCAAAACACAACCCATATTGTTCAAATCTTTTCATTTTCTCAATTATTTTACAACGAAGACACCCATGATAATAATTAATCTCAGTTTTAATTAAAAAAACAAAGATATTATCTTTTCTTTAATAGTTAAAAGCCCTGAATTTTTATAATTTGAATATTGCTACCTCTGCTGCTTCCCGTTTCCCATAAAATTAATTTATAAATATCTGATAACTTGTCTAAAAATTTCTTATCACTAACTCTATAATTCTATAACGGGATTTTTGAAGATGGGCGAAAAATTAATAAATGTTGTTTTTTTCCTTAGACCTAAGTTTTTTGCGTGTTTTTTTTTTAAATATTTACAAATCGTGAAGTTTAGAAAATGTATTAAAGTAAGGGATGGATGTTTGTTATTTTTTAGTATATAAAAGCAATTTCAGGTGAAAAAAGCTCTCTTTTTTTAGACCAAATCCCCGTAGGTATATTTAAAAATTTTAGCAAAGTGATTTCTAATAATTCTTTTATAATATAAAAAAACAAAATGGTGAAGTTCAGAAATAAATTTAAGTATCAAAATTTTGTGAATTTTTTAAAAGCCAAAGAATTACAAATGGTGAAGTTCAGAAAATTTATTTTCATATATCTTCTTCTATAACTATATTTTAGCAACGTGATATTTTGAAAGGGGAGAAATTTAGTTTAAAGTTCCTTGTTAAAATTATTATAATTGGCGAAGTTCAAAAAATTTATAAAAATTTAACCATGGCTGTTATTTTAGATTTTAAATTTTAATCTTAGGAGCGAAACGCAAGCTCCTCCCGTAGGGGAGAGTGGTAAAGCCATTGCCTAGTGTTTATATGAATTCCTAATGCCATATCCTTGAAACGTCGGTACCAAGAATTAAAATATAATAATAAACTTCATAAATGTAACCTGCTTATTTATCCTAAATATATATATATATAAAATTTTGAAATAAAAACGCATACCACATCAAAGAATAGAACGGCATAATTTTTTCTTCGGAAAAATATTATTACCTTTTCTAAAAATCCGTACCCTAGTTTGTTGTATTTATATATATTTATATTTATATAGATTTATAAATTATTCCGTTTTATTCTTTGATGCCGTATGCGGAAGTTATTTCCTCATTATCCCGTGCTCATAAGAGATAGACATATCAATCAGGTGTGTTAAATGTCGCTCTATTTCTCTGACATTAGAATTTTTTTAAATGCTTTTTGGAATAAATATTTAGACTTCTGTTTTAATATGTTTTTTTTTAAAAAAAGGTAATTAGCTTAATTATAATTATGAGAAAAGCACCTACTACTGAGCGCGAAATACCCCCCGGGCCAGATTCTCATTGGGGTAGAGGGAGGTTTACTCGCTCGCATTATGTGTGTTTGACACACTCGACTAATGGAAGAACACTTCGTAATCCTTGGGCGTCACCCCTCTCTGGCCATGAATTTGTGGATATGAGTCCTTACTACTCCATCGGCAAATATCAAGAAGGGACGACAGATTGTTTCTATTTTGTAATTAAGTCTGGAATGCAAATGATTAAGGTGGTGTGATTACCTATGGAGGTGATGATTCGTGTTGCCCTACATAACTTGCGTATATGCCCTCTGGGTATCCTGATCATGGCGTTGCTCAACAATTGTTACTCCTCTCAAATAGATGCTGCTGCTCCTAAACATAAATAATCAGACCCTGCTTCGACTACTCTCCTAAAAGGTGATACGCTCTAGAAATCAGTTGTTCGGATTCCACGTTAAGCTATACTGTAGGTCTTCAGTGATGAACAAAAAGAATTTTAAATGATTTCAGATCAGGAATAAAAACCCTTTTCAAATTAATATAACATAGTTATATTTTTAATGATAGGTTGAGGTAACTTATATCTGTTTTGAAGAGGGTTTGTAAATGTAATATAAATGAAATATTGGCTTCTCAAATTATTTTAATAGTTTCAATACTTTCACTAAACAAAAATACGACGGTATGCTATTAAACAGATGAGATAGGATATTATCTGATTGTTGAGTTGTTATAGCCGCCGAAATGGGGATTGGGATTCGAGATCCATTGCTATTTCTACCCTTGATAGACCTTCAATTTACATCTGTGCTGCTATGTATTGGGTTGAGGAAAAGTTCTTGCGTTTTTTTTAATGTTATGTTGATTTAGGTTTTGTAGACGTGATTTGTGCAAATATTAAGAAACAATAAAAAATAATGAGAGCAAAATTTGCAAAGGTTAGGCTACGTCTCTTAACAGCGTAGACTGTTAGGCTTTAGCTTAGGCTACGTCTTGAAGTTGAGTAATAAGTCATTGCGGTTTATTTAAAAGTTGTGTTAATTTAATTTTTGTTCTGTACCCTCAAAATGGAATGTCAAGTTGAAAGAAAGGCGCATTTTCGACACTAGTTATTCAATTTCAATCGAGACGGGAACAATGCAAACGCAGCCGAAGCTCGTCGCGATATTTGTGCTGTGTAAGGAGAAAATTTTTTATCAGAAAGGACAGCTCAATGGTGGTTTTCACGTTTTAAAAACGCTCATTTCAAACTTAATAACGAATAACGTTCTGGTCACCCCATTATTAGATTAAGATCAATTGAACGACCTTCTTTATTAAAATCCTCATCAATCGACTAGAGAATTGGCTGTACAATTAGCGTGTGATCATAAAACTGTAGTGAATCACCTTCATTCGATGGGGAAGTTCATAAACTCGGTGCATGGGTTCCGCACGCTTTGAGCGAAAGCAACAAACCTTAACGCTCCACGATTACCGCAGGTTGGCTTACTAGTCACAAAGCTACTCGTGGATATAATGAGAGATTTCTTCACCGCATTATCACTAGCGACGAAAAGTGGTGTCTTTATGTCAACATGAACCATCGAAAACAATGGCTTAGCCCCAATTTGAAAACAATTCCGCGATTAAAGCAAGGACTTCATCCACAAAAAGACGATGCTGTGTGTGTTGTGGGATCTTGAATACATCATTCTTTATGAGCTCCTAGTTCAACAAATGTATCGACTCGCCGAAGCTATTCGTGAAAAGCGACCTCATCGACCTTATGGAGTCCTTCTGCAACACGACAATGCTCTTCCTCACATTGCAAATATGACAAAAGATGCCATCCAAACGATTGATTGGGAACTCCTGCCGCATTCTCCATATTCGCCAGATCTGGCTCCATCGGATTTCCATCTGTTCCGATCGCTCTCCAACAATTTGCGCAGCGTTTCGTTCAATACTGATGTGAAATTAATAACCTGGTTAGACGAATTCTTCGAGTCAAAATTGAGAGATTTTTATTGCAGAGGCATTGAAAATCTAGTTAAACGTTGGTCAGAAGTCGTAAAGAACAACGGTGGATACATTATTGATTAAATTGCATATTGTCATTAATTAAAAATTGAGTTTTTTTCGAAAATTGTTAATGGTAATGAATAAATTTTATAAAACCTCAAGAACATATTCCTCAAGCTAATACATTAATGATGGAGAACAAAGGTAGCCCTAAATCTTTTGGTCAGGTTAAATAACAAGTTAACAGTGTGAGCAGAGGCAGACAGTCAATTTTGTAAATTTCATTGTCTTCTTATGTTTAGATACAAATGTAATGTTCTGTTGGCTCTTGTTTGTGGGGTTGTTTGATGTTATCTTGGTATCATCTAAGGACGTTTGTTTGCTATAATTAGAGATTGATTTTCAAGATTTTCGTGGGCAATTATTAAGTTGTTGAGGAGGAAATATGATAGCATGTAGTAATGAGATTTGTATGTATGAGAATAAGGGGAAATGGTTTTAGATTGATGAGGAATAGCGATTGAGGAATTTTGTTTACTTTTGTGTATAGGTTGATGACTTCTTTTTAGCACCAAATAATTAAATGGATTTGGGTGTATTTATTGTAGATTTTATGTTTTTGAGTATGGGTCTATATTTAACTGCCGGAAGGTTTAAGGTGATTAAATTTGGTGGTGAGAATGGAATGTTATTATATCCAAGAGCGTAAAGTCCCCAATCAGCAAGTGCCAAGTTTTAAGTATCAAAGATGTGTTGATAATGGCAAAGCTACAGAAGAATCAGATTGCGACTACAAGTGAATAAACCTTTATAAAACCTTAAGTGGCAATTAAAGAGTAAGGGAATAATAATGGCTCGTGTAAAGAATAGGGAAAAAGTTGCATGATATTATGTTGATTTTAACCTTGTGTATGGGCGTGAGACTATGTTGTTAAAACGATAACTAATGAACCAGAGTGAAAGCTGTTCAAATAGTTTGGAGAGTGATTCTTGATATACGAGTAGACAGACTTTGTTAGAGATTTAATATAGATAAGTTTCAAGGTGTGAGAAGGTTAAGAAGACTACCTGTTAGGTGATATGATTCATTTAGATGTATAATTTTATTGGAGTTTGAGGGAATGGGAATATTATTGCACTGGTCAATCAGCGGTATATTGTTGAGATCTGAGGGATTTGTGGCTTTTTGAACGATTTGATGACTCTCCTAACGTTTACTTGGACAGTGAGTGTGGGCTGTATGTCTTTTGTTATTTGTGTTATTTCTATGTGTCTGTAGGAAGTTGGTGGTTAAGTGGCCTTTTTAAAGTTTTGTGGAAGCGTTGTTATATTAAATAAGAGTATTTTGTTGCAAATAACTTTTTAACCTTGATTCGTAGTGGTGGTTTCGTCTGATTTATTTTATTTAGGGTTCTACAGTATTTCGTTAAATAGTGTTTATGAGTTATTGTATGCATGTATTGTTCCTTTTTTTCGTTGTTTTGATATAAAATTCATGATTTTTAGAATTGAGATGTTGGATTTGTTGTAATTTTTGATATGTAGGTGCTATGCAGTATCTTACTCTACATCAATTTCATTTATACAATCTTAGATTTGTTTTGTGAAGGTTGGGATGTATGTTTTCCAATAATACTGAAACTAGTGTTGATATAAATGCATGTGCATTTTTCTCCCCTCGCAAGCAACCATGTATTTTCAAGAATCTACACTGTAATTCTTTCATAATTTACACAACTCACCAGCAAAAGAGACGCAAGGAAACTTAGCCAAATTGCTTCATCTGAAATCGCAAACACTGCATGCCTTCATAGCCCCTTGGGCAGCTTAAATAATCTGCGGTTATGAAAATTACTTATATTTTTCATTCTTCCAAATTTACCACATTTCTTTAAATATAAATGTATCCAAAAACTTTCAGGACAAGAAGCTCTCCCTGAAAACCAATTGTGCTATTCCCTTGAACACACCACCACACTTCCATGAGCACTTGTTTATATATTTCTGGCTAAGTATTGATCCCTTCCCCGAACACGCATAAAGCTCATTAGAGCCAAACATGACCACATCTTGTACCACTCTGATCCAGCCCAACTGTATAATTAAAAACATTATATACCTGTAGAGAGCACATATGAACCTCTCCTGACCACACATATACTGTGTGCGGGTATACATTTTGCGAAGCCGAAATATATGTATATATCAGTCTTCTTGTGTGGTACTAACTGTGAGGCTCGGAGGTGGTTTTATCATGCTATGGCGCTGCTAGTCTTGATCAGGGCCAGGGGAGAGGTTTTTTGGTTAGGGAAGAATGGAAACTAGAACTAATACCACCATGTTCTCCTAAGACTTAGAGCCGCCAATCATCTAGAAATTGCATCTATTATTATCAAAAATGATGTTATATTTCAGCAAGGCAATGCCTTATGTCATGTCATGCATCCAACTACACCAATAAATGGTTTGGCGAAATCTGGATCACTCTTACGTAGTGGCCACAACGTAGCTCAGACTTAAGTCCAAACTAATACTTGGGAGTGGTTGAAAACTCAAAAGAAGAACCTACAGGAAAAGTTAAACAAATTATAAAATTTACAAGGTTAATGTGGAAATTTGATGAAATAGATACCACAAAAAATTATAGCTGTAATTAAAGCAAGAAAATTTCTAACTAATAATTAGAATAATTAAAAATAAATAAATATCTAATTATATAGCGAATTTATCTACACAAGTAGTTAATTACATTATAGAAATGATTCCATATGATCATTAATAATTTTGGCCATATATATATATATATATATATATATATATATATATATATATATATATATATATATATATATATATATATATATATATATATATATATATATCAGTTAAATTAATAAAAATGATGTTTTGCTATTTTTTCTATCAAAATGTTTTATTTTAAAATACAAATGATTTAAAAACTAAAATTTGGTCGTGATTCTGCACTAAACACTTTGGAAAACCAATAATTTTCTTTCTCCTTTTTTCTCAAATTTCCCTTCATGTCTTAAATCATTCCTAATTACTTTGGAGAACATTTCTTGGTTTTGAATTGCTAATCATATGCAACAACCATTATGAAAACGAATTAAGTGGATATAATTTAAACTATACATTAATAATACAGTATATCGTTTAAATATTTAAATTTATAAGATTATTTACAGTTTTACAGTATGTTGAGGGAAATAACCGATACTCAGCCATGCAGCAAATTGAGTTTTAGGTGAATTTCTGAAGCAATGGTTCCATCGACTCCTCTCGTACCTAATAGTAGAGCAAGATTCTTAAATTTGCAATCCAAAAGAGTCTTACAAAGATGGGCCATGGTTTGTGAACCAATAGTTGAGGATTAAGCTTTTAATTGAAGAAGATTGAAGACAGTCGTGGAAACCGCCTTTGTGGATAAAAATAGAGAAAGGACATTGACTGATTCACGCATAATACAAAGCAAGTTTATTTTCCTTTATAAAAGGACCAATATATTATTTATTAAAGAAAATTATTCAATATTAATCCGGGGGAAATGTTACAAAAACAATTTAAATACTCTAATACATGACTACTTCATACATTTTCTCATATATATATGTATATATATACAAATGTATACATTTCAAGAAGGAATACCGCAAAGTTTCTTGTGATTGAGATGGATTTTTCACGTTTTTGTCTTCAGCTGAGAAATGTCTTTTTGGAGTCGTTGGAAGAGAACATTAATTTGACGGACCAGGAAGACGCCAGGTGAAGTAAGATAAGTTGTGGGGCCATTCACGGAGCTCGTCTGTATTGCCGCAGAAAATTCCGCTTGGAAGAAAAGGGAGAAGGTTAGACATGGTTGCATAAATGGGATAAAATTATATAGATGGGAAAACATAAGATGTACTTTTGTGTGAGAAGACATAAAATGAGAGTAATGAATAAATCGATTAATTAGATAGTATTTTTGTGGTTCGCTTCCTCACTGATTCGTACATGACATCTTTAAAGATGGCAATGAAAAGTAAATGTATGTGAGATTCAAACAACCGACCCCTGTCAGATAGTAAAGACATGGAGAGGTAAATCTAATCTGCCAGTCTTTGAGCAATTAACCATACACTCGGGTAGATTCATAGTTATTCAAAGGTTTCGAACCAGTACACAAAAATTCTCTATTATAACAAAGGAAAAAGCAAATTCATGACTTGGAGGAATTTACATTTAAAGAATATAGTTTAAGCAAAAGCCAATTGTCATAGGTAATTTCTAACCATGACAACCCGTTAGTTACTTTTAGTACTAAACGTATTAGTCTGTATGAAATCTTTGATAGCTTGGCTGTGGTGGGTACAATGAAACTCTTGAGGAAGAGGAGTATCCGTGGTATTGAGTGAAGAAGGGTGCCCTCGATAATTTGAGGATATGCTACTTAAAGTGGAAGTGAGGAAATATTTTAATTTATCTATGATGGTCAGTCAAGAAGATCCACTCTGGTGTCAGGAGGAAAATAGCGAAATGAGATTAAAAATGCCGCGAAATAAAGTTCCTTACAAATCTTAACGTCTGGGGGGGAGGGGGGTGCACGAGCAAGATTTTCCAGCTCTATATATTTGAGTCACAAAGGAGAGAAATAGATAGTTTTATAAAAAAATAGTTATTGTGACGATTGTTGAAATGATAGTAAAAGACGTGGACAGAGAGGGAGAGTGTATTATGTTCGTTGTATGGGAATTAGGAATCGAATGATTTACATTAGCATGAAAGTATAATATTAAGGTTAGTTTAATTTACATGAATATACTTTATATTAAAGTGCCAAAAATTTGTTAGAAGGTTATTCCACCGATATTCACTCATATAAGACCTCTTTTATTTCTCAAAGGGGTCCCACAGATTAAAGAGGGATCTGACCCTCGGATATCTATTATTAAAGATGACCCGAATCTTAAATTTATCCTCCGAATTACCACAACCGATGTGGCCTAACTTCACTGCAATTAATTGCCAAAATCCTCCCAAGGTTAGTCCGGGAACTATTAAAAGAAAACTAACTATGTGTCGAATTGCCCCACTTGTCCAAAATTTTTAAGGTGGTAAGGTCAGATGATATGCTTCTTGATCGATATTAAGTCTGTTAATTAAATCTTTTTTAAAAAACTATTGAAAGAATTGAGAGCACGCGCCCTAGGTTTGTTGACCTTGTTTCCCCATATGTAAGCTATGAGACGTCTCATCACTGAATGCCTTGATTAAAGATTTCCGTGTGTCCGGTTTAGCCTTTAACGAACTGAATGAGGCTTCTCAGTCGCTAAAGACGGCGTGCCCTGGAGGCCGGAAGAAGTCACGCCTTTCTCATGCCCTACTTATAGACGAAAAATGGAGAACGCATCCTCATTCTTGATTCGAATTCTCGATCTCAGAGTCGCCCCATTATTAATTACGTTTCGTTTAACGTAGCGAAGCTCCCGTCTTAACCGCCTAAGTCTTGTGCTCGAAACTCTCGCTTTCCTGAACGGTAGTAAGAAATTTCCCTGACCTTACTCTGTAAACGCGAGCCTCATTTTTATCTTGCTTCTTTCTTTCGTTCGTTTTGAATTAAACCTTTATTCTTACTTGATTCCCCTCAGTCCTTTCTCGATCACAAGCCTTCGGTAAGCCCAACCAAGACTATATATTATTCAAGTGTCTTTCGGAGCCAGATACAAACTTAACGCCACCTGTCACTTCACCCCGGGGACAGTAGTTACCTCGCAAAATACCCGCGTCATTTTAAGCATAACTGGAACTGTTAACTTTACCCGTATGTACGATAAAGCGGCATCCTTTGACGGCCGTTCTCATCCTACTATGAAGTGGTAACCCGTGATTGTCCCTAAATCACGATATAAAAGTGATGATAACGTGCCCTTCCTGCCTTAACCTTAACTGACAACCCTTACGTCTCTACCAACAAACTTTTAACCAGTGTTGTTTTCCTTATACCTATAAAATCGGGGTACCCCATAACAGGAGACGGTACCTCTCCTATAAAGTGGTAACCTTTCCCCCTTCACATCTGCTATACATAATTTGGATAAGTTCTCAGTTTACTTTTCACTTATTTCCTTTTATTCTTTCTATATTCAATGCAAAGTAAATGATATTCAAGATAAGTTCTTCATAACTGTTTTTTTTATTTTATACAATTGGTTATAAAGGAAAAGTAATTATAACTATAAATGTATTAGGAAAGTTCCTTTTCTCTGGGATAGAATCGAATCACTTAGGCAGGATTACTATATCATTTTCACATTCTCCCTTTAGAACAATTACTCAGATAAAATGATTTCTTATCTTTATTTAAAGTAATTTAATATTTCCATGAACCATTGGATTCATTCTCCCTAAAGATCGTTAACTCAGATAAAATGATTTCTGTAAATTAATTTGATATTTCCATGAACCATTGGATTCATTTTGAAAAATCGTTTCTAACCTTTTTTCTCAATCGGAAAAAGTGATTTACAAAGAGTATAAAGATTTTCAAACCCGCCGTTCTCAATCATGTTCTGTTTATTCTCTTAGATTCAGTTCATTTTCTATTTAACAAGATCTCTGACTTAATTACACATATCAGCTTTTATTTGAGAAAATAAATTACTGTTTCGTCTTGATAAATGTAACTTTAAAAAGATCATTAAGCCAAAATACGTTTATGATGTCTTTAGGTAATATAAAAATAGATTTAAATAATCTTGGCCGCAACTAGCGACCTTTGGCAATCCCATGCTGGCGACACATGGCAACCTCGTCCTCTTCCTGATTGACCTATCGGGCACTCATCGAGAAAGCACTTGGATATTCTTTCACAGCCTACTCTCGCTACCACCATCACTCCAACGCAAGAGACAGCCTTCACATCAACCTTCATCCACCTCAGCTACAAGCCTCAAGACTTGAGGGAACCAATAAAAATTCCTGCTGTAGACCTTCTCAATAAATATATAATCAATCCACCAAGAAACTATCCATCCACTTTAGCTGAAAGCCCATGATGTGAAGCACCCACTAATCATTCTAACTGTTGACCTATGGGGTAGTGAAATGATAATTTTGGTGAGAAGCGCCGTACGTTCTTGCGGTAGGCTTCGGTGCAGAGGGGAATTCATTTGACCGAGGCGTGAGATTGGAAAGGCTGTGTTTCCCAAAGGTGTCTTCGTGATCGCAGTAAGTAAAGGACTTCGAAAGGTCACGGCATAAGAAAACTACTTTATTTTTATATTGGCCTACTAAATGGGGCAAGTGGACACGTCTCGATTTCCTTGCGGTGAGTCTGTAGGCTTCTGTTTCACACCCCCGTAAGCGGCGCGGCGATTTGCCTTCCTGGCTGCCCTACTGATGGGACTCAGCGCCCCGTTCAGCCCAAGCTTAGCGATCTATGACTATTATGTTTTCAAAATACACTTCAATGCTGTCTTTTTTTCACATTTTAATTTTAATTAATTCCGGACTTTAGTAGGAAAATTCCATTCGGTGAATATGTTATCTTATTGTGTCTTTAGTAATTTAAAGAATCTAATAATAGAATTAAAATTTTATTTTTACATCAACTTTTTAATTAAAATCTTTTTAGTATAAAATTCAGGTAACAAAATTATGGTTTTCAGCTTCATTTTGAAACAACAACTGTTTTATTTTATTAGAGTTAGATAAAAATCAGTTGGGCAAACAAATGTTTTTAAATTTCAATATAGAGGAAAACTAACTGAAAAAGATATCATATCTATCTTAATTCTAATACTTGTGTATCTCTGTTACGGAGGTTTCTTTATGGCTTTGAACTTTCTCGCTCAAAACACCTTCGCTGCTTAGAATTTCATATCTAGGTCAAATTTAGGGTCTTTTTTGTTATTATAATTAAAATAAGTTTATCTTTAAGAAATGTTTCTTTAACTAAACATGCAAATAAAAACTTCTTATAATTAACTAACACAAAAACTAAACTCTCTAATAAAAGAAAAGGTAAAAGTCTCAGCAATAAGGCTCCTCTCGTCTAATGAGATTTTAAAATTACTAAACGTCAAACGCCTATCAACTTAACACACGAGCGCATTCTGCCCATTTAAGTGAGCGCAATATATGATTTTTTATTGTTGTAAATTTTAACTTTTGCCTACTAGGCCTACGGGCTCATAGAAAACGTTCAAATTTTATCTGGCAACATTAACTAACAAATCACTATGTAAACATACAATTTATCGTCAAGTAAAGCTATCAGTGTTACCCAGCACTTAGAGCATGTCTACAAGAAGGTAACTTGCATGTTATAACCATGGAAAAGATTTAGAAGTTTCTGTTGAGGAACCGTATAAAGTCTTAGGTATTCTACTGTTATCTGGATATAATATGGTGAGCACATTTTTCAATGCATAATAATGGCTTAGCTGTTTGAAAATTATTTTTTTAGATCAAAATATTGTATTTCCAGGTACCAAACCGCCGGCTCTTCTGGTCGAGACAGGCAGATACTGGAAACATTGATGTCATTCAATGTGGAATGAGTGTGAATAGATTTGAGGAAATTATTCAAAGCCTACATTTTGTGGATAATACTAGACAAACATTAGGAGATAAATTTTTAAAGTTAGACCATTCTTTGAACACTTTAACAAAGTATTTTTATAGGTTTGTCACCCTCTTACGATGTCATGGGCAATTGATGAAGCACTGGAGCCTTATTATGGACGACATATGCTAAAACAGTTTATTCGAGGAAAGACTATAAGATTTGTATATAAGATATGGTGCAACTGTTCTAATGAAGGATTTCTTCTCAAATTTAAGCTATATGATGGAAAGGATACTGGTCGTGAAACAGGTGTTGATGAAGCGGTAGTAAAAACATAAGCATTGAAACTAGTTCCAAAAGGGAGTCAGGGGTACCTAGATATCTTTTTGAACCATCTTGCCTCTGCTTGAATTATTCCGGGTATAAATTATAAATCTTACAGGTACGATTCGTAGGGATAGGATTAGAGGTGTCCCTCTTTCTGATATGAAAAAAGGACAGAAGTGAAGCAAAAGTGATAATTGATCAAAAGAAAAACTTCGTAGTTTGCCATTGGCAAGACAATAGTGATGTAACTGTTGCTACAAATAGAAAAAATGCCATTTCTCTTGGTATGTGTAAATGCAAGTGATGGTCCAAAAATTACAACAGTACAATCAAGATATGGGTGGGGTGGACTTGTTTGATCAATTTCTAGCAAAGTATAGAGTGACATTTCGTGAACAAGTCTGGTACTACAACAAATTAGATTTGTTCTAAATGCTTCTATTTTCAATAGATGGATTCTTTACCGAAATATCCATAATATGAACACTAAACTAGACATTCTAAGAGAGGTTTTACAGATTCTTCTAAAACCTGCTGATGTGCCTGGTAAATTTGTGCCACTCAAAACTCCTGATACAATACGGTACGGCAGAATCGATCATAACACTGTGATGGGAAAAACACAGCGGAGGTGTGGTGTTTGTAAAAAAAATGTACAAAGAGCTATGTGGCCTTGTATGTCAATGCTGGCTCCAATATCATTCTAAGAGAAAGTAGTGAATTGTGTATGTCAATCTAATAAATGATAATAAGAATATTTGTAATGTTATTTAATTAAAACTCAGGATTTAGGAAATGTTTAATACTTCCCTTTTTCTCTCTCTCTTCTCTCTCTCTCTCTCTCTCTCTCTCTCTCTCTCTCTCTTATATATATATATATATATATATATATATATATATATATATATATATATATACATATATATATATATATATATATATATATATATATATATATATATATATGTGTGTACCATTAGGTAAACTATAGCCTCAATAAAATTCGATCCATACAGTAAGCTACATGGTGCCTATTTAAATAAGCGCTTCCTATTTAGGTCGCATAGTCCCCATTTAAATGGGTGTTCCATAACTCACGTGAAATTTCAAATATTTAATACATTAAAGTAGCAGTCATCATTTTGAGTCATTAGATGTTATATATTTAAAAATTAACTAGTTTGAAAAGGTATAAAGGTTATCATGCGCTCGTGTGTTAATCACATAAATTAATCCTAATTCCTTAATAAAGGCGTCTTTTATTTTAGTCTCCTCTCAAGTAATCAGAAAGAGAATAAATAAGTACTGTTTTTAAATGAATGGTGTAAAATCAAAATTAGCAAAAGGATTTTTAAACATGAAAATAGGGACATTTCTTTAAATATATTTAAACATGTATAAATCTTTCATGAACGCGAAATAATGATGAAATGAATCCAGCAAACTGCAAGAAACCGAAAAACAGGATAATTTTTCTTCGGAAATGTTTTTCTGTTTCGTGCGGTTTTATGGATTCATATCTAAACATATGTTTTACTTAATCAGTATATCGTATATGAAAGGTAGCTACAAGGAGAAAATCCTAGAAAAAAAGTTAAGATCTTGTTACAAAAAAGTCTTGCATTAAAAGTCTAGAATCAAAAATCATTTTACGGATGAGAGAGATCAGAAACGTTACGCAGATATCTGGAATAACGAAAAAATGGTGGTTCATTCACTTCTTTCGGAACTCGACTATTTTCCTCAATCTACATATATTATTTCGCAAGTTAACATGAGTATAATCAACGCTCTTTTCTTTATCATTACATATTTGTGAGATATTTTTGTAGAGAAAAGCAACATTAATGTTGTTGGCCCCTGTTAGTTTTAAAATATTATTAATTTAGGCGAATATTGGAATATAATATAATTAATATGCATTTTTCCTTAGAAAAAGCGAGAGAATAGAAATTGGCGTAAAAAGTCGAGTCCCTAATAAAGTAAAGAAAGAAGTTTTTTCCAAAAGTCAAGTGAAGACGATGAAATTAATTTTGAAAATGCAAAAATATTTTATAATTCTGAAAATTATACTCATAGAACCCTAATAGATTCAGGCTTCATAAAGGATATTCCCAACTTCTATTTATCCCGGGCTCATTTCAATGCGAGTCAATCGATAAGCTGATCACTTGTCCGACATCATCTTCTAAAATGTCACCCGCATTAGTTTGTCTGCGACTCAAGATGACAGATGTCTCCTTTGAATTCTCGCTTCGAAAATAAATTGGTCCAAAATAATTTGGATTATTTCCTGAAGTTACGTTTACATTACTGTACATTTTTTAACATATATAAACGATCATAAGAAAAAGTTATTAAGTAAATATTTTGAAATTTGCTGATGACACGACTAATAAGGTAAATGACATATTAACTAAAAAAAAACAATTTTAAGCCATCTATAGAATACTCACTTGCCTGAGAAATATCAACTACAATTCATCAAAGCAATTTGTAAGATATTGCATATTGGTATGTCTCAATAATAGAAAAAGATTTTCATTAATGTCTTAACCTCGAGTGATCTAAACCTTTTCAAAGCAATATAATATCTCTTTACACCCCACCAAAGGCTGGCAATATCACTCCTACAACGGAAACCTGGAATATCGGAACGCCCCCCTAACCTTATTGCACCAAGAGAAGTCGGTGCTCTCATTCGGCTCATCTTTAACGCTTCTTTTATATCTCCACCACTTTTTTCCGCGCTTGATTAGACCCAGTAAAGGATTAAAGAGGGCGATAATGATTAAATATAACAAGGTCTTCTGACTAGAAGTGTCGTGCTTTCACTTACTCTGATTTATGACCTCACGACCGTCAAAATATTCAATAACCCGAGAATAAGCTTGTGAGAACCCTGGCAATTATATCATACGAAGAGAATGTAAAAAAAACTTAAGGATTTAAAATTTCGTCCTAATCCACCGAATTGTTATGAGGTTATTGCCAAATAATTCCCTGGCTAACTCGAGGATGACTTTGGCAATTATATAATTCTAAAGAGAATATAAGAGACCATAAGGGTATCAAATTTCGTTCGAATCGTCAGAAAAGTTATGATGTCATTGCCAAATAAATCCCTGGTTATCGTTAGGAGGACATTGGTAATTATTTATCATTCGCAAGACAATGTAAAACAACTTAAGGGTTTCAAATTTCGTTAGAATCGGCTGAATAGTTATATTGTTATAGCCAAATAATTCCAGAACTATCCTTGGGAGGAACTTGGCAATTATTATATCATTCGAAAGAGAATGTAAAACAACTTGAGGGTTTCAAATTTTGTTAGAATCGACTGAATAGTTACAATGTTATTAACAAAACAAAAAAAAACCGGCTAAATTTGTGAGGACCTTAACAATTTTATCATTTACACGAGAATATAAAACAACGTAAGGTTAATAATTAATTATCGACCCATAGGTTTAACATCAACTATCTAATAACTGAACATGAAATTCAATTTAGACATGTAAAGTTTTGCACGTAGGTCGAAATAACCTAAGTTTTAGCCATGAAATGAATTTTAAATATCTAATTCCGTGGAGGAAGAAAGCGATGTAGGGATGCAGCTTTCAAATGATCTTAAGTTTAACAAACAGTGTGACGAAGAGTGTAAGAAGGCGAACTGAATGCTCGGATTTATTGGCAGAAGTTTTAACTACAAACACCAAGATATAATCATACATTTAAATAAAAGTTTAGTAAGGCCACCCCTAGAATACGAGATACCATTGCGGTCACATTATATACATGTAATCATCAATAAAATGGAAAAAATCCACGACGGGCAACTAAACTACTCCCTCGATTAGACATAAATCGTAAATTGATAGATTAAATATATAAAAACTACTGACTGTCGCAACGAGGCAATTGCGAGAGAGCTTAGCAAAGTATTAAAAATTTAAAATAATTTTAAAACGTAAATAATTTTAAAGTGATCTCGTTTGTGTTTAAATAGGTAATGATCACTGTTATTTTGTATACATAAATAATGAGTTCCATGCGGTGGTGCTCGCTGGTAAGTAAGTCTTTGTTTCGGTGTGGTTCTCTTTAGCGAATTCGTTCGTACTTGGAAGGATCCGTTATTGGACACCTTCCCATCTTTCCCAAGAAGTCGCCCAGGAAGGTGACCCCTAGGAAAGGGGCTCAATCGGACACGCAATCCCGCGCCCGCCGTTCTATTAGTTCCAACCCCGGAACTTCTCGGCGGGAAACGTTCCCTCCCCACCCCACCCCTCCTCCAGTTCCTCCTTCAGCCTCGGAATCTGTAGACGGGGACACTCTGAGGCGTCAGGCGCTTGACTCCCTTAGTACTCGGGAGGTACCGCCCCAACCTCGGAACAGCACGGCTGACTCGAGTCTGCTAAACCCTCGCAGAGACCTGGCCCCTTGCCTTGATAATCTCCCTAACCTTGGTTTCCAGCCGGCCCTTGGTCTCCCCGAGATTGTCCAACCCCGTCGAGTCGTTCTTGATTGGGACTTGATTGTGGAACATTTGCGTGCTAGAATCACCTCCCCAAATTCCTCCTTTCGCTCCCGTGACTTGGAGGAGATCGAATTCCTGGTCATTCTCCATCGGTTACGTTACCGAGGAGGCCCGATTAAATACCCGCTTGAGGTTCTACTATTTCGTGTCCCCAGAAAAAAATTTAAGTCCAACATGATTGTACTGAAAGAGCCACGGTTTCGATTTAACATAATAATTTAGTATTAGTTGGTTCTTTGATCTATGTAGTTGGTTGGTTGAAAAAAAAAAAAATGTTAGCTAGTTGTTTGTTTAAGTGGTAATTAATTCATGGTGACTAGTTAAAAAAAATTCAAATGAAATTAATCAGGCAATATATAACGGTGTAGAAGTCCTTATTTAAATGAGGCTGATTATATTTAATTAAAAGGGACTTAATTATGAGAAGGTCGGATTTAGATTTCGATGCGGATAATATTTTAAATTGATTATAATTTATAGGTATTTCACATGAATACAAAGCTCATAGAACCAAATAATACTGAATCACATCTTTCCTGTTAGTATAATTTTTACATTCGTTCATTCAGTTCACAGCTTTTTCCGAATCAGGTAACAAATTTTAGTGTATTTATTGCGGTTTTCCTTTTCTTCTAATTGTAACTTTATTGATTTCGTTTGAATTTATTTATTTTTTATCTTAATATACAAATTTTTGTCCTTTATATTGCATTTTGACTTTTTTGTTTGGTTTAAATCCTAGTACATTTTGAGCCTAAAGCCATTAATTATCATTGTTCTCATAATTGTTAAGCAATTGTTCTTATATAAATCTTTAATATTCTAGCCTAGAAGATGGGTTCAGAGCCCGAAACGTTGGCAATATATGTTATATTCAGTACTTCCTCTCCTTTTCCTGCTGCTATATATATATATATATATATATATATATATATATATATATATATATATATATATATATATATATATATATATATATATATATATATATATTGAGAGAGAGAGAGAGTTAGATAGATAGATTGATAAATAGAAAGCATCATAGGAATTATCCTACGGTTATTTTTTGCCTCTTACAAAAGTTTGACACAGCAAAACGGTCTTGGCCCTATATTCCTTAGCAGCAGCCCTTGAATGGGACAAAGAGTTATTCTTAGCAAGAAAAGGGGTACTCAGAAGCGTCCATCGAAAGCAGCCCCAAAGGTCAGGCAGCCTTGCCAGATGGTTTCCATTATGAATTATCGAGATCACATTTATGCTTTTTTTCGACTTTCACCAAACCAATACATGCCCGAATAATCCGATGTGTGAGATGAAGCTAATTTGTGTCGTTATTCAATCCATACGAGGGCAGGAACTCACTATTGATCAGGTTTGTCCTTGCTAAAATATCAAGAATTTGTTTGCCTTTCCTGTTTATTTCATTTGATTACTTTCAAAAGAAACACTAATGATATCATATCACATTTGATTCATAATGAGTGGCGGTTATGATGCAAAGTTGTGAGATTAAAAGACCCGAAAACTTTTGAACAATATATAGTATAGGTGGCCAAAAATAAGGAAATATTGGAAAGATCTTGAAGAATCCAGTCATGTATCAGAAGAAGCATTCATCTCTCACCACTCATTAGTAAGCCTAGCTTCCTCTATCAGACGGCATGGTGTTAGCTGATGTGTATGTCGGGTTGATTTTTTTTACCTCTTTTCAGACACAGAATATTCCCACGCTATAATGACTCCTATATTATTAGAAATATCATTAAAACTCGAAATTGTGCGTTAATATTATTGCACTATTAAATAATTTTCAAAAAATCATTTATTACAAAATGCTCAGTTGGATATTTAACAAAAATGAAAATTAATTCTCGAATAATTAAAACATTAGAATCACTCGCATTATCTCCAAAATATATAAATCGGACGACTTACTTTTTTGTTTATACTTTCATAGTTCTTTTTATCTTCAGGAAATAGAGAATTCAAACTCATTATAATTTACAAGAGAGAACAGTGATATCAACACAGTAGTCTGGAAAATTGACTTTAAGACTTTTTGGGCTTAAGAAGAAAAACGTTTACTAAACTCCGATTAAAATGGGGAATCCAACCTCAATACTGATAGTGACGTATTTTCAGTATGCACTAATAAAAACGATGAATTCTCTTCACCAAAGATCAGCCCCCCAAATTGATTCTTGTCTGGGTGAGTTTTAGCTACTCTACATTTAGCCCCGCATATTTATATAAAAAAAAACAGTTAACAACACCTATTTTTTTTTTTATAACTCTTAAATTTCTTAATGTTTGCCATCAATTTGCTAAATTAATAGTAGTATTCCTTCAGAAAAATACGTTGGCGTCGATGTGCGACATAATTTCCTCTGTCAAAGAGATATTAACGAATCCCGTAATTGGTTTTGCTAAATACCTCATGGTTCGATACTTCACCAAAAGGGAGATAGTGTTTCGCATTTAACCTAGAGTCGCGAGACAATGAGGCAGAAGATGGTGGTCTTCATAGTTTGGATGTTTAACTTGACATCTCAGTTTAATATGATTCAACAAAATGAGGAAAATTTCTGTCATTCCTCAGTCGGGAAGAAGATAGAGCTACCGGTGACTAGCTGTGAATGAATCCTCGTGGCTTCACAGGGTTGTGAATGGAAACCGCAGGGTGGGCGACACATAATGACGCATTGGAGCCATGTGAAGAGGACGAGAACACGGCCACTCCCAGCAAAAAATGAAACACAACGTTGGCAGGTTAGAATCTAGCCAACCACTACAATTTACCTGCCTCTAGACATAAATTCGCCATAAAGGTCATTTAAGAGCGAAGAGAGACTTGAAGGCGGCTCAAGTATACTGTTGTGAGGCTCAGTCTCGTCACGTGGGTCTTCTTTATCATTATGCCAAATGGTGAAAATTTTAGTTGGCGGTAGAATGCTTGAAAAGTGTACATTTATCAAGATTTGGCTAATGTGCCTTAACCCTTCCACCTTGACAAAAACTAAAAAAGATGCAATTCCCAAATATGTGACGCCAGAGTTGGGCATTGTAGATGACCCATTGTTTGCCAAATAGTGGTGACGAAATCGGACGAGTAGATGGGGTGTGAATAGTTTTTAATGAAATTGTGCCTGGCACTTTTAATCTCCACCCCATTAATATGGGAAACCAATTAGTTCGTCATAATCTGCTTGGTATCAAGGGCATGAATCAGTTTCTAAAACAAAGGGATACTGGTGCATAGGACACCAAACTCTGTCACCAATTCACACAATTAAGACTTCTTCGACGGATTTTGTGTCCATCGTTGCCATGGAAACAGCCTAGATTCAATGGGAGAATGTGTTCGTCATTGTGAGTAAATATGTCATTCCTTCTCAGTGAGGAAGTGGGCCGACCAATTTCAATGTGGGTTTTCTCAAATCTTTCTGATGCGGGTGTGAAGTTAAGGAAACGCCCCAAACCCAGAAAAGAACTTAGTTTTAGTGAGATGCGAGGTTTCACTCATACAACTGAGACAAGGTGCATTTCGTGAGTGCAATAAATCTGGCAAGGGATGAGGGCGGGCTTTAATTTTAGGAACCGATATAGTAGAATAAACGGGATTCCAAACTGCGAGGTAGCGTTAGCTTTCTCTTGGTTGAGCTCAACTCGAGGAACGGATGTTTGTGACATTTGATCTTTGGAGAGAAGAAGTGAGAATTATGAGTAGTGGTCTCTTGGGTTTTCTAAATTCCACTGTGGCTCGAGATATTACCAAGAAGGATGTAGTGTTTTCTCTCCAAACTTAAGCGATGAGAGTGATAAGGTTAGAAAAGTGGTCTTCTGGGTTTGGCTGGTTGTTCTCAACTCAGCCACTTTGCGGAGTTTCATAGTTTTATATCATTCGCCCACACTCAAATACCGACTGCTCTATCTTACCTCGAATGGGTGAAACCCAAACAGAGAAGTTTAGGGTTTCACCCTTTCGGGTGGAAGTTAGAGCTATCGGCGGCTAGCTGGTGCAACAGTGGGTCTAGTTTGGAACTGAGTGGTTTTGCGACGGATAACGACAGAGTAGTGGCCTACTAAGGAGTATAGGAAGCTGTCCACTACAAGTGAAACAGCATGGCGCCGCATGACTGGCCAAGTAGGGAGTAGATGTACCTGGCCCAGATATTACTTTGCTTCACTGAAAAGTAATAGTATGCTGTAAACTCTTAAGAGTGTTTAAGATACTAAATAGTTTTACTTCTATCTAGTATCAACTGCTATTAATGTTAGATTGCCGCGTTCCGCGAAAAAGAAGGGATTCCATCTTATTAATAAAATATTTACCACTACATAAGCAAAGAACCTTTTTTTTGTTTAAAAGTACTCAAGAATACCTTAGCAACACAAGTTATGGAAAGTATTTCATTCGTTATAGTTCTTAATATAAGTAATAAATACTCTTACATATACAAACACTATCAATTTTAACATTTCGTATTAATATATATGTATATTTACATTGACTTATACTGTCCACTTCTATCTTCATTCCTAACTTCACTGCTATCCTTGGACTAACTTAGAGTCGTGCTTATGTTAGGCCGTTATTTTGTTAATCTCTATTTCTCTATGATGCAATGTTGACATGCCTATCGCGCAGAACCCAAAACCATAATATTCTAGTACAGAGTAGCATTTTAAGGCAAATAAAAATGACTGATTTGCCATGTTGTTCAAACTAAAATTGTGTAGGTGTAGAAGAAAAGAAATTTTCAAACCTCAGAATAGACATATTTCGACTCAACCTCCAATAAATTATAAAACCTTATCTTAGACCAAAAAAAACATAAAAAATGTGGCCATAAAAAGTGACCAGTAAGTGCAAAATTATTTAGATAATCTTTTTTGTATTTCCATGTTCGTGTTCGATTCTACTTTCTTTGTTTCTAGAGAAGTGTGGAAGGAGTAAGTTATCGTGTAAAAGAGAGTGGTATCACTTTAAGGAAATTAACTATATATCACCATCCGTTTCCAAGTCGCCATTCTCTCAGTTCCTGCATAATATCTGCCAAATAACTGAACTTTTATGACAATTCCTAAATTATCGTTAAAGATATAACATTTCCTTGGTGCAGACACATGTGCATGGAGGCACAGAGAGATATGCATATTCTCTCACACATTCATTCATAACTAAAAAATCCTCCAAATTTCATAAAGAATTAGAAGAAAAAAATGCGTGTTTTTAGAATTTAAAATTTTGAATATAAGAAAATAAATGTATTTAGGAAAAAATATTGAGAAAAACGAAGAAATTAGTTGAGAAATATAGAAGTTGAACCATGTACTCAATTAGACACGAAGCGACAGGGGTCAATTATACAATAAGCCCTGACGTCCTGGCTCTCAGAATTGCCCCCCGGAATAGATCCTTTATTAATTAAGGTTAACCAAATAAGATATAAACATACATAATCACATGTAGTAAAGTTCGGTATTGAAATTGGCAATACATTTATCCATCATGTGCACACTTATGAGGCTTTATTTGGCTACATTGAAGTTAACATGAATCTCAAAGCATGGAAATGCAACGTTATGTGCGTTAAGAGCGATAAATTAGAGGCTCATAAATTCAGACATCTTCAAAATATGGGGTTTGATTCTATGCATCGGTAAGGTAATTATATATATTTGATTGAGTGATAAAAATACCTCGTTTTTTTACATTTATATTTTATTTCATTAAAATAATTGCACAGAGAGCATTAATTTTTTACCTATCGAGGGGGTTCTTTTTTCATGGGGTGTTTGCTAACTAGGGCAATTGATCCTATAAACATAATTATTTAATTTATTTTAAATCTAAGCATAAAAACGACCATAAACCCGGAATAATCTTTTAAAAATGCATATAAATTTGATATCATTAAATAAATATCTATTTATTCTACCTTTTATATTTAATTATAATCCTATTGCACCTTGAGAGACTATTAATCTCAGTTGGATTGACTCGTGTTCTCTGTCCTTCATTGAGGTACACTGTATGGGTTCGCGCGTCGAATTTATGAGAGCGGAAGAAATTGCTCCTTTAATACCAAAAGGTGAGGTTGACTTAGGTAGAGGCCGTTCTATGGGCTGTAATGACGAATGACAGGATAATAAATTCCAACCTTCAAATGCAACAGAATTGCCAACTTTCGCAGTTTCGGAATATGGTTATGAAACCATTCAGTACTTTTGCGGATGAAGAAAGGTTGGCGAACCATTACTTACTTACTCCACGCATCAATTGAGTATATTTATTAATAAAATGTATTTGGGCTCTAAATTTTGGTATATTTCACACTAAAATTATGATGCAAGTATATTAAGAAAAAATATAACGTTTTATTAGTTCTATTAACTTTCTTCTATTGGAAAAATAGTCTCAAAACATTTGACTATGACTGTAGCTAGAGAAGTATTATGCTAGTTTTTAAGAAAGTGTGAATTGAAGGGCAAAATTTGTGATGTAGTGAAGAGTATTTATATTAAAAGTAAACTGTTTATTCAGATGAAAGTTTGCCGTATTGAAAAGTCTGACATAAGTGTGGTATGTGCTTTTGTGAGAGGGTAATGTATGATGGTCTAATGTTTCCATGACTATTTATTATATTTATGAAAGAAGTCTGAATTGGAATGAGGGAAAGGTTTGTTAGATTGACAATGAATTATGAGGTATTGTTTCTTTTCAAAATTAGAATGGCAATCGGAGTATTTGACACGGTAAGTGTATGAAAGAACTGAAAATAAATGAATAAACGGTAAAGTATATTATTGGAGAGGCGAATAAGGGAAGGTGTAGTGATGTGCTATTACACTCTGTGCTGTGTGCGGTTACCCTTAATAATGTAGGATATTTTATGTCCCGTAAATGATAGTGGTATAGACTAAGCAGACAATAAAGCTGTATTCAACTGAATGGTAAGAGTGTTTTTTTTTTCAGAAGGCTGTAATGCTATTATGATAGTATTAACATCACTGTATGGGAGTAAGAATATGGTGCGAAAAGAAGATATACATAATTCAAGAGAAGTTTTAATGTATAATTTGAGGCTGAACCTTGAATACGTATGTTAGAAGCGAGTTGTTAAATGGTAATGATATTGTGCCAGGGAGTGTTCTTAGGTGCAAGGACATATAAGGCAAAGAAAAGAAAGGAGCCTTGAAGAGATTACGGGAGACTGAGAGACGAGTCTGTGAAATGTGTGTATATTGCAAAATTATACTATTTTCAGCGAATATTAAACTGAGAATAATTGGGTGTATACATATATATGTATATAGGAGGAGCGGCAATAAGTTTTGCAATTCGGATATAAGGAAACGAGATATGAGGAAACGTGTTTTATTATTTTTCAATATAACTACCCTCGACTTTAATGCACTGGCGCCACTTGTCCCTGAGGCTTCGAATTCCCGACAACCAGAAATCTCCCGACTGCTGTTCAATCCACTCCTGGACGGCGAGCTGGACATCTTCAACGTCCCCAGACCGGCGTCTACGCAGTGCAGCCTTGAGGCTGGCAGAATAAAAAGTAGTTGCTAGGGGCCAGATCTGGACTGTAGGGGGGATGGTTGAGCTCCTCAAATCCGCACTCGCGCAGGCAGCTTGTGAAACTCTGGCCTTGTGGACAGGGGCATTGTCATGGAGGAGCAGGTCACCGCGTGTCAACTTGCCGCGTCGCTTCTTAAGGATGCACTTCTTCAACCCAGCCAGTTCGTCGGCGTAATATTGGCATGTGATGGTCCATCATCAACACTCCAGCAAAATCCCAGAAGATGGTGGCCATGATCTTCCCGGCTGAGGGTTGGGTCCGGAACTTGATGGGGGTCGAAGAGCCCCTGTGCTTCCAGGCTATGCTTTCAAGCTTGGTCTCGGGATACCAGTGATGGACCTACGTCTCATCACCTGTCACTATGAGTGACTCGAATCCCACCGGGTCTTGGTTATACAGGAACGACAGCTTCTCCGAACTTTGACGACGTTGAAGATGATCATGGGGCGTGAGGTTTCGTAAGTTTTCTAGGGGCCCAACGGGCAGAGACCTTTGTAATGGCCAAATTGTCGTAAATGATGTTGATAACACTTCCATGTGATATTCCGAGTTCTCGCTCGATTTCTTCGACCTTTACCCGTCGATTTTTGAGGATCATCCTCTTCACACGGACAACATTGCCCTCGTTGGTCACGTCTGACGGGCGTCCTGGACGTAAGTCATCTTCAAGGGACTCACGACCATGGCGGAACTCCCTATTCCAGGAAGCAATGGTTGCATAGGAAGGGGGGGTGTCGGTGTAACCTGCAACCATGCGTTCATGGATCTCTTTTGCATTCTTGCCTTATTTGGTCAAATATTTAATCACTGCGCGGTGCTCAACCTTCTCCATTGTTGAAAAATTTGTGACTGACGATCTGCGATCAGCTACTGCTTCTTAAATAGACGAGGCAGCAGCGTGCGGTTGCAGGTCCTGACTCGTCATAACTTGTCCTAACACCCCCACAAACAGCCGTTGGGTCCCTAGAAACCTCATGCCCCATGATCGACTTCAACTTTATCAAAGTTTACAAGGCCAGAGTTGCACAAGCTGCCCTGTGCAAGTGCGTATTCGAGGAGCTCAACCATTCTTCCTACAGTTCAGATCTGGCTCCTACCGACTACTTTTTATTCCACCAGCTCAAAAGGCTGCACTGCGTGGACGCCGGCTTGAGGACGATGAAGATGCCCAGCTCGCCGTCCAGGAGTGGATTGAACAGCAGTCGGGAGATTTCTGGTTGTCAGGAATTTGAAGCCTCAGGAACAAGTGGCGCAAGTGCGTTGAAGTCGAGGCTAGTTATATTAAAAAATAATAAAACACTTTTCCTCATATCTCGTTTCCTTATATCCGAATTGCAAAACTTATTGCCTGCCTCTTGTATGTATGTATAACTGAGCATATACATATTTCCTTGGTCTTTATCTCTTTTTTCCTAACCAATATATATATATATATATATATATATATATATATATATATATATATATATATATATATATATATATATATAAATATATATATATATATATATATATATTATCTAGTGAGGTGACCTAATCCTTTCATCTGTCACATTTGACATACTTTTATTCTTAATATTTTCTCAGTAAAAATAATTGTCTCTATCATCAAAATTTCCTATCCAAAGTAATGCAGTTTTACAATTCACAAAATGTTAATGGTCTTCCTTTTATTCTTTAATGGCATTTGGCTTGATGGATAACGGCGGTTGTTTATACAGAGACACTTAGAAATTACTTAAAAACGCAGAGATAAAATATTCCTAGACTCAGACTCTTTGCTTGGAAACGTAAAATACATAAATAAACGCTTTTTATATACTTCTACATAAATACTTTTTCATATATATTAGGACGTTTTATATAAAATGACGACACGTATATCTTTTTATATCTTTTTTTAGCTCTCTTCTCTACTATTTCTCTCGTATATCCTATAAATAAAATGACATTTTGAGGACAGAATCGCAGTCATGCATTCTTAGCATAGCTGGAATTAATCAGCAGTGTGGATATAAAATTCATTCAAGAGATTGCGGAGATAATGGATTGCAATTTACTTAAATATATTTTTGTAGACCAGGAAAATACTCGTGGGAAATATATAGATAACTATTTTTTGGAAAGAATGAATTCGTAAGCACCATATCGTTGACTAATGGACAAAAACTTTCTTCTGTTGACACGAATTTTTGAAAGAAACTAAGCTATCAATTGACTAAGAAAATACCAGATGGAAAGAGGTCTTTGCATTGAATTCATCAATACCTCTTGAATTTACAAACTAAAGTAGTGATTCCCATTTCGTGGTTGTAAGCCCTGCGTTGGGGATCACTGCTTTGGTTTGGTGTGGTGTAGACGTTGGATCATAGAATATATTTTGACCATGAGCAACTTTGTTTTTTTTTTAAATTTGCTCAATGACAAATTGGTAACTAACATTATATGAATTGAGATAAAAAAAATTCATTGTTTGAATAGTTAAGTCGCTTCAACTTGATTTTCATTGGCATGTGTGGTAAGTTGTGAGTGAAACTGTATTTTCTGATTTAGTTGCAGTGGCTGAGCGACTGAATATATCAATAGGGAATTTTGCGTTAATTTATTTGTTTCATCATTTGTGGGCAAAATATGTGTTAGATTTTTTGTACGCAATAATTAAGTTTAGAATCTTAAAAATAGTTTGAACTTTTCCACTTTTTGTTCAAACATCGGTGTGTAATACTTTTTGGGGGGAAAGTTTGTAGCAACTGACCATAGATGGCGCATTTCTACAAAACGTAATAGGTAAGCAGAGAGACGCCCTGAAAGAACCATATTACGTGTTAACTTCATAGAGAAAGGGTCGTAGCTAAAGTTTATCAAAATTACCACTGTTACCAAAATATTTATTTGTTAGTCAATAATTTCCTCTTTCTTATACTTGCAGTCCCCTAAACCATCGTGATTCCTTAATTTATTATTATTTGATCCATCTTTCAGCATCTATAATCAACTTTCTGGTGTTTTATTTCTAGTTGACACTGGTGTTTAATGCAATGTCATTCCAACCTCTCTGGACGACAAAGCTTTTGCCTCTGACCTTGCCCTTAAAGTCGAAAACTCTTCGGATATAAAGACATAAAGAAGGCGTACCCTTGAGCTTTCTCTCGAGTTATGTCGTGTTTTTTTCGTGGCCCTGTAAGGGGCGCGGCGATTTGCCATCCTAGACGCCGTGCTGACTGGATCCAGCGCGCTCCGTCTGGCCCCAGCTTAGCCTCTCTAGCGTCCTTCAGATAGCCTGTATTTCCTCTCTTCCCCTCAAACCTTTCCCACAACTTTCTCTGGTCAGCCTCTAATTTCATAGGGTAGAAGCTGACCTTCTTCTCAGCCAAGGGCTCCGGTCTGGGATGGTTGGTTTTTAACAACCTGCTATATCCTCACCCACACCTTCCTCGCATTCCCTTTCCTTCTCACTTCACAATCTATATTTTTACGCCGGGTCCAAGGTGGAGGTGCCATGCCAAGGGACTGCCAGGCCACCAGGCAGGAGGGGTGGAACAGAATGGCGGCACCTGGCTCTGCCAGGCCTGTACGCACCCCTTGCATGGTGAGCTACTGCGAGGGGTGATGCGCTATTGCATACCGTGGTAAATTTAGGGTCACCATGCCACTTAATTTCCCCTTATACATCGACGGAGCTGCCCTCGGGCAGCTAAAAAGAATAACTGGAGGTCCCTTTTCCTCTGCTTGCGCAGGGGACCCTCCAAACTTCTATAACCAAAGGATTACTCCTCTCCTACGCCTACTGGTGTAGGGGACTCCCCCTCACCCCCTTCTCTGGAGGTGCTCTCGGGCACCTCCCTGTGTCAAGCGGCAGTGTCCCTCCTGTTCTTTCTAAGGGAACTGCCTAGAAATACAGCAGGCAGCCCATAGCCGACCGCTCCCTATTGAAGTGGCTTGGTAGGGAAAACTTCCCTTAGGAGGAAGAGGGAAGCCATTCCCCTTCGGTTGCCTACCTCAAAATACCTGCTGGCAAAAATATTGAACCTTGCCGGGGTCAAGGCCTGTGCCTCCCCACCTGAATGGTGACAATGATGCCAATGGGACCTGGATGTCCTGGGGGTGGATAGCCAACCGGAGACTCCCATGAAATAGACATGGTCCTTGAGGTAATCCAGCCTCAGACGGTAGAGCCTTCCATTGGGAGGAATCCGGGCTCGGTGCCAAACACCGAACCCAAATCCGCCCCTATGCAAGGTCCTCTTCAAACGGCTAGGGTTTCCGAGGCAGTACAAGGAGGGAAGTGATCTCCTCCGAACGGTGCCCCTGCGACCACCAGGACCTTCTCCATTTCAGAGAAAGAACTGGCTGAGGCCAGTTCATCTGGCCTGGGGGCTCTATCGGCGGAGGTGAGAAGCGGGTTCATTTCCCCTCCCCTCCTCTCCAAAAAGGAAAAAAAAACAAAAAAATTCGACGAACAAGAATCGGGGCCCCTCTCCATTCGCGGGTGCTACGGGTACGAATGGGTCTGCTGCATCTATGGCAAGCGACAAATCCAAGATCGGCACATCCGCCCCTTCAACCCCCTCGTGTGAGAAGCCCCTGACTATGACTAAGATCAAAAGTGCACAGGGCGGAGCCTCAATAAATCAGGGCCCCTCATTCAGAAGTTACCTGTCGTTTCGAGCACGCTGGCTTCAAGCGCTTCCTCGTTATTCCCTCCAGTGATGGCATCATGTTGTTCAAGGGCAACATGATCCATCAGAGGAGAGGATTAGCTAGTGCAATTGGTAGAGAGCCGAAGGTGACCCGTTTCTCAGACGGGAGCCTCCTGGCGAATGCGGCGAATCCCGCCGAGGTGGCCAAGATAAGTGCTCTTCGGACACTCGATGGCACCTCGATAAGTGTGACGCCGCACTCTGCAAGGAACTTTGTGAAAGGAGTAGTTTATTCGAGGAAACTCGTTGACTACTCCATTGAGGACATCACCCTAGAGCTGGCCGACCATGGGGCGGTCAAGGTCGAACGTGTGATGAGAAAACAGGCAGGGACCTCGAGACCCACCCCTACACTCTCCATCACGTTCGACTGTGACAAGCTCCCTGAGTCGGTGCGTGCCAGTTGGTACAGCTACCGCGTGAAGGCATTCGTGCCACTTCTACGGCGGTGCTATTACTGTTACCGCTTCGGCCAAAAGAATCGTTCATGTAGACGTGCAAAGTCGTGGTCACGCTGAGTATGTGTAAAATTCTCCAAGGCCGCCCACGATAAGTCTAAATCGTGTGTGGCAAAGTGTGTCAATTGCGGAGAGCCGCGCCCTGCTTCTTCGAAGCAATGTGGTGCATATCTCCTTGAGAAAGAAATCCTGGCCGTTCAGGACCAGGATCGACTCTCATTCCGCGAGACTAAGGACTTGGTCCTAGAGCACCCGGCTCTGCCTGGGACGTCTTATTCCTCAATGGTTAGAAAGACACCCTATGTTCAAGGACCATCCAGGCAACGAGCAAGGTTATTTCCGCGCCTATTCAGAGCCATTCTGCGGGTTCTACTCAACCTGGGCGCTCCCCTGGTAAAGCTGGTGGCACAAAGGGTTCTCACCCGGCCCCCACTAAAACCAGGGATTTTTCCCCTTCCACCAGCGTGGCCGTTTCCCGTAAAGCAAAACTGCCACGTGCCTCCACCGAGTCGTTAGACTCATAGGAGGCAACACCCCTGAATTTGGTTGCCAAGCCATCCTCCGGGGTTCCTAAAGTTGTCCTCCGAAAGAATGACAGCAACAAAGGAGCTTCAAGTACTTCGCCCAGACCTAGTGGTTGGTTGAGTGTTTCGGGGGGTTACTAGGCTCCGAATACGCAACGCATGCCTAAGGTTTCGAGGGAAATGGAGGAAAAGACTCGCATGGCGAGCCCAACCTCCCCCAATAAATCCTCGAATGCGACAGCGCCTTCAGCACATTGTCAAGGCAACAGCCTCCGGGGTTCTGCCTCCGGGAAGCGTTTGGCCATTCCCGTGATGGTCTTTTCTTCGAAGAGGGCCCTCGCGTCTCTCCCGAGCTAGGACTGGAGCAGATATTCTTTCAATGAAATTGCCGTTAACTCCGCGCCAACTAAGAGGAGATGCGGAGGCTCGTCTCGTCCCGTTCCCCGTTAGTTATTTTTCTGCAGGAGACCATGCTAGGCGCGTGCCCCCTGCCCACCATCTGGGGTATAAGGGTTTTGCGACCCCACCAGAACGAGATGGAGGCCGGGCTGGGGGATGCGCGGTTTACACCTGGCATGATGTCTCCGTTCTTCTTTTCACTTTAGATACCTCCTTTCTGGCAATGGCTGTGCAGCTTTCCCTGCATAGGAGGTATACTATTATTTCTGCGTACATTTCACCATAAGCTGATTCGACGCGGGGGACTTCTCCTGCATCATGGCACGGTTCCTGAGGCCCTTTCTCTTGCTTGAAGATCTGAACGACAGGCATCCTCTTTGGGGAGATTACTCAATAAATCCCAGGGGACAAGTCCTTGCCGATCTGATCGAAGAACTTGAGATAAGTGTCCTAAATTTGGATTAGATGAATTTACGTATCACTGGCCGAGAACGGCTTTATTTTCTTGCCTTGATATATCTTTGTGCTCTTTCGCTGCACAGCCTGATTTTTATTAGTGGGTGGTCGATGACCTCCATGGGAGTGATTACTTTCCAATTCAAATATCATTTTCAGGGCAACTGCCGACTGAGAGCCCATCTCGGTGGTGCTTGGCGCGGGCGCAGTTGCCTGCATTTTAAGAAAATGACTGAATTCTCTATCTCAGTCTAAGTCGGTAGATGAGGCCGTTGAGTTCTTCTCCGGCTACCTCATTGCCTCGGGCCTGACACAATTACCAGAAAGCTGGCCGTTTTCCATGCCAACTACTCTCGTGGTGGTCGGCGGAGTGAGAGACGGCCTTTAAACAGAAGCGTTATGCCTACATACACTATAAGCACCGCCCGAACGATTTCACTGTCGGTGAATTTCGTCTCGCTATGGCTAGGTTCCGGTATATCTCGAAGCACGCCCGCCGCTCTTCTTGGCGTAAATACGTGTCTTCACTTAACGAGAAGACCCCTCTGGCTGAGGTGGGGAAGAGAGTCAAAAGGATTCGGGGCAAGTTCTCGCAGGACCGCCCTTCCGTTCTCCAGAAGAATGGGACCACAATTTCGGACCCAGTGACCATGGCGGAATCCTTTGCGACCGCTTTCTCCGCATTCTCTAGCGGTGATGCTGCTCCACCAGCATTTAATGCACGTCGTCATATTGCGGAAGGCCGCCGACAGGGCTTGACCTCCAGAGGTGGAGAACCCATCAACGACAGACTTACTGTGAATGAATTGCATTCCGTTCTTTCTTCTTGCGCGGATACCACACATGGTCCGGACCATGTCCCGTACGCCATGTTTCGACACCTGGGTGAGCAAGGCATGGCCTTTCTCTTAGATTTGTTCAACAGAATTTGGGTGGAGGGTCTCCTCCTGGATTCCTGGCAAATCGCTACTGTGTTTGGCTTTCGCAACCGCGGGAGAGATCACATTACTTCGGCTGGTTTCCAGCCAATCTTTCTAACCTCTTTCGTGTGCAAGTTGATGAAGAAATTGGTAAATGTTAGATTAGCGTTTTTATGTACAGCGGAGGTCATCTGCCTTCTGCACAGTGCGGTCTCCGCAAGTTCCACTCCACTTTGGATGCTCTGCTCCGACTGGAAAATGCCGGCTGCGAGGCTTTCCTTCGTAGACAGCACTACGCCACGGTGTTTTTCTATCTGGAGGAGGCCTATGATACCTCATGGCAATACGGTATCATGGAGACTCTCCATATTATCGGGGCTAGGGGACGCCTCCGAATCTTTATATCTGAATTTTTGCGAGATTGTCGAATCCTCGGACGGGTGAGGGGAGCCCTCACTGGCCCAATGGAGAAGGAAGAGAGTGTCCCGCAGGGAAGTGTCCTCAGTGTCAACTCTTTGCCCTGAGCTTTAAGGGCATCATCTCGGTGATGCCGAGAGATGTTCTCGCTACGCTCTACGTGGCCGACCTTTGAATCTCTTTTGGCGCGGCCCAGATGCTACCTCTGAAGCGTCGACTCCAACAGGCATTGAACCACGTCTGTCGCTATGCGGAAGAGCACAAGTTGACCAAGACTAAGGTGGTGCAGTTCTGCCGCCATCCACGGCTCCACACAGAACCATACTTGTTTCTTAATGGGGTACGCTTGGAAGTGGTTGAATCACACCGTTTCCTTGTTCTTGTATTTGGCCCGTGCTTCACCTGGGAGGCTTATATTCGCAGCCTCAGGATCTCTTGTACCCGCGCCATGGATATTTTCCGTTCCGTGACGTTCAGCGCTTGGGGTGCTGATAGGGCTACTGCCTTACTTTTTTTCGATCCTTCGTTGTTCCAAGCTCGACTACGGATGCGAATTTTATGCATTTGTAGCCGAGCGTTTATTGCGAAAGGTGGACTCGATCCACCACACCGGCCTTCGCTTTGTGACCGGTGCCTTCCGTTCTTTTCCCATTGAGAGCATACTCCTCGATGCTGGTGAGATGCCACTCGCTCTTCGCTGTGTACAGTGCATCATTCGCCTTTACGTGCGAGCCCGGCGCCTCCCTCAGACGCCAACAGCTCTCACTGCATTCGCAGCTGATTTCGACGGTGCCTATGCCCCTGAGAGACGCCAGTCATACCCTAAGCCTTTTATGTTTAGAGCTAGGTATAGCTCTCGGGACGGTGTGACTCCTGCTTCTGGCAAGGACGCCACCTTGGATGTTACCACATTTGGCTATTTGACGACACGCCTCTGCTCCTAAAGCTTATACAGCGCCGAGAGTATTGCGTTAGACCTTTTTGAAGCACACCTCGTGTCATGCTGGAACGGTGCCAGTGTATACGGATGGCTCCAAGTCCGAAGAGGGGGTTGGCTTCCACGCCGTATCCCCTCTGTTTGAAGTCAGCGGGGCTCTACAAAGGGCTGCTTCTGTCTTCACGGCCGGGGTTGTGGCAATACACCACTCGGTATGGGAGATTACTCGACGTTCTACGGTTCGGAGACCGGATTGTGATCTATAGCGATTCACAAATCGCCCTGAGTGCTCTCGGAGCATTGGAATCTCCACATCCACTAGTTTGCGATAGCCGTGACACCCTGGTTTTGGTAAGCCAACGGATGCCGAGATTATCTTCTGCTGTGTTTCTGGAAATGTAGGAATTGCGGGGAATGAGCGCGCCGTTGAGGCGCCAAAGAGTCTGCGAGGACTCTAGGACCAGACCAGCGTTTTGCTCTTCCTTACCAGACTACATGGCAGGAATACGGGCAGCTCTTCAGACTGCTTGGCAAGGAAGATGGGATACGATCCAGGGGAACCTAAAGTTGCATGCCATTGCGCCGCGACTCTTTCCATTGATGTATCCCTCAATACCGCGAGCTTCAGGTCGCTTTCCCTCGTCTCCGAATCGGGTACACTCCTGTGACGCATCGCCATTTGATAAAGCGCTCGCCAGCGCCCTACTGTGGAGACTGCGTTGTCCTCCAGACTGATCGGCACATTCTTGTTGAATGTCTCAGTCTGTGTGATCTTCGCGCACGTTACCTGTCCTGGTACCGGGATGGGCGGTGTTGCTACCGCCTGTCTCTTGTACTCGGGAGGAGTGCGTGTAGGGGCCGACATAGGTTGCCCTCTACAGCCTCTTGGGCTTTACCGCTTTACTTATTACCAAAGTCTACGCCAGGTGAGTTCAGTTCTATGGGTGATTACATGCGACTCAATGCTTGTACCATTTTATTATTATTATTAAATAAAAAAATTGAAAAACAATATAGAGCAAAATTCAAACAAAACAAGATATACTGTATATATAATATTCAAACAAGAAGAAACAAATAACAAAATAACAGGATAATGACTCATGATGAACACAAGATCTTATTAGCTATCTTTTTAAAGGCATCTACACTATTCGATGGACAAGTCTCTTTGTCCAAGGAATTCCAAAGATGGACCACACTTGGCTGAAAGCAACGCTGAAACTGGCTAGTACGGCATCTGATAGACTGAAAACAAAGAGGATGCCGGGCCAAAGCCTGACTAGGGTTTCTCCTTGCTACAAAGCGATTTAGCAAGGAAATATACATTAAGTGATGCGGATTGGATTGTATCTTATAGAGCATGCACACATTGCTGATCTTCCGGCGATGTGCAAGGTTCCATTGGACATTACCGCAATAAAGAAAGCTGGCAGTATAAGAGACCCTCTCAATAAGATGCAAGTGTGTGGTAGCAGCAGACGAACAGACGGGCACAATATTCCAAAGCTGGAAGAATAAAGCTTCGGAAGCAAGTGGCGGGCACGGAAGCATCATTAAAGGTGGCAGGGGCCTTTCTCATGATTCCTAATTTCTGCGAAGCAGTAGCCAAAGAGATCTGATGTGACACTCAAAAGTTAATTTGGAACCAAATTTAACGCCCGAAATGTCGAGTTCGTCCACATCGTTCAATGCTAAACCATCAGCATGGAGAGGTTCATGTTGAGGAAAAGGGCTACGAGATCTCGAGATATACATACATTTAGATTTAGCGATGTTAAGCTTCATTTTCCAAGTATGGCACCATATAGAAATGCATCGAAGATCTTCATTAAGGCAATTAGAGGAAATGTTGCGAGACTGAGGGGAGTCAATAGTCGCAAGCAGAGGTACATCTGCATAACCATACGTACAATCAAATTTAACGCCCGAAATGTCGAGTTCGTCCACATCGTTCAGTGCTAAACGATGAGCAGGAAGAGGTTCATGCTAAGGAAAAGGGCTACGAGATCTCGAGATATATATAAATTTAGATTTAGCGATGTTAAGCTTCATGTTCCAAGTATGGCACCATATAGAAATGCATCAAAGATCTTCATTGAGGGAATTAGATGAAATGTTGCGAGACTGAGGGAAGTCAATAGTCGCAAGCAGAGGTTCATATTCTGCCTAACCATACATACTATTTTTTGTGATGCTAAAGCGGTAAGCAGTGTAAATATTAAAGAGCAAAGGTCCGAGAACAATGCCCTGCGCAACGCCCGAGTGGACAGGATGCTAGTCACTGAAGTTGGCATCAACACAAACTCTGTGCGTGCGAACCACCAGAAATTGCTTCAAAATAGATATAAATCCGTCCACCAACAACAATATCTCTTACCTCCTGCACCACGCCATTATGATTTACTCTATCAAAGGCAGCTGAGAGATCCAGTTGAACTATGCGGGCCTCATGAACCTGGTCTAGTGCTAACTGGATCTTGTGAGAGATCGTAAGAAGTGCATCCGTTGTGCCAAGCTTTTTTCGATAAGCAAATTGGTTACCAGGGAGAACAGCTGATCTTTAAAGAAAGCGGGAAAGGTGCGCCACAACGAGATGCTCAAAAACTTTACAAAATATTGGTGTAATAGAGATTAAACGATAATTGGAGGGATCAGGGGAAGAAGTTTCCTTAGGAATAGGCGTAATGTGAACCACCCTCCATCACTCGGAGAAAGATCCAGATCGCATGAGGCATCTAAATACTGTACTCAGTTTTTTCGCGATTACAGCAGATGTTTCCTTGAAAAACAAAGGAAACATCTTAAGGGGAGCTGTACCCCATATAGATCAAGAGCATTGAGTAGCTTCTCCACTTCTTTGGACCGAAATGCAATTTTATTAAGAGTAGGCGAAATGGCCATTTCTTGATTGAAAATTAATTGTTCTCTACTAAGTTTAGAGTCAAAGTGCTTCTTTAAAAGATGAGCTTTTTCCTTTGGACTCGTGATAAGTTGACCGTTCTAAGAGAGCAGTGGGGAAAGTGATTTCAACTCTGCTCTTTTCCGTTATTCGATCTTTTTCTAACTCGATCTGTTTCACGATTTCCATTAAATCCTATTCTCCCAGATGATGTCCGAAAGACAGCTATCACCACGCCATATCTCCTTCGTAATAGTGGACAGAGCTTCTAACGTTTTACATATGAGGTTATGAGAGGTCTCCCTTTCGTATTTTGTTACATAGATGACCTCTTGATAGCATCTTCGTATTTAAAAGAGCTTTTCTCTATCCTTTCTTAGAGTTTCACTCGTTTAGAACAGCTTGGTATCGTGCTCAGCACTTCCAAGTGACTAAGTTGACCGTTCTAAGAGAGCAGTGGGGAAAGTGATTTCAACTCTGCTCTTTTCCGTTATTCGATCTTTTTCTAACTCGATCTGTTTCACGATTTCCATTAAATCCTATTCTCCCAGATGATGTCCGAAAGACAGCTATCACCACGACATATCGCCTTCGTAATAGTGGACAGAGCTTCTAACGTTTTACATATGAGGTTATGAGAGGTCTCCCTTTCATATTTTGTTACATAGATGACCTCTTGATAGCATCTTCGTATTTAAAAGAGCTTTTCTCTATCCTTTCTTAGAGTTTCACTCGTTTAGAACAGCTTGGTATCGTGCTCAGCACTTCCAAGTGACTTTTTCTTGTCACGCAACTGTTTCTTCGGACAACACATTTGCCCCGATGCTATTTATCCTGTAGAGGATAAAGTTGCTGTTATTCGAGATTTCCCTCGATTTTCTTCACTCAAGCAGCTTCGTCGGTTCTGTGGTATGGTAAACATTTACCATAGGTTTATTCACAACGTTTCTAGCATCATGCAGCCTCTCTACACTCTACTATCAATCTCCAAAAGAACTTTCTTCTATCCTAGTTTTTTTCCGAGGCGTGCGAGGCTTTCTCTCGCACGAAAGAGGCTATGGCTTCCGGTGTTCCTCTGCTCCATCCTTGCCCAAGAGCTCACATAAGCGTTGCTTCGGACGCGTCAGCTGCCCATATCGGTACAACGTTGCAACAGAACGTTGGGACTCTTGGCAACCTCTCACTTTTTTGTCCAAAGACTTTATTTCTTCTCAACAAAGGTACAGTACGTTTTGGTGCGCACTCCTCGGTGTGTCCATCACCTTCTGCCACATCCGCCAATATTTGGAAGGCTGTGAATTTACTGTCTTCACCGACAATAAGCCTTTCGGTCGTGCACTTTCCGCTAGTAGCACGTCTACCTTCCTCCCTGCAGTTGATTCTCGTCACCTAGACTTCATCACGCAGCTTACGAGCGATATTTGCCGCATACCTGGTGCAAAACACCACAAAGCGCCGCGCTTTCTCGCATCGCCATTATTCAGGGCAAGCAACTCTCACCTAAGTCTCTCCTGAGCAAGCCTCATTAGCACTGGGTAACTCGTCTCAACTGGTTGTACGTGAGATCGAGTTACAGGACAGTCCTTTGAATGCCAAAGGCGATTGCTAAATGTCGGCAGCGATATGCTGGGTTCACACAATCACGGTTTTGCGCGATATTGCTTACGCACAAACTTCTATTGCAGTTGGCAACTGAATGCGTCACTCGTAAGTGGATGGTACGTAAATCGAAATGAAAATTGTGTAACGTCGGTATGGTTGATACGTCGGTCGTGGGGAGCCACCCGGTGCTAGCCGAGCGGCTGCCAGCCACGAAGTGCACAAAGCAGTCGACCCGCACGGCCACAACTGTCATCTGTCGCAAAATAAAATTGACGATCGGGGCTCAGTCGTAATTATCTACGACACTCGTTATGATAAACCCGACTATCGAGGTCAATACCCGCCAATCGTAATTCTTTACGACTGACTGCCAGCACCTGGCAACCACGTCGTAGTGTTTTGTGGGGGCAACGTTGGACGGGGGCATTTAACCACCAGTCCCATCCCTGGAGCAGACCATCCTTGATCTCAACACCACCACCTCTCCTCTCCCCGCACTTTCAGCGCCTACAGGGGCCCTCCAACAACTCCCCCTCCTACTCTGTCCCCTTCTTGCCACCTTAATATGAAGAGAAGGACCTAAAAAAGCTAAGGACGGGTAATTTTACCCAACTTGCTACTACTACTACTATTTCTACTACTACTACAACTACTACTACTACTACTACTACTACTACTACTACTTCTACTACTACTAAGACCACTAGCAACTCTACAACTCCGCCGGCATCCCCCCAACCACATCTCAACCGCCGCTATCACGCACGTTCTCCACCTGTACCACGCCGGCAGCACCACCCGTGACTCCAACTGTGCCTACCCTGACTGCGAGCACTAGGCCTGGTGACCCCAGCCCTGCCATCCCACCACGCGATGACGATGTTTTGCTACACCTCGACTACGCCGAGTTTAAGGTCATCCTGGACAATGAGCCCTCCTCTGATGATGAAGAGGATGATGACAACGACGACGAGTGGGAGGAAGACGACGAGGTACCGAAACCTGCCCCGGGGTCCGCCTTCACCATATAATCACCTAAACGGAAACACCAGCAGAGGTCAGGGTAGGTGATCCTGCCGGCGGAGAGAGACAAGTTTCTGGGATAGTGGCTCGAGTTTGAGGCTCCCTGCCTCTTTGATCAAGGCATCCCGGAACACAAGGACAAGGTCAAGATTGCGGCACTGGTGGCTGAGAAGCCTGCCGGTCTTGGCCCTTCCATCACCACCATGAAGCTGGAAACCTGGTTCACTTAAATCAGCACCCGTTTCGGCAGCATCTCGAGAGGAAGAGTAAAAAGGGAACATTGAGACTCACTGAACGTGACCAGTGGATCCTGCAGGTATTTCAGTTCCTGAAGCCCCACATCGTCCTGCCACGGAAGCCCACGATATTTGGGTTTCCATGGCTGTCTTTTTTATGTTTGTCGTGGTACACCACTCTATACCATACATTACTCCTATACCATGTGGGAAGGGGGGACTTAATCAGCTAATGCAACGCGAACCGTTGAAGGACTGTTCGCAGGGATTAACAACCGACTAGTAGGTCAAACTTGAGGGATTGATTTTCAAATCCTTAATAATCAGACAGAGTGCATAAATTATTGGTCAGATTTACTTGAATTGACCGAGAGTTTCGTTCAATGTTATTTAGAGATGAATTAACAAAAATATAATTATATTTACAAAAATCAAAATAAGAATTAATAAATGGCAAAAGGAGATTATTTAAATTTGAAATAGTTTCTTGATAACTATTATGAGGAGGGATTCTCCAATAGGATTAAATGATTAATGTTTCAAGGCTCAGAACAAAAGGGGGAACATGACAATACTGATAATGGAGGGGGGTTTCTGTTTTAATGGTCGGTGACTTCGAGAAAAGTCCTTCTTACGATGAGGTAAGCGGGGAACGATCCGATTAGGCGAGGGAGGCACGGTCCGAATGAGGCAGGTAAGGCACGATCCGAACCAACCTTCCGATGAAGATAGCCAATCTTCAAAAATGAAGTTCGACGGGAAATGTTGGATTACTCGTAATATTCCTCACAGTTAATCGATGGACATTTTCTTCGGTTCAATTAAACGAAGGGAGACTGCTGCGCAAATTCACAGGAAAGGTCCTCCACCCCAGGCATCTTAATTCGGAGGTGGAGTCGATTCATCATTTAACAGCAAGGTGTGAGACACAACGGCTCTTTCTCGCCTCTTCACCGGGGATGGGGGGCTTGGGACAAGTTCTCAGGATTGGGAAATATTTCCCCAATGCGCTCAGGGATCGGAACTTCGCGAATGTTCCCGAACAGGTAGTGACATTCCCCATGGCGGGATAAAATCGTGTGTGGTCTCCAATGAAGTGTGTGTGTGAGGAGTAGGGGGTTAGAGGGAAGAACAAGGGCCATCGCAAGTTTGGATAGGAGGAATTATTATTAAGGTGTCAGCCTGATAACAAAACAAAAACAGGCTTACAAAAGGCTATGATACTGATCTGAGCCAAAAAAATATAAATGGGTCGATAATAAAATAAATAAATTAAGGAACAAAGTTATAACTTTGTATAAAAGTGTAAAGTAACAACAAAATAAAAACAAATACGATATTAAATCAGTATCCAAAGGGACCATAGATATATGGACTGAATTAAAAAAAGAAAAATAATATATACATGATTAGCTTACGGGTATACAGGAGACTTATAATTTAGTGGATTAGCCAGCATTGTCGGCTAATGGATTCCGGCTAAGATTATCAGCTATACAATTCTCGGTACCACGTATATAGCAAAACTAAACTGATATTGTTTGAGTATCAAAATCCATGGAATTATACGTCCATTCTAGCTCTTAGTATTTCGGAGATATGACAAATGGCGGTGGTTAGTTTCGACAATAAACTCTTTTCCTATTAAATACATGCTAAATTTGGTAATACTTCCTACTATAGATAATTCTTCCAGTTCTTTTACCGACTAATTGCGTTCATGGGGCAGTGCTTTCGGCTCAGGTAAGCCACCGGGTGTCTTTCACATTCGGCAGAGTATTGGAGCAGCATGCATCCAATTCCTCCGTTTCTCGCATCCTTGGGATGGCGAAGGGTTTGGAGGGATCAGAGAGCCTTAAAATGGGGCGAACGCTAGCTTGTCCTTAGCTACTGGAGCCTGGCAGGAGCTTCGAAATTCCATGAAAGGGGATCTGGGGATCTCTTCTGAAGGAAGGCACTTAAAGGGGCGGAAATAGACTCAAAGTTAGGGATAAATCTACGGTAAAAGGAGGCTGATCCCATGAATGACCTCAACTGCTTCTTCGTGCGGAGAAGGGGCATCTTGGCAATGACTCTGACCTTTTCGTTCTAAGGACTTATCTGATTTTTCAAGCGAACAGGCTCTCGAGTGGTATGGACGATGTCATCCTCAAATTGATTATAGCAACCGGGAAACTCGGAGATGACATCTTCAAATCCATTTTAAAACTGTTGCAGCTGACCCTTTTGAAGAGGCGAGAGCCTGGGAGAGACATCCAACACGGGGGCTGATGATTCCTGGGATCCAGGTAAAGATGGAATAGGGTAATCACCGTTTTGTTCAATGCAGACTACTTGCACAACATTGAGGTGGTTATCGGGATACACTGCTTCCAACGGGGACTCTTCATCGGGGGCCGCAATATTGTTGAGGCATGCACGACGATGATATTTCTTCAACCGATTGATGTAGAAAACCTTATCAGCTGAGGGGGTTCGAATTAAGTAATCCACTGGTCCTTTAGCCTCTAAAACGGAAAATGGGCCCTTCCAATGGCTCAGAAGTTTGTTACTGCCTGTGGGAAGTAGCAACAGCACCTCCTCGCCAGGCTTAAAGACTTGTTTACTTCACCTTTAAATCGAAATAAGTTGGATACATCTCGAAATTTCCCTCAGCATTTTGGTACGCGATGTTGGCACATATCTCGAGACGCTTTTGGAGCTCAAGGAGGTACGAATAGGAAGATTGGATTTCGTTATCCAGACGGAGATTGGCGAAAAGTTCCTTTAAATTAGCAAGGGGGCCTCGAACATTACGCCCACACATTAATTCAAAGGGGGCGAATCCTATGGTCCTATGAGGGATTTCACGACACATAAACAGTGCCACGTGTATAAAGCGGTGCCATTTTCCGGGCTGATCGCCGAAAAAAAAATTCGAAGGATTGCTTTGAATGTGCCATTTAGCTTTTCGCAAGTTCCATTTGCGGCTGGTTGGTATGAGGTGGTAAACAGAGGTTTTACCGTGAGGAGCTTGCAGACATACTCCATAAGCTCGGAGGTAAATTGTCTTTTTCCTCGAACTGACAATTCCTCTTTCCGAATTCATATCCAAGAAAAAATGGAAATGAGTGCTTCGGCGCAAGAAACGCTATCAATGCGCGTAAGGGAAACTGCCTCAGGAAAACGGATAGTGAAGTCTAACAAAGTGTGGGCGTTCCGTCGGAACATTTACGATGTAACAGCTCATCCTTAACAAGGTATAAGATACTTTTTCCACCAAGGGAAAACTCTTGCTCCTAAGTCCTGGCTTTCTCCCAAAGGGAGAGGAGAGTTGCGCACCTCTTCTGGACGCGAGCGAAATCTTCATTTCGGAAGGTATCCATCTCCTGATGGACGTGGTTCTCTAAAGGAACGGGTTTCTGGGAAAACTTGGTGGCCTTGGCAGGGGTTACCACAGGTTGTGCTACCGGGTTACATGTAACCTGGGGCCTCTGACCAATAAGTACAGATAAAATCTTGATTGGGGCTGCCACTACTTCGAAGCAACCAGTAAAATACTCATATTTGATGTGGCATTTTACAATAGGGAAACGATTCGCTGGGCAGAGGTAACTATGTACCACAGGGAACGGTTGGTGATCATGACCGACCGGGGAAAGTAAATTCTCGGATAACATGATGCATGTGCACCCAGAGTCAAGTACAAGGGTGAACACACAGCATCCGTTCACGGCTCCATTGTCAAATTTGAAACCACCCGGGAAGCTCACATGAAATTTACTTGGTAACCGGAGTTGTTGGTCGACGAGAGGGAGGTAGTGGTATCCGGAGGAGACGGAGAAGGAGCAGAAGTGGCACTAACTTGGTGTACCTGATGCGAGGACACGCTTCTAAATTGGGAATTTTGAGGGCATTTCGTGCGTACGTGACCTTCTATTCCGCACGTAAAACAGATTATCTACCCTCTGGGGAATACCAGCGCGGGAGGAGTGGTAATTATAGACTTAATGTATCTTGTTTCCGATAGAGGGAGGTTCCTGGGTTTCGAGGGGGCTTAAACTTTCAAAAATTTAAGGGTATTCCTTGGAGGGGGCCTGGAATAATTAATCTTAAAGTTGGGAGGTGTCTTAGAATGGACTCTCGACGATATACCATATATAACTATTCGTTGAGGGAACTTATTTAATTATCTTTAGAGTGCGTGGATGTCTAGGCTGGCCGATATTATGTATCTTCGATATGCTTAAGAAGTGGAACTGAGCTCAAGGATAATAATATTGCTATCATTAATAAAATAGAGTTTTATTAATAAAAACTATCAACAACACACAAAACGGAAAATATTGACATAAACAGAGAATTGGAAAGGGTCGTGGGAAATCTAGCTAATCCAAAGATTTAGAGATTTAAAAAGGTAGAACAAATATGAAGTTAAAGGGATGGGATGGTTCGCTAAACCATTTAAAGCACAAAATAGAGTTGACAAAAGGGTTAAATACTCCAAGATAACGTACGGCTTACGTAATTATACTTGTTGTGCAGAGGAAGACGACGTGAAGGAATTTTCGGTCCGCTGGCGAGTTCCAACCAAAGGGGGGAAAATTAAATGATCCTGACGTGGCGTCTTAGGAATGAGAACCGTTTCTTGACGAACGGCTTGAAGAAAAATGGCTGTTCTACGTTGTTCTCTTCTGAACAACAGATGGCGTGAGAACCGTCTCTTGTCTACGGGCTCGAGAACAATGGCTGTTCTAATGTTGTTCTCTTCTGAACAACAAGATGGAAGGGTGACAACCGTTTCTTGGTGAACGGGCTCAAAAGAACAATGGCGGTTCTACGTTGTTCTGTTCTGAACAACAGGGGTGGGGTGAGAACCGTTTCTTGTCAACGAGCTCAAAAGAACAATGGCTGTTTTAACGTTGTTCTCTTTCTGAACAACAGGGGAAGGTGAGAACCGTTTCTTGTCAACGGGCTCAGAAGAACAATGACTGTTCTAACGTTGTTCTTTTCCTGAACAAAAGGGGGGGGGTGAGACCCGTTTCTTGTCAACGGGCTCAAAATAACAATGGCTGTTCTAACGTTGTTCTCTCCCTGAACAACAGGGGGGGGGGTGAGACCCGTTTCTTGTCAACGGGCTTAAAAGAACAATGGCTGTTCTAATGTTGTTCTCGTTCTGAACAACAGGGGAAGCCATGTTGACTTGGCGTCATGAAGGCTCGAACCTTGGCACTCAAGGGATATTGTCCTTCTTCTGGACAAGTGATGGTAAATCTCGAGGTCGAGGTCCCTTGGCGCACAAGGTGAGAGTGGGTCGTAGTGATGTTTCGTGACGAAAATCTGGTTTTCCAATCTGAATCTTAGTGGTTAAGTTTCCATATAAATAGCCGGGACATCTCCTTGGCGTGGGGGACAATGGAGTGGGAGCTTGGAGGGAATGCACAGCCGAGCCTGAGAACAATGCCTTATCTGCCCATAAGCCTAACTCAATCTGGTGAGGTCGGCGCATGGGGCGAACGGCGGAACATAAACCTGCTTGTGTAAACATTGACTTAGGTGGCTGCGATAAGGCGCCCAGCTTCAAAGCGAAGATGCACGTGGGGGGCAACGTGGTTTTAAATAACATGTGATAGTGGTTGAAATTAAGCGGCTTCAACCCGTTCTATCACAGGAGGAGATGGGGGAGGCTTCTTATTAAGATATGGATACAAGTTATTTCTGCTTGCGTACACATCAGCTTCTTCTAGGCATTCCTTGAACGTAGAGTAGCGCTTGTCTTTAACGAAGGCACGGATTTCATGGGTCAGGGAAGCTAAAAATTGATCTATTGAGATGAAGTCCAGATCAAAATAAGAATATCAATAGGCCAAAGGGAATTAGTTAAATTGAAACTCTCTTGTTAATTAATATGAGGAGGGATTCTCAAATAGAATTAATTTTTTATTGTTACTAGTCTCAGAACAAAAGGGGGAACTTGACAATACTAATAATAGAGGAGGTTTCAGTCTTACGGGTCGGTGACTTCGAGGAAGGTCCTTCTTGCGATGAGGCGAGTGGGGAACGATCCGAAGAGGCAATTGGGGCACGATCCGAATGAGGCAGGTGAGGCACGATCTGAACCAACCTTCTGATAAAGATAGCCAATCTTCAAAACTGACGATCGACGGGAAATGTTGGATTACTTGTAATATTTCTCAAAGGTAATCGATGGAGGTTTTCTTCGGTTCGATTAAACGAAGGGAGACTGTTGCGCAAATTTACCGGCTTACTGTTCACAGAAGCTACCAATTGACTAGTGTAGAATCACGGAGGAGGAAGTCTTACTTGTCGGATATTCTCATGGGACTTGAGACGATGGGGACGGCCTTGATGTGCGTGCTGGACTCCTCGAACTACGGTAAAACCCGAGTATTTGTATGCCCGATTCTGAAGGGGAAGGGGAAATGTGGAGAAAATAGTCACAAGCTCTAGACATCTTAATCCGGAGGCGGAGTCGATTTATCATTTAATACAGCAAGATGTGAGACACAGCGGCTCTATCTCGCCTCTTCAGCTGGAGGGCGGGGGGTGCTTGGCACGAGTTATCAGGATTGCGGAATATTTCCCCCTTGCGCTGAGGAGTGAAAAATTCTCGAATGTTCCCGAACAGAAGGTAATATTGTCCATAGCGGGATTCAATCACATGTATCTCCAATAAAGTGTGTGTGCGTGGGAGATGAAGGGCAGATCTTGTTCTTTTACAATATTCATGTACTATCTCTTAGTTTTTTTCCTTATAAGGCTGTGCTTCACTTCTCAGACTTCTTAGTTGACCTTTTGCGTTTACGTTTTGAACTTCATTACATATTATTTGCTCATAATTGAATTTTTTATCTCCAATTATTCTCCTGTAATATATCTTAATTTGCAGTATACTTGTGTTATTTCATATATTTCTGTGGTATTTATATTTATTTATTTAATTGAATTTTCATATGATAAATATCATTATTTATTTATGATTTTCCTAATTGTTTCAAGCATATGGAGGTGTGAAACAATCATAAGTTGTTGGCAATGAATGCTAAAGGCGTTCTCCACCATCCGGCGGCGGCTCCGACTGAGCCTGTAGGTGTATATACGGTCTAGTCTGGTGAGGCCTCGTACGGGTTAGGGTTTCATCATGTAGGTGCGCAGAGTGAACGCATCATCTTCGCCTAGGAAATGATCCGTGAGTGGTCCATTTGGATCAATACACAACATCTCGTGGGGTGGTAGCTGGGCCTTCTCTTTGTTGAGTAATTCGCCAATACAACACCATCTGACTCTGACGCTATAACACCCATGTCGACGTACAGGAACTTCTAAGCTGCGTCAACAATGGCCAGCAGGAAAATGGAGAAGTATTTCTTATAATTGTAGTAGTAAGTGACATCAAGGGAAGGATTGCGGAGCCTAATGTGTTTCTCGTCAATGGCTCTTACCAATGTGGAAGGTCCATCATTCATCGAAGCCAAGGGCGACCTGTTTCCACTCATCAGGTGATCATGGCGTCCAGAGTTTCTCGTTTTCGTAGATGGCAATATTGGCCCCGCAGGTATCTGGTACAATGTGGCTGATGGTGGTGTGGGAAACTCGAAAGGAGTATTGCAGCCTCCTGGAAGTACCCTTTGGTGGAAATGTAGGGTAATGGCAACATGCAGCTCAGCTGACTCTCAATATTAGGGACACTGCGTGGAAGACGAACCTAAACTAGTACTTAGAGCCAGCGTGTACACTTGCATGAATCCAGCGTGACACGTTGTGTGATCATAAATAGACAAGGCCAGGGGAGCTTTGCGAGTAGACGTGTGGCATCAAATAGTGAAATGTGGTACTCTCCTGGATAACGGCCTAGGCAGACCCAGAGGCTTTATCGCCCTGTGAATCACAAATGAGCTCTTAAAGGAAGGAGATTCATAGCCCTAAGCTCAAAGGGCTTTGGTAAAACTGCCATCGATCGGCTGCATGGGAAACGTCAAAGTAGGAAGCGTATACAATGAGAGCGGTTGACGAATGAGAAAGTCTCTAGGCTCCCTCGTACAACCACATAATGCAATGTGCACGGCGCAGAGCGAATGATATCTCCCATGGATTAATAAGTAGAGATTGCAAGAAAGAAACATGTCTGGTGGATCAGAGCCACCTTTCGAATACACGCTAGAAGTAAAACTCGCATACGTTTTTAAGATTTGATGAAACAAATGATCTGTAGAAAAGTAAGGCAAAAGCCAAATCACGACACAAACGCTGAACGTTGGCAGCTCCTAATTAGGGAAATTTCTTTTACTTTCAACCATCTTTCATACACCTCATAAATCTCAAAAGGGTACCTTGATATTCGAATCTCAAATGCTAGCTTTCAACCTCATTATATTGTTATACTAAATTTTCATTCCGTCTAATGTAAATTATTTTAACTATTATTTATTTTACTTTTTCACAGTGTGTTTTGGGTGGAGCGTCATTATGTGAGTGAAGAATTGAAAAGTAGATTATAAGGAATCACAACGAGAATTTTTGCAACTTTGCACAAATCGAAAGGATTTAATTTATCATATAAATTGATAAAGACTTATTTAATTAAAGTGAGAGAGATTTCTTTTAAATTCAGTCAGTTTCCAACCTTTTTCTTCTTTTTTTCTTCTTCATTGTGTAACTATATAATTATTACAGTTTTTTCAACAAGTCTTCAACTGTGTATCCATCACTCTCTCAGTTACTGCTAATCTTTCTATCAGTTCCTTCCTCTGGAGCCTTTGTTTATAAAACACGCTCACAATTTATATTATTTATTAACAAAGGCTGCGATTCACAGGCATCGCAGCTCGGTTGGATGCACAACATCTTAGAGGTTGAGATGAAGGCTAGTACTTATGGCAGAGTGATTAAAGTTGTGTGAATGACAATCGATATGCTTTACCATTATCTGACCTGACGGTTGTGCAAATGTTTGGGTCTATTTCGTTGCTAAGGGTCACTAACCCTTGCAGGGTCAACAGCTGAGAGGAGGAGTCTTATTGTGGGCAGGTATAATTGGACACAGACTTGTTGATCCAATGCAATCTTGGAACTCAATTGGAAGAACCAAAAAGCTCAAAAATATTAATGAAAATGTCAAAGTCAGATGAAGTAAAAAAGTGTGAAGGTTATAGTTAGTTAATTGAAAGTTATAACACATAAATTGTATGAAATTAACGTGCATATCACGAGAGGGTCTTCTGCCGTAACTAAAGAAATTTCATTTTCCTGCCACTAAATCAGGTACAACTGTGTACGAAACTATTTAGCATCTAATGGGCTAATAGTATAGGCGGAATTCTTCCACAAGCATACGGAGTAATTCGTTCATAAATTTTACCCCAAAATACATAAAATATATCTTTTACATGTTGCATAATAAAAGATCTCACAAAAGGATAGAATGTATGTACTAGTATTTCCGCACTAAATCACCTCATTTTTATAATGGAGTGTATAAGTAAAACTGCACACACAACATGTAATTGCTCGAAATAACTAGCCCAATAAACCATTTCTAGACACAAAAACAAGAGGAAGAATATACGCGCAAATAATCTCTGAGAAAAGAAAGGTGAACTATTTTTCCAAAAAAGAGGTTTGCAGGCGTAAAGTGTTTCCAATAATTCCGCAAGAAATTTTGGACACGTTCTTCATTATTTCTGAACGATTTGTTATTGTATTCTTATTTTTTTCTGTCCACGTTTACTCACACAAAGCTCGAAGAGAAGAGGACTTGGGGATAAATTGTCCGTCTTGAGCAAAATGCATACGAGATATGGTGTGACTGAAACGGTTTGAAAAAAAATACCGTTTTTTTAAACAATATTTTGTTCGGAGGTAAATTCGCGATTTTTTTTTGTTCTTGAGACAGAAACTTTGGAGGAAAAGCTGACATATATTTTTGCCTTTAGGTAGCTTTGTGTGGATGTTCCCTTTCTTTATTTACATGTCTGTTTTAGGCAAGAATTTCCCTACACTGTGTGTCGTAGAATGGACTCTCGACGATATACCATCTATGACTATTCGTTGAGGGAACTTATTTAATTATCTTTAGAGTGCGTCGTTGTCTGGGTTGACCGATATTATTTATCTTAGATATGTTTAAGAAGTGGAACTGAGCTCAAGGATAATAATATGGCTATCATTAATAAAATAAAGTTTTATTAATAAAAACTATCAACAACACACAAAACGGAAAATATTGACATAAACAGAGAATTGGAAAGGGTCGTATGAAATCTAGCTAATCCGAGGATTAAGAGAGATTTAAAAAGGTAAAACAAATATAAATTAAAGGGATGGGATGGTTCGCTAAACCATTTAAATCACAGGATAGGGTTGACAAAAGGGTTAAATACTCAAAGGTAACGTTCGGCTTACGTAATTACACTTGTTGTGCAGAGGAAGGCGACGTGAAGGAATTTTCGGTCCGCTGGCGAGTTCCAGGCGAAGAGGGGGGGGGAATTAAATAATCCTGACGTGGTGTCTTAGGAATGAGAACCGATTCTTGACGAACGGGCTTGAAGAACAATAGCTGTTCTACGTTGTTCTCTTCTGAATAACAGGGGGGGTGAGAACCGTCTCTTGTCTACGGGCTCGAGAACAATGGCTGTTTTAATGTTGTTCTCTTCTGAACAACAAGGGGGAAGGGTGAGAACCGTTTCTTGGCGAACAGGCTGGAAGAACAATGGCTGTTTTACGTTGTTCTCTTTTGAACAACAAAAGGGGGTGGTTAGAACCGTTTCTTGTCAACGGGCTCAAAAGAACAATGGCTGTTCTTACGTTGTTCTCTTTCTGAACAACAGGGAAAGCCTTGTGGACTTGGCGTCACGAAGGCTCGAACCTTGGCACTCAAGGGATATTGTCCTTCTTCTGGACAAGTGATGGTGGATCTCGAGGTCGAGGACCCTTGACGCACAAGGTGAGAGTGGATCGTAGAGATGTCTCGCGAAGAAAATCTGGATCTCGAATCTGATCTTAGTGGTAAAGTTTCCATATAAATAGTCACCGCATCCCCTTGGCGTAGGGGACAATGGAGTGAAGGCTTCGAGGGAATGCACAGCCACGCCTAAGAACAATACCTTATCTGCCCATAAGCCTAATTCAATCTGGCGAGGTCGGCGCATGGGGCGAAGGGGGAAGATAAACCTCCTTGTTTAAACATTGACTCAGTTGGCGGCGATAATGCGCCCGGCCTTAAAGCGAAGATGCACGTGGGTAGCATCGTGTTTTTAAATAACATGTGATAGTGGTTGAAATTAAGTGGCCTCAACCCCTTCTATCACACCGTGCTCCGAACATCTCTTTTAAAAAGAGAATTTTGAGTGTAGATTCGTCCTATCTCTTTTCAGTTGGGTCTCATTACCGTTCACAAAATTTCGTCCATGGCTTTCCTTTCTTGTACAAAGATTTAGGTTTGCACATATGGATTTCTTCACTCTTTGTATTAATTTGATATACGAGATTTATGCGTTCCCGATGCCACCATGTTTAAGATTATTAAGGTTTTCTTTAAAATTAGTCGGTTTTGAAATTTAAACCAAACGATTTGTTGCTTTATCATATCATTTCATCATTGTTTTTCATTTCATTTTCGAACGACTGAATAAAATCGTCAATTATGTATTCCGTTTATACTCGTCTTAAAATCGTTGCATTAAATATACCTGCCGTTTTCCTCTTTTATTTGTTAACTCTTTGTCCTTTAACTTCTAAAGATATTTAATCCATGTCTTTTTTCTTCTAGTTCCTTTCTTTTCTTTCTTTTTATTCACGTTCCTTCTCTTCTCTTTCGGTCCTTTTCTCCTCTTGGATATAACTAGGAGGTCCTCCCTCTGAATCCAAGCGTCTCTCCTTGTAACTTTAACGTGTTAAATAAGGAGGACATTTTATTGCTTTCGACCATCTTTCAAGAAAAGCACCGCAAAAAGGAAGAAATATTTAGACGCACAGCGGTAGTACTGAGAGTATTAGCGGACCTATTGTTCTACATATAATGAAAAACAAACAGAGCAATAATTATTTCGCACGGCAGGAATTCTTAATTATACTCTAAATATTCACTGTGGAATTTAGCAAGAGCCTGTGTTGCTCAATACGCAACGAAGATAACGATAAACACAATAAAAAAAGATTATCTCCTTTACAATACGGCAGACGTTTTATGACTCCTAAAAAGTGTTAAAGTTCACACAGTCACAAAATTATACAAAATACTCACATAAAAAGAAAAAGGGGAAATGGGTGAGGTCTTTTTTGGAGTTTCTAAAACCAGAAACTTTAATATACTAGAATAACACCCATTAGAATCTGTTACTGGTCTAAAAGGAAGGAGATCAGATATTGTAGGTCACCCTAAAAAGCCTGACACCAGAATTATATAATGTTTGTCGTAGAATCAGACGTCGATGCTAGCCTAGGATTGAATCTGCGGTCATGCGGGAAGTGAGCACGCTAGAAATTGGAAAATAGATCCCATTGCGAGGGTTAAATAATCAAAATCGAGTGCGGTTGGCCTAAATAATTAATTCACGGTTTAGAGAAACTGATTGTGGAAAACTAACTTTACTATATACAAGGAGATAATTATTAGCAAAGATAAATAATTGACAATAAATAAGATGAGACCCGTGGTACCAAACGGGGGTGGGGGGTATAAAATGACGCGACAGGACGAGAATACGATAGAGGATGTACAGTGATTTCTTCCAGGGATAAGGACAGAGTGCTAATAACGGGGAGACTCACGTAACGCCTAATTGACTAGAGGCTTTGGAGAAAATGGGGAAGGAGGGGCGCTTCCATGTTCCACTTGCGAAACTTCTTCTTCTTCAAGCTCGCTAAAAAATGAACAAGCGAGTACTGCAGGCGAGAACGAAGTCGATAACCGACTGATAGATGCCTGTCTGTGTGTATCTTTTGTTGGGAGGAACTCTGGCCTTACGTACAAGAGAGACCGGTTAGAGAGGTGACGCGTCACGTTTTATAGGTAGAAGCTGTTGGGAGGCGGAGCAGGATGTACGACACTGTGCGTGTCTGTATGGTACTAATTTCTCAAACTTTTCTCGAATTATTTAAACTACCTCGGTGGAAGCGGGTCACTACAGGCCACCATAAGGGGTTGGGAATCTCATTAGAGTTGGTACGCTAGGGGGGGGATACGATATTCTCGGCGAGCATCACCGGCTCGCGCGAAAGTACTTGACACCGTAGGTCAGATGCCGATCAGGTGATGCGACGACGGAGAAGGGGACCCAACACGGATCACGCGGTCGCGCGAAATTCTCGTCGCGGCTCCTTGTGTTCGGCTCCTTAATAAGAGCGCCGGGATCATCCGACTGCGCGAAATTCTCACTGCTTCCCGGCGGCTGTTTGGGCGAGGCAGGTTCATCTTTTCTCCGGCGACACGGGTAGACGTTGGATTCTAAGGGGGGTGGAGTTAACCTTCTCTCTCTGACAGTAATAAAATAATTATGTTTTTATTATGGGCTATATAATATACGCTCTAATAAATTAATTAGCGCTATAACTTAAGATCATACTATAAAGCAATTATATTATTTAAATCAGTTGGAGCCAAGGTAATTTTTCGCTTAATTTACACTTTGTGGAGACGAGAGATTGTATGCACAGGTCCATTGAAATATACAAACAACCTTATAGAGTCAAGCATTCTAATGAATCCTATCATATTTCCGACAATGATGGAAAGGATATTTTAAAGAAGTAAAGTTGAGATAACGAAACTTTCATCTAAAGTTTAAGAGATTTTATTCTTGTTTTTTTTATTACTGTACAAAATATATAATTTTGAGCAGTAAACTTATCAAATTCAATCAAAAGTAGATTTTCAAAAAAATAAATACATACGTAACAACTTTTCACTCAATCATATATTAAGTTAGGAATAAATTAATTTTTGTTTTGAAAATGATTAAAGGTGTACGACGACTAACTCTGATGCATCCACCAAAAAGTTGTATTTCAGTATGCGAGTCTCACTTATTAAGTAGCCTTAATCTTCTTATTTTCATTATTCATCAGTCTATGTTTTATTGCCACTTAATAAATATGTCACGTTTCCTAAAAACCTTCCTCTGATTATGTTTGAAGATCGAAGTCTGCTGTGAAGTTTTTTAAAACTGCTATGAATAACAATCTGGAATTTAATCGAACTTACTTTACAACCTGAATAAAAAACATCCCTTTATTAAAGAAAACCAGGATGTTGTAAGGATGCTAAACTTAGCTCAAAAAATTAAAGAGGTTGGAAATGGAATCACACATTACAGTATGAGATATTTTGGAAAACCTAGAGCTAAATAAATTAAATGTTAAAACCAACTCGGTTATTTGGTTGAAAGCGAAAATTGTATGAGTTGTTTTCGCATAAAGTAGAAGAACAATGGCAAAGTTTGTCTAGAAAATCTGATTTACGTACACAGCTTTTGCTTTTTAAAGTATTCTGCGCAGAAGATGTGCGGATTCTTACTTACAAAAATACTGAATAGGTCATGAAGTATTCTTACTGTAGACATGTGTAAGTAAAGGAACATAGGATATAATAATCTCAGATTGATTGCAATTTGTCTGGTAAAATCAAACACCTTCAAATAGAAAAAGGATTTATGTATGTATCTAATAACTAATGTTTTCCTCACAAAAGAAAGATAAGTTTAAGAATATATGAATAGCTTGATATTTTCCCTAAAATCGAAAGATTTTATAATTCCTATATATATATATATATATATATATATATAAAGTGCTCTAAAAAATTCATTTAAAGTAGGAGGGGGAATATTGGTGTCTATAGATTAAAAAAAAATATTGTATTATTAGCAACACGTCCCGTGTCGAGCAACGAAGAGTGAATCACCTCAAATTATTTTCACTAGACGAGATGCATCTAGACCGACCACTCATTGAAGTCTTAAAATACTAAATAAGATTACTAATTTAAATTATGACTCAATATTTGAGTCAAATAACCAAGCGCTAGTTAGAAATACCGTGTCTAAGCTAAAAAAATGTAAAACATTAAATATGCCTAAGAATAAAATTGTTAAATATTACGAAAAAACTAGCAAAAACAAAAGAGTCCACTAACTCGTTTATTAAACTTGAATGTACTGCTCAATAGCTGGATAAGCATTCTAATTTATGTAAAATGACAAAGCAGATAAGTCCAACAACTTTTTGATAATCTGGTATACAAAAATACTGAGATTGTTTAGGTGAATTATGAAATTACCTTGAGAGGTGTCCTTGGGGAATATCGACGACAGGAAAACTTTCTCAGCCGAAGAACAAATAAATTCCATGCTTCACTTTGCTTGGGATGTCTTTTATTTTGTATGGTGTATGCAATAAGAATCATCAGAAATGTTTTGGTCTTTCCTACTCTTCTATTTTGGCCAAAGCAAATCAAGTTCAAAGAAAAAGTCAAGATTATGCTAGTTTTATTTGTTTTTACGGTTTAATAAGCAATGCACATTGCATTTATTATGAGAAAAATAGACCCAATTTTATTTCAAAGTAATGATCTAGGCAGAAGAGGGAGAATTCTATTCTCAACTACCATATTACGGCAAAGAGATCAATTTAGGGATCAGTTATTGTGAAAGAGGCGATTCAAGACAAAGTAAATATTTTTCCAGATTTTCTTCCATTTTTGACCGCGTTGCTTAATGTTAATTATTTTGGCCTTATCACTAGTGTTAAATATTTAAGGCGTTTGTGAGATTTTAAATAAAGCATTACTTGCCGAAAACAACTTTTTATAATATCATAGGAAGTAGAAATTATACCAACTCTATTCTGCCTTTCGTTTAAAGGAAGGGTAAGCGATAATGAGTTAATTTTGGGGGATGGAAAGTAACATATATCTTTGGAGATTAATAATTTTGAGATACTTCTTGGTCGAAGAGATAGACCTTCATCCTGAGGCACCGAACATGTTAGCTTTTAATAGATAGATTTTTATATCTGCTTATCATAAATAGTTATTTAACAACAACAATGAGGTGTTGACGGATTTAGATTATTTAACGTGGCATAAATTTTCATTCGAGTAATGGTTGCAACTTGATGGGTGCCATTTGTAAGGTATAAAGTCGCGGCAAAGGTACATCTCTCATATAGTTGAGTCTTTGAGTAAAAATATTAATGAACGTAGCCGAAAGAAAATGACCAAAACTACTCTAGGGTTTGCAAACTTTTGTATTTATGTTGTCGTAAAAGTGATTTTCTCCCATTTCCCTCTTGCATAAATCGTTTTTGTACCCCTCTGTCTTTTAAAACTCCCCTTTGCTACAACAAAAAAAACAGATATCAAAAATACACGAGAAGGATAAAAACATTACTTCTAAAAGGGAGTAATTGAATAAGATCAGTTCAATCTTTTTCGGGTTCCGTTATTATAGCAAAGTAGATTAATTGGTTCGAGTGTGGTTAGTCCAGACCTTTCTAAAGGGAGAGGCTCTTAAATTAAGGTGGCAAAATATTTGGATATGAAAATTAGATCTGAAAGACATTTTATTTTCTTCTTATGATATAGTGAAAATGCAATTAATGTGCGATTAAATGGCTTATGGATATAGGATAAAACAAATAAAGAAGAAATAATTAAAAATAAGCATATTTTGTGTTAAGATAAAACTGTTCCAACCAAATCATAATAATGAGACGAAAAAGCAAATTTCCGGATATTATCAGTTTATAAATTACCAAGTTAATTGAGGATAATTTTATTAACAGCCTATTATCTATTATGCTATCTTGTTGAAATTACAACGTTGATTTCTGTCACATCTGGGTTAGTGGTTTGTAAGATAGTGGATAAGTAGATAGATTTTCGACTATAGCTACATGGTTTGATTACGAGCAAGAACGATTATAACCAATCTCGTTACTAGTACGGAGCTTCTTTGGGCCGATCGCCGAGTTTCACACATGTGTTCTGGCAGTTCCATAGATACACAAATTACACATATAAACCCTCCTGTCTATTTCATTTACTTGCATCAGGATCTACTCTTCCGTCCGGGGAACCAACCCAGGTAGTTCAGATGCCTCTCCTTAGCCACAAAGTGTTCCCTTACTCGATGTTTCGCGGCAAAACCTTATTTCCTACCCAAAACACCTTACCAAAACATGCCCTTCCTTGCGGCCCACAGGATGGGCAGGATGGTTATAATGACCTTAATGTGTATTTCTTCATTGAATCAGGTGCTCCGACAAAAAAATACGGAAAACGTATTTATTAATGTTACAATTAAGAATAATTAAAATGGAGTTTAACCTTTTATTATCAGATTTATCTTTTACGGAGCCACCGATAATTTCATTGTTATTGGTAATTTTTTAATCTATTCTATTCCTATAGTTTTATATAAAACATTTCAACCTTTTTCCCGTTTTAGTTTAAATTCAAAACATTTTAACCTTTTTCACTTATCTGTGTTTTGTCTTTCGATACAGGACCAGGTAATTTGCCTGAGTTTCTTACACGATTACCCATTGACTACTTGATAAAGACCTCCCTATTTCATGTTTGACCCAACTTCCTATATCCATGTATTTTAACGGTAAATAGAATAGTGTAGCAGAATGAGGTCAAATGGCGACCACGTGCCTTGTGTACCCACGTGGATCCTGAGATCCCCGCATGGAGCTGTGAAAGCATGGCCGAACCTGGGCAAGGAGGCAGCCGACGCCGTAAAAAGACCTCGCAACGTTAATAATAAACCATCCCCACTGGACTCGTAACAATTTCCCCTTTCACTAACGGTCTTCAACCAACTTCGGCCCCAAGACCCAAAGTACTTACGTATATATAGAGTCTGGCCATTCCACAACAAGTAGTTATTAGCGTCTTTATTTTGTATATCCTTCCTCTAATCTGGTTACTCTACCGAGAGAAGACTTGAAAAGGAACGCGTGGAATTCATTCGTCAACATAATCTACTTCTTGGGCGGGAAATCGTAAATAGCATATAAACAATTGCTAAAATTATTTAAGAAGATAAACTAAATAATAAAAATAAATTTTGAGGAGTCAACTCATGTAAATAAGTTAAATTAAAGGTTTAAATGTTAATAAATTTTATTGAATTCAACTTCGGCTCAAGTAAGGATAAGTCATGCCTACCAAAATAATGGCTTATCTTTAACAAGTGGATTTCAGGATGGCTTCTCTTTCAGGTAAATTTTGGGATGGCTATCTTTACTAATTAAATGATTATCTTAAAACGGCGAAATACTAAATTTCGATGTTACTTATTTTAAAGCATTTATTTAGTATTACAATTTGATTCGACCTTTTCTGCGGCCATTGACGAAGGAAGTTTCGACCCCGGTCGAAGGAGAAACCGTCAATCGAATTGGGATTTTGCCTATCGTATTCAAGGAAATTTCGAAGCAGCTACGGATCACGCCGCACATTTGTAATAAGTAATCTGTAGTTAAAAAAGGTGAAGCGATATGGGGGTGTAAATGTGTGGAAGACACATTTCTGCCACCTGAGTTTCCTTTGTGGGTGTGTAAAAGGAGAGAAGATGTTGGCAAGATGGCAGGATAGGTAATAGACGAAAAGCCGAAAAGGAGCTAATGGAAAAGGGGTGCACCAGCCCCCCATCTCCGGCCCAGACGACGGTCAGAAGGAATTCGGTCGGCGACTAGCATTCGGATTTAGCGCCATCCAAGGAAATATGCGAGAAAAGGCTTGTAAACAAATTAGATAAAAAGGATGTAATACAAATGTATATAAGGGATAAGGACTAAGTAGTATCAATCTAGTTTGAGATTGACAGGGAATTTGTGGGTGCTGTTTCTCTGGGTAGTAAGTGTAACAGTCTCTAAGGGGTACCCTATTGCGAGGGATTTAATAAGAAGCAGAGGCATTGTTTCGAGATAGTTCGTCTTAATTCAGCGGAGATCTCTTCTTAATATACTGCCGAAAAATGCCCAAATGGGGGCCTTGTGACCTGCATTTTTCTTCCCTTCATTCACAAAATGGGACTGAGACAATAAATATAAAAGAAACTAAAATTTTAAATGCCGTGAATATCCTTAAGTTTAAACTTGTAAATAATAAACATTAGGACAATTAACTACAACTCTAATTTACCTTATTATTATTCCATTGGTTTTGCGCTGTCACTCTAAATGAAGCAAATTAACAGACTCCTCCTGCACAGTGACCTAAATAATGGCTGTACGTTCAAAATATACATAAAAAAGATATTCCTATCATTTTCGATATTTATATTTCATTGTCGCTTCATATTTTTACTAATTCTTCTGTGCTCTTTATCTTTCTGCATCTCCATTCTTTGTCTATTAATTTAGATTTCTTTCTTATTTTATATCCGTTAATTGTCTTTACCCAATTTCGAAAGTCTAGTTTCGTGATGAATGTTAATTTTTCAGCAAATTGGTGAAATGTTTTCCTCCACTCAGAAAAGTAAAAGGACAAAGTTACTTTCAATCCTACTTGAAAATTAATTAAACAGAAATGGTTTTATCTTGTCTGAGAATGACAGTAGATGTATTTATTGTATTCTACATTTTCCTAGTGTTAACATTCTTTTCAGTTAGTCGTGAGATGTTTGCGTGTCCCTGCGCGCAACGGCCGAGTCTTTTGGGAACAAAGCCACCGATTAGAGATATTATGTTAGACCAAATCGGGTGCGGTTTGTCGACGGATGGAGTCTTAACTCTATTTTGATTTTACGGCAGCTGCCATAGGCTGTATTTAGATACCTATGGTTTAGATCACACCTTAAACTGTAATACTTTTATATATAGTGAAGCGATTTAATATATTACCAAAAACCACAAACTAAAAGGGTGTTTATCTACCTTCAAAGAATCCTTACTTTTTAATAGTTGTAGTTATATTAAGAACTAGCAGTGATAGGGGGCCATGGAGGATACAATCGTTAATGCAAATCCTTAGCAATTTTTATTTCAACATTTCTTTGGAGATACCTCTTGAGTGCAGTAGCATCCTCTTTATCACTGATCAATATTCGGTTCTTTTCTTAGTATGTAAATAAACGCACAACTTATTTTTCACACATTTTCCAGACTTCACTCTATTTAGCAAGTTTATTAACAGTCTTTACTTGATATAGTATCAAATAATTTAATATTTGAGTAAAAACTAAAAGAGAATTAATTAGACACGAGATAATAATTTCGAAATTTATTTTGTTCTGGAAGAAAAACCAAATTAGCTTTAAAACTTTGCTGCATTTCATAAATTCGAATCATATTTACACAGATCTGTATAAATCTAAATCACATTAATGCACATGATCTAGCAGCATGATATAGATGCATACAAGTTCAAAATAATAAAACAAAAGGATTGTAAGAGTCACAATAATCTACCCAAGGTAATTATCTACCTATTAATAATCCTTACATTTCAAAAGCTGCAGTTATGTTTGGAACTAGAAGCAAATGGGGGTCATGGACAATAAGATGTTTAAGGCAATGAAATGGAAAATACTTATTTACACACGAAGCCTCCAATTCCTTAAAACATATACATAGTTCTACTTCACCGAAAGCATAAATGCCAGGGGGAAATTTTGAATCGGTGCTTGTGCTTACAGCCTAATGCAATAATAAGTGTGTCGGAAACAAGACATTATAAAAGAAAAAGCCGATAAATCAAAGGGCATAATATTATCTCTCTCAAAATTTGTTTCGTTTTCTTCATGTCTAACTAAATCTATCATTTTTCTCTTATTTTATATCTTTCCCTCATTATCTCCTTGTCCACTTTCTCTTGTTTTCAAAGCTTCTACTGAATTTGAAGTTTTTCTAGTCCTTCCTTTTTATTCCTAGCACCCTAACTCACGTACTGGTGCTCTCAGACATTTAGGAATATAAGTAACTGAGCTACGTGTTTTGTAAAATTCACTCTAAGTCTGTTAACACTCTCACAGTTAAAGGTTACTACTTGAATATTCAGCCTATCCTATTTAGAAGCGGATTTTCTACACCAGCACGTTAACGGATTGCGGCATCAACTGTTGTGGATGTATATTTGTGAATAAAACAGCGTTGGATATAACTTAGTTCATTGCTGCAATATTAAGCGCAAGATTTTGGATTTCAAAAGAAAACCATTTACGACTCTTGGAATTTCTATTAAAGAAACAGATGGTTAATCAATACATTAGAGGACATGATTTAGCAGTTATTCATTATTTATTCATTAATTATTTGTTTCTCATCCATATCTACCAAACTTTATCCCATGGGATTAAAATTTAGTTGAAACCTTTATATAACATGATATGAAAAGAGTGAAAGAGGAGTTCAAATCATATACGTATTTCATCGAAACGGAATCTATTTTTCACGAAGTGTATCCAATGGTTAGTTAGATAATGGGCTGGCATTGGCAACATGAGGCAAATAATTTACTGAATAAGATTCGTTGTTTATTATAATGATTTTAATTTTGTTTAAACGGCACTATTATTTTAAGAAACTCTTATGTACATATATTTTAATCCTGATATTCTATTTTTTTTATATTTCTGACAGTTTACAACACAGAGTTTTCAAATAACCTTTTGTCTCTAGCACAAGAAAATGATTGATTTTTTGTGCCAGTTTTTCATAAAATCAGAGCAAGTATCGCTTCTGGAGGGAGGAAAAGACACTATCTCTGAATAATGTTATTAAAAACTATTTAAAACTGGAAATTAGCGAGAATATTGATAATTTTTCCCAATAAATAATTTTATTTTGATAATACACACTGTCTCTATTGGTTTATAAGTTTAATCATACTTTAAAGTATTAACGAAAAGATAAAATACCGCGAGATTTTGATAAGATAATAAATTAACCTATCTTTGTCTTAATACGTCGAGCAGAAACTCATAAAAGTTCATCTAAAAAACAAGGGATGAGCCTTGGAAGTTAAAACTTTAATAAAAACACAACAGAAAAAATCCTGTTTTAATTTTTTGAAATTTCATTACACATAAGTCTTCAAAGTGTGGTTTTGCGGAACTTTTAATTAACTAACAAACTTCACGATCAGGCTGCAATGTTGAAAAGTTAGTTCTTTGAAGAGGATGAGCAAATTATTTTTCTTGTTAGCAGAATAATTATTAGCTTAGTTAAATGAAAATTGAATTGTGTTTTCTCTAACTTAAATATTGATTATATTCTTCTTTTCGCACTATTAATTTTGCAAGCTGTTGCGACTTTTCGATTAACAAGACACAAACAAACTGCTTTGTTTCCATTAGAATAATAGAGACTTTTTATTTTTGAATAAAGAAAATTGATCTGAAGGTCTGTTTCTTTCTATGAAACGCAAAGAGTTGCAAGTTGCAATTGTAAAAGTTAAGCTGTTTAAGCGAAATATTGGTAAAGATTTTTAAAAATACTTTTATCACACCCGCTAGTATCCATAAAGAGGTCTCCTTGTTTCAGGGATACAAGCATCTGGTCAATTCAATAATGTAAATAGAATTGAGGAGAGCCAACCCTCTAAATCTCAATCACGTAACATCTGTTGTACAAATTCCAGCGCCCAAAACGAGGAACAAAATGTATCGAACCTGGTTGTCAGTGCACTGGGGCAGGCACCATAAGCTCTCATTCCAATAGTGGAACATTCAACCAGAATGTGGCTTAATAGGTCAGGTCAAACTCTAGAATTTTATGAAAGTGGTGAAGATGGGTATTCAAACAATGGATATTGGTGAAAAGAACATACTTTTGCCAGAAAAGTTAATTCTGATTGATCTAAACTACATCAATTTGAAGTTGAAATATTGTTAGTTCTGGGTCATTTACTATATTTTACTATTATTTTAGTTACACATAAAAGATCAAATTTATCGTTTTCTATCATCAATACATCTATGTAGTCTGAAAGATATTTGTCTAAAAAAAATGTAAAAATGTATTAGAGAGACATTAGAAGTAGGAAACCTGTTAAAAATGACCTTTAATTTAGTTTGGTCTAACTCCAAAATTGAAAGTATCCAGTACTGATTACTCAGTGGAAGGCAATATTCCAGTAGTGTTGCCAGTTCTGGTAACTATTATAACTGGTAACTGTTTATAGAGCATTTAAATTTTTTGGAATGCTAGTAAAGGATGCGGATCATTTATTTTAGAATAACATATAATTATATGGTAGAGATTATTTCTTAATCTAAGTTTCATTTTTTCATTTGCAGATATACCTGCGATTAGTGTGACAATGACGAAAATCATGACAAGGTCCAAATCAAGTTCTCATCTGACTAATTTTGTTGGGACTGGGCAAGATACTGTTTCCATGGGTTGCTTGAAACTGGCCTTTATTGATGCTCTTTACTCCGAACAGCCATCGTTATCTTCTATAACTATCTCTCAAAATGGTGAAGTGATTCTGAGACTCCTCAAGATTCTTTAATTCAACTTCAAGCTTTACATTATTTGACTTTTGGGACTATTGCTAAAGACGTCTAATAAGCCACCAATACTAAACTCTTCTCTTTCACTTTTAGTTCGTTGTTCACATTAAAGAGGAAATCATATTTTTTTATTGAGTGATTTAGTCTTAATCGGTTGGAATATTTAATGGAGACTATGTACATTTGTCGGTTTCGTTATATTGTAGTATATCGCTTCTTTGATCTTATTTAATATCTCACCTGTATAATGCCGCTATCTCTACTCTCTGTTGAATTTTTCTACTCGGGATTCCGAAGTTGAAATCAGAGTTTGCCCGGGTGTTGATATTTTCGGTCGAAAATGTATGAAGGGAGGTTATATTGGAGCAAATATTTTCTGCTCCTTTTCTTGAGATTGTTGAGCCGTTCGCTTTTCGATATATCTTTTTTAGTTATCCCGCTGTCCTTTTTTGATTCGTTATTATGTAGTGAGCTTTATTTTTAATTCTTTATAATTACAAATTCTTTGATGTTTATAAGATGTTAAACACGAGAGAAAGGAAAGTAAATAGATGCTTCACTTCATATTGAGAGATAGAGCTGTCTATTGTTCTTTGCATTTAAGCTTAAAGTTCCGCTTAAAGCGGCGTATATATATATATATATATATATATATATATATATATATATATATATATATATATATACTCTGGTTGATGTGAATATTAAGCCTATATCTTCACCAACCAATGCTTTATAAGAATGAGGAATGAGAATAGAGAAGTTACGTGTTAAATTTAAATAGAGTAAAAATAGAATAGGAAACCGGCAATTTAAAGGGAACTAAGAGTGCTATATTTCTATATTTATTTATAAATTAACGAGAAAGATATAGAAGGCAAACAAAGAGCAAGGAGAAAATGGAAAATACACAGAATGAGAATAATTAATTTGATCGAATATAAATGTAGGTTTAGAGTAATTATATATTCGAATAAATATTTATATAAATCTGAGTTAAAAATTATGGAATGATATATTGGATGTCTTTAATATAAAATTTGTTCGATATAATTTAAGTATATATGATATATTTGATGTCTGAATGGATGGACTTGGGAATAGTTTTGGACACAGAATAAATGCTCGAATTATAATCTCAGAGGGACTGGAAATGGAGAGAAAAGAGGGAATTACATTTTGAATGGTTAAGATATTCGATTGAGTTGAATAATGGTAACGTTAATTCACGAACATTTGTCTGACGATAACGAGAACACGAGTGGACGATATTTGTGAGCGAACATTGTGGCGAGGTAGGTTGATGCTGATTCAAGTCTCATAGAAGAATCATAGAAAGCCCATTCAAGCAGCCCCTTATGTACACCTATCTTAAACAACATCATGTTGTCGTCCTTTGTTATTCCTTTCTCTCTCACTAATTCATTCTCTTATCTAACCTATTTCTTAGAAGCAATTCTCACACCCTGACAGAATCAAATATTCTCTTAACCAGTCTATTTATATCCAATGTTCTTGCTAGCACGTAACGCCTTACAGCTCTTTCATTCCCTAACTCTTCTGGTATGAGAATTGATATTCTTGGGCAAATATCGTCGCTTCAAGCGAGAGGGAAGTTAAATTGTAAGAAAGATCTCCTCGTTGTGTGTGTTAAAAGTTATCTTTGGAGAAACCTGGTATATTTGTTTGAGGCAAATGATATTGCAGAAGCTATCCTGACCGTTAAGATTGTTTATTTTAGGAGAGATATCGTTTTTATGTGGCAAAAGTGTTATATTGCGGAGGGTCTCATTCCTAGGCCTATTAAAATGATTTATTGCCACAGACTTTTGCTTTTGGCTGGAGCATTGCGGTAAAACGTTTCGTAGGATGGGAATTTAAATTCTATTATGAAAGATAAAAAGAACAATCTAGGTTAAGATTGCAGAAATATAGGAATCTCGATAGTAGAATAAGATTATAATTCAGACCAATTTTCTTCTTTTTAGCTTTATTTTCCTCTTCCTGGTATATATCTCATTTGTTCCAAATTGCATTTCTCAATTTCGCAATTAATACAGGAAGCAATCATTGATTTCAGTAGTTTAGGTGGAACGGAGAAAATTATCTCTCTTTCTTCAGTAAAACAGACACTCCCTAACTCTGAATACATCTATTTGGAGCCTATTTTATGTAAATCGATTCCACACTCATTTATTCAAGGAAGACTAACCAAACCATCGAAAATGAAGCTCATAAAGGCAATATTAATAAATTCCTCTCATTTGCTCTCTTGCTTACCTTTATTTGTAGTCTAATTTATTTATTATATCTTATTTGCGTTTGTCCATCTATCTAAACGTTTTCCCCAAGTACTAATCCGTTGTAAGGATTAAATATATTATGTTTCAATTGTGAATGTCTTCCTTGAGTGCCTGAAAAAAAATCTCTCGGAATTTTCTCTTTGAATTCATTTACCAACAAGAGACAATCAACGTTTCTGTTTTCATAATTTTTTAAACGGTTGCCTCTAAAGAAATTCGATATAAATTATTATTATGGCAGATTCAAACGTTACCACTTCGGTACAAAAGATCACTTTCTCTAATTGCCACTACTAAGGTTAATTCTTATTTAAATTAAGCAGTCCTTCCTTTAAAACAAATTGTTTAGTTACTAAACATTTTATAATCATCGATACTAAATTCGTCAATAATATCCATGTTCGAAGGAACAAGCTTTTTATATGGCAACAATTTATTTTGTCATTTATAAATAAGTCTCAGTCATCTGATTCCCCCTCCCTTTTCTTGATTATTAAACTTTTTTCTCACTTTTGTCTCTCTAGTATCTTCCACTCCTTCACTCACCACTGTGGTATTCTTACGTACCATCCCGGCCTATAAAGTCTAGGCACTTATCAGTACAACAATTATGGTCAGTTTCACCCAATTGAATTAAAGAAATCCAGTGTTTGGAAAATACTTTTTACTCAAATAGTTTGCCATGATTTTGCATGTGGTCTTAATGTTGCTCAAATTCTTGCGATATATTGAGTTATTATAATAATATCTTATTTTTGCCATCGCAGAAACTATTTGATTAGGAAATTAATAAACCATCTCTTTTGATTTGATATCGAACGGATGTACATAATTACCAAACAATTGTTATCATTGCTGAATGAGTACTCTTTCAAAATAAACGAAGTGTTCTTTTTTGTTTCTCAGAAGTTTATGGAACAATGATTTTTATTCCATTTATATTTTAGACCCCTATTAATTTTAATTTATTTTTTCAAGACCCTTGAAAAACGAGGATTACATAAAAAGAGATGATATTAATTAGAGCTTTAAACGAAGCAAAGTATTTTAGCTTAGACTCAATTCTTGTAGAATAACACAAAATCGCAGTTGAAATGAAAATGTGTGGCGGATTTTTTTCAAAAGCACAGGAAACTAATAGTATCCATCCTCACATCGGAAGTGGTCGGATGACAAAAAGTATTAGAATTATTTTTTTAAGAAAGAATGGCCAAGCTTTAATCCTAAACTTGAGGATAAACATGATACAACTAAATGTGTATATGCAAAGTGGTATATCTCGTTCCTCCTTTCACAGAGTCGCGAAGATCTTGGGATAGGAAGTTTGAAGATAAAATCTGTATTATCTTAATAATTCAAAGAAAAAGTTGAAAAAATGCCGAAAAAGATTACGTAGATTCATGAAAACCAGTTCCGTTAAAGATATTTTGGTTTCAGGTGAATAAACTTTAAGAAAAACACACTCTGAAGTGGTTAAATGATGGCGTCAACGATACTTTCCAAAAATCAGCAAAATTGAGACGTTGTATCATTTACACGGTAAAAGTAATATGTAAAGTTCCTTCATAGTCTCCATTGCGGTTTCATTAATGGTATTAAACTTTAATTTAATTTCGCTTACGGGAACGAGCTTAATTTAACTTTTTATTACGATGAAGCTTTAACCAAAAGTTAGGTGAAAATATTGAATATATCGGGTCCTACTTACTCATGCAAGATGGAGCCTAAAATAAAGGAAATTTAGAGGATTGCGGCCACCAGTACGTTCTTAATTAAATCTCTTTGAACTTTGGTCGTGGCTGTCCTATTTAAGAAGGTCTATCACAGTTAAAAGTAGATTGCGACCTCAATCAATTGATGTAAGGACTCCGCTCTATTTGCCAAAATTATCATTGAGATTCCATTTTTAAAGAAATTATAATTGAAAGTAATTTCAAAAGCCCTAATTAATCAAAATGGAGGACATACTGAACCATCTATTAAAAATTGTATAGCATACAATTCAAAATATAAACATTCGTTTTTTTACAATTAGTTTCAATAAAAGGTGGCAATAATGAAGAAAATGTATTTATTTTTTTAAGAGTATAAATTTATACTTTAATTTGATCTGATTTTCAAAGGTTTGGAAATGAGGTCCGTTCGTCCTATTCTTCATAAGAATTCAAAGTCTAAATCTTTCAAGGAAATTAGAAGACAAAATCTTGGAGAAATTGATATCAAGAAACACCAATTTCGCTGTCAAGAATTATTAACTCGAACCAGAATTTTCACAGCTGACAATAATAGTCAAACTTGTGAGTCCAGTAAAGAGGTTAAAGAACCAAAAAGTCAGAGTTTATGGTTTTTGTCGTTGAGAAATGAGTAACATTGTAGACGAAATGCTGTTACTGACGAAATTACACTTTTCCTCTATGGTTGAGATTAGTGAAAGGTTATCAAAATTAGGAAGACTTTTATACATTTCCTCGAAATAAATGTCCATTTTAATGGTGAAATCCAAAACTCAAACTTCTTTCGCTTCATTAGGGAATCTAAAAAATAGAGTTTCTCTTAGATCCTGAAATGTGGCCGACAAACAGCCAAAACCTTAATCCTTTGGAACTTGCGATATGGGTATGATGGGCAAGAAAATTACATCAATATTAAAACATTTATCATTGGTGAAAACCTCCTAAATGGGATCTTTTTTTAATGGAACAATTTTTCAGATTACGAAATTGGTAGTGGGAAAGCCTATTGAAAAATTATCCCAAAAGTAAATCATTTTACAATTCATATGTTTTTAAATATTGCATATATTTTAAGTTATAAATCTCCTCTAATTATTATGCCTCATATAAGTTAAAATATTCTGTATATAAAACATTCAAACATCATATAATAGTTTAATATTAGGCAATCTGGAAATATAATAGAAATAAAAAGGAGTAGTTTTAGTTAACAACCGGTAAGAATAGTCATTTTTGTGTAGCTTAATGGACAAACACTACACTTGTTCATATTAATGATCAATGAATCTTTTGAGGTACATCTTTGATAATCCGTCGAAGATATCCAGTTGGAAATAAAAATGCATTATCTTCATGAAGCCTATCATAAATCTATAATCTTTTGTTCTCTCCAATTTATTCTTTACTATCCACACTCAAAATTCCTTCAGCTAGTGGTAATTTTTGACGGGTAACTATTAGTTTCTATATATGTGAAAACACATTCTTTTCAACTTTACTGACTGAATATATGTACATTTTTGATGCCTGACGGGAATCAGCGCCGCGTACGGCCCCACCTTAGCCTCTTCTCATTCTTACCCTTCTTCAGCGCCGCGTACGGCCCCACCTTAGCCTCTTCTCCTTTTTACCCTTCTTCCTCACCTTTCATACAACCTCTCCCACAACCTTCTCTGGTCGGCCTCTAATTTCACAGGGTATACGACGAAAAGCTTCCTCTCACCCAACCATCCCTGGGAGAGGCTGAGTAGGGAGGGGACAACGCTCCCTCACCCCTGAGCTCCGGTTTTCCCCGCCTTTGCTTTTCAAGGGGACTGACAAGAAAGCCGGCAGGCGGGTCATAATTGACAGCTCCCGGTAGGAGCGGCTCTAGAGGGCCAACCCCTTTAGGCGGGCGACGGATGACAGGGCTCTTCGGCTCGTGCCCTCCAACGTCTGGCCCTCACGCATAGCGAGCTTACAGAGGGAAACAGTAGGTACCCCTCTCTTTTTCCGGACGGATCGTCGGCCGAGAATACGATGAAAGAGGTGTAGAACGGGACCTGTGATTTCTTAGCGGAGGGGGGGGGGCTGAGGTGAACCCGCTCCAGACGCTAGGATTTTCCATGAGGTTAAACCCAGGCTCGGTGCTAATAACAGAACCCGTGTCCACCAGTAATGCAAGCTCCTCCTCAGACGGCTCGGGTGCCCAAGGCCGCACAAGGGGACTAGGGATCTCATCCCCCGGCTGGTGCCCCTGTGACAGCCAAGACCTTTTCCATTTTAGTAAAGGATCTTGCTGAGGCCGGTCCATCTGGCCTAAGCCAGAGGGAAGAAGGGGGTTCATTCCCCACCGTCCTTCTCTAAACATAAAAAAATAGAAAAAGACGAAGAAAAAGCCTCGGAGTTCCTCTCCCTCCGCGAGAGCCACGGGGACGGACGTGGTCGCTGCCTTTCGGTATTCGCCTAAGCCTAGATCGGCATGTCCGGCTTCGGTTGTCTCCCCGGTTAGGGACTCCCAGACTAAGAGCTGGGCCTTGATTACGTTAGGACACCTCATTTAGATGTTACCTGGCCTTTTTGAGCCCGCTAGTTTCAGATTCAATTTTCAAGCTATCTAAAAGCATAATCTATTCTTCATCGGATTTAAGAAGTGGATAATAAAATCGAGTGCCTTTATTACAAGTAAGAGCTGATGATGCCTTATGCTAAGCTTATTTTCCGAAGTAAATAAGACCTCTCGATGTAACTGATACGCTTATGAAAGTGAATAAAAGGATTATTCGTGAACACCGATGCACAAAAAAATGGGAGAAGAAAAAATAATTGGAAAAGGAATTTTTACTATTAGAGTCAGACAACTATGGAAGGTCCACTTACAAAAATAAAGTGGATCTACTTAATAGGAAAGTGCTGGGTAAACAAAAGTACCACATATATTCATTTGGTGGAGTAAATTTGTGGACAACAATTATAATTAGAGGTAAAGGTCCAATTTATATGAATATTTCTTCCTCATGACAACCATATACATGAAAGATGGTAGTGGAATGGCCCCTGAGAGCATCTCTCACCAACTATGCAGGTTTTGGGGGGCAATGATCAGTTTGTTTTCCCCCATAAGCGATCCCTATGTTATAATGCACAGTTGGTAATAAATTGGTTTAATCACTAACGCATGGTATCAATAGGTCCCTGGCCTGTGAACTCTCTTGACCACAATTCGAACGAGGGAATAATCAGACACTCACAAACTGCCAAAGCCTCCAAAGCCTCTTAAGGCAAGAATGGGAGGAAAACACTCATAAACTACTAGAGGTTGATATCCGGTGGTCGGAACCAGGTACTAAATTCATTGGTATGAATGTAAGACAATAAATACAAGCTAAAGTTTTGAAAAAATATTCAATGCTAATGTATTTATTTTTTTAAGAATATATTTATAATTTTTAAAGTCTTTGATGATACTATAATAATGTATGTATCGGATTGTCTAGTAGTCTAAAGCAATGAGGCCCTGGGGAAACAAAAAATGTTTCATCCAAAATATTTGCGTATATCTGTACATAAATATTAGTTATTCTGTGAAAAATACTTCAAACAGCAACAATTAGCAAAAAAGTAAAACAATAACTGACGGAAACCAAAAGGAGAAAAAGGAGGGAGAAACGAGGATGAAGACAGCTCGTGTCGGTCTTGGATCCGAAATACACCAATATTTGACTCCTTTCTCAAAGACGACTGTATAAACAAATGATTCCGAATCATTGATAGCATACATATATTCCATTCCCTATGTCATGAGAATTGATGAGAAGTAAATTTTTACGAAAGTCAATTTTAAGTTTTGTATTCCCATAGAATCAGTTTGGTTTTGACACTAAGTTATGCGAGGTGAGTCGCTCAGATCCCAACCACATAATCATAAGTTTGTCTTTTCCTTAAAAGTTCCTAGATTGAACCTTAAATTGAAGGAGGGTATGCCATTCTGACACTTCGGTGAACATGACCCAAGGGAATAAATGACATAGTTGTGTACAAAGTTCCTTCCGAATTAGCCAATAAAAGGGGCCGATCTAGCGAGAGCCCGAATTTCACTAAAAGAAAGAGGAATAATGCGACTCTAGGGGAAGGGATGGACGTCAGAGTCTTGCCTCGATTTCATTTCATGTTCCACCCTCGGGGGAATTTGGTGAGTTAAGTAAATCGGACCTGGGATGGCAGCGTTAATAAGTAGTTTTGTATGGGAGATTTTGCCGTCAATGCGCCATAGACGAGTCGTGGCTGGGTTCATTTACGTAGCTACATATTGTTGGTAATTACTTAAACCAAAAAGCGAAAAATGAGGAAATGCTAAAAAATATTGAATACGATGAGCATAAATAAAGAGGATCGGGCAAGAGAAGAGAAAACGTCTTGCAAAGAAACGGGAGTGGGACGCAACTCTCCATGTGTCAACCTGGTTCTTCAAGACGAATTCTCTTTGGAAGTGTCGGAGATGAAGTGGCAGCATATGATCAGAGATAGTGGTGAGTTTTCAGCCAATGATGTGACTGGAATATCACTCCATTTGGGAGGGAGGGAGGGGGAAAGATGTACGAACGAATAGAGGAAGATGTGAAGTGAAGCGAGAGGAAGATCTAGCTGGAATAGCGGTTAAGGTAAAAAAAAAAGAAGTAAAGGTTGAATTGTGATGAAAGCATAATATGGGGTAAAGGTATAAAAGAGGTGAAGGTATAAAAGTGATAAAGGTAAAAAAGGGGTGAAGGTATAAAATATGTGAGGATATATAGGGGTGAGAGTATGAAAATCAAAAAGTACACAATCCTCTGTGTGGTTGAGTGCAAAATTTGCAAGAAAACTTCCATTGTACTCAACATATTTGCCCATTTTCCGCTGTTCTAGTTTTTCTTATCCTTCTTTATATTCCCTTCGTAATGAAGGAGCTGGAAAGAGCAAAGAAGTAAAAGTGCAACAAGGACGATCAAAATGTAAATAAATTTGTTCGGAAATGAAACAATTCATTTACAAACATTAGGAACAATTTGCTTTAAAAGAGAAGAAGAATGGCTTCCTTTCAAATTGGAATTGAATGGAGGGATGTGTGAAAAAGGGAGTTTCCGCCAAATAGGGACGAGAAAAGTGAAAATGGCATCAAATTAGATTGTCTCTAACCCATTTTGGACAATTTCAATTTGGTTCAAATTTGCAAATGGACGTTTTTGATCATTTCTTGAGAGGAGAAAGTCCCTCCGTCGAAATTCTGGAAAGGTGAAATAATTTTATGTACCAGCAAAAATATGGTAATGTTTATGAACAATTTGAGGCAGGTGAAACAGCCAGTGACCGCTTGTATCACCATTTTGGCGCCACCTGGCAACCTTACGCTATTCAGTGTCATTCACCCCAAGTGATAGCCTGCACTCAAACTCAAAAAGCTCTCTCAATTAACACGAGCTGACAGGAACCGACTTTGTTAATAAAAAATATAAAATGAGCGTACTTGTAGAACCAACGCTCCAAACATACGTATGAACATCTGAAGAATAACGTGTGATTAAACTAAAGTTATGCGCCATACTGTGAAGACTGCGTTGTCCCCCAGACTGTTCGGCACATTCTTGCTGATTGTTCCAGTGGGGTGATCTCCACGCACGTTACCTGTCCCGGTACCGGGACGCTCGGGATCACTACCGCTTGTCCCTTGTACTCGAGACGGGAGGGTGGACCCAGAATTGTGGACTTTACGACTTTTTGATTGCTTTTGTAGGTCCTATGTTCCTTCGCCGGGGGGAGGAAGGCCTACCCCCGAAACCGAAGCCCGCTTCCTTGTTACCTTTTCGCTTTGTTTTCATATTTTGTCGTCGGTTTTTTCAGCCTTTGTATTTTTATCGTCATTATTTATTTATATATCGTTATTTATTTATTGATATAGCGTAGCAGTAGGCTCTGGTGAGTACGGCGACTTATGCCCCAATTAGGCAGTTTCAGATAGTCTCTAAAATAAAAAAAATCTAAAGTTATGACCGAAACAAATCTCGAGTTTATGGAAGAGTTTCTTTCGGGAAAAGGCGAAGACAAGAGAGGGTCGATGTTAAGAAAGCTATCGAGGGTTGAATCGATTTTAAAATTTGGGGAGGTTTCGAGGTAGAGATTATCATTTTTTATCGGATATTAAGATTTTGTCATGAGTTTTACTTCGAATGTTTATTCTCTAAATTATGCTTCTTTTTTTCTACTAAGATTAATCAAATTCAATATGAGAAAGATGGTGAATCTCCATTTGGTGCTGATTTCCGGTGGATCCTTTTCCCTTTGGAGCCATAAGTCGTCTATTAATCTTACCTCTAAGAGTATGTACATTTCTCATCTGTCATTGAAATGGAAATATATGGATATTTTGGCAGGGAAAAGACGAAAAGGAATACGATATGGAAAATCTTACTACAAGTTCAGATAGCAATTTGTTTGCAAGGGAAAAAATATTAATGGAATATAAAATTTTAATAGTTAAAATTAACGATTACATCGATCTAAGAAACAAAGCGGATAGTTGTTCGAATGACGCTGAATCAAATTAAGATTGACAAGAATTGATCATTCGAGTAAAAAAAAGTATTAAAACAGAGGTGTGTAAAAGTTAAAAAGGCCGATGAAATAATTGATATATACAATACTTTTACTCGCTGATCCCCTTACCTCTATTCTGGACGGTGGGCTGCCAATAGGAAGCCTACAAACCCTCCTAGCTGGTTTCCTTGGTCGGGAAGAGAGGTTATTTTGTATTTTATAAAGAAATCTGTATAACCAGCTTAGAGGAAATGCAGATCAAGGGGGCTTTCATATGTTTGTTTGTTAGGACGATAAAACTGCTTCAAATTATCATCATAGAAAATAAAGTGACTTTTAGAGACGAATAACAAAGATGAAGATAACTCTCCGGCCGAAGGTTTGTCTCTCTCGGAGGCCTTTCATAACTTTTAAGTGCTTCATAGAGAGGAGTCGAAAAAGCCTTTGAAAAGAGTTAACTTGAACAGACTGGAAACAATTTACGGATAGCCAATTTTGGCAGCATATTTAAGATGAAGACCAGGTCTGGAAATGTGTTTCTATTGTTTTCAGTGCAAACGATCGGGTCTAGAAAAAGGGACAGAAACCAGCGCAGCTCAGCGGAAATGTTGTATAGGTTAAAGGGGAATATTTAGGAAAATATAAAATTGGCCTGCTAAAGTAATGTTTACGCGGTACGAAAACAATCTCGAAAAAGACAGAAATAACAAAAGATCGTGAATAATAAGCAAAAAAAATAGGGTGCGAATTTAGTTATAAGTCTTCCGATCATGTAGGATTAAGTATAGTGCAAGCAATGTATGTATAATGTGCTTAGGAAAATATATTTACTGGGAAAACTCTGACTTTGTCTTGATAATACACATATTTCTGTCGCTAGAATACTTGTATAGAATAAAACCCGATGAAATTTTAACTTCCTTCACGAACTGCTCAATCTACGTGATAACCAAGAGGTTGATCATTGCCAAACAAAATTTACTGATTTGACAACCAATCCTCGCTTTCATCGCAAAGAAACAATTAAAATTATCGTATCTATTCCTGTATTTTCAAAGCATTCGGTCTAAAACTTAAGTCAATTCGCTGAGCTACGAGTATATTTTATCAGTAACGATTGTGGTGAGAGTCAGATAATTCTTTCCTATTTAAGGCATCTGTTGTACAAGGTGTCCGTAAAATATAGACACTCTTGACACTTTTAATATTATCATAGCGGTGTTGAGGATCAGAAAGGAAACTATTTACATATGAGGAAAGATGGCCCGCCATCCTTCAAAGTTGTTTCAAAGGTGTAAAGACTGGTTCCTTTACTAAGATCAAAGCGGGAATATATATTTAGTTTGATTATTCATAATTCGATTTATTAGTTAGAAGAAAACGGATTACTGTGACGTGAAAGGTGAACACTAAATAAGCATTAAATAACTCAGGCAGAAAAGAGAAAAAAGAAATAGATTGAAGGCGATGAAAGAGCAAGTGTGAAAATGATGCGCGATGTCTAAGCCTAATTATAGAAAATCTAAGGTTGTCACTTTAACACTCTTTTTATTCATATTTTAAGAATATAATAACGTTTAATATTTTTTGATACAAATTAAATAATATTAAAGGTGATTAATATTTTCCAGTAGATTAAATGTTAGGGAAATTTTTAAGAAAAGTATACAATTGATCATTTCCTTTTTATCCACCGTTTTCTTCTACACATCACTTTTCACGCTAACAGAGCCATACTACGTTTTATCCCTCTTCTTTCTCCCCTCATTAACACTTCAGTGCTCCTATGGAGGATGAGTGAAAAAGACTTGTCTTCTTTGGCGGCTGATAAATTATTACCCTATTTCTCCTAATTGTGTTCCCGTTTCACTTAATTTAGGCTCATGATTGAAGAGTTAAGGGGCGGTGATTTAAGAAGATAGAAGAATGGCTCATACAAAGGCGAGAGTTTGGGTAGAAGTTTATAAATCACTTATTGAAGAATGAACTTCTGCAATTTACCGTCAATCAGGTACATTCTTCCGAAGAAAAAGAAGGACATATATATATTTATATATATGATGAAAGGTCATGCACTAACGCAAGGTAGAAACTATTCTGGATTAAATATGTCCTCATCAAGTGTGGTTTAATTCCTCATATATATATATATATATATATATATATATATATATATATATATATATATATATATATAATATATATATATATATATATATATATATATATATATATATATATATATATATATTATATATATATATCTGAAAAACGTAGCACATTAGTAGAGCAATAATTGAAAAAAGTCCCACAGGAAAGATGAAAACCAGAATCCAAGTAATTTATTCAGTTCATTCTGAAGTAATGCATAAAGATTTACTTTACAAGATTCTATATATTTTTTTACACTTTTTTACCTGCTTTTAATCCCTCTTTTCTGATAATTTATTTTTATTTTTCATGCTCACTCTTTGTGCGTGAATTAGGGTGACTTTTAGAGAGGAGCAACCAAGATGAGGATAACTATCCGTCCGAAAGTTTGTCTCTCTCGAAGGCTTTTCATAACTTTTCTGTGTTTCATGGATGGTAGTCAAAAAGCCTTTGATAAGAGTTCACTTGAACTGACTCGAAACAATCTACGGATACCCAAATTCACGTGCACTCAACCCCCCACCATAGGTCGACTCAGTGTAGTACAACTAACGTGCGCAGTTTCCACGGTATCCGCTTCACCCTTGTTAATTGGATACTAAACACAAAAAGACCAGAATCGTAATCCTGAACGCCACCAATCTATATCCTCCTAACAACAGACTCCGCATTGCAGGCTACCCCACTTTTCTAACTCTATAAGCACCACAGCTAGGATCATCAATCCTAGTCAAGCGGTTCATACACCACTCCCTCATACTTACAAAAGTCGAATCATTCCTAGCCTGCAAAGGAGACATGAGCTAAGGCCCGGTCCTAGTGGCCACCAACTTCATACCACTGTGAGAACAACAATTAAATATAGATGTCCCATTCATCGCTTTATCCAACCCCTTTATATTCTTTGCAGGGAACCGCAACACTCTTCACCAAACACTACTCTTCAACACCACCACAGATGCGCGTAGATTACCTGACCAATGTCTTGCGGCGATATCGCCTTACCACATCAGCCTGGCCTTTCTTGAATTCTATGGCCATCGAGGAGGGACTACGTCACCAGATTTGTTCTTTCGCAATGACCACACCACACGATTTCACACGCAGGTTGGCCCAGGTCCCCAGGCACCTTTGGATCACATACCCATATATGTACATTAGAATTTCTTCAGTGCCTCTACGAATACCTAAACCACGCCTTTTCGACTAAAAAAACACGAGCTAGGAGAAGTTTAAGAAACATATACCCGACAAACGAAATTACACAACCACTAGTGCACAATCATAGACACAATAACCACGGCACGCAACCTTCACACGCTACGCAAAAACTGCACACTCATTAAACCTTTCACATTCTCTATACATACAGAAAGACTCATTACACAATACAAACACCATTACAATAGAGGCCGACGAAAACAAAGTATCACACTCCTACATTACGTGCAGCTAGAACGGAACCGCATCGCGGGAGACACTCAACTTGAAATCTATTCCAGTTGACCAGGATCAACTGAGCTTCACAACTGAACTTCGGTTTGTTAATTCAATGTGGGGCGCCTTAGGTAGTAGGCGGAATCTAAGAAGTTTCACATTTTCTTCTCCTATATCAACGTTATCTTAACTAGGATCTTTTGCAACTGAATAATCCCCATCCTCAGCTGGCTCATATGCTATATCAATGTCCCTATCCTAATCAGTGTCAGGTAGAGAGTGTAGGTAGTTGCATCCTCAATATTGAAACCAGTTATTAAATATATATATTTTTTAACTTCTCAACACTAAGTTTACCTTTAATCAATTTGATATTTACCATAATATAGGAGTTAAAATTACTAAAAATAATATTATGCTACCTAAAGATACCTGACAAATTTATTTAAAGTTACAGGTTATAAAAGATTTTCAAAGTAGCGATGATAATATATATGGACTCCATGATCACTATTCTTATCCACATCTTATGAACAATATTAAAGTTTACTATGATTTTATCACTCATGGATGATCTTTAGGCATTCTCTTCTTCATTATATTAAATTCCAATAAAATTATTTCTATTTGACCAAAGATAGTCATTGCATCTTAGCTTCTTTCACTCATTTTCGGAAAACTTCGAATGGTGTGGTGAGGAAAGCAGGAACGCTCGTCTTTGTGGTAGAAACTGGAGACAAATGGCCCCTGTATTTTGAAACTGCTCATTCTCACACTGCATTGAAGCAAACTAAATGTGAATTGGAAAACACACTTAGATGTATGAATCAATTGAAATGTGTCAATTCTATGTTCCTTTAAAGGAACATTATGTGGTTATGGGTTAAACTTTCTCTTCAGACGCTCGCTTACATTAAGATAGTGATTCTGAAGGGGAAGAAGATGGACACAGTTACCTTCTACTAAAGTTTGTGAGATAATATTTTGCCTCGCATTCGCATGATAATTAATATTTTAAAGATAATAAAGGAAACTCTTAAATTCCAAATCAAAGATACCCACCCTAAATAACAATTCGTCCTGATCAAATGAGAGAAAAGCAATTCTAAAAAAGTGTGAAGGGAGATTTAAGGAATATACGAATATTAGCACAAATAGTGAATGACTAACCAAGACTCAAAATCTATTAATTTTAAAAGCTTCTCAGAAAGAAAAGCGACATTCGGTAATATTTGTATATGTAAATATGAGTAGATAATTTTCCTTCTTCTAAATTACTTGGTTCGTTCTCTTTTAGAGTAGCTGGAATTCGCAGTTTACTTCTGATTTCCTCAATTCGATCAAAGAAGTGAGAACGGTGGAAACAGTGCTGAGTCATATTCCAATACGATACACTATTCAAAACACAAACATTACGAAGAGAGACTACATAAATTAATTAAATTTAAATTTACCACGAACAAGATGAATGAGAGAGAAACTAATTTAAATGTTTACACCGTTTTAAATTAGAAATTTATTTTTACTATAACCTAAGAACCATATTCTGCCCGCTCAAAAGACTAAGAATTTATTGACCTATAAATTCGTGTATGAAAGGTTCTTATGAACAAGGTTGTATTATTCACTATGAAAATTGGTTTCAAGAATCGCTGCGATTTCAAGGTGTGAAACATAATGTTAAAGGACATCGCTCTGAGCAGTTCGATGGTTTTTAACGAATCGTAATTTTTATAACCATAAAAAAGGCGAAATTGTATACGTAATTTCGGAGGAACTTTTGTAGACCGAAAACATTTAGTCACGCCGTAAGCTTGCCCCCCATTGGTGGATACACTGAACTTAGTCCAGGTGTTGTAATTAGCTCCACATGTTTGATCAGCCCAATCGATTATCACAACATTACTATCATTGTCTTTCAACTTCACAACTCAACAGAGTCTCTCTTTTCTCTATTTTGGAGCCCTGACGATGAGGAACTAATATTAAATATGGGTGTCATTTCCTATACGTCTTACTCAGGAAAGGCGGGGCTTATCTTGGGTCATGAATGGGTTAACCCGTTTTGGTCGGTGTCAAAACACAATAAAACCCAGACACTTTTTACGCCCAAGAGGCATCGATCGTGGTGAATTCAGTTTCACTCGTGTGGATTTTCTCAATGCTTTTCCTCCTTTTAGAGTCAACACAATATAATAAGAAGACCCAATTAAAGGCTGCAATGGCGTCAAAAACTACCACACGCGATTCCTCTAAATAATGAGAAGAAGTGACCAAATCAATTCACCTCACTCTTAAAAACCAAGGAAACAAAGCTCTTCCGAAATATTTATATACATATGCCGTCGAAGACTTTCTATTACATTAAATACATTTTCCTTATTTCCACTCCCTATTAGAGCCAAGCCAAATATCCCCGAAGCCTTTCTAAAAGAGGAGTGTTCAATAGCCTTTCCCCTCCAATTATTTTTTAGCTCCCAAAAGAGAATTGGATCGCTATTCTAAGAATAGCAGGTATCGATTGATAATTAGAGATGTTCTTTTAATGCAACCCTTTTTTTTTCTTCTTAAGAAGTCGATAGATTCTTCCGATTGAAAATTAAAACCCACAATTGTACACATAAGGAAATACATACACACAAAATCGGGAGTCTGAGCCAATTCTTTTTTAAACTTTATTTTTTAAGTTTTATAAAATGTGTGATGTTTCATTACCCTTACAATTAAATATAAATTTAAACTTTTAACTAACCGTTAACATTAATACATCAAATATATGCTCTTTTGCCTTCTCGTATGGATTTGGTTTATGGCTGTTATCTGAAGCTAAATTGCTCCCTTCATCCTTTCTTCGATTAAATGAAGTCGGCCTCTACCAAGGAAAAAACCCTACCCTATGACATTATATTTGCACAAACATTTTTCACAGTTATCACTGTGATATTTGCATCGTACGCATCGTTCTTTTTCTTTCAAACATAATAATGGGAATCGAGGCCAATAACTAAGTCTCGTTTTTAGAAGACGAAAAAAAAATATGTCCAGTAAATAACTCACTTTTTAGTCGGGTACGAGTGTAGTCGCAGGAGACTCTATATCTCACTAGGTCGGTTGGTGGGTCGGTCAGTTGGTCAGCCAGTTGGTTAGTAGGTCAGAAGGTCGGACGGTCGATCGGTCCCCGATTTGCTTATTTTTGTTTTGGTAATAACATTGTAATTATTCGGCCGATTGTAACGAAACTTTATTCCGTTATGTTGTTTTATATTCTCTTTCGAATGATATAATTTCCAAAGTCATCCCAAAGTTAACTGGGGATCAGTTGCCAATCAAATTATAACTCTTCGGCTGATTCAAACAAAATGGGAAAACCTTATGTGATTTTACATTCTCTTTCAAATGATATAATTGGAAATGTCCTACTAAGGTTAGCCCGTAAATTATTTTGCTTTGGAAATAAAATCATAACTTTCTGGCCGATTCTAACTAAATTTGAAACCCTTATGTAATTTTACATTCTATTTCGAATAATATAATCGCCAAAATCTTCCCTAACATAGAAGGGGGAAATATTTGGCAATAACATCATAACTCTTATGCCGATTCTAACGAAATTTAAAACCCTTATGTTGTTTACATTCTCTTTCGAATAATATAATTGCCAACGTCCTCTCATGGTGAGCTGTAGAATTATTTGGCAATAACTTCATAAATATTCCGCCGATTCAATGAAATTTGAAACCCTTATGTTGTATTTCATTCTCTTTCAAAGGATATAATTACCAAGATCCTCCCACGGTTAGTCCGGGAATTATTGAAAGTTTCGCTTTTCGTAAGGTCATAAATCAGAATAAGTGGTCACCATTTTCCTTCCCCTCGAATATTACAATTTATAATAAATAAGTGTGTTTTACAATGAGGAAATCAGTGCTGATTTTCCAGAAAACATTTAACAGTGCTGCTGTCTATCTTTAAAAGCGTAAAAGATACAGGATATTTCATGGTTGAGTCATGTTATCTCAATTCGAGAGGTATCGAAGCAATGGTATATGGAAAAGATTCAGGCATTTGTAAATAGCTTTTTAACCTTTGTGTTTAAATTACCGATGAAAAACTCCAAAACTGACATCTTCACAACGTCTTCTTGACTTCCACTTTGCAAGTTGTGAAGCAACGACTTGTGAAGCCAAACTAACATTTTATTCAATTACTCCAACCACGTTGCCTATTATTACCGATTTTGCTAGAGGTTTCTAGAAATGTTTTAAATCAAATAAATTAGTGATCTAAAAAGTTGAATTCATATTCCTTTTGATTAATACTTTTTGAATAGGTAAAGAGTATTTTTTTTGTTATGTGAAGTAGAGCAAACACGATATTATTCATGTCAAACATAGAGAGCCCAATGTAATTATTTAGGAAACGCCAAAGTTATCCATAAGTATTTTTAGCTTATTGATGTTTGAATTAATTATGTTAAATAGAACATTTTAACATCCTTCCCTAAATGTCTTAGCCACTAAATACTTCCCTCTAAAGGATAGGTTATGGTAAGTTAGTTTAGGTATCCTATCCTACACCAATTACTGCTCCCCCCCTTTCAACAACTTCACTTACTTCGAAAACATACAGCTTCGACATCTATTACACGCAATATTATTATTATTATCATTATTTAGGATAATGAACACAATATTCTTGTGGAAAAAGCCTAGCGGCTATGAACTTGAAAACAGGGTCCCACAGAACACAGTGTCCATATGTCAAGTAAGAAAGAATGAATGCTAAAAGAAAAAAATTAAAATGTGTAAATAAATAAGTTTAAAAAAATTAAAATCACTAGGCAGTAGCACCCACCCTTAATTTAGCATTGAAACCTCGTTTGAAGATATTAAGATCTTCCTGCACAAATTCTGGCAAAAAGCAACGCTGAAACTGAGAAGTGCGGCAGCGGGGAATGAATAGTGCATGTTGATGTTGTCCATCCGCGAACCTTTTTGCTCTAGCAAGAGGCAGGGGCTCAGGAATTAAAAATAATATTGGCAATTCCCTACTGAAGTAGTATTTATGGAATATCGACAAACATGAAATTATCCGTCGATGATCTAAATCATAGCTCGCCCCATCAAGAAAAAGGAACCTGCCTCCACGAGCAACCCTATCTAAGAAAGACAGATCTCTGGCAGATGCAGATATCCAAACTGGAGAAAAATACTCAAGAAGAGGGAGAACAAAGGACCAGAAACAAGTGGCATTAATATATTCATTATTATAGATATATGAGGGCTTACGTACAAGACCTAGTTTTAGGGCAGCATTAGCAGATACATTTAAAAGATGCTTCTCAAAAGTCAGGTGAGAATCATCGGCAATGCCAAGGATCGTTAGGGATTCCGACTCAGCAAGAGAGGTATCTCCAACACAGAGTGGAGGATGAGGCGGCTCATTGGTACGAGATCTACTAACCAAACGGGGCTTAGTTTTACTTGAATTAAGCTTCATACCCAAATGATCACACCATTTCCTATTTTTTTCTAAATCACGATTTAGACTCATGGCAACTTGTTTTCTCATTGCTGGAGACCTGACTACTCCAACAAGTGTAGTATCATCTACATACTCAACAACCTTGTTTTCAAGACCTTGTATCAAATCACTTGTGTAGAGTAAAAACAACAAAGGCCCAAGAACATTGCCTTGTGGAACTCCAGATACAACACGTCTAGGTTCACTAAAAACTTCATCTACGACAACACGTTGCTGGACTTATACCATGCTAAGTCCAGCCATCAACTTTCAGCTAACCTTACTCAATTCTTACTCTTTTTTACCTTTCTATGCGGAGTATAAGAACATTTTCACATAAATTTCCGCCACTACAACACACTAACTTTCAATAACTTCTTACATTTGGCTTCCTCTCCCCTCTTCCAAATTTATAGTTACTATAACAGTACTTTTCATAAATCCCTAGTCCATTACATCGTATGATTACTACAACCTTGGTCCTCTCCACTACTAAAAGATAGATCTATTCAAGATGCTAACCAAGTTTCAGAGCTTTCGCTATCCAAATCACCTTAATATAGCACTGAATTCGCACATTACAAGCGAATCCTCTACAAATTCTCTTCCATTTGAATTCTGATATCGTACAGAAAATCCATATATTCGTACCCTCACTGTTTTTAGCTCTCCATTTCGCAAAAGATTGCTATTTTTTATTTGATATCTAAATAGATATTCTTTTCTGAATTTCTCGCATCTTTTATCTAATTATAAAGGAAAATCATCATGACAAGAGGAAACTATCCCCCTACATGGCAAAACCACATTTATTAAATCTATCGTCGTTGAACATACAATGGAAATGAACATAAACATTAAAATTAATAATGAATGTAATTCAACTCCGCTTGACTATTTAATAACTTACTATGATCTATTTGCTTATGAAGATCTTAGAAGCCATTGCATACTATTAATTAAAAACGTTCATTTTGGTGCTGCATTTAAAAACTTTTCTATTTATTATCTTTTCGAAATGAAGAGACAACAGAGACAACAGAAATATTTGATCGAATAGGAGGAACCCCTCTACAAAATACAAATTTTTGAATGATGAGACCACGCAAGAATTAATAATTTTTTTTAGAATAACAGACAAATAAGCAGGTATTTTGTATAGGTTTATTGAAATGTGGTATGTAAAAAAGATCATGACCACCAAGGTCAATTTCCCTAAAAAACATTAAATGATGAAGTATTAAAGTAATTGTACAAATAGGTGAATTTAAAAATATGCAATGATAGAGAACCTTAGTAGTAGTTCTCTTAAAGTGATAAAGTGTAGAAGGGAATAAGCCTACCAAGGTCTCCCTTCGAGGCCCCAAGCGGCACAAAGGCTTGAGAAATCCTGCATCAACTCTCATTTCCCATCGCCGTCTAGGTGAACAGAACATTTGGGGGCAAACTCTTCTGTATCCATTATGTATCCCAATTTTACACACCATAACTTCACCAGTCTCATTATTGAGTCCGTTAAAGAAACTATAGCAGAAATCATGAAAGGTTATTTTATATTTTCTAATATATAAATATGTTAAAGTTGTCAGCGATCACGTCCCATATCCCGAGAAGTTATGGGCGTCTTCTATATAAATTCCTCTTATCTTAATTCCCTTTAAACCTTTGTTCATCCTTCGAGACCGACTTGAAAGGGAATGTAAATATGCCATGGATAAAAATCTCTGCTAAACCTGAAACCTGGAGAAGTCACACACCATTCTTTCCACTATGTGGTAGAGCAACTAGAGCAGTTTAGTATTAGCCAGAATTGATCATTTAATATCACGATCTTTGCCTGCTTAGCCATCCCTACCGCCAGCAGGCGGATTTTCGGTGGTCTTTCCCATTTTCACTTCTTCTTTCTTCAACACTTTCTTTACATATCACAAATTATCTTTTTTGTTGCGAGAGAAGCTTTAAAAAATGTTAACCACTATTCCCCAATTAACAACTACAAAAAGAATTTCAATATTCTTTCAATCTCTATTTGACATAAAAGACAAAATTACTGTATATTTTTCTAAACATTTGCCAATGGTTTTTTCCTAAAATTTAACATCCCTATTCACTCTTTCAAATTGATTAAATTACTAAGTAGCAAATCAGGTTCTTTCCGTGATGATTTTTTCTATTGCCATTTATGAGATTATCTTTCATTTATAAACCAGGCAATGGCTTCTACACTTCCCCCTACGGGGGGCGCTTGCGCTTCCCTTATAAGATTAAAATTTAAAATCTAAAAAAAAGCGGCCATGGTTAAATTTTTATACATTTTCTTAACTTCGCCAATTATAATAATTTTAAAAAGGAACTCGAAACTAAATTTCCCCCCTTTCAAAATATCACGTTGCTAAAATATATTTATAGAAGAAGATATATAAAAATGAATTTTCTGAACTTCAACATTTGTAATTCTTTGGGTCTTAAAAAATTCACAAAATTTCGATACTCATATTTATTTCTGAACTTCACCATTTTGTTTTTTGATATTATAAAAGAATTATTAGAAATAACTTCGATAAAAAAACATAAGTCATAACCAAAATAAAATGAAATTTTTATTCAAATACTTCAAAAAATCTCCTTCTTAAATTATAGACTTAGTGATGATGATGATGACTAGAATGTTTGAAAAATGTGAGTAATAAGACGTCAATGACAAATATTTATTTCCCCCCAAATCAAAGGGTTTTTTAACTCCTAGAGAGTGAATCTAACCTTGTATTTTTTAAATGGAATTAATAATATTTTCTTTTATCTTCATTAATTAAAGTTCGAAGAATCTAAGATTCCTTGTATTAGTAATCTATGCTAGGATTGATATAACATTCCCGAAAATATCCTCACACTTGTGTGATCATAAGTAAGTTCACAGGGTTACCCAATCAGATCTTGCTGCCTCGATTATTTTGTTCATTAGCTCTAAACCCTCTTGGTCTCCACTTGTGTATAAAAATATCATGCATAAAATTAAAATAATTTACCACCAAAAATATATTTTCAGTTAAAATCAAAGCAAACTATTACTTAATTGAGTTCAGCTGCACGAAAAGTCATTCAGTCCGAGTTATAGGTCTATGTAGATAAAATAACAACAGCTTTATTTAGCCTGAATTAAAAATTATGTCTCATTATTATTTCACTGAAATTAAAATTTAGCAGAAAAAAAAAAAATTATAATGAGACGTTAATAGCCAGCAGATTCTTTTGAATTATAGCAAAGCGGAGTAAAGCAAATCAGATGAAGAGCATAATTTTTTATGAGAGCCTTTTCAGCGGTGGGCCTATAGAATGGCGGCCAGAAATTGAGAGCAATGCAGCCGGCAGCCGATTTTGCCCTCGTTAGTATTTTTGTAGGTAATATATAAGCAGGCTATCCTAAACATATGTATTAGAACTAAAAGAATAAAATAAATGAGAGTAAGTTTGTGGTACTGAAAGAAATATAGGTTGCGATTGTCCTATTTGTGGCCAAAGTGCGTAAATCTCTAATAAAGGAAACAAGAACGTTAAGATGCTTAAATGACAAGGAAGACGCTTTAGGAAAGGATTTCCCTAGTAAAATAGCAGTGATAGGAGATAAGTTATCTAACTAATGGTAGATGGGACCAGGGAAATTAGGAATATCTATCCTACATGAGAAAGGAAACTGTGTTGTATCCAGGGAATTGGGAGCAATTCTATAGATAGGAGTTATATGCCTGGAGAGCCCGACATAAAAACTTGCAAAAGAGAATACGTAAAAATGGTACATCGAGGCGAAAAACCGGTTGTTCCCAAGGGGTTTCTGCGTTTAAGGAGCTAACTGATGATGTGCGAGCTACTTATAGGATAGGATATATAGCACTTTGGTTGGTCCATAAGAAAGCGTAGCAAGGTAATTTTAAAGGGTGTGAATGGCTTGAAAATAAGTTTGGGATGGTGTGGAATACCGGAAGTAATCGCATCCTAAATTTCTCTCATTACATTAAAGGCCGATTAAGACATAAGAGTACATGGGTCTCTTTAACGTTATAAACTCCATCGGGATTGAGTTTCATAGGTAGTCGAGAACCCGAAAACCCAACAGGAAAGGTTTGTTTACCACTTTCATACGCCAAGTGATTTGACGTTCTTATGTATGTATATCATTTTTAGTGGATGGTCGGTGGTATCCCGAAGCGTTTCACTTTGAGTTTGAGATAATTGCCAATATAACAAGATTAGGACTGGAAACCAAACTTCTATCTTAAACCTCTAAATTAAAAAATAATTGTGTAGCGTCATTAGACAGAAAGATCCTCTACACCGCTTAAACAATGTCTTCCAGTTCTATTACTCCTAAGAAAACTTTGGTTTCCTAGCTCGAGTACCACTAGAGATTGCCTTCTCCTAGGCTGAACGATAATGTAAAGCAAAAGGATAGGGAAGGTGATACTTATCTGGTGGTATTTGACCTCGTAGAGTTTGTGTATACTTATAGATCTGAATTAACTGATGGTCTATTATTGAAAAGTTCAAAATGAAGAGGTTTCAAATCATCTAAGCTCCAAAGTATCGAATTCTGCTTTTGTGCAACACGTCTAAGAGTAGAAATAGTTGTTTTTGCAATCAACATTGTCTATTGCTTTTCATATTGAAGTTAATACCTAACTTATATTTTCCAAAAGAAATCCTTCTAGAAACCTTTATCGGACACTTCGAGCCTAGAGTGATCAAACAATATTCACGCTTTGTTAAAGTTATCCTTGATATAACATAATTTAGCTTAAAATATCCTAGGCAATAGTTGCATAAAAATGGCTTCGATATCACTGCACCTTAAAATAATTGGCATTAGTAAAGCTACCTTTCAACATCTTGTATTATATTTGAAACTTGCAATTATGTATAAAATTCCTCACAACAGTATATTAACTTCAAATGAATGTGATTATTTACCTATTTTACTCAGTCGACATCGGTATCTAAGCAAGGATTTAAAGTAAATTTAGAATGTCAATATTTGTTCAAGATGCTGATAATATCGAAGAATTAATTTTGCCAAACACTATTACAGGAAAAGGGCTAAGCTTTAGTTCAATAATAATTGGTATGGAAATATGGACGTGGACACAAATATTGAATTATCAACTGAATTGTTCAATAACTCACAAAAAGCAGTTTAAAAACTTATTTAAGGCAATGAAATTATAGCTGTTACCATATCACATTAACACAAGGCAATAGGGAAGGCTTTTAATTCTTTGATTACATTGTGTGACGCAGAATTAAAAAGGAAATGAAAGAATCATCCATTTTTCATCTTTGTAATCAATAGAAAAGATAACCTAATCCTAGTCTCCACAGATTGCTAAATTTATTCAGGTTTAGTACTCAAACCTGCAGTGCTAAATAGACAATGCCAAGTCTCATAGCTCTCAGCTGCCTTTAGATAAGCTTATAGAATTGCTATATTCAGTTATGTAGCATAATGCATATTCACCTGAATTTCTTTAAATGTAATCAATTATCTTTTCGGCCAATTCCAATTCATGTTTTCAATAAGATTTTCCAAAAATAATTTTTGGTTTTTAATTTGTAACGAATAGAACTAAAAAGATATATAGAAATGGTATATACTGTTCAATATAGAAGTTTGGTTAAATATTCGATAATTTTTATATCCTTTTTAAACGAACTCCAACTTATGATACTATTTAAAAAAATATTTCATAAGACAACCTAATAATGAAAACATTATTTCAGGCAAGAAAAGCAGCAAGTGCTAATAAAGTTCACCCATAGATTGAGCAATATCTATGTCTGTTAGTACTATTAATTTAATTATTATCCTTCTTAAATATATTTATACACGGTTGTTCCTCAATTTTGCTTTCTTTCAATTTAATTAAGTTGAGCTCAAATGATCCTCTTAGTCTTTATCACCTCTAAAGTTCGCCTCTCCAATTTCACCAATTATGCAGCCTTTGGACTTTGTCAAGGCCCAATCTGTGTAAGACAAGCCAATAAAGAAAGAAGTTAGAAGGGAACAGATAATAATCAAGGCAAAGGCATGAAGGATTTAGCATTTTTGGCTAATCATTTCTTTAGTTCAACTGCTGGATCATTTTGAAACAAATATGTTTTGAATTTGCAGTCGTAAACGTGTTTTTCCGAAAAAATAATTAATATATTAAACCAGAAATCTAAATTTAACTTTTTGTTAACCTCTAGTTAATGAGAATGATATATTCTTGATAGATACATCATAGGTGTGCCACCAATTTATGGTAAGTTACCAGTTATAGTGGTTTATGTTGATGATCCCATTTATTTGGTAGAGAAGGTAAGGCGGCCTTACAGTCGAGTTTGGTCTGAATCTAAAGTCTTTTGGGTAATCCGCTTGTAGGCTGAAAATGAATGGTAACCTGGTTGTTGCATGGCAGAAAGAAGGACTCGGAAGGATAGAATGGTTGTTTTGTAGGCTTTTAATCTTGTCTTAAGGCTAAATTGGTTCAGGCAAGTGAAATTGTTGAGTTTTCTTGGGTTAGTTTGTAAGCCGACCTCTCTGGAGGATTATCCCTGTTAATACTCAATGTTTCTTATAAGTCTCATTCTGCATCAGATTGATAGGACTATGGACGGAGGGATTGAGGACAGGCTACTGACTGGCTCTAGGCCAATGCCAATGCTAATACTGGTAAACCAATAGTCTAATGATACTAAGGATACTAACAATGCTGTTGTATCATCAATCAATCAATGGCGTATAGAAAGGACAGAGATGGATCGCTGTGTAGCACAGGCGAAAAGGCAGCATAGAGAAAAAGGGTGCGGAAATAACTTGAGAGGGGATAGGAAGAGTTGATAGGTCGGTGGCTAGACACCAATGCGGGGTGTGGTTGGGTGACTCTCGAGGTGTTCGTGAATGGACGACGGTTGGAAGGTGGTCAGAAAGGAAAGCGTGTCTGCTTAGTCGGAAACGCGTTATTTATGATGCTTTTAGTTTATGTAAAGAACGGCATTGGTTGCAAGTGGCCATGGGCCGCAGGGTATCGCGGTGCCATCGCATGCCGTCTTACATGTAGTTCGGTGTATAAGAGGTCTCTGGCGAGTTTCCCGAGTTGTTTTGTGAGTCTGGTTTGAACGTATGTGTTGAGGGGTGCTAATTTGTTGTTGTCGTGTAGTGTGGCTATTCCTGTGTGCAAGGGAGAGCGGCAAGCGCGTTTTAGAGCAGGGTTATGAATGCGCTGAGCCTTCTGCTGCCACGTGTCACTCGCGGCTTCGAGTGACAGTGAGGCGTACACGAGAAGAGGTCGCACAATTGTTTTGTATAGGTGTAACTGAAGTTTTTGCCTGCAGAGTAGAACGTGTAGAACCTGTGCAGCGTTGTGTTTGTGCGTGAGACTCTTGCTTGTGTTATGTTCTGGTGTATATTGAACCTAAAGATCTTGTCAAAAGTTACCCCAAGGATTTTTGTATGTTGTGTGTAGTCGAGCCTTGTTGGGTTTAGATGGTTTCATCTCTGGTTTATGTGAGAATATTTGTAGGTTTTGCATGAAGTGATCCCTTGGGCCGAAGGGTGTTATCTCTGTCTTCTGAGGATTCGTGGCAATCAGCCATTTATCCTCGTATTCTTTCTCAGCGTCTAGTATTATTTGTGCGTGGAGCGCGATCTCGTCTGGTCCACGGCCGCTGACGAGAATCGTCTCGTCATCGGCGTAGGACACTATGTGTGAAAGCAGTTTTCGGTTGGGTATGGGGTGTCGTTTGTGTACATGATGTATAGTGTGGGTGCCAGTACGCTTCCTTGGGGAATGCCTGAGCGGGGTGTGAAGGGATGTGAGAGAGTATTGTTGTATTTAATGTGGCATCTCTGTTCAGTGAGGTAGTGCGAGAGGAGCCTTCTGGTGCAGAGAGGTAACTCCGTATTGTTGGCGAGTTTACAACGGAGTCCCTCTTGCCGCACTTTATCAAAGGCCTTCTCTACGTCCTTGCTGATGAGAAGTGTCTTTTAATGTACCTGGCGTTTTTTCTGTATTCTGTCATGAACGATGGTCACAGCCGCCTGAGTGGACTGGTCACTCCTGAACCCATATTGGTGGGGGGAGAACAAGTCCCTCTCTTCCAGGTAGTCCCGTAGGCGGTAGTTGATCATGCGTTCAAGTATTTTGCCTAGGTGCTCTAATAGAGCAATAGACCTGTAGTTGTTTGGGTGTTTGGGGTCGTTGTTCGTTTTGTGTAGAAGTATGTTGTGAGAGACTTTGAATATTTTGGGGAAGTGGCCTGAGACTAGTGAGGCGTTGAATAGGTGTGTAAGTGTGAGGTATATGTTTGCAAGCAGGTTGTGTATTAGTGTGGCTGGTAGCCCGGAGGGGCCGAGTGCACGTTTTGTTGCAGTTTTGATGTAGTGTGTTGTCTCCTCGACGGTGATGGGAGTGGTCAAAGTAGATGTGTAGTCGAGTAGCTCCATTCGTATCAGAAGCTCGAGCCTTAGCTCATGAGCGTGAGGTTCGACACCACTCCTGGAAGTCATGGAAGTGCTCTCGCGTGTGTGATTTTGGTGGGTTGTGTATATGTACTGTATCTCAGTGGGACCTAAATGCGTCGAGGATGACATTGCTGTCTGTGAGTGTTTAGTTGTTTACTTGGAGGGTGATGGCTTTGGGTGGATCAGTGCCTAGCAATCTTTTTACGTGCAGCCAGAAGAAGGAAGGGTTAGTGCAACGAGTGTCGTCCGCGATCCTGACGACCTCTCGCTACTGCCGGTTCCTATCTATATGCACGCACTATAAGATGCGAACACGTAGGTGGTTGATGTTGTGTTGTCGTGGGCTTCTAGTGTAGTGATTGTTGTACTGTGTGATCAGTCTCTGAGTGTGTATGGAATATGTGAAATGTTTTATGCATGTGTAGGTTTCGTGTGGTGTGTGTAGGTCGCGTGCTGTGGTTATAGTGTTTAAGATTGAGCACCAGTGGTCGTCTAGGATGTCTGGATTGGTGTGATCTAGGTCAGGTTTTGTGGCGTGTTATCTGTTATGTGTCTCTTGAACTCTTTCCAGTTCATGTTTTTGTAGTCGAAGAGAGGTGGTGTGGGTATGACTATGGGAGATGTGAATATGATTAGTCATATCGGTATTTGGTCATAGAGTACGTGGGGACCCGGTGAGATGTGCGTGTAAAAGCATGTAGGGTGTTTTTTCGGAAGACCACGTCCAAGGACGTGGTATCTCCACGAGGACCGAAGAATGTGGGGAACGCCCGGCCGATGTGCTCGCAGCGATAGCGCGGCAGGGAACCGTCCAGGTACCTTCCTGCATCATTCTTAGTGTTAGAAAGGAGTATTGGCTGAAGGCGTTGAGGTCCCCCGCAAAGAAGATAGGGAGGTTGTAGTTTGATAAAGCCCAGAGTGGGACTTCTATGTTTTATTATAGGTTTGGTGGTCTGTAGTGTGTGGCCACTAGGATGGGGCCGGAGCTTGTTTGTACCTTGCAGGCTAGAAACGAGTCATCTTGTGTTTGAATGAGGGAGTAGTGTATAGAATGCTTTATTAGGATCGTTTATCCTAGGTGTGGTGCTTGTGGAGATAGATACGTGTGGTAGCTTGCAATGCGGAGTATGTTTTTGGGAAGATGTAGGCTGGTCGAGTTTCAGAGTATTATGTCAGGTCTTTGTGTGTTTAGGACCCAGTTGGCAACATTATGGCGAATACCGTGCTAATTGCGTACATTTATTTTTTGCCAAGTTGGGGCGGCCTATTCTCGTGGGCGGAGTGCGCGTGAGGCTGATTTAGCCGGGACCGTTTCCCTCTACTTTGTTATTGCCCAGGAAGCGTAGGGAGCCAGTACCTTTGGTCTAGAGAGGTTGTCAGTAGTGTTATTGAGTGGGCAAGCCGTGGTGGAGGGGAGAGTGTGTTGTGTGAGGGAAGGGTTAGAGATAGCTGTCGTGGAAGCAGGGTTGGAGAGAGTAGAGTGTAGGAGAAGGCAGTTAGGAGCAGAGGTGGAGGGAGTAGAGCTAGTAGATGGGAGGGCTAGAGAGAGTAGAGAAGGTGCAGATTCTGAGAGGGGGGGGGGGTCGGGAGAGAGAGGAGGTTGGGACGTCGAAGAAGGATGGGTGGAAGGGGGAGAGGAAGAGGCAGCAGGAGGGGGAAGGGTCGGCTTTACGCGTGGTTGTGTGTTTCGGGGAGTTTTCGTGGTGGAGTTTTTTGTTAAATGCGGGGTCTTGTGGGCTTGGGTGAAGTGGAGGTTGTGGTGGCAGTAGGAGTGGCGTTGGAGGCTGTAAGAGGTGGGCTGGGGAAGGTGGGAGAGGTGTTGGTGGCAATAGGAGGGAGAGTGGATTTTGCCGAAGGAGAAGTGCTGGTGGTAGGAAGGAGTTTAGGTATAGAGGAGGAAGGAGTGGAAGTTGTTGAGGGAGAAGAGGAGGCGGATGGAAGAGAGGTGAGACCAATAAACAAAGAAGCAGGTAAGGAGAGTGCATTGGCGAGAGGTGCAAGGACAGAAGGCTGGGAAGAGGCGGGAGCGTGGCGAGGGGGGGGGTCCAGGGGAATAGATGTACGTGCCCATTGGGGTAGGGAGGAGTGCGGGTCTCCTTTGTGTTTGCTCGTCGATTAAAGCGAACCTCGGAGAAGGTGTTCTGCTCTAGACCGTGCGAAGCGAATAGTAAGTTAAGCATTTCCGTGTATTGTCAGGGGTCACCCCTCGACATGTCTTTTGCCACCGTTGAGAGGAAGGCGACCAAGTGTAGCTTTGGGTCTGTGGTCTCGTTGGGTGTGTGGTGTGGGGTAGGGGTGGGTGTATGGTGTGGGGTGGGGGTGGGTGTTGGAAGTAGTGGAGGTCACTGGGTGTAAGGTGCTTTGGTGGGGGAGGGTGTCGGAATATGTGGGTCAGTCTGAGTTGCTGCTGGGGGGGAGGTTTGGTTTGTCTGGGGTAGGACAGGGAGAGGTGCGGACACCGTTGTGCCGGCAGCAGCAGCAAATGTTCTTGTGAGAGGAGGAGGGATGGGGGCGGCGTGTGTGGTTGTGCTGATGGGGTGAGGACGCCGTATATCCGCTACGGCGTCAGAGCGGGCTGTACTTAAGTTAGGGCATTTTTGGTTGTCGTCGACATGGTCGCCGCCGCAGTTGGAGCAGAGAGATATGGTGGCTGTGCAGGTGGTGTAGTGTTTTAAACTTGGCTTAGTTGTTTGAATGATGAGATATTTCCTAAAAATAAGCTAACATAAGCAAAAATAGAACAAAAAAAGAGTTAACTTTATATACAATTTTATTGAAGCTTCCACAAATAAAGATATAAATAAATAAAACAATTGAAGTGAACAGATTTCTTTGATTTCCGTTTGTTATATAAATCACTTTTCCGTATAAGCCCCCTATCCAACTCCCATCCTATTTTCATTGTATACTTCTCGGTATCTTTGTTCAAAGATTATTATATCTTTATGGAAGCACTCCACTTGCTCCTGCGAGTATCCTCACATATTCCCCTTGAACTTGTCAAGAAGGGCACCTTTAGGGAGATAACGCTGCCCATTTGGCGATAGCTTTCGCTAATTTATAAACCAGTTCCGCATAATTGCTAGGTCTGTTTCTGCCTCAAAAGCCCGGACCCACCGAAACCAAACTCTTCTTAAGCTTCTTTTTCCTTTTTTTCAAGCTTTTGAAGTGAACAGATTTCTTTGATTTCCGTTTGTTATATAAATCACTTTTCCGTATAAGCCCCCTATCCAACTCCCATCCTATTTTCATTGTATACTTCTCGGTATCTTTGTTCAAAGATTATTATATCTTTATGGAAGCACTCCACTTGCTCCTGCGAGTATCCTCACATATTCCCCTTGAACTTGTCAAGAAGGGCACCTTTAGGGAGATAACGCTGCCCATTTGGCGATAGCTTTCGCTAATTTATAAACCAGTTCCGCATAATTGCTAGGTCTGTTTCTGCCTCAAAAGCCCGGACCCACCGAAACCAAACTCTTCTTAAGCTTCTTTTTCCTTTTTTTCAAGCTTTTGAAGTGAACAGATTTCTTTGATTTCCGTTTGTTATATAAATCACTTTTCCGTATAAGCCCCCTATCCAACTCCCATCCTATTTTCATTGTATACTTCTCGGTATCTTTGTTCAAAGATTATTATATCTTTATGGAAGCACTCCACTTGCTCCTGCGAGTATCCTCACATATTCCCCTTGAACTTGTCAAGAAGGGCACCTTTAGGGAGATAACGCTGCCCATTTGGCGATAGCTTTCGCTAATTTATAAACCAGTTCCGCATAATTGCTAGGTCTGTTTCTGCCTCAAAAGCCCGGACCCACCGAAACCAAACTCTTCTTAAGCTTCTTTTTCCTTTTTTTCAAGCTTTGGAGGCGATTGAGGTCTCTATGGTTTGGGTATTATGTATTCTTCTCAAAAGTCATATCGTTCGCACTTGAGTCTACATCTTCACTAATCTTTTCAGCTTCTGAATTGTCGCTTTCTTCTGAGGTTAGTTTATTCCTCTCTGAAGAAGTAGGTACAAGAAGATCAAGACTGTGTGGTATTAGTGCAATCGAGTTTGGGTCATGGGAATAGAACATAACATGTGAATCTAGGCCACTTTTACGTTTGGAAGGGCTCACCATGCAAAAGTTGCAGTTGATTAGGTCGTCAGTTGTTTTCTGCCAAATCCTGGAAATGGCAAACTTCATAGCTCTTTTTTTATTACACTTGTCGCTTATAAACAACCCTACTAGCTTAAATACTTGTTAAGTTTAATATAATACTTTTTACAACAAACCATTTTCCTACATTAAAAGTTATCTTACAGTGTTCATAATCAAAATAAGGTGGCTATGGTTTCTCTTGGTCCTAACCCGGCATGCCTAGGTATGCATTGTATGCTTCCCACAGTCTCCTATATCTTGCCACACCGAGACCTTTGACTTTGTTCCGATGAACTGTCCGCAAATATAACAGACTTCATCTTGAAAATGATTGCAACTTCTTAATGTCAGCCTCACATACGAAGTTTCGCAAGAGAATTTGCAGAGTAAATTTACTATTATGTAAAAGTTTGTGTTGAATGAATATAGAAACCCAATTTGCGGCATTGATTTGCTTCTCTTTAATCAACTCTTTTGTTCTAGGAAATCTAGTTTCTTCTCTCTTTTAACTTTTATACATACACGGTTAATATTCAGCCGAACGGCAATTTGTAGAAAAATAAATTTAATATTCCATTGCATGAAAAAGTCATAGAGAGTAAATTATGACTGACTCACTGGGTTATTGATAACATGACTTGTGTATCCTATTAACAATTGTGTTACCTATTTTATCTTTATTTATCCAACATGTACCTATTTCTTTTCATCTACTATTATTTTTTTTTAATCTTACAGCTACAAATAAAGTTTATCTTGAGAATCACCACCACGCAGAATTCAATGTTAATATACTTTTACTCAATCCATCATTGTAGTAAAGAATACAAGTCGTTGCTTTGCTAATTTCTTTGCCACTATCATTTTATTTGAGAATCACATGCTGACTCCAGGCCGTTGAAATCCTTTTACCGGAGTGGCGATAGAAAATTAACGAGCAAAGTTTTAAAGGTATTGTTTCATTTCCTATTCCAACCGAATCTATTTTCAGTTAAGCAAAAGCAGAGGATGACATCATCCATATTCCTTATTTTATTATTCTTCTCTTTATTTCTCAATCACGGCATGGTTTCTCTAAACAACCACCATCCAGAAATGGAAATTCCATTCATAAAAGCGTATTAGTCCGTTACATTTAGAAGTTTTAAAGGCCCTAACAAAGGAAGTTCTTTGTTTCTGTTGTTACTATTATTAATAATGTGTGGTGGGAAATAAACTGAATTGTTTTAATATGCGATTGACAAGCAATTTGTGTTATATTAAGTGCTACACTTCAACGAAGATGAATTAAATTAGCTCGAGGATTAAAAGTCATTTTACATTAAATGTATGACAATAATTATTAAATGATAGAAGCAGCAGAATAACTTTCATATAGTGAATAAAACACGAAAAATTGAATAATAAGTCTGATTTGTTTAACGTAGCACAAAATCATTATTCCTCATGATAGCAATTCTACTCGTAACGAAACTTGTGCATTCATCCTTAGTTTGTATTGAATTTTCAACTCGTGTTCAAAAATTGCTAAAAGAACTAATACGACTGTAAGAACTCTCTTCCGTACTACCAAGAATTTCAAAGACATAGGTGTAAGCGCTCAAAAGAATGCCACATTAATTCCATGGTATCCACTACGCGTCAAAACATCCTTGTGGGAGGCCCCATTACGACTCAACTGGTTACTAGTTTAAAGCTTTCTCAAAACTGTATCTGCACGCACGGTGAGATGAAGAATTATAGACAACGCTTTAATAAAATGGAGGGCAGCAAAAAAGAGACTGCATAGTATAAAAACAGGTTGTGTTTTAGCACAAGTAACAATAATTATAGGATAGAAGTATGAAGCAAATTTATTTTTAGGAAGTAGCCCTCTTTTCAGTTTGGGACATCAGGACGATCGACTATCGAGACTTAAAAGGAAGAATTCTAGACATGATGCCTGCATTGTTTTGACCTTGAACTATCTAAATCTTTGATCTGTGGAGAACCTTTTATTCCAAAGAAACTAGCCCTATCCTATTTATTCCATAAAATACTGCAATAAACAAAGAATGGCACAAAAATGTCCTAAAAGATCTCCTACCAACAATTCAAGACCAGTTTGATGAAGATCCATGCAGATTTCAAGATAATGGAGCACCGTATCATAGAGCTATATTGTGAGCGAAGTGTCTTGAACTAAATCGAATGTAAATATTGTGTTCATGGTAATTCATGGTAAATTAACATATTTATCCTCAAAAATGTGTGTATCATCAAGTGACCACTGCCCTCAGTTGTATATATTTACGGTGCCATTGAGCTTGAATTTAGCTCCATCAAACCACCCAAAATATAGTCAGCGATTAGGGTCATTTTTAACTTATGGCGAATAACAACCTTAGAATGTAGCTCTTCTTTGGTGTCACAAAAAAATGGCGTGGATACTATTTTCAGATCTCATTCTCACGTCACATTGCCTGACTGTTCTTTTGTGTTGATCGAGTAAATATTTACAGCACTAAAATGGATTTTTCTTCACTAGCACTCGATATGCGTCGCTCATCTCTTTGCTTGTACGTATCTTGGGCGGCATCCGCTATCTAAACCTTGTCAGTCTTACTTGTAACGGCGAGATGTGTCATTACCCTTGTCTCAAAATCCCAGATCTATTTCCATTGGAGTTCATCGACTTTCTCAAATTTATGATACTATTTCAAAACACTTTTTCGTTGCCTAAGTGTTAAATGCTTACCCAACAGGGGTTCTTTAGTTGAACTAAAACTTGAATGCTATAAAGTTTGTCTTAGTGAATAAAGGCCTTGACTAAGTCTTGAAGGAAGCTTGTAGGTGACTAGAACACGTTTGGCCATATGCTTTACGAGTCTTTGATAAACAAAGCCGAGCTTAGCCGTCTCACACATGAGCGCATTAATGGCACTTGAGAACATTTTGGGCACTTAGCGCATTTAATTATATTTACATACAAATAAATCCATATATTAATTTAATCATTTAGATGACTAATTTCTTTTTTGCGATTGCAATAAGAATACATCGGGTTTTTTTCTCAAATGATAAAATATATGCTATGATGAGTATAGAGTTAAAGAAAGGGTGTCATATTTTAATTAGTATTTAATGGAGTGAAACTTTTATAATTAATAAGCTTTGGCGTATTAAAAAATAAATTTTTTTCATTAGAATCATTGCTGTAATTTTAAGCCAATACAAAAGGATAATGACTTAATTATGCATCAATTAATATTTTAATAAAAACATTAAATCAGATTGATATAGTTTGTTGTGATACTTATTTTTGCTCCGGTTTTCTGATAAAATACGATTAATTATAATTTTCTTATATAAGTTCTTTATACTAAGAACCAGTTCTAAAAGATTTCCCTTGTATAACCACTACTTGTCTTTTGTTCAGTAATTTCAATGACCAAAAGCGGCCACTTACACTTGTTTTAGAAGAGTCTAAGAATAGTCCCAAGTCACAACAATTGTTACTAGCAATTTACTAGGGACATGAAATGAAAAAGAAAGATAAATCCGTTGTCTCTAAAGGCTTAGTCATTGTAAAAATTGCATGAAGTCATTTACTGAGTAAATTAGCCTTTAAAGATATGTAATCAAAGAATATCGATTTTTATTTTTTGATTCATCTGCTAAGAAGAGGAAAGAAAGAACAAATGAGAAAGATGACCCTAACCTATTTAGCCTACCTAGGCTGGTAGTCAAATGAGTAAGATTACTCTAACCCATTGAGCCTACCTAGGCTGGTAGTCAAATAAGTAAGATTACCCTAACCTATTGAGCCTACCTAGGCTGGTAGTCAAATGAGTAAGATTACCCTAACCCATTGAGCCTATAAAGGCTGGTAGTCAAATGAGTAAGATTACCCTAACCTATTGAGCCTACCTAGGCTGGTAGTCAAATGAGTAAGATTACCCTAACCCATTGAGCCTATAAAGGCTGGTAGTCAAATGAGTAAGATTACCCTAACCTATTGAGCCTACCTAGGCTGGTAGTCAAATGAGTAAGATTACCCTAACCCATTGAGCCTACCTAGGCTGGTAGTCAAATAAGTAAGATTACCCTAACCTATTGAGCCTACCTAGGCTGGTAGTCAAATGAGTAAGATTACCCTAACCCATTGAGCCTACCTAGGCTGGTAGTCAAATAAGTAAGATTACCCTAACCTGTTGAGCCTACCTAGGCTGGTAGTCAAATGAGTAAGATTACCCTAACCCATTGAGCCTATAAAGGCTGGTAGTCAAATGAGTAAGATTACCCTAACCTATTGAGCCTACCTAGGCTGGTAGTCAAATGAGTAAGATTACCCTAACCCATTGAGCCTATAAAGGCTGGTAGTCAAATGAGTAAGGCTAAGCTAACCTTATGTTGCCGTCGCTCTTCAGTATTTAGTCGCGCGCGATTTTAGTCACGGGCGACTCTCTATCTCAATATATCGGTCGGTCCCCGTTTTGCTTTCTTTGTTTTGGTATTAGCATGTAACTATTTTGCCGATTGTAATGAAATTTTAAATCCTTATGTTACTTTACATTTCCTTTCGAATGATATAAGTGCCAAAGTCCTCCCATTGTTAGCACGGGAATTATATTTTTTTGGCAATAAGATCATAATTATTCATCCGATTCTCACGAAATTCGAAACCTTATGTTATTTTACATTCTCTTTCGAATCATTTGAAAATAAAATCATAACTATTCGGCCGAGTCTAACGAAATTTAAAACCCTTATGTTTTTTACATTCTATTTCAAGTAATATAATTGTCAAGGTCCATCTAAGGATAGCCTGGAAATTATTTGGCAATAACATCATGAATAAGTGAAGTCCCGCGACTTTTGGTCGGCACAGCTTTTTTTCTCTCTTTCCGTGGCCTACCAGATCAATCTAAAAATAAAAGATGTTTTTTGCATTATTATTTCGAATGCTAATTAACTCATTAATCTAATTAATACTATTTTTAACAGGAATAATTATTATGGATAAAGGTTTCATCTTTCACTTCCTTGTATTTTATATCTAGCTGCAATGGTTATTGAGACGTTGTTTCTCAAAACGGTTGAATTTTGAGGTGGCAGCCTATATATATATATATATATATATATATATATATATATATATATATATATATATATATATATATATATATATATATATATCGAGAGTGAGGATAAGAGAAACCAGATTCTTCTTTATAATGACTTTTCTGTCCTATGAAGCTTCCCAAATTGACGAGTAGGTCCTAGTTAATCGTCCCTTTGAGGAAGCAAAAATTTTACTATCTAAATTATTCTTACGTTTTTAAGGGGACCAAACTAGACAGCTTAATATAAGGGACTCATAAATACAAGAGTGCCTTGTATCCGATTATTAGCAATGGAGATTCCATTAAGCAACGTCTTTTTTTTATTATCCAATAATGTAGCTTTGCGAATATAATTTTTCCTTTACTGTTTGTTATATTAATAACTCAAACATGATTACCTTTCGTTCTATCACATATATTTTTATGGATCATTATCTTTCTCCCTCCCTCCTCATTGAACCTACATGATTGTGTTAAAATGGAGTTTGTTTACTTTGATTCACAGCGAATATATTAATATATAATTTATATCATGATTTAAGCTGGAATTCGATATTTTCGTATGCTTAACATAACTTTTGGGTTTTTTAAATGCTATTATTTTAAAATTTTATTTACACTATTTGGCATTTTCGACCTTTTTAAAATGTTCATCAAACTTATACTTTCAGTTTTTTGGTTTGACGAAAGTGCCTTTTTCCAAGAAAGACCAAGCACACCGTACCAATGAATAGATATATTTTCATTAATCATGAATAAACATTAAACCTACCGACTCTGATTCGAATGTCCTAATTTTGTCTTTATTTTCAGAAGGAAAAGAAAAAAATATTTATAAATCTAGCCAACCTCTTTAACTCATTCCATAAATTTTTTACATTTTTTCATCAATGCGTTTTCCATTTATAGATAATTTTTTTTTTATTGAAACGGAATGCTAATGGAACTCTCTTTATCGCCTTATATTTTAGAATTATTGTTTATTTATTCGTAATGCCACCATTTCTCTTTCATTTTCCCTCAATATTTTTCAAATAATCGGAAGGGAAATTCATTTATACACTACAAGCACAACGCTCAGTGTTCCTCTAAAATATTTTATTATTATTCAATCAGAATAAATATCGATGGGAGAAGATCACATGAAAACTTTGGAAAGGATTATATAAAAGACTGCAGTTCTCTCACGGCCAGCCCAGAAAGTTGAAATTACCCCTCGCCGGAAATATTTACCAAAGCGATTCTTAAACACGTGACTACCTTAAGAACGATTAGCCCTCACTTGATACATTTAAGATTGCTAATTTCGAGCCAATATCTGAAGCCATTGAGAAAAACTGTCAATTAAATGATCATTCTCCGATGTGAAATTGACCTCAATCAGATAGAGTAGAATGTTTTGTCTATAATATTAGGAACCAATTTCGGGTTTGTGCCCGAGTTGATTGTCTAGATCATTAAGATAGAATTATCATATAAATGTTTCAGTACAGAACTTTAGAAATTCCACGAGATACTATCTGCAATGATATTTTATTTCTATATATTACTTCAATCTGTTTGCTTTCTGGTAAATCCGCTTTCCATCCACGTATGATAATAACTTTATTAAATCCTTTTTTTAAAATCCAAGGAGGTCACTTCTATTTATCTGTCTGCATCCTATTATTGATCTATTTTATGAAAAATTCTCAAGCCAATTAGTAAGGAAAGATTTGTTTTCGAAATTATTATTTCGTGTGGGGGTGCCAGAACTACTGAAGAGCGAAAGGACGATTTTAAGCGTGTAGTGGAAAGCAAAAATTTCAATTGCGTTTGAACATATACAGAGAAACAAAAGAAAAATGTGAAGTTGGTGTAATTTTAATTTAATCGTCAAAAAGGGTTTGATCCACGCGCATACAAAAAAGTAGAGAATACGGGGCAAATAAAGTTAATTGCATCATGAACTCACTCTTTTTTATGGTGTATATTTAGACTAAAATTATAGTATCGGTATTCAAACAAAAAATCGAAGCATATGCATAAAAATATGTATACGTGTCTATTATATGTTATGGTAAAAACTATTAAATAAAGCCGCCGCATACTACTATGGCTCCCTCAATAGAGCAATGTAAGCTACTGCAGGTGAATATCAGGTGGTTGCAATCATTTTGGCAATAACCTCCACGCTGAAATCCTTATATGCCTCCTCGCCTTTGTTGAGGCACGTTTGAGGTACGTTAGTCTCCCAACGAGGTCCTTGAATTAGTTACCTGGTGGGTTAAAATAGCGTAAGGTAGGAGGCAGCATTTGAGGTTAAGATTATTGTGAAATTTGTCTGCCTAAATTTCGGGATCTGTGGAAATGGCAAGATTACTAGTAGATCAAGTTCACCTTTATCCTCCTCGGTTCTACACGTTTATCTCACCTTGGACCTGGTGGAAGAAATCAGTCGTCCGGGTATCTTGTGGACAGTGAGAATGTTTCTCTTTTTCAACGTAAATTAACTACAATAAAATAGGTATATGATTGTGGCAATTAGATACGTTGGTTCTCAGCTTTTCAGAAAATATAAACTTCAGCGAGAGCCACAAATTGGATGTACTTCATGACTAGTTTTTTATACAAATAGAAAGATATCATACAATTTTGAATTGTATTTTATAATATGTACATAAGAGTATTCAGCTTAGTTTTTATTACTTAACATGTGTTAGTTGTCAGACCCCAGCGGATGACCTTAAATTAAATAAAAATCATATCGGAAGGTTATTCCCATTCTTCAAAGGATCAAGGTCGCAATAATAATAATATTAGGTATGTAGAATGCGCCCTTCATGGCTGTTAACCCTCCCAGAGTGCAGGTTGTGTAGTGACTGTAAAGAAAGTTTACAGCGTAGAGAAGGCAACTGTGAACAGATGAGTATTTAGGAGACGTTTAAAACTAGCAAGGGAGGGAGAGGATCGGACTTCGGCAGGAATAGCATTCCAGAGTTTAGGAGCACAAACTAAGAAGAAACGGTCACCCATCGAACAGAGGACAGAACAAGGAGTGTTCAGAAGAGAAGCGTGGTTATACCACAGTGCCCAAGGAATTTGACGACGAATTTTATAGTGGGTACGGAAGCGAATAGGTAACCAGTGTAACTCTTTTAACTTTCATGTCTCTCTTTATCCACTCTTTTGTACTATATCCTATTTAGTGTCATAAAATTCCACTGACTACATCAATCATTAAAATATTGTTAAATATCCGCATCGAGGTCCCATTAAATACACTAATATTTCTCTTCCCTCAATGTGGCTCAAACTACATCCATTACTACATATGCATCTACAACTGCACACATACACTAATACGATTGACAATATCAATAGAAGTTGGCAATATTACAACTTAAGAGTCATGAAATAAAAGGTTTGTAAATGGCATTTATCGAAAGTATTAAAGATTATGATGGTGGTCGCACTACATAGCGAGCATTGGTTGATAAATGACTTCGATCAAAGGTCAGAGAAAGAAGTGACCGATAAAAATGCAGTAAAGGTGATATGGTGTCTAACAAGTTCTATTTATCAGATTTTTGCACAGGAAAAAGGAGAGTCATTAAATATAAGCGTCCTAGAATACTTAGTACCACAAAATAAAGACTTGGAAAAAAATAGTCAATTTTTATATAAAAAGTATAGATTATTAAAAGTCGTCGTGATTTCGATAGAAAAAGTAAATCGAAACGAGAAAGATATGTGATGTTTAAGACATCAAGGGAACACCGTTGATTCGGGATATAGGATTGCAAAATTTAGGGACGGAGGTTTTGCGAGGAAACTCTCCTTGCAAAAATTACTTTCACTTAATTATTCTTATTCATAAAGATAGAAATACAAATATATTTATTTCCTTTGAAAGTAATTTTATGTAGTCCCAATTACTTGGTTTCACGTTCAGCAAGAATCCATCTTTCTGAAATTAGCTATTTTACATATCTTCCTGGAGCAATTAACACACTAGTATCAATTAACTGCCTTTGAATGTGAATATTTCAAAGAGAAGTTAAATATAAATTAATAAAATACTACTAAACTTTTAAAAAATTCAGCTAAGATGAGAAATTGGAGATAGTCAACAGATCCAAGAGAAAATAAGTAACGGCTCCTTTTCTTATCAAATAGAAAGATAGTCATTTTATACAAATTAAAGTTGGTGCGAAATATCTGAAAATGAAGCTTTCAAATTTCATTCCTTTCTTTTGCTTCCACGTTCAAATAAAACGAAGATAACTACCCAAAAATAGAAATAAAATCCAAGAAGTACAAAATTGAAAAAGTATACTTGCTCAAGCCACAGACACTCTTACTCGATTATTTTCTGATTATCTATTAAGTTTCAATGAATTTGACTTTTATGGTTTTTAAGGATTTTTGGGTTATCTATCTTAGAACTTTTAGAAGGTTTAGTGCTAAAATACATCAATGTTGGTTCGATCAAAGCGCGGAAATGATCGTACGAGAGGTGCAAAAGACGACTTGAGAGAAAGCACAAATCTTTCTTTGGGAACTGGTACTGAGAGGGCGTGCTAGTGCCTACAAGTTTAAGTGGTAGCATTGGTGTTGCTTCTTTTACACCATCCATCCCGTTTAAAAGATGTAACATAGATGAGAAATCCTAATCTCATTTGAGGCTAGTTTTAAATGAAAAAAAGAGCCAGCAATTCTTTTTAAGTAAATCTTGCTTGAACTGTTTTTGGAAGTGAGTCACCTCATATATATATATATATATATATATATATATATATATGTATATATAATTATATTGTTTTTTACAAAACAATCCGTAAATGGCTTCTTTCTATTTAATAAAATATACAAAACATACTAAATTAAAATGTTTTTTCTCGAATTTCGATTCTCAGATATATGACACGATTCGATCGACCATTTAACAGCATCAATATCTTATAAATGTTAAAGTTTCACCATCTTGAACAAGATAAGGAGAAATATTTTAAATATAATATTATTTATTAGTGTCGAAAGAGACTAGAGGAGGGTCGTATTTACTTCCTCCAACAAGCAAAATATACATATATTAGGGATTCGAATCGAAGGAAAAAATGTAGATTTCTATTTCTTTGCTCGCCTGATTCTCTCAATCTAACAGATTCACAAAGTTTTCCTATAAGGAAAGGTTTATTAGAACGCTGTTGATCCTTTTTACAGACATCATCAAGGAGTGCGAAAGATTTCGTACTTATTTCAATATTTTTAATGCAAGTCAAATATTTCAATCTATTACAGTTATTTAGAAGTTTATGTGATACTTCATCTGAGACTATCGAATGACATAGTTTCATTATTAATTAGAATTACTTACTAGATAAGTCTTGTTCACCCCATGTCCAGCTAGGTACTAAACAAAAAAAGAACCAATATATTACTCTTGAACTCCACCAGCCCTCACCGTCTTAACACTGGCCTCGGCATTACTGGTTACCAAACCTATTTCACTCCGCAGTCCCCGCACATTAGATCAGCAATCCTAGGGAAGAGTCATGCAACAAACTCTTACAAACACTCACAAAGTCTCCTTTCTAGCCTCCATCGCACTTACACTGGCGCATTTCTAGTGGCTATCCACTACAGTCAACAAAAACAACAGCTACACAATAACTTCCCAATTCGTCTCTATTAACTATAACCTTCCAGTCTACTTTGCTAAGGACCGAAACGCGCACTAGCCCAACACCACAGATGATGAAGGTAGCTACTTGACCGCTGTCTTGCGGCGAATTCGCTGCAAGCACATCGGCTCGACCTTCCACCATTCTTCGAGTGCCACAGAGGGAGAACTTCCCCTAACATAGTCCGCCACAATAAAAACACCACAATTATCTACACCTACATATCACCAAGTCCCTACTTACTATATGACGACATCACTGTATGAATCCTACTATCCTTTTCAATTCCATACCCACCATCCCATCCTTTACGAATAAGCAAACATAAACTGGGAGGAGTTCAAAAGACACATCACCAAGACCATAGTTCACAAGCTCAATCTCTAGAACACCAACATACACATTTAGACAACCACTAAAGCACAGATCATAAGCACATTGCTTAAGCTGTACACACCAAGCACGTCACATAGATGAATTAAACACGTCATATTTTTCATACACAACAAGACTCATGACAAGGAAAACAGCCAGTATGACAGAGGCCCCCCGACAATAGACCATGACACTCCTACGTTCCAGCGTGAGGTGACATGCATAGCAGTTGATGCTCGCTTTACTAAACCTTTTTTGTTATGGCACTGCGTGAAGAGGATGTTATGCATGTTAGAGTTGTTAAGTACTACACAACAACACGTAGTTCTCTCTCTCTCTCTCGCTCTCATTGCACCTGAGAGGTCTATCCACCTTTGATATCGAGAGGATGTGTCACATAAAATACAACCATTCAACGTCCCAAGAGTGCACATCATGCGCAAGCGTAACACAGGCTATCGATCTGGCTACACCACTCTACATAATGTAAATGAACGACACTTTACGACCCTCAAACTAACTGCACATAAATTATACTCTTCGGACAAAGTAACCATTCTCGTCTCCGGCGAAGGAACAGACTCTCGCACCAGCTACAAAAGATACTAAATGAAAAAAACTAAATATGAGGGAATGTGGATTAAAGCTACGAATCCGCTAAAGAAAAAGACGACACTATGTCACGCGATACAAATACTTGCACAACATACGAGCATACATACATACACCAAACAAAACTACCCAGTTTCAACAAGATTTACATATAAACCAGAAACTAAGGTGATCTTGCCCAAATTTGAAAAATACCCACGCTTCCACTTACATCAAAACCACAAAACCAAAAACTAAACACACAAATAGATTCTGCGGAGGTTTTACCCTGCCAGACGCAAAGTACATAGAATTACACCTATAGAAAATAATACTTCGATTCCTGATTACATACGCACCAATCACACTAACAGCTCGAGTCCCACACATGTAGAAGAGGAAAGCCCAGCGCCTTCATAACTTTGCCCTCGAAGGCTCCTATCGCTCTTCTCATAACATTCCTCACTAAAACAATAACTTCGTAACACTCGAAACATACACCTACACCCGCTTAAAACGATAGCTGGAGAGCTCACAAAAGACCCTACCTATATACGAATGCATGCCAGAAAAAACGCTGCTTTGGCGTTTAGATACTCAGCTGCTCTAAACTACACACATCCAACACTTATCTATACATAAGATAACAGCTTAGTGAGTATTCAATTTTTTTACTAGCACTTCATTGTTCTTCACCCGTTATTTCATGCACCACCAGTCTAAACAAAGGAATGATTTTTGTAAAGATGAAGGAAAAAAACAAAAACAGCTTATATAAAAGTATTATTGAGAATATAAAATTACTATTATTATTAACTTACCATAATAATACAAACAAATATTATTCTTATTTTGATGAGGTTTAATCTTATGCTTAGAAAAATAGTCTAAAAGTTAAATCTAACTTATTATTCCATATTTTATGATTCAGAGAACATGAATTTCTACACGAATGAGAGGGAAAAAGATGTAAAATTGAGTTGCAAAGAAAGTCAATCTAACTAAATATACTAAATAATAGTTTTGTTTGTGTTAATAAATACAACAATTATACATATAAGGATTTTAATAAATCTAACATAAATAACATTTACACCGGACAAAAATTAAGGATTTTGAAATACCTAACCAACTTTTGACGAACAAATAAATAAAATCAGTAGAAAGACTCAATTTCTTATTCTACCGCGCTTACATCCCGTGTATTATTGGAATTAGACATTATTTTTACCATCTGTTATTTTCTATGCCATTTCCCTAATATTGAGAAGAATGCGAAGAGAATATAAAGTTATTATAAAGAATTTAATCATTTATAGGAAAGGATAACGAAAGTTTTAAACTTCAAAGTGAGAATATCAAATAATAAATATCTAAAAATTAGATTTTCTTATATTTAATATAAAGTTTTCAATCTTGCGGAGATATGAAAAATGTCCCTATTAACCATACATGGGTTTCATTATCGAAAAAATGTGGACACACAATAATTATAGTTTAATTCCAAACCAAGTCGAAACAATTTACATAAGTAATATCCAAGCTGTGACTTAACCAGAAAATAATATTTCATTTATTATTTGAGATTAATAAGACTAATTTCACTAATTATTTATAGTGACTAACAATATGCTTAAAATTATTACCAAGGTAGAATTTTGTCTCTGAACCGTCATACTCAGGCATATCACAAAGAATTCAACAGAATTTAACAAAATGGACCGCCTCTAGCTTTGTATTCTAGCAAGGCAAATTAGGTAATTAAAAACAGTACTGTCCTCGAGGAAAAAGCTTGTTAAGGCCGTTCGTATTGACATGGTGAGGTTAAATTTAGTTGAGCCATGTAATTGATTGAATTTTCTAATATTCTTTTAAGACTTAAAGTGGCGCAGCTAAATCGTATCTAAAAAGATATTAGGTGTATTTTCATTTACACGTATGTGCCATGGCATCCTGAAAGAGTTCTCTTCTTTAGCCTCAAAAATTAACCCAAAACACTATAAAAACACTCAACGAATTTTCGCTATTAATAGAAATTAATATAAAAATATTTTCTCTCCTTCCGAAGCATAAAACAGATTGACAATTTATTGAATCTATCATTTAATTTAATCAGTAGAATTTTATCTCTTTTTCTTCAAATTAGTTGGGAGCCGAGTGAGCTTATACAACTCTCTGCAATCTAACAATCTTTTAAACATAACATTATCGATAAGAGAGAGTTGAATAAGGAGTTTAGGATAAAGGGAATTCGATAAAATAGTACTCGGTGAACAAACAAAGACTTTTATAGAGTTTTATTCTACTAAAAAATCTCCTTACAATTTAATACACCACCACCACTAAGGTATGGCAGAAATATTTTACAACCTTGTCACCAACGAACCGTAAGAATCTTATTCCTTTTCGACTTATCTTCATCACATATTCATTTATGCGTCAGTTATACAAAAATATAGATATAATCTTTTCATATGAAGTTATCTTATTCTTGTATTTATGGATGCTTAGTGCCTTTCACAAAATCTGAATAGCTCACCTTCGCTCAAAAGTGATTCGGAAGAGGGGAAAAACATAAAGAAAATAAGAATATTAGTACATATAAGGAATGGCTAGCCAAGACTGAAAATCGATAGAATTTAAAAACTTCTTAGAGGAAAAACCGACACCTGGTAATTTTTGTATATATAAAGAGAAGTAGATAATTTTCCCTTTCTAAAATACTTGTTTCGTTCTATTCCAGAATAGCTGTAATGCGCGGTGTCATATCTTCATATGTTAGCCGATTCAAAACACAAATCTTAAGATAAAAGACGAAGAAATTCTACCTAAAATTAGCTACTATTCAAGAACATGATGAGAAAGGAACTTGTTTTTAGATGTTTAAAGTTTTAAATATTTGGACCGTATTAAAATTGAAATCTCTTTTTGTTATGAATAAACGGTGTTATACTACACGAACCAACGTCATTACCGATATAGTAAATAAATCGTTTACCTATAAATTTCTGAATTAACAGTTCTTAGGACAAAGGTTGGTGTTATTAACAATGCGAATAGTTTTAAGAATCGACTACGATTTCAAAATGTGCACATAGCTCTCAGTGAATAAATGGCGTTTTATGAAGCATAATTATGCTAATCGTATAAAAAGGCAACGTATGATTAATTTCGGAGGATCTTGTGACCTGAAAACTGATTAGGGAATTTGAATGCCAAAACCACATCTTTTTCCTTTGATAGCAAAGCTTTTATTCAAGGAATCAACCATGTTTTTTAAATAAAGTTGATGCAGAAGGACTGTGCATCTCCGCGAGTTAAAAAAAATGCTAGTGTCCTTAACCTCAGCCCTTTCATAGTAACCATTTTCTTCTAACAATTTGAGCTCGGCGTCCTTTGTGCAGAGACCAATTCCTACCATAAAACCTGTTTCATCTGAGATAAATTACGGCTGCCCAAGTCCGTAGTAAGACAAAAAAAATTTGCTGGAACTCTCGCAACACGAGTCTTTTCAGCGTTGAACTTCTAAAGTCAAGGGATAAGTTCGCTCCTAACAAGCGCGGGCATAAAACCTTTAGTCGATCCGTATGCTTGTCGTCCATTGCTAGGTATCCCGAAATTATATTACACACTTTTCATTCTCTTCCATTCTTCACATCTTTCCTTTTTCCTCTAATTTATACTCATGACAAAGTAAAACTATTATCACCTATGGGGGTGATAATAGGTGGCGAGTTTACCTTAGGTCACAAAGCGGTTGTCTTTCTCAAAATACAATAAAAACCAAACACTTTTTCCTGCACAAAGATTGGCTCCGGCTGCTTAAAATTCATCCACTGATTGACATTCATTCCAGTCGTTGGATGCAGTCCACTTAGTGAAGCAAAAATGACACTAATTTCTCTACATGTAATAACATTCTCCTGATGACATTCTTGATGCTGTTCCCTTTTTTGTACACAAGAAAAATCAAGAAGAAGATTATTTTAAAAGAGGGAAACTGAATAGATAGACTTTAAGATATTCCTCTAATTACTAAGAAAAAGTATCCAAATCTATTCAACTCGCTTTGAAAAACCAAGGCAACAAAACTCTTCCGAGATATTTTCATTTTCCGTCGAAATTTCTATACCCTTAAATCCATTTGCCTTATTTTCTCTCCTTATCCGAGCCAAATCAAAGATCTCCCAAGCCTCTCTAAAACGAGGTGATCTATAGTCTTCCTACCCTTAGCTCACAAGAGAGGTTTGAGCAACATTTTATGGGGTTTATAAAATTTATTAGATTCCCTCCTTTGCTTATGAAACAGGTTATTTGGATAAGCAGATATCAATTAGTAATTAGAGGTAACAAAGTTTTTATTAATTGGACTATATTTCTATCCTCTTATAAAGCCTAAAGATTCTTTAGATTGAAAATTAAAACCCATATATGCACTTAAAAGGACACATACACATAAAATCGGGTGTTCGCGCTCCACTTCCTTTTTCAAACTCAATTCTTCCAGTTTTGTATAAAGTGTGACATGTTTCATTACCATTATAATAAAATATATCTTTGCAATTTTAATTACTCGTAAAATTGAATTAAATATATGCTCTTTTGCCTCCTTATATTCATCCTTTAATCCTATTTGAATGAAAGAGATTTGGTATTCATGCAAAAACTCAATTATCAAATAAGAGAAGAGATTAAGATGGAATAAATGAAAGGATATAATTCCTATTCAAGCATTTTGTATATATAATCTAAGTGGATGGAATTTATAATGGAAAAAAGGTCGAATAGGTAACTTGTTTTTCTGAGTTTATAGTCCAATGAATCTATTTCAGTAATATAATTAAAAGGAAAGTTTTTTCTCCTTTACTTAAATAAATGAAAGAAAAAGAAAGGAGATATTGAGTCATGATGTATCTTGCATAAAAGAAATGAAAGAAAAAATTGTATGGAAGTTTATGGGGCAAATATTTAATAATAAACAATTAATCAATTTGAAAAATATCAGTTGGGGTGAGGAATTTAAGAACAAAATTTACGTGCAATTTTTCTGCTTATAATTCTTTATATTTGGCGTAGCCAGCGACCGCTGAGAACCCTATGGTGACGACATATCTCGTAAATGAGATGCTTACATTTCAAGTTCAAGAGTTATCCGAAGGGATAACACGAATTATTGAAAGGACATAAGCCTTTGAATTAAACAGATATAAGGGCAAAAGTCCTAATGCAAATGAGCTAAGTATTATAAAGAATTTAATTTTTCTAGTTTATTCGATATCTCGATTAAATTCACGACCATATTTGACTTGGACGTAAATTGTTCACGACATTTTCTGAACCTCAAAGAACGCGATTGCGAAGCTCTTTTTCCAAGAAGTGTTTTCCAGCAATTTCATTCATCATTACTTTGTTTTCCCCTTAAATCAGTTACATATGTACAATTCTACGATAAATAACAGCAAATTACACTTCATTTATGTACACATATAGTGGAGTGAAAATTTCAATTAAAAAAAATATTTTGCCTATTATTCCACACTCCATTACGAACGAAATTGACATTTAAAAGAGATAATTGGAAAATATTCTGGGAAATTTAATCCATTGCATTTTACTAAGTTAATTGCAGCCAAAATTGATACAACCATATCAACAAACTCCTTTTGATCATCTTTTTTGTCACAAAAGAGGAAGGGGAGAAGCTTGTTGAAAAGCCGTCATTACAATGGCATAATGCTGCTATTTATTAGCTATTTTGTTATTTCTTCAGCACTTCCTAACCGAATAAATTAAATGTCACTCTTTCTTTCTTTAGATTCAATTAAATCTTTTAGAATCTTATCATTACTTTCAGGTGTGTAGCTTTAATCCCTTTGCTAATTACTTTATTGTTAATCATTATTCTTACACTAGGAAGTACACTAATGAATAAAATATGTTCAATACCTTTGACCTTGGATCTTAAAAATATATTCATTTTATTAAATGCTGATTTCTTTAGATACCTTTTAACAAATGATCTCAGAAGCGACTGAAAAAGATACAGAAACTGATAAAATTATTTAGTGAGGCTTATATATAAAGAAGATGGGTGAATTCGTAGGAATTTCGCTTAGTTTCTCAAAATTTAGTCCAATTTGACTTAATCATTTTAATTCTTATGGAAATAATTATGAAATAAACTGATAGGAACTCTAAGTACTTTACTATCCCTAAAGTTTCCGTAGGAAAGTAATGGAATTTTCCGTAACTCAGGTAATTACCTTGTAATAATTTTATTTTTTCTCTCAATTGTTTATTTCGTTTTTATTTAAGTAAAATTAGTTACGTTAAAAATAATTTTAAAATAACTCTTTACAACTTATTGCAATTCATCGCTTTAATCATCTTAATATTCTCTATTAAAACCAATTTAGCCAATTGTGGGACAAATGGTTTTATCAATCTTTTTATATGCGAAACTAATTAGGGTGAAAATAGTATTACAATTATTTATGATTAATTTTAAAACTCATGAATTAAAACATCACCCTTGTAGGCCAAAGAGGAAAATAAGCAGTAATGAATAGATTTAAATACATTCCATTTTTAAGTTTTTATTGCCCTATTGATAGAAAAGTGGCACTTGATGTTTCAAATACTGGTATGAATCCTCCTTTAAGCATATTATCTGGGTTCGACTGCGGTGATCTAAGCTTCGTGTAACCTTATATGTATAATTGCCTAATGAGTTACACTACATTACTTTGTTTACTTAACCTGATAATAATGGGTATGTTTACTTATATTGTTTCTCTTTTATTTTCAGACTGTATTGATGTTTGTTAGTTGAATACAGTCTAGAGAAAGGTATTGACGCTTTATTGTGATTACTAACCACAGAATGTTTTTACATTAGAAATTAATAGACAATTTCTTTGGGGCCTAGAACTGAAATACTAGCAGTTTGAAATGACAAATAATTCCAATTAACTCATAAAAAATAAAAATATTTATTGATCGCATTAAATAAACAGTCGCTTACAAGCCATAAGGTGTCATTTGAAAAATTATCCTTTTTATTGTCAATTCCTATACACCCTAAGTGTTGTATTTTAGAAAAGGGTTAGAAATAAATTCTGTTACATGATTATGCCGAATTTCTTCAAAAAGTTCGTAGAAAAAATTAAGAAACTAAAACTAAAACAAGTATAAATTCTTTCTTTCAACATTGGCTGCTTTGAGGTCGAAAGACATTTTTAGAGATTGGATACCATCATTTTAAACCACTACAAATAGGGTTAGGTTATCCTATTATTTTCAAATCTTTGTTCTTTTAATGATGTTAAAAAGTAACATAAGTTACTTTTTTGATCCATTGTATTTACCTCGCCCATATGGGCATTGTAGTGTTTAACAACAGCATGGCATTCAATCTCCTCTTTATCACTAGTTCACTTTTTCCTAAGGTACACTTTCGAAACAGGAAAGGCCGATATAAAATTCGACGACAAGTGCCCTGCTTTATTGTCCATCCATTTTACCTAAAAAATGCCATTTGATTCAAAACAAAAGATATCCCATTTTTGCATGTCCTTATCAGAAGGTATATGTGATCTTAGAATATTTCTTCTTTACATTCGTACGTTCCTGCACTATTTATGTTTTTCTTGGATAACATGGATTGGAGCGAAGCGAATTAAAAAAGTGATCCGTAAAAATGTTATAACCAATATTTGGATATTTTTCTATAAGTTTTAGAACAACTCCTCCACCCAATCCGTATTCTGTTTTTGTTTTGTTTTTTACCAGAAAACAGGTCAAATTCGAATAAATATTTTGATTTAGAATCACATCGGCACCACATTTTGAAACCGCATTTAATTGGGTTTCCTTTTACCTACTGTCTTAGGATATTATGGCCCTTAAATTTAATCATGTATTCGTCAATTGAATGGCATTTACTAGGATTCATGGCAGATAAAAATGTTTGGTTAAAATTATCAAAGACAGTTCTGACTTTATAAGCTCTATGGTGTAATGGATCAGCCCGTGCCTCCATGGATCATTTTTGTTTAAGTATAATAAAGATGTAATTTCTTCGAACCTCTTCAAAGTCATCACGTTAGATATAAATGTAACACCAAGATCTGGTTCACTGGACCATTAATCTCTAATTGATGGCAGAAAATGACATCCTATTACTATGTTCATTCCCCCCAAAACGCCCTAACCCTAACTTAAACCCCCAACTCATCAAATTAATCAAGGGTGAGATTTAAGAAGTGCATTCATAATTCATCTTAATTTTCTCATTATCTTGATTAGACCATCTCAAATTAAGCGTTAAATTGATTGTGTTTTCGCTCCAGAATTGGGTCTTCCTAATGTCCCCGAAGATATAATGAACTTTTAAATTATATCAGGAGGGAACTTATCTGAATCGAAAAGTGTTAATTTGAAGACTTGTGGCAACGACGCGAGGAAAACTGGAGAAAATGAAAGCAGGGAGGAAAGATGACCAAATTACACGCGAAACCATTTGGGATCGACTGCCATAGTGATGGAACAGTCGGTGGAAATAAGTTATCTATCTGGTGGTATACGGGACCTGAAAAACTAGAAGGATCTGCCCTACTTGAGTTGTGCTACTCGGTTCGAGTCTGTGAAGTGGCAGCAATTCTATGGGTAGGAATTATACGCCTAGAGAACACGAGGGGAAAAGGGGTGAAAAAGCGAATTCCGTAAAAATAGCGCATCTTGGCAAAACAAGGTCTGCTGACCAAAGGTCGCGTGCTCTCACTTGATCTGATGTATGACGTTACGGGCTTCAAAACTTTAAATAATTCCCGGACTAACCTTGGGAGGACCTTATAAATTATATCATTCGATAGAGAATGTGAAACAACAAAAAAGTGTTTAAAATTTCCTTAGAATCGTCAGAAATAGTTATGATTTTATTTCCAAAATATTCCTAGTTTAACTTGGGAGAACTTTGACAATTATATCATTCGAAAGAAAGTGTAAAACAACATAAGGGTTTCAAACTTCGTTAGAATCTGCCGAATAGTTACAATGTTATATAAATAAACAACAAAAAAACGGGGCCTGACCGAACGAGCGACTAACCGACCGACCGACATAGTGAGATATAGAGTCACACGCGACTTAAAATGTTTTCCCAGGTGGCTTCTACGTTTAAAGAGCTAACTGATGATGTTCGAGCTACTAATTAGTGTTTTTAATTCGTAATATTTAAGAAAGATTAAGCGAAGTCAAAGTTTGTAGTTCGTTCTCTTTCCAGTCGGAGATAAAAAAATCTGTATTTCAGGGATTGATGAGGCTCATTCACATGCCATTGTGAGTCGGTGCGGGAGGCGTAAGAAAAGCATTGTTAAAAAGTTCAATCTTCAAACTATCGAGAATCTCAACCCGATTCATGAAGAGATAATAAGACAGATAGCCTGAAAGATAAGTTATAACTGGTGATTCCTTATGTCAAGCGGAGAGTCCGAAGATATTTCAGTATATATCTACCTAAATTTCATTTATCTTGTGATAAATACTTCAAACAGCCAAAATTAGCAAAATAAGGTTGAAAAATGTGGCAGAATCCCATAGGAGAATAAAGAGGGAGAAACAAGCTTGATGATAGTTCCTGTCGGCTTAGGCCCAAAATACACCGATATTTGACTTCTTTTGAAAACACGCCCTTAATAAGGAAAGATACCGAACCACAAATAGCATACATATATTTAATTTTGGAAGTCAGGGTGGGAGAGGAATCAGGCTCAGGAAAGTTCTACGAAAGTCAATTTCAAGTTTCATTTTCCCAAAGACTGACTTATGCGACTACATTTATCATAAGTTTGGGCGTTCTTTAAAAGTTGTTCGATATAACCATAAACCGAAGTAGGGTATTAAAATTTGGCACATCGCTCTCCAGATCCCAAAGGAATGAATGATTTATTTGTGTCCAAAGTTTGTTCAGAATTAGCTCACAAATTTATCCCATCGGGCGAGAACCCGAATATCATTAGAGGAATGACGCGACTCCAAGGAAAGGAAGGGACGACAGACTCTCCTTTCGAAGTACTTTTACGTCCGACCCTCATCGGAATTTTGTGAGGTAAGGAAATTTTGAGAGGGGCGTTTGGGACGGTGCTGTATGGGAGAAGGGGTAAGGAGAGGTTTTTCTGCCGAAAAGGCTGAGTTGGGTGATTGGTTATTTAGTGACAAATTGAAGCCTGGGTAGGTTCATGTACATTGCTAGAGTTTCTTTCCCTTTAACTTAAAAAAAACGTAAAACGAGAGAATGCTAAAAAATATTAAGTGGATATGATAGAGAAGAGAACAATTGTATCGTTGAGAAACGGGAGTGGTACGCAACTCTTCATGTGTCATCCTCTATCGTTACGGCGAATTCCCCTTAGAGGCCTAAGAGCGAGAGTGGCAACATGGGTTCAGGAAGAGAGTGGTACAATTGGTGCCAATGCCGCAACTGGATTGACACCACATTTGAGAGTGGGGGGCATGTAAGCACGAATAGAGAATGATGGGTGATGAAGCAAGGGAAAGATCGCGTTGGAAAAGTGGTAAAGGTATATCGGGGGGAAAGTAATGAACGGGTTAAGTTATAAAGGGGATAAAGGCATAAAAGGGGTTTAAAGTATCAATGGCTAGGTATAAAACGGGTAAAGGTATAAAAGTCAGAAAGCATTAAAGTTAAAAGATCACACAAATCCACGGTTGGTTGCCTGCAAAATGCTCAAGCAAACTCCCATTGTCTTGAACATACCAGATTTTGTAAAGTTCTGTTACAATGGGTGTTTTTTTTATCTTTAGAGTGGTTGACGTGTGTGATAGAAAGACTTCCTTAAAACGCCCTTTGCATTGTGTATAGGTGTGTGTAGGTGGAAGTGAAATAATGGAGATCTCTGCTCTCCTTCGCGCAGGCCACAACAATGCTGATATCGCAAAGCGGCTCAACGTCAGTCGGATGACCGTCCACAGAGTTGCGGAGAGAAACAAAAAATAGGAAGACCTGAAACCTCTACCTCGTTCAGACTGACCTCATGTTGTCAAAGGTTCTCGTCTGGAGCACGTACTCATCGCTGAGGGCGTCCTCATTGATACATCTTTTAATTTAAACACAAATTTATATGTTGAAAACATAAAAAATGTGTCTAATTGCATCAAAACTATCATTATATTCTTTTGTAGATAGAGACGTAACACGAGTAACAGGACTTTTGCAATACGCAGTATGCTTAATTCCCCAGGTTTTAGAAGGTTTTTTAACCCCTTGTATCATCCTTTAGTGTAGAAGGAGCTGAGAAGAGCCAGGAAGTAAAATTGGAATAAAGACGAATAAAATGAAAATTAATTTAGTCTGAAATCAAAGATTATGAACAATTTAGTTTCAAGAGAAAAGTTCCTAAATTTTAAAAGGGAACAATCCTGACTTTGTTCTTAATTGAAAAATGTGGGGGGGGGAGCAGCTGCGAAGAGAAATTTCGTTCAAATCCGACGAAAATGCGAGAAATTAGAGAAAATTGTCTTTGAGCCATTTTGGGAGATTTCATTTTGGTGCAATTAGCAAGAGGACTTCTGGAAAGGTGAACTATTATTATGTAAACGCATGTGTAAGGCAATATATTTCTATATATTTATAGTAATTGTTCTATTTGAATCTAAATGTCAAATGATACAGTATAAAAATACTCCAAAATTATTTACTTTCTACAAATATTTACCCGGTTTCTCATTTCGAAAGCATTTGCTCCCGACGTTTGCTCGCTTTCCTTTTGGTTTCGTTTCTTCGTACTTGTAAAGAAACTCGTTTACGGTCAGCGTAATAACTTCAAATCCAATTCAGTATATTTAAATTAAAAGCAGATTAAGGATTAAGTCATCTAAAAATACCTACTCATAAACCTTGCTTTAACATCAACCTCCTAGTAATTCTGCATCCCCGCGAGCTGCAAGCCCCTGACTTGAGGCAACCAAAAAGAATTCCAACCTGACCTTGTTAATCAAAAATATTGAACTGTAAGAGTGTTGATATAGGTAGTGTGTCCATACCTACGTATTAAATTCCAAAGAAGAACACATGGACAAACTGAAGTTATGACCGAAAATTCCTCGAGGTCATGGAATAATTTCTTTTGAGAAAATAAGACAAAGGAGGGTCGTTGTTAAGACAGCTATACAGGGTGGAATCAATTTCAATGTTTGAGGAGAATTCAAGGGAGAGATAGTCATTAACTACAGTATATTAAGATTTTGTAATGTCTTTTTCCTTGAGTGCTTTTCCCGTTAATTCTGACTCTTTTTTTTCCAAAGATTTATCGCTTTCGACGAGATAAAGATTGTAAATTGCCATTTTTAGCTAATTTTCTGCTGTTCATTTTTCGCTTGGCACCATGGCTGATCTATTAAGCTTGATCCTAAAATTATCTTTCTACATCTGTCATTGAAATGATAATATAGGGAAATTTGGGGGGGAAGAGGGTAGATAGGTATAAAATCTAGAACTTTTTTCCATTTCTTATTCAAATTTATTTGCAGAGGGAAAAAATATTTAAGGAACAATAAATGCAATGCTTAAAATTAACGATGCCATTGCTCCTCGAAGCATAGCTAAAGTTTAAAAAGGTCAAATAAAATATTTCAAACGTACAATTCTTTTACGTGCTGGGCCCCCTATTCTCTTCTGCAGGGTGAACGGCAGCCTAGAAGGCCACCAGGCTCCCAGAGTGACTCTATTGGACTCTAAAAGATGATATCTATTTTATAGTTACAATATAATCAGGATTGGCTATACTTACCTTAGTGGAAAGACAAAACAAGGAGGCTTTGCATGAACTGCTCTTTTATCTAAATAAATATCCATATGCGGTTAATATGAACTTGAGAATGGGTGTAATACTCGATAAACAAAGTAAGTAATTTACTGAATGCTTTCGTATTAGCATCATAGGAACACAGGGAATCTATAAACGCTTGAATAACCAAGACGTCAATGACTAACCCGCCCAAAGAATGTGTCTTTCTAAGGTTTTCCTAAGGCTTGTGTCCTTGAGAGAGAGGAGTAGAAAAAAACTTAGATAAGAGTTAACTTGAACCGACTGGAAACAATTTAGAGACAGAGAAATCCGGCAGCATATTTAAGAGGAAGCCAATGTCTGAGATGGTTTCGAATGTTTTCAGTACAAACAATTGGGTCGAGAAAAAGGAAAAACAAACCTCTCTGACCCTGCGGGAAAGCAAAACTGAGGAATCCTTGCAGGACAAACGATGTTGTTGCTAGTTGCTTGCTTTCTACTTATTGCGCTATGCTTCAGTTTGACGGGATATATTTGTTGGGATGGAAGAGGAACGGTATTTTGTTTGCTGAAGTAATATTTACCCGGTAGGAAAGACTAAAAGCCTAAAAGAACAAAATATCATGAATAACAAGCACCAAAAAGTGTAGTCTATTAGGTATAAGTCATTCGGCGATGAGAAAATAAATATAGTCAAATGGATATAAACATAAGGGAGACTGTATTTACTAGGGAAATTAGGAATTTGCATAGGAAATAGACACGTTTGTGTCAGCGGAATACTTGTATATAAAATAAAAGATGAAATTTGATCTTACTTCACAAAGTGCACTATATACTTTGTGACCAGGAGGTTAATCATCTCCAAGACAAATCTACCTTTTCATAACAATAAATTATCGTTTTGACCCAAAGGAACAATTAAAATTAACGTATCTATTAATGTATTTACAATTAATTAACTCTAATACTTAGGCCAATCCGCTGAGCAATATTTTATCAGTAATAATTTAGGTTAGAGTCGCATTTTTTTCCCTAATTAAACCACCTGTTCTACATACAGGGTGTCCTTAAAGTTCGGGCAAAGGAAGTAACAATATGGTCTCCTCTTTTACCAGAACCTACCACCCTTGACTTCTTTTCTTGGTTGTATTAAAGGAGAAGGTGTCTTCAATGAAAATTAAATAAGGTCCGCCTCCAGTCGACGCTACCCATTTTAAGAAGCCGTTGTTGATGATCAGAAAGGCAATTATTTTCAGATGGGGAAAGATGGCCCCCACATTCCTCACTGTTGTTTCGAAGAAGTGAAGAAGTGAAGAGGGCATATGTATTTAGCTTTTATGAATCGTAATTCTATTTATTAATCAAAAGAAAATGGATTATTTCGAACTTAAAAGGTGAACTCTAATTTAGCGCTAAATCAATTATGAAGAAAAGAGAAAAAAGAAAATAGAGCCAAGGAACTGCCAGAGCAAGGAAGAATATGATCCGCCATGATTAGGACTAACTATGGAACATCAGAATTTTCAATTAAGCAACGCTTTATTTCCGTATTTGATAAATGTACTGGAAGTGAATATTCTTTGATAAAAATAAAAATAATGGTAAATGTGATTAATATATTTTAGTACAAATAAAAAAACGGGGAATTTGATTAATATGTATATTTTAGTAGATTAAATGTTGTTGTGAAAACTTACAAAATAGAGTATACAATTACATCATTACTAAAATTTCTGCATTAAATATCAAAAGAAGTTTGATCTCAACATAAACCTAACGATAGTTCCATATTCGTTCGAAAAACATATTCACTCCACCCATTTCATCCACCTTTCTCTTCTACATATCACTTGTGTTGATAACAGAGTAATATTAACTTATACCCCTCGTATCTCTTCTCCATTAACACGTCCCTAATTTAGCGTTCAGGTCAAGCATGAGAGAATAGAACTTGCCCTGTTTGGCGTGTGCTAAAGTATTATCCTATTTCTCGTGACATTGTTTTCGTTTTGTTAAAATGTGTAAGTTCAGGATTAAACTGTTGAGTGGCTGCGTTTTGGGAAGACTCAAAGGAATGGCGCAGAAAAAAAGCTGAGTTTCGCGAACAGTTTACAAATCACTTTTGGAAGGAGGAACATCATATCTTTAATACAATGTTACGAGTACCAATATAAATTTTACCCATGTTTCGGTAGTGGAAATACAAATTCATGAAAATAATAAGCATTTAAAACTTTTAAAATTTAGGAACATTCAACTTATGTAATTAAATGAGAATTTTTTCCCTTAATATAAGGAGTAATTCGATTAGAATTCATTTTGTAAAATTGAAATAATAAAATTGGTGATAAAAATTATGGACGAAACACGAACCTGGTCCAATCCCTTGTGAACGGACTGATGGGGAAGTGTGAAGAGCTTAAGAAGAAAGAGAGGCTCAAGAGGTTGGTTAATATTTCATAGCAGAAGTAGATGAGTAGAGGAATCTGAATTTCGAGAAAAGTAAAATTATTTGATGTAGATGGACTTGGAACTCGCAAAGAGACATAAATACCTGATCGGGGATGGTTGACAAAATTAAATGATGTTCTAAACTAACATCGGTTTACATGAAATATTACCAAACAGGCGAGAATTCTTTCTTAGCAAGAACTGTCCTATCCCGTGGCTAATTTCCACATGGGAACAGAACCACTCATTCAGTGAGGGCATCAGGCCGCCAATATATTTCCCGAGATTAAACCTGGGCAATTAAATTCGTATGTGACGGAGAACTTCTCATCTTGCTATCCTGCAGGATTCTGTCCTTATAATTAAAGCATTGTCCGATATAATGTTTTTTTCTAAAAAGAATATTAAGTTTGGCATAGAAAAAGAGCTTTTGTAAGATATTTGTAATTTCTTTTGAATTTTTCTTCTAAACCCATATCCTGAAAAACATGTAACTCATATCTTTACAAATAGTCTGGATTTTTTATTTCCGTTGCTTAATGTTAATTAAAACTTTAGCTGGGCTTTCTCGACCAGGGACACATGAAAACCCCTTTGCTCTGAAATATCTAAACAGAAGTTCAGAGGGTGTAGAACGTGCAAAAGTTGGATGTCTGGAATATTCGCGTTTTCATGGTATTGATTTTATTCGAAAAATCTCAAAAGATAAAGTATTTGAGGCCTTAACCAATTTGATTGATAAAAAAATTGATTTAAACTCCACTTAATGTAGTGATAAGTGACTATTCAAGTATAAAAGAGAACCATTGTGCCTATTTGTTTGGTTGGAGTATTGCAGGAATCTTTCACATGAATCCTCAGAATTCAAAGAGGGTAGGGGGAATCGATGGTACAATATAGATTATAATGTTTCCCAATTCTTTGTTGAATATTTGTTCTTCAACCCGGGTCCCAAAGAGATCGGAAAAAAGAGGGTTTAACGTAAATTGTCCTTACCTGTTAATTTTAGCAGTTCTTTAAAAGGTGAAGTGTTAAATAAATGAAAATTAAAGTTGTGTTATGGAAAATCACTTCTGACAATGATATCGATAATTCGCTCAAAGGAAATATTGATAAACTCTGAGGAATCATCAAAACTACGCAAAAAAGCGTTTAAAGGATTTGGGAATTTTATTAATTCATTTAGAAAAGAAAAACCGTCTTAAATTTTAAATTAGTGTGATAAAAATGTTGCTATTAGAGGAACGAATAGTATATATATATATATACAGTTATAATATATATACCTAAATATATATATATATATATATATATATATAATAAAAATAAAGCCTGTCTGTCTGTGTGTGCGGATGTGTCTGTCGATTTAGAGGAATGAAAAATCATGTTCTAGCCCTCTAGTCCTCTCTACCCCCATTATGTCCCCTCTCCCTCTCTACTCCACTCTACCCCTTCTCTCCACCCTCTTCATTAATATCTCCCCCTCTTCTCCAATCTTTCCTTCTCTCTCCCCCTACAAAAAGCCATCCAAATCAAGAGAAAACATTTAAAAATCCAGTTCTCACACTATAGAGTTATATGTAGATATGACGCTCGATCTGTCTCTGGGGCCACAACGTTGTTCGCTCAAAACTAACGGCCAGTCACTCCAATAGTCAGCAAGTAAAAATATATTTATGCTACAATGTAAGAATTTCAAAAAAAGGTGATCTGTATTTATTTTCGACAGGACTTTTTAGCCCGGGCAACGCCATTGTCAAAACGTCTTACTGTTTTTTCCGAACGCATATTTTACCTAGGCAAAGACGGGTATCTCTGCTTATATATATATATATATATATATATATATATATATATTTATATATATATATATATATATATATATATATATATTTATATATATATATATATATATATATATATATATATATATATATATATATACATATATGGTAGAGTTTTTACAACAGAACTTTACTCAATTAAAAGTAATTTATTTCTTAGTGGGGCTCTACTGATTTACTTGAGAACAGAAATACGGGTATCTTACAGTCATGGACAAAGGTTTTGAGAGTAATATATATTTTGACTATTTTCATTTTTTATTAAACTTTACGTGATAAGATTTATTATTCTAATCTTTATATGATTTCAGATTTTTTAAGAAATTTATAAGAAAAAAATGCATTCTTCTGCTGGATCCTAAATCGCTCTCTACTCCGGTTTTGGTCCTAGGTGATTTTCAGTTCATGCAGAAATGCTATTCGATCGAAAGGGTAAAATGATGACAAAAATGGGTTAAATGAATAATGTTGGCTAATTTAACCTATTTTCTAATATTTTCGGGTAAAAAGGGTAAATTTTCTTTCTAAAGAAAATCGTGCTATCATTGTTACTCTACACTATAGTGATCTTAAATGCAGGGGGCTATTTTGGGTCTGCATGCGGTCGAATTACCTGCTCCCCAAACGAAATATTATTATACTGTAGATAGCTTTGAGTAGAAAGGGGCTCCAAGAAAAATAAATAAAGAAAAGTAGCGAAAAGAGTTTCGAACGCGCTTCCAGCGTCGCTGGACAGCCTACCGTTAGCGAGAGCCTTAACCCACTCGGCCCTCTTAAGTACTCACCCACAAAAGGACTCATTCAAGCAAAACATTTAAGACGCTCGCCTGAACTTCTCTCACGCTACAATACCACTCCTATTTCAAGATAATCCCTAAGCTCTTAAATGCATTAAGTGGTTTAGCCAAGCATAAAATGCATATAGACAGAATTTATTGATGCAAGGGTGATATTTGCAAAGAAAGAAATAATAAGATACCTTGTAATATTGATTAGGGGTAAATTCTGCCCTATATTAATTGTACCAAATATTTTATCAAGTTATTTGTTCTATCATATTGCTTTTCATATGCCATGGTTTTTATACCATTCTATTCATTTATCAGCTAAAACTAGATATCTAGTAAGGTAGCTTTTCTTTACCTGCTTATTTTGAGGCTTGCTGATCAGTGCAAGCTAATATCTTACCTACTACTCTACTTTCTCATACCAGCTTTCTAAGAAGGTGTTCTGTATGCTCCTAATTTACTAAAAGAATTAGGTAAAATAATGTTTGGGATGAACTAGTCAGCTGAATCTTTAAATTTCTAAATATTCGAAAAAAATAGTCTGCAATCATACTTAATCTGGAATATTTTACCATTGCCCTGTATACTCACTCCACTCTAAAACTTGAAACTTTACAATTGACTTTCACTCTCAGTTTAACTCATCTCTCTTCACTTAGTCCCATTCAGACATCTTGAAATAAGCTTGACCAAATTGTGGTCATTTTCTCACTTAATAGGCTAACCATTATTGAGCTTCTCAAACGCTAGTTATGACGTCGTTTTCACCAGATTTTTTTTCTTCATTCCTATGACACACAAACATCACACTTACCCTGTCACCAAACCTAAACATAGTTTACACTTTTAAGTTAACCTAGAAGAGATATGAAAAAAAATCTCGTCTCTCTTGTTACCCAGTAGACTGTCATTAACTTTATTAAACTCATCATAGCCCTCCACATTTTCTTCCACAGCCACTCCTCTTCATATGCAGCCTCTATCCACGCTTCTCTACACATTCCACTACCTAAAGTATACACTCGTTCTCAGTTACTCATTTGAACAGAACAAACACATCTGTGACTTCGAGAGATTGCTTTGGGTTCACTTGCTCTTTGTAACTTACTCCTACACTGCCCTTCTAAAGTCTACCCATTAAGGTCAATCGTGCTTACTTTGAAGAAAATAGAAACAGGTCACGTACCTTGTAAAAGGTGCTGGTAATCTCTCTGCCCCCTTTAAACTCCAGTCTAAGGCAATATCTTCCCCGCTATATTATATGGCTTCTTCTCTGTCAAACTGCTCCCAATTCGCTCTTAAATGCCATTGGCCTTTATTTTTCCTCAATGAATGACTCCACAATTCTCTTCCCTATCAGAAAATCTTCGATTCCCTTCTCGTTTCTTGAAAAATGACTTCTTTTCCTTGAGGTTCATTCACTCCTTCTCGTATGTTATAGTTCCAACTGAATTCAAACACGCTGCTGTAAGTAATCCCTCTTTTAAATAAACGAAACTTTATTTCGAACATCCCCTCAAGCTAGCAATTTATCCCTCAAATTTATACCTCTCAAATTTCCTTAAAATGCAGGTTTCTGTCGCGAATCTCGATTAGTTATCCTCTCCCAACGCTAATAAGCTTTATCATTACGATTTTAAGGCAGGCAACAACACTAAATTAGCCTTTCATTAGGTACTTCTCAACCTCTCCCCAGCACTTGCAACTGTTGGATACACTCTTTATATTCACCGCTTCCGTGAATTCATGGATAATTCTGGAACTGCCTTAACCGGTTTGTGTCGTAGCTTTCATCTCGTGTTAAATCTTTCCATATTGGTAATTAGGTATATGTAGAGAATAGCTTTGCCGGCAGAGGTCATTTTGGTGTTCAGCAGGGTTCGAGGCTTGATCTGCTTCTTCTTTACATCACCCATATTTTGGGGGTTATCTTATCTATCTTCTCTGTCTATCAGTCTTCCCTCCGTGTGATTTTAGCTTTATTAAAAAAATTATGTGCGAAGGTTTCTTGAACATTGGAGATACATTTGCATCTTTGAACTAATTAGGAACTATTCTTGCGCTATTATACTCTTTTCTTTATTTAAACAGCCTTTTCACTCTTTTCTATCTTAATTTTGGCAATCTCACGCTTTCTGACTTTTCTATGCACAATTTTCACTGGTCTTCGATAATGATTTCACTTTTAACAAAAATTGTATAAATTCTTCATCTTTCATTATCTTTATCAAAGTTACATTCATTCTATAAAAGGCAAACTCTCTATCATACAATAGAGAGGTGCCGTCTTTTAAATAACATCAGATTACAGCAACTTTCTCAAGACTACTGCCCATGATGTTAGACTAAGTTAACGTTTACTGTAAGGGTACTACTTTTTCTACGCCAGTAAAGTTGTGATAGAATAATGAATTGAATTCAAGAATGAAATTTGGCTATTTGATGTACTGGCAAAAGAGTTGATGTACTGGCAAAAGAGTTGATGTACTGGCAAAAGAGATCGAATGCCAATTGTTCATTTAAGTTTCTTCTCGAAATTTAGACGTTGAAGACAAATTGAGGGAGGAAATATGAAGGGTAAGAAATGGGCTACTCTTTAATCACACCCAAAAACTTCACTTTATTTTTATTGAAAACTTGAGGTAAAAAACTTACTAGTAGAAGTAAAGTACTTTTCAAATCACTGAACAACATAGATGTCATCGAATCTAAACACAAATGAACGTAGCTCCATTTGAAAAATCAGACCCTTTTGCGATAGAAATGACGAAAAAAACAATAAATGAGCTACGCATCAAACATTTCTAATCTTTTTATAATATTATGAAAAATCAACAAAATGATGTAACCGAAAAGATGAAGAATATTGAGTGTGAAGAAGATAACCTTGGACAGTTCCCATCCCGAAGGGCTTCAAATACAGAGATGGTTGACTCTTCTCTCAAATAAGCATGAAATATTAAAACTTAAACCAAGAAGATAATAAATGATGCCTCAACTTTCGTATTGGATTTTATTTATTTTAATAATCAAAATTCAGGAAAGAAAGAATAGGATCAGAGGCATAATGACTAATAAGACGTGATGCACGGAGTGAAATAAGGAGAAGTAAACTTTTGCAGAGATCAAAATTTAAGTTATATATTCTGGCAGAAAAGATTTTCGATATTAAGATACGCTAGACGAGTTTCTGAGTTCTCGACCACATAATGTACAGGGTGGCACATAATCCCAGCACAGCAAAGTTACACTTACATAAAAAAATGACATTTGTTTTCCGTTAATAACATATTTTATACAAACGTTGTACGTGGAGTGTCCTAAAACTTATCCTCCCCCCGGTACATCCTAAGTTTTGCCGTTCCTTAAAAATAGTTCAATAAAACCCGAATCCGAAGCTGCGTATGCAAATTGGCTCTTCGGTACTCATGTCCCGTGAGCATAAATGATGCATTTTTTCAATGAATAATAAAAGAGCGATCGTAAATAAAGTCCAAACTTATTAAGACTGAATGTAGAAATGTGGCAGATCCGGCGAGAAACCAAATTTCATTAGGATGGAAAGAAAAGAGGCGAATCTAGAGGAAAATAACATCAAAGGGACGATTGACGCTCGCATCTAATCACTTCCCTCGTTCATCCCTCGGGGGAATTCTAAAAGTTAAGAAATTGGGGTATTTTATCTTATCTTCCTTTAATGTAAGAGCTGAGAAGTGCCCGAATGTAAAATTGGAACAAAAGGGGCCCAAAAGAAGGTAAATTTGATCTAAAATAAAAATTTTATTTACAAAGAATAAGGAAAAGTGTTTTTAAAGTGAAATGAGGCACTTTGTCCTAGAGTAAAATATAGGTACGCAAAATCAAGTCTTCGTCAAATTAGGACGAGGTGTCTTTGACCTATTTTAGAAATTTTCAAAATATGGCGGAAATTCACCGAAGGTCGATTGCGACAATGTAGTGCCTGGGAACATTTTTCCAGCTAAATTTTGAGAGGTAAAATAATATTATGTAGAATCATAGATGCATTAATAGGGAAATATATGTTATTGCAAAATAACTCCCTGATTAACATTGGCAAGACTTTCGCAGTTATATATCATTCGAAAGAAAAGGTGTTGGAGCCTAAGGCTTTCAAATTTGGTTAGAATCGGCCAAATAGTTATGATGTTATAGCTAAAACAATATAATTCCCAGGCTAAACTTCGGAGGACCTTGGCAACTATCTCATTTAAAACAGAATATAAAACAACATAAGGGTTTTGAATTTCCTTAGAATCGGTTGAATAGTTACAATGTTATAAACAAAACCTAAAAATCAAAACCGGACCGACCGACCGACATAGTGAGATGTAGAATCGCCGCTACTAAAAATTCCAAAGATTTGAAGAAGAGATAATCCTTCAATTTCAGTTCTATTTCTCGGAAAAAATTAATCGCTTTTGATGAGAGAAAACCCGATTTGGAGCTACTATTTTCCGGCATGGCAGTTTATCTTTTGGCCCCCAAAATGTTTTTGAAATGGTAATATAAGGAAACATCTTTCTGAAAGAGGACAGACGAAGGGACAAAAACGTGGACATTTTTTCCCCATATCCCTTTAGAATTTTTTTTATGAGACAAAGTAGATTAATGGCATTTTTATTAATGGTATAGGGAAAAAATGATGATAGCATCTCTCGTGACAAAATGAATATATGAGAAGCAACGAAGAAATACAGGAAAAAATATGGATAATTCGAATAAAGTATACACCATCGAGGAAAGAGATAATGAAAGATATGATAAAGAGACAGATGACAGAGTTATCGAATGTAAACGAACGAAAGGACATAGACTGATGCTGGAGAGAAGAGTAGATGAAAAAACGAACGATCATGTAGGGCTATGAGCGGCTATCACAGTAGAAGAGCTGAACGGTGCTATCAGCACGTATAAACAAAAGACACCTCCGGGAAGAGAGGCCTAATTAAATATAATTACGAGAGGGAATCCGAAAACATAATAAAAAGTATTACTGACATCTTTAATGTATATCCAAACATGGAGTTTTCCAGAAGATATTCAAGGTGGCGAAGCTGGTTTTCCTGAGGAAAAAGGCAAGCCAGCTAATCTAGTCTCCGGCTACAGACCAATATTGCTGCTGAATTTTCTGGGGAAGGTCTTCTTAACAAAAATACTAAATAGAAGACTGGTCAAAGTCGTTAATGATGCTGGAAAATACAACGAATATCAATACAGATTCAGAAAGGTCAGATATTTTCTAATGTTCTTAGCCATCTTAACTGGAAAATTAGCACAAGCCAAATCTGAAAAAGGGCACGTGGACGTGGTCTTCCGCGATGTAGAGTAAACCTTTGATAATGTATGGGTAAAAGAACTTAAATAAAAACTCCTTGAACTAGATCTCAGCATCAGGATGAGCATCATCGAAGAGCACGAAGGAACAAACATTCATCTTCAAACTGGGGTCCCATAAGGAGGGGAAGGCAGCATGAACCCCACCCTTTATTCCATCTATACGGCCATACGTCTGCCATATCAACACTAGAGTGTATGAATATACAGTATGCTGAAGACATCAGCGAGATAATCTCGTCAAGTTCCTTAAAGACCAGATGGCAAGCGAAGACTAACCAAAGTGAAATGAAAAACAGAAACCAATTTGAGAAATTTGGAAAATTAAAACCAACATAAATAAATTTAAAATAACTCTTATAATGAGACTCAAAAAAGATCAGGTGACAGTCGATGGAACTGATTTTGAAATGAAAGGCGGATTCCAAATTACTTCGAACTTGTTCAGTTCATTCTGAAGGAATAACGATGTCAGAGAGTAACAAGGAAAGTAAGTAACAAGGAAAGTAAGTACCCTAGGAGACCTTAAGTTCATTCAAAGAGGGTACCTTTGGACTATCAATCGAGCAGGCACATGACTGCTCAATTAGCCTGAGAGAGAGAGAAAGAGAGAGAGAGAGGGAGAGAGAAAGAGAGAGAGAGAAAGAGAGAGAGATATTAAGAAAAAACTCACGGAAGAACGGACCTTCAACCGGCGTCTTTCGGTAAATTGCGGGGCGATAAGGAAGCGAGACAAGGCTAGCTGGAACCTGGATTCCAAATCAGCTAAAGGGTGCTAAGCCCTTGCACTCTCCGCCTTGATCGTAGTGGGAACCACTTTCGACGGCAAACAAAATCGCTTCCGGTGAAGTAATATATGTTTCTTAGCTCGGAAACGAGAAAATTATTATTCAACCAGGAGGAAGGCACTGCTCACGCAGTATCCAAGCAGTAATCAAGAAGATTCATTGGAACCAGCCAAAGGACACAACGCTCCACTTCACAAGAGACTCTCTGGTACCTTAATGACTCGCAGACAAGAAAGCAGTTGTTCAGAAGTACGGCAGTCGAGGACGTTAGGACTCAATCTGGAATAAGGCGCTTCATTCCGTACTCTGTAAGGATACTTCCTCGAACAACGACTCGAGCCTATTACATTTTTCTCTATCAATATCGAAGAGACGTGACGCTTTCGGAATACGAAGACTTATCTAATCATCTCCTCCCGTTTTCTTTTGCGTAAATATTGTGCTACTCATAGGTCGTGCTGCGGCAATCATTGTAAATTCATTTTCTTTTGCTAAACGATTAGTTTTCCCATAGTGTAGAAATTATTATAAATTTCTCTTATTTGTTTTTAACGGTGGCCCAAAAGTTATTTAACATTTTAAAAAATTAATAACACAAAAACTAATTAAGTTAGAAAATCGGGGATATATAAAATGAAAGAGGAGATCGTGAATTTTTATTATTTAAATATAATATCTTTCAAGTGTTCTCCATTATTGTTAAAAAAAAGGCGAATTCTTTGCACCAAATTTTCTATGACATGTTCCAAAACATCAGAAGTGATTTTGTAGATTTCTTAATGATGTTTTGTTTCAATTCTTGAAGATTATTACGTTTATTTACGTATACCTTTTCTTTAAGGTATTCCCAAAGGAAAAAAAATCTGGAGGGGTAAAATCAGGTGATCGTGGTGGCCAAGAAACGTCACCTAAACGTGAAATTAACCGACCAGGGAAGGCTGCTCTTAGTGTTGCCATGGTTTCTCTCGCTATGTGGTGTCACCCCATCTTGTTGACACCACATATCGTGCATATCCAGTCAACTATGAATTTCTTGAACATCATTGCAACGCTTCCTAACAAAAGAATTGAAAATTCATCCATGCAAATTCAAATAACTCAACAATTAAATATTGCACACCATCAAAAAAGAATAAACTTTGCACGCGAATTTTTGTGACTAACAAATGATCCGACTTTTCCCTTGCACTTAATCATGTCCGATGAAGCCCATTTTCACATTACTGGATACGTTAATAAACAAAATTGCAGATTCTGGTGTGCTGAAAACCCCATGATAATTCGAGCAGCCTCTTCATGCACAGAAAGTTACGGTCTGGTACGGCATAACCAGTTCGAGAATCATTGGCCCCTACTTCTTCGAGGATGCTGATGGAAAAAACATTGACAGTAACAGGGGACACTTACAGAGAAATGATACAAGATTATTTATTGCCAGAACTGGAAGATTAGGATATGCACGATATGTGGTTTCAACAAGATGGGGTGACACCACACACAGCGAGAGAAACCATGGCAACACTAAGAGCAGCCTTTCCTGGACGGTTAATTTCACGTTTAGGTGACGTTTCTTGGCCACCACGATCACCTGATTTTACCACTCCAGATTTTTTCCTTTGGGGATACTTTAAAGAAAGGGTATACGTAAATAAACGTAATAATCTTCAAGAATTGAAACAAAACATCATTAAGAAATCTACAAAATCCCTTCTGATGTTTTGGAAAATGTCATGGAAAATATGGTGCAAAGAATCCGCCTTTGTTTTAACAATAATGGAGAAATTTGAAGGATATTATATTTAAATAATAAAAATTCAAGATCTCTTCTTTCATTTTCTATATCACTCACTTTTATAACTTAATTAGATTTTGTGTTATTATTTTTTTTAAATGTGAAGTAACTTTGGGGCCACCCGTTGTAATAGTTAAGATTATTTTTGTTTCTCTTGTTTAAAATCCTAGAACCACATAAAAAGCCATTAATCTATTTTCTAAGTCTGCCAACGTTAGAAAACGCACTCGAATATCCCTCGTACTTAAAAAGGACTTCCCTTGCGTCTAAATAGGGCAAGCGAAGGTCAGTGAATCATTCCTGGCCTACGACAAACGAATTAATTAACAGACGTGTTATATATATGAGACAACAAAGTGGTGCCCCGCTCATGTGCAGCGGAAGGACACAGAATAGAGAAAGACTGGATTAAATACCGGATCTGAAGAATAGAGGGATATAGATAAGCTCTACTTCCGGAAGTTCGAAATGTGAAATAAGAATGTAGACATTTAGGTACATACATACACATACAATTATAAATACATTGAAATAGAGAAAAGAAACCTAACTTATTTAGAAAATCAAACGCTACCTGAAAAGGTACCCTAAACCAAACTACAAAGACCAATTAAAGAAAAGGAACAAATACAAAGAATTAGAAGATACTGAAGTATACTAAGTAGAGAAAAGTCAAATAAAGGAAAGAACAACCATCAAATGAAAAGGAACACTCAGTATCCTGGCAAACCATGCTCACACACACAACTACATTTCACTTCATCCTATCCCTCACAAAACAACAAAAAACCTTTTCATCTAACTATCTCTCTTCTTCCTCACTTCTCTCACCTCGATCACCATTTTGGCCCCAAAGAAGACATGTTGTTTGCATACACTGTTCAAGGCCAGAGCAAAGGCAGCGTTATCAATTTTAACTTGTATTCGATTTATTTTTCTTACAAATAAAGAGAATATAAATTAAAATTAATAATGCTGGCATTGCTGTGGACTTCAATAGTGCCTAATCTCTATCTCTTTCTAAATATATATATATATATATATATATATATATATATATATATATATATATATATATATATATATATATATATTAACTCTACATAAGTGTCATTAACAAAAATGAAAAAATATCAGATATTGGAATAAAATATATAAACAATATTCGCCCTATGATAATAGACTGGTGATATGGTACATATTTAAACTAAGCACTTTGTGGAATGCCCTCGTATACGCAACATAGAGAAACAAGGTATACCGAACATGGGCCAGCCAAGAGGGGAAGATAAATAATTGGCCGAAGGAATGTCTCTTAAAGTTTTCAGTACATTGAAGAAGACTATTGATAAGAAGTAACTTGCAAATGAAGCAATCCAATTAACCAAGTGACTTGGTTTACATGAAATGGCATCAAACCTTTCAGCTCATCAGAACAGCATGACCCACTATTGCACAACTAGTGCTATTATATGGTTGTCAGTTGCTTACTCTCTTAAAATCACCATATCTTAAAAATGTTTCATACTAGGAAACAAAGTCCCGAGAAAACAAGACAAAAACGAAATATAACAAACGAAAATACGCTAAGGTCTAATTTGCCTATTTTAAAATTCGTTGGCGATATTTTTGCCGACAAGTTTTTTATCAACTGATTCCTATTTATTCCATGCACTGAATTCATATCTGGCTTTGTTTTTTAATCACGTAAATTTTTTTTTATATGGCCATTTCTCTCTAAAAACCCTAAAATTATTACTTGCTTTTGTGATATTTTCAGAAATATATTCATTAAAATTAGCGAAATCTCATATCACTGATGATATAATTACAAATGTCAAAACTCAGAGACTGAGAGAGGAAGATACACGCCGCCTCGCCCTTCAATTGAGAGAGAGACAACAGACACCTGGGCAACCCTTTTTGTATGCGCTAATAGAGTTGCTAAATCATGAAACCCCATGAGACGAAGGGATTACATGAAATGTAGCCATCACAGAAAGCTGAGACAAGTGTGAGAGCCCAGAAGGTCCCATCTGAAGTCGAACAAAGTGCGCCTCACCGGCTTAAGAACATTTTCGCTCACATGCTAAAAGGCCGAATCTATTCTTGTTTGCCGATGCGTCTGACCCTAGAGCCCTCCCCTTTGGAAGAAGGGGGAAAAACCTCATTCAACACCTATTAATCCTCCGGCGCCAGAGTTGTTAGACAGTATCCGCCATCCTCCCTGCCCCGCAGGTATCCTCTGTCCTTCCCCGTCGGTACCCGCTGATCGCGTCCAGTTGGACTCTGCACAATTCTTGCAGAGTCCCTCAAGCTCTTGGTATTCTTGTTACTTCACGTGAATCTACCTCGACCCGCATACTTCTCCTCGAACGCATAGCGCTTAATCTCGATTCGTGTTACTCGAAAACAGGATTTAATTTCAATCCCGTAATAGTCATTATCCAGAGCCTATGGTTTGAACTTTGTACCAAAACAAGGGTTATTCCCTCGAACTAAATCTTCGAGGTAACAGCAACGCGTGCCTCTCTTCTACAAGTGTCCTCTCTGCCCTTCCCACATTGTTTGCTTCATCATCGGCTTAGTTTACACTAAAGGTCGTTCGAGCGTCCCTCAGTCAATATTGTCCGTTTGTTTGTACGGTAACCGTCCTCACCCCTTCTCTACCACCCCCACTTAGCTGCGGAGACAGGTGTAAATCTAGTATGTGTATAGCTCCTTCTAAAACTCATTTTAACCTTGTAAAATAATATTGATCTTCATATTAGTAAACGTTATTTTTGTACGCGTTTTTCTGTTACTCCGGAACTCCAAGATAGTCGACTATTGGCCAACCTATTTTGAGATAACTTGCATCTGCTTATATTATAAACTTCGGACGCACTGCTAAAGCAGAAAGGGTGAACTTGAACCTAATCTTAAACTGGTGTAAGGTGTGTAGGGTTAACCTACGACATCTATATTAATCTGATATCAGGATAATGGGGTTAATCTCAGTCAATCATTTGATTGAAATTTGATCAATCTATTGGTTAACCTTGGTTAAATTTGTTAATTGTTTGCTAATCTTGGTTTCTGTTTCAGGGTTTAAAACGAAGAATTAACTATTGCTTACCTGTTTGCGAAGTGTATTTGTTCCCGTTACCATTTATTTTTTTGTGAATTGATTGTCGAGTGACCGAGCTTAGCTATTAATTTTATTCCCCAACGGAATTAAATTGTTTTCCTTCGAGTCCTCATCTTGTGCCATTAGTTGAAGGTATAGAAAAATAGTATTATTCTTCGTATTGCTGTGCTCTCGTCTCAATTACACTGAAATCTCGAGCGCAAAAGCTCTCTCACGAGTGTTCCCGCCCCTTGTTGATCGTGTGTTCGTTCACCCTCATATAGAACTGTGCTTAGTATAAATACTGTGTCTTATTTTTTCTTACCATTGTAAGTTTGAAGATGTCGAATAGACGAAAGTACTAACTCTAATCCGCCTTTTATTCAGTTTCCTTCCGTGGTACACACACACACATATATATATATATATATATATATATATATATATATATATATATATATATATATATATATATATATATATATATATATATAATACTGGTAATCAATTTGTTCCTTTGGAATCTGATATGTAGCAGAAATATGAAGACCCAAGTGATTATATTAATCATTTATTGGCCGGACGTTTCGAACCTTTACTAGGACCATCTTCAACGACTATATCGTCTAATGAGAAGGGGAAGGAATATTAATTGATAAAACTTAAAAGAATGCATTAAAAAAAAAGCGGAAGAAGGCAAGTTAAAATAATAAAATTGACAATAATTAAAATTAAAGTAAAAACACTAATAATATATAGAATTAAATAATATTACCCAGTGGTATTTAAAAAAAAAATAAAAAGTGAAATTATAACAAACTGACTTTATTATCACGTATTAGAAGTTACTGAAGTAAATAAAAAATAACATTATATTAAATTGTAAAAACACACCAAAAAAAGACAAAAAACCCGAAAACAAATCTGAATGAACCTTTAACGTGGGAGTTGAGAAATCAACTAACTAAACATTTAAAATTACTGACGAAATTTATTCGGTTGGTCGGTTGGCTAGTTAATCTATTAAAGTGTTGGTTGGTTATATTGTGAATAATTTAATTAAGGAGGCGTAATTATTTAACTTTGGATTTATTTTAATGATATATAGTGACCCTAAGATTTTCAAATCGAGAGAAATTAAGGCTGAAGATAATATAGTAAATGAATTAGAATTAAGAGGATGATGGTGATACTCTGAATATTGCCTGATGGAAGAGGCTTCAGGTTTCGAAATGGGAATACCAGTCCTATGAGATAAACCCAAGTGCTTCGCGATCCTGCAGTTGAATTGTAAGCCAGTTTGGCCTACATAATGACTGTGGCAGGTCGTACATATATAATTGTAAATTATACAGGATCGCAAGCTATATATATATATATATATATATATATATATATATATATATATGTTTATATGTGTACAATTAATTCGAATTATATTCTTAACTTTTTTCTCTCTTTTTTTTGTATAAATGTAGTATAACTCACCATTCGGGCCAGTAAGCCCCACTTAATGGTATCATAGATAAAAAAATATCCTTCGGCAACTCTGATGTGGCATTGTATAACCTTGTGTATGTGTTTAGTATAACCCTCCCGCCACTAGATCCACTATTTTGTATGTTGGCTCCATTTGGAAAATGTGTCCTAAGTACTCTCAACTTTATCCGCTATTGTCATGCAACTAGAAGTTATATTCCTCCCCCACTCATCCTTCTCCGATGTCACTTCTTCCACTCTAGTTCCCTCCGGCGATGGAGGAGTGTCAGAGAACACTGGGAGAATAGAACCAGAGAGAGAGAGTAAGATACGCGACGCCTCTCCCTTTAATATATATAGAGAGAGGGACAGCATATACCTGGGCGAGCAGGTGTCTGTTGTACACTTGTTATTCTTAAATGATCTCATTTAAAATATTTTCCTTACTGCCAATTTATTTGTGAATTATTAATGTTTACATGTTTTTCTATTTATTTAAGAAGAATTTAAAAATGAAGAGAAAATGCAAAAATTACCCCAATAGATTTGGATTATCTGCAGGCAAGTAACATTTCCTGGACACGGAAACTAACAAGATTTGTGAAAGCTTCTTACCTCGCATTTTTTGAAAGGATAATAGGTGATCATGATACAAAATTTGATCCTTATTTCTGTTGCAAGTCGTGTGTTGTAAATCTAAAAAGAGTAAAGGCAAAATATATTCACTATTTTTTGTTATACTGATGCAGTGGCGAGAAGGCAAAAATCATGTGACAGATTGTTATTCTTGCCTTCATGACATAATAAGTAAGATTTTTATTGTATATTTAATTATACCTTAAATTATTATTTTAATATATAGATTGTATGAGTATGTTTAACTCCGTGACTTAGTCATTTTATTTCAGGAGTGAAGAGAAAAAACAAGCAACAAGTTGTTTATCTTGATCTTCTTTCTGCCAGACGACCAGGTCCTCACGGCCTATTGGCACCCATACCAGCATCACCAGTTAATCGGGATATTTTTCAAGAGAGTGGTGATGTATATGGAGAAATGGACACTTTTTCTCACAATTTATACCTTCAAGTTTAGAATTCAATCAACCTTATCCTCAAAATCAAGCCCTACTAAACTACTTGGTTGAAGACTTGGTGAAGATAGTTTACTAGCTCTAGAAACAACGTCTTACTCGTACCACAGCAGAGATGAAGAGTTTGGAAAGTTTTTCTCCTTTGACCAAAATGCTATGTGGTGTATAGTAAAAGTACCAGTGGATTAATTGAGGCTTTAGGCTTCACCTATCAACCAGATAAATGGAGACATTTTATAGATTCATCAACCAGAAGTTTAATGGCTGTGTTTTTACATATAGGAAAGAAAGTAGAATATGTTGCAGTTGCAGACACTTTTTTAATTAATTGAAAATTCTGTAACCAGGAAGACTTTACTGGATGCTTTGAAGTTCACCCTTCATGAATGATAGTTTTGTCGAGATCTAAAGGTAGAAATACATAGAAATGCCATTTATCGAAAATAAAAGATTTTTCAGTAGAACATAGTTATTTTATCTAAGAACAGTCACGTTATTTAAATTAATATAATTTTCCAAAAAGTTGCATTTAAAAAGCAAAACTTGCATCTCTTATGTATAAAAATTCTACATTTACTTTAAATTTTCTTAATTTATTCCAATTTCAGAATAGTTTTTAAATTCACATTGTGTATTTAACAATAGCAATGTAAAGTGGCTACACAAAAGGTCCCTGCTTCCTCTGTTTATGGGATAGTAGAGCGGGCGAGAAGCACTAGGAGCGACAAGAAAGGCCATCCTGACATTCTTTTAATCCTGGTTCTCATTATATGATTTATCAACCTATAAAGAATCTTAATCAAATTTTACGTCCGCCATTCACGTACAAGTGGGATTAATCAGAAGTTTGGTAAAAGCATTAAGAAAGAAAGCCAAGCATTTCTTTTGGGGACAGATTTTTCCAAACGTTAGTGATTCAAATTTAACTGCAGGCAATCGAGACGCACATATGTATATTAAACACAGAAGCCACCAATATCGATAGACGCAAAATATAGGGGAAAATGTAAGAATCAAGTGATTTTTTAATATGTAATGGCAACAAATGTTTGAGTTCATTGATTCACTAGTATGTAGATGTACTAGGAACAAATTAACGCCATGGAGAGAAAGAAAGCATAAAATGCCACCTGAAATGATTGCTTGCAGGTAAATGTGATGAGGTAAATGTGAGGAATTCACCTGCAATGATTTTATATCGCTAATATAAGAGAAAAATCAGAATCATGACACGTCCAAGTGTGTCTGATGATGTAGCGGAGTATATGCTGAGGTAAAGAAGTGAACTCTTTTAAAAGATACATATATATATATATATATATATATATATATATATATATATATATATATATATATATATATATATATATATATATAAATGTATATGAGTAATTAAACCACATTCTCCGAAGACAATTTAATTCAGAAAGGTTTCGATGTATCTCACACCCTTTTTCAACTGACACTGGCTAGAAAATATTAGAAAAGTGCTTACAAACATAACACGGGGTCAGGTCGTGAAAGATCCCCTCTTTTTCCCCCAAAATCCCCTACTTGTGGCTAATCAGGGGTTGTTAGGCCTAAACATATTGAAGGGCTAACATTTTACTATTTTGTTTATTTGCTTTCGTATTATAGGATTAAAAGAAAATTGACCCTCAGATAGATTTATATTAGGAACTGACGATATCAAGCTCGATTCTACGATTCTTCTCTTAACATAGTTAGCCGAATTAAATAACATTTTACTTTCATTGAAATCGATCATATGATTCAAGTCTCTAACATGGCAAAATATTCTACTGCTTTGGCTTTCCATGTTAGAGACTTGAATCATTCGATTGATTTCAATGAAAGTAAAATGTTATTTAATTCGGCTAACTATGTTAAGAGAAGAATCGTAGAATCGAGCTTGAGATCGTCAGTTCCTAATTTAAATCTATCTGAGGGTCAATTTTCTTTTAATCCTATAATACGAAAGCAAATAAACAAAATAGTAAAATGTCAGCCCTTCAATATGTTTAGGCCTAACAACCCCTGATTAGCCACAAGTAGGGGATTGGGGGGTAAAAGAGGGGATCTTTCACGCCCTGACCCCGTGTTATGTTTGTAAGCACTTCTCTTATATTCTCTACCCAGTGTCAGTTGAAACAGGGTGCGAGATACACCGAAACTGTTCTGAATTAAATTGTCTTCGGAGAATGTGGTTTAATTCCTCATCTTTTCTTGCGATACTGCATTAATTTTCATCATATATATATATATATATATATATATATATATATATATATATATATATATATATTAATACAATGTCAGGCAGGAAAAATGAAAAAGGTGCTTCCAAGTACTTTCTAACTTTATTCAGTTTATTCTCATGGATAAATACAAGAGAAAATATTATAATAGGGCTATATATATATATATATATATATATATATATATATATATATATATATATATATATATATATATATATATATACTAGTAAAAGATAAAGCACCGCCTCTAAGAAAAGAAGTCACCAGTGAGGAAGTAGTAGCGGGACGAGTAAATTCAGGACCCGAAAGGTTCTCTCTACCCAAGAATTCTCACCTGTTAGGCTTCACTCTTTTAAGTGTAAAACCGAAATCACAACGGACGATTTTAAGATCTTAAAAACCACCCCTGAACCCATATCATTAAGGATTCTTGAATCCATGTATATTAAATACCTTTCTCCTTCCTTAAATTCCGATTCTTCTTCTTACCCACTACTTCTACTCTAAACCAAAACATTACCAACCTCCTAACCTTCTCCTTCTTCTTACGCCCCTCGCCTTTTCTCTCCAGTTATCTTCTAACGGCTAATTGCTTAAAGCTGCGGTCACACATAGCCGATTGTGTGCCCCCGATAGAGCCGGATGTGAGATTTTGTGATTCGTGGCGTTCGTGAGGCGAAAAAACGCATTCGCGGCATGAATCGCTCGAAACTGGAAACATGTTCGGGGGTGTTCGGGGGTATCCGGACGTGACTGGCGGTCCTGTGGGACCTGGCGGTCCGTGGCGAAAAGTATTGTGTGTTGAAAAATTTTGCCGAACCGCCCGGAATATGTCACATTCTGGGAGAAACGGGGGTGTCCGTTGCGTATGGCGCGATTGGCGCGTTCCAGTTCGCGCCAAACGCGTAGTCCGCCGACGCATGCGCGATGAAAAGGAAGCTTCCTGGGATGACGTAGGTAGGTGGCAGCACCCGCGTTCCCGCCAAGCGGAAGGAGCGGAGCGTTGGGTCTTGTCGCGCGTTTATATAAGGCCTCCGGGAGCCAGTCACACCATTCGCTCAGTCCGCGTCCTACCAAACACATCTCTGCTCCGTCGCCACTCCACCGAACCTGCCACCACCCCACCTTCAGCGCCTCACCAGGTACTCCACCACCTCAACATCTACTTCTGCAGCCTAGCCAAAGCAATGAGGAAGTCGAGTATGAAGACCAAGAAGGCCCTGTACCCTAGTGACGGTACTACAGCGTCGCAGCTACCACCACCGACCCCATTGTCTTCTTCACCTGACACCGCAACACCTGCCGCCAGCCCCACACCAGGTACCTCTGACGAAGGCCCCCAGCAACAAATTGTAATGGAATTGCATGACGCCGAAGTATGTACCCAGCAAGAACTTTCAACGGACACTGACCCCCAAGGTTCGGACGATGAGGTCCAGGATAGCCAGGATGTGGATCGACTCCCCACACGCAAGAGACCCATCAAAAACAGACACCCCAAAACCACCCAGAAACGGAGAAAAGCTGCTGCAGTGATCCTGACAGAAGAACAAGAGCGTGACCTGGCAGAGTGGTTGGAACATGAGGTGCCGTTTATCTACATGAAGTCACACAAGGACCACGTGGATAAATTGAAAGTGAACAGAGCTTGGGAGGAGAAGGGCGCCTCCCTACATCCACCTCTCTCAGGCACCCAGCTCTCTACCTGGTACGATTCCGTGCGTACCAGGTTCTCAAAAGCCACCAAGCCCAACGAGAAAAGTGGTCAGGGGGCGTCTTGCAAACTCCTGACGATGAGGGAAAAGTGGATAACCCAGGTCTTCGCCTTCCTCACCCCTCACATTATTCGCCAACGGCACACCAACACCCTAGGTTTGCAGGTATGTACTATGTAATTATTAAGTGCTATTAGCAGTGGATGTTTACACACAAATATATGAATTTACCAGTGTTCTACGAAGTTTAAGGATGTACAGTAAAAGATTTGGTAGTTTATTTATACTTTATTTGATAATGTTGTTAGTCCGCTAAACATTTACGATAATATTATATTTTGACAATGTTTATAATTTAACTAAATACAATACTCAAAAATTAACAAAACTCCACTTTCTTCCACAAACAGCCCGGTGACGTCCCTCCTGAAGAAGGTGCCCCCGAAGCCAGTGTTTCCCTTGCTGACGTGCCCCAGGATGGAGCTGTGGTGGCGCCTACTCCTGTGGTCACGGTGCCTTCTGCTGAGGGTGCCACGGGTCTCCAGCTGGCGCGGGCGAATAGCACAAAGGCTGGACACCGGGCCGCCCTGCTTGAAGAGGTAAGAGAATGTAATAATTAATTAAAATATAACTATATATTTGTATGAGGACTAGTACGTGGAATATATAATATATACATATATATAAATATATAATATATATTATATAAATAACATTTGTGGTGTAATTGTTTGGTATCATGCATTGACAAGCAGTAGTTACAATCCAAAATTAATGTTTTTTCCCCTTTTCTTTAGATCCGTGAGCAAAACAATTCGTTTAGGGAGCTGGTCTCCAGTGCCCTTGCTCCTACTTCCGGCCCCAGGGAACCCCAGCTGCAGTACTGGGACGATTACTTTAGCCACCTAAAGTATGAGTGCCTGTCCATTGAGGGTAACCTGAGGTCGGACTTCACCATGGAGATGGCGGCACTGGTCAACAGGTGGAAAAAGCTGGCTGGAACTGGTGCAGAGGAGGCGGGGAGTGCTCACATGCTCCACATGATAGCGGCAGTGGATGACCGGAAGAAGGCAGTACCCCAAGAGGATGCGCGAGCCCCCCAAACAATGCACACAGTGCCCAGTGGTGCCATGCCACTGGTCCCTGGCACGAACCCCTTACAGCCAGCCTTAGCTTCCACCGTTTTCAGGGCAATTCCCCAGCAGGTGGCTCCCCAGCAGCACCAGGTGGTGGCGCAACCACAGCAGGTGTTGCACCGACCACCCACGTCATTCACCCCGTACGAGCCCAACACATCTCTGCAGAGCCTGGGGAGCTATATGGTGGACCATCTGCCCCCCAACTTTAGCTTCAGCAGCCCTGCCCACACTACAATATCTACCCCAGTGCACACACCCTCCTCAGCACAAGGTTCCCTTAACACTCCCCAGAAATAATTTTAGCAAATCCAAAGCCATGATCAAGTTCGGAGTGTATCGAGGTGCCTGGACACATATTTTTTGAAGGAGAACAAGTTATTATAGTCAGTGGGGAACACAGAAAGAGGAAGAGAGTTCCAGAGTCTACCTGTATTATTTATGAATGGTTGTATGTTTTTATATGTGTATATATTTTTTGGCAATAAACCTTTTATTTGAGCTGTTGTCTGTAATTTCCCTTCCATAATGTTAATAATGTTATTGCATGCCATTTTTCGTCATCTTGGATACTGTGGTTAAAGTAGATGTACATGAATGACTCACCTATATTTTGTCTTCCTGCCATGGTACTGCTCCTTGTGGAGAACTGAGGTAATCTCTCAACATGTTCCTCTGTGTCTTGCCTTCGTTGGTAGAGGTGTTGCCAGCACTTCGTTGCATGGGTTCTCCAAGTGGTGGGTCACTTCGCCATGAGCCATCAGTCCTGTCGTGGGTTTCAGGATCCACAGTATCTCCCTCGAGGCTCATCTTAAGCATGTTGTGTAGTACACATGCTGCCATTATTACTGCTTCTACACGGTCTGGTCGGAGACAGATGGGGGTGTGGAGCACACGGAACCGATTGGCAAGGATGCCAAAAGCATTCTCCACTGTTCGTCGTGCCCTTGTCAATCTGTAATTAAATATTCTCTCCTCATTAGTCAACCCTCTGCAGGGGAAAGGCTTCATGAGGTAGGGCCTCAGTGGGAAGGCATCGTCGGCTACTAGGTAGTAGTGGGAAGTTGATGAAGTGGGGGTGGTGTTGGGCAGACATTTGGGTGGGGGTAGGTGAGCTTGGCCACTCTCCAACATGGCACTCAGATGGGTCCGAGCCCACACACCACCGTCTGATTCTGCACCCACAGCTCCCATGTCAATATACATAAATTTGTAGTCAGCATCTACAACAGCCATGAGCACCATAGAATAAAATTTCTTATAATTGAAGAAATGTGAGCCTGCCAGGTTGGGGTTTTGGATCCTGATATGTTTGCCATCAAGGACACCAATGCAATGGGGTAGGTTCCATTTATCAGTGAACCCCTTGGCAATGTTGGTCCACTTGTCTTCTGAGTCTGGAAGCTGTAGGAGTTCAGGGGCCATGCGGTGATGATGGCGTTGCACGTGTCTGGAACTATCCCCAAGATGGTGTTGTGGGCTACCCGAAATGCATATTGGAGTGACTTGTAGGAATCACCTGTGGCCAAAAACCTTAGGGTAATGGCTAATCTTGTGCTGGGGTTAATGGCATGCCTCCACCTGGTTGTTTTCCTCTCGATGATGGGTGTTATTCAAGCCACTATGTCCTGGAATTGTTCTCTGTCCATCCGGGTGTAGTTTCGGTAGAGTTCAGGGTTGTCTGCATAGAGTTCATCCATCAAGGTGTCGTAGTGGCCATATTGTAATCGTTTCTGCAAATAGGGCCACACCCAAGCCCTTTTCTTCTTTTTTGGAGGTGGGGAGGCATCGAGGGCTTCCACAGCCAATGCTGACATAAGGCTTTGGTGCATGACACATAGGGCCAAGGTGATGTTCCTCTTCTTGGTGGCGTTATCCATGGTGATGTTCAAGGTACGAGTGCTCAGGCAAAAGTGATGGTGCCAAGGTGGGCGTTTCCTTTATTAATCCTGGGATTCCGGGGCATGCTTCCTGCCATGGTTCGCTGCTGACGCCGTGCACATCCCCGCGTGTCCTAAAATCCGCTGCAACATGTCGCGGCTTTCCTTGTATCCGGCCAGGCAGGTTTGGAACGCCGCGGAATAAGCTCCTTCCTGGAGCATCCGGGGGGCAAATTCCGCGCTTTTCCTAGGAAGGCGCGGTTTGCCGCGCGTGTCTGGCCGGAAACGTAACGGTACTTGCGTTCCGTCCCCCGTACATACCGCGGTGGATGCGATTTTCCTGCCGGACCGGCCCGGCCCCGCTTCCTGCTACTGTCCTGCCGATTTTGGCCCAGGAAGCCTCCCGGAACAAAATCATCGCCTTCCTGCTCTTCCGGGGCACACAATCGGCTATGTGTGACCGCAACATAAGGTTGGTTTATCCCGATGTGTTTCCTGTGTTTCTCCAATCGTTAATCTTTAACTGGCAACATAATAATCCAAATATATCAATTACCTGTAAATTTATCGCCATACCCCGCCTCCCCTTAATAAACATTAAATACTTTCCATAAATTCGTCATTTTGATTATCTGTTTGACTCTTAACTTAAATTGTTTTCCACGAATTGTATTTCCAGAACCCGAAGATGGGTGAAAAGTTCACCCGAAACGTTGTATCAAGAAAATGAAATGAATTTCCCTTTATACGTCCTTTCGTTCATCCTTCAAATTAAATTGAAGCTCCATAGGAGAAGCCCTAACCAATATATATATATATATATATTTATATATATATATATATATATATATATATATATATATATATATATATAGTTTAAGGGGAAACAAGGTGGCAGCTGTCCAATCCTAATGGATTCTTAATGGCAGTACTGTTCTAACGGGGTCGCCCGAAAAAAGTCAGAAGATGCGTGGGAGACACTCAATAAAAGTGGGGAAAAGCAAAGGAGTAGAAAAAACAGTACAACACACAGAGACGCACCCTTAAATTACAGGCATACAGCACGCATTCTACAAACAAGTGCGGCTGGGGCAATAAACAAATGACATGCGCCAGCCACAGGGGAGAGCACAGGATAAAAGATAAAACAATAAACCTAAACACAAAAATGGAAAGAACTTACAAAAGGGATAAAACGCCACTTAGTGATAGAAATGTAAGGAGGGAGAACGACCGAAGGGAGTCTTCTGTTAAAATAAAGCGAAGTCGAGCAGAAAAGGCGACGCAAGAAAGGGTAGGGAAGCAAGAACTTCGAAGAGAAGCAAAGCAGGGACAAACTAGTAAAATGTGAGCCACAGACAGCTTGCCACCGCAAAAAGGACAACCAGCGGAAACTCGGCCTCCACCCGAAACTAAATAGCTACGGGTGAGTCGAGTGTGCCCAATTTGCAACCGGCAAAAGGCAAACTCCCAAGACCGTAGTCGCTGATAGCTAGAGGACGAGGGATGAACAGAGCGTTTAATAAGGGACAGCTTAGAAGAGGGGAACGAATCCCATTCTCTGTGCCACAAACAAAAGACATACGCCCTGATTATGGGATAGGAATCCCTAAAGGGCAGAGGGGCTCTATTCGGCATCTCGAAGGCGGCCAAATGGGCCAGCCGATCAGCTGCCTCGTTGCCCGGTACCCCAACAGAACGCCACCCTGTAACGGGAGGCATTTTTTACCAGCCAGGGGCAAATCCGTAAAACCAAAGGGTCTGTGGTTTTAAAAAAACGAACTACCTCAAAGGCAGGCCATGAATCGCTAAAACAATAAACTCTGAAGAATTGAATAGTAAAAACATATTATAAGCCAAAAGAATGGCCGTCAACTTTGCGGTAAAAATGGATGCAACAGGAGGGAGGGGCGACAGAAGAGACTCCGTAGACGACATCGCGGCTGCCCCTGTACCGATGTCCGACTTCGAGCCGTCAGGATAGATGGGACGCTGGTGAGCCTGAGAACACGCGTGTTCAAGAAACAGGCACTTTAATAAACGAGGGTCAGTAGACCATTTCTCGCAATGCCAAAAAGCAGTACAGACCTCAGGAAGGGGCAAACACCCCGGGAACACCCAGGGAGGAGAGATGGTCCCTAGCCTGGAGCCCCATATGCCGAGGTAGAGATAGCTGCCGATCAAAAGTAGCCAGAAAGGACGGGGCAAAAATATACTAATGGACTGGGGATGAAGGGTATTGCCAAACACGAAACAGGAATCGTAGGCACACCTGCAGCAGGTGGTATTACAAGGGAAACACGCAACCCTCAACAAAGAGGCTAGGGATAGGTGAGGTGCGAAAGGTTCCACTACTAAGACTGGCCCCAAGCGAACGAACAGGGTCAAGTATTTTCAAGGCTGAAGGAGACGCTAAAGAACACACCTGGCATCCGTAGTCCAGCCGGGATTTGACCAGTGCGGAATAAAGCGACCACAAGGTGCGCCTATCACCACCCCAAGTGGTGTGGGATAAGACCCTAAGCAAATTCATAGCCTTCGAACAGTACACCCTCAAGCGACGCAAATGGAGGTACCCAAGTGAGCTTGCTATCAAATGTTAAACCCAAGAACTTAAAAACGGGGACATATTCAATCGCCGTGGCATCCAAGAAGAGAGGAGCGGGAACAAGGACACCACTACCCGGATAAAAGTGCATGGTCTTCGTTTTGGTGACCGAAAAATAGAAAGCTTTTGATATAGCACGACCCGACACGGCATCAATTGCCAGCTGTAATCGACGGGCAGCAGAAGGCAAGCGGGGAGATGAACAAAACAACGCCAAGTCATCCACGAAGAGAAAAGCCAAAACTCCCTCCGGAAGAGTGGACACCAGACTATTAATGGCAACGGCGAAACATGTAGCACTTAAAACACACCCTTGAATCCGCAAGACTGAAAAACCATCCCCAATACGGACCTTAAAATTACGGGAAGATAAAATTCTTGAATAAAAACCTCATACTCTATCATATAACTGACGTAAAACACTATATCTCCAGGTGGTATTGTAGGCCTTCTGAATGTCGAAGAACACAGCTAACACCTGATGCCTGGAGAAAAAAGCCGGTAAAACGGAGTCTTCCCAACAAATGAGGTGGTCAAGAATACTACGACCGCTGCGAAAACCGCACTGAAATGAAGAGTGGAGCGAGTTAGACTCTAAAACCCAAGTTAGGCGAACTTGGACCATCTTCTCGGATAACATATCTAGGCAGCTCGTAAGAGCAATCGGACGCTTGTGACTGGGGTCCAAACTCTCTCTACCGAGCTTGAGAAAGGGTAGAACAACACCCATACGCCAGGAGGAAGGATAAATTCCTTTGACCAAAAGCAGGTTGTAGAGGTCAACCAAAAATAACTGAGTGGGGATGGAGACGATGGAGAAAGTCTTAGTGGATGCATTCATCACCGGGAGAGGTGAAGCCACAGTAAGACAAAGCATCCTGCAACTCATAGATGGCAAAGGGAGCATTATAAAAGTAGGTGGCTCACGTGGTAAAATCTAAAATGTGAGACTCTATGGCGACCTTATGATCGAGAATCCGTCGAGGATAGCTACCAGCGCTATTCACCGAAGCAAAATGGTCAGCCAGAGCATCGCTGACCAACCGACCATCTGATACAAGCGAGCCTCTAATGTCAAAAGTGGAAATGGCATGACCAGCGTAGCGACTACGGATCTTATTGACTCGCCTCCAAACCCGAGTCATTGGCGTGGACGAAGAAATTGAAAATACGTACCGGCGCCAAGACTCACGGCGGGCACGATGGAGAGTCATTTGGTGGATGGCACGATCCCGTTTCCGATCCACCCTATTTGAGACGGTCGAATTCCGCCTATAACGGGAATAGAACAACTGATAGGCAGAAATAGCCGACGCGCAATACTTCGACCACCAGAGGACGGTGAAGCTACCCGCAACAGGGCACCTCCACGGAACGAAGCGCTCAGAAGCCTCTAAAATATGAATAGTAAAATATGAGACTGCTGAATCTACGGTATCAAAGGAAACCCGGGAGGCATCAATAAAGGAAGTCTCCCGGAACTCGACCCAATTTGCTCGCCGCAGATCCCAACGAGGAGGGAGGGAAAGGCACGGCCCAGGAAGGGCAGCCGACAGGACGATCGAGAAGTGATCACTCCCGGAAAGGTCGTCCCTAATTGACCACCGGAAGTCTAGAAAACAGTCGGGCAAACATAGAGACAAGTCTACAGCACTAAAAAAAAATCCGTTTGAACATGGTAAGAAGTAAAGCCGCCGGAATTTAAAAGACAAAGGGAATCCTATAATAAGAGGGACTCAACCACCTTGCCCCGGGGATTACGTGCAGTATCACCTCAAGACGGGTGGCGAGCACTAAAATCACCAAGTAATAAAAACGGGGTAGGTAACTGAATTGTGAGCTCTAAAAGCTCAGGCCGACTCAAACTAAAATCAGGGAGGATGTACTCAGAACAGTTAAAAGCTTGGAAATAAAAACACTCGCAGCAACAGCCTGCAAAGTAGTACGAAAGGGAAGTGGCGTAGAGAATAACGAATAGGAAATTAAAAGAGAAGCACCAAGGGACACGGCCTCGACCGGAGGGATGGAATTAAACACCCGGAAGTGCGTAAGTGCCGGGAAGGGGCGAGCCCCAAGCTTATTTTATTGGAAAGAGACCACCAAAGGTCGAACGCTAGAATACAAGAGCTGGAGTTGCTCCCACTTGGGGAGAACCCGTTGAAAATTCCACTGTAGGATGACAGACATTACTGTCGTCTCAACGGCAACGTCGGAATTCTAGTGACGGAGACTGTCGAAGGTTCCCGACTACTAGAAGGCCCAGAAGGGGCAAGCGACAAATTGCGATGAGCCGGGGACACAATATGCACGGACTTGGCAGCGCGAACGGCGGGAGGCGCTAGCTGAGAGCCAGACCGAACATCCAACGTAGAGGGCTCATGCCTGGAGGGAAAGGGAGATCGAGCAGAGATGGAGGAGAACTAATATGCGAAGAAGATAAAACAGAAGACGGAACATGGACAGAGGGTGAGAAGGGAACAGGGTTAGAGGGTAAGGAGAGAATTGAATTAGATGGAGAGGAAGGGGCAGGCTCCGAAAGTGAGGAGGGAACAAGTTCAGAAGGAGAAGAAGAAACAGGGGTAGGAAGCAAGAGAGATGAAACTGGGGTAAGAGGCATAAAAGACTGCACAGAGGTAATGAGCAAGGAAGAAGGGACCGAGGTAGGAGGCAAAGAGGACGGAACCTGGGGAAGTTCCGACTGGACAATGACATCGGTTATGCCAACGGGGGAGGCCAGCAAAGACCGGTGAGGAAAAAACAACTCAACAACCGACTCGGGGGCTGAACCATCCTCATCAGAGGCATCGGGCTTCGACTCCGAACGGGATGAGGAGGAACCCCTCCATTTGCGCTGAGGCCAAGGAACGTAAGGAACAGCAGAGGCAGACGCCTAGAGGAACTTCCGGATATCCTCCAGCGTCTCAGTTCGGTCGGTGGCACGGTCCGCGACAGAGGGAGGTTATAAGAAGAGACAAATGACAAAGGAGAGGGAGAAACGGAGGAACCGCGAAAAGGGACCAAAGGCAGGGAAGAAGGAGTAACAGAGGGTCGCGTGAAGACAAAGGAGGAATGAGACGACCGGGAGTAGGAAGGGGAGACCCTTGCCCTCGGAGGACGTTGGTAAAAAGACGGCCGGAGGGGGCGAGCTACCCCTGCACCCTATGGCGGGCCTCACGAAGGTCCAGCCTAAGGGAGTTCCGAAGAGCCAGGACCTCCTTCTCAAAAAAAAATACGGAACAAGAACGCGAAGCCGTGCTATGGGAACCTACACAATTGGCGCAACATTCATGATTTCCCCAAAAGGACCCATTATACGCCAACGCACAGTCCACACAGCGACGAGCCTGCCTACATTTGCTGCTCATGTGGCCAAACTGGTGGCAATTAAAACAACGGACATAACGGAACACTGGGACACGAAGATAACCAGCACGAACAAACTGGGGCAGATCCTGACGCTCAAAGGTAACGATGAACATAATCGTAGGAACCTTAGCGGGACCAAGAGAGTTAAAAACCCTATAAACGTCCGTAACCCTCCGGGACAAAAGTTTATCCTTTAGCCTTGAAACATCACATTGCCATAATTCGTTGGAGCGAATCACTCCTTTAACAAAATTAAGGCGAGGGTGGGGTACAAGCGAAACCTTACCTCCAAAGGGGAGGACAAATCCCGCACGGCACCACACTGCTCTCGCGAAGATATCTCAAACACTAAATCGCGACTACTACAGGCCCACATACGGTGGGGCGCACCACAACGAGACTCAAACTTCTCATTCAAATCAAATTACGTGTTATTTAGAAAGCGGAGATCCGGAACTGGAATTGGGCACCACTAAACGAGGATAATCGAAATTGGATTTATCTCTTTTGCGAATGGATCTAACAAGCGCGGAAAAGAGTAACAAGGAGTAACAAGGAAAGTAAGTACCCTAGGAGACCTTACGGTCCATTCAAAGAGGGTACCTTTGGACTATCAATCAAGCAGGCACATGACTGCTCAATTATTTTGCGTCCCTAAACGGCCACTTTTTAAGACTTTATCTAGTCTTGACTTGAACTGGTCAACAGATTCACTGTTGACAACTTCCACTGGAAGTGCGTTCCACTTACCGCAGATATTGTTGGTAGAAAAATTTCCACACATATTGCGGTTGTAACGCTTCAGTTCAAGTTTGAAGCCGTGATTGCGCGTTCTGTTCTCACTCAGTGTGAAAATATCCCGGTAGTCAACATTGTCGAACCCTCGAAGCATTTTGAAGACTTCGATGAGCTGACCACGCAGTCTATGGGTTTCCAGCGAGAACAGATCTAATTCCCCTAGTTTATCCTCATAACTTTTATGTCGGATAGAATGAATCAGTTTGGTTGCCCTGGCTTGTACGCGTTCCAACCTTGCGATGTCCTTTCGAAACGAAGGACTTCAAAATTGTACGGCATACTCCAAGTGCGGCCGAACCAGGGAGTTGTACAGACAAAGTACTATCTCCTTGTTACGGTATCCAAACTGGCGCTTTATGTAGCCTAACATCCTTTGGGCTTTCTTCTCTGCCTCGATGCACTGTTTCGAGAACTTGAGGTCGCTAGTGATAGTAATACCCAAGTCCTTCTCAGTGTCACTCGATTCAAGAGCAGTGCCCTTAAAAATATAATGAGATTGGTGGGTTCTGTTGCGGATATGCATTACTTTGCATTTCCCCATGTTAAAAGGCATTTGCCACGTGTCCGACCACTCCCCAATCTTCACAAGATCTTCCTGCAGGCGGGCAGTATTTCCATCCTTTGCAACGTTCATACCAAGCTTGGTATCGTCGGCAAATTTAGAAATCTTGGCAACCATGTCACCGTCCATGTCGTTGACGTAGATGATGAATAGTAGTGGTCCCAGGACAGAACCTTGAGGCACCCGCTGCGAACGGGTACCCACTCAGAAGCCTGTCCATTTACCACCCCCCGTTGCCGTCTGCCACTTAGCCAGTTCTCGATCCAGCCGGTTACTTTTCCGTCTATGCCCAGCGCTCCCACTCTTCGGAGAAGGCGGCGGTGTGGTACCATATCAAAGGCTTTCTGGAAGTCTAAGTAAACCACATCCACCGCGTTGTCCCGATCGTGCTCACTGAAAACGAAGTGGAAGAATTCCACAAGGTTCGTCAGGCATGACCGTTGCCTTCGGAAGCCGTGCTGGGAACTCCTCAGTAGTAGGTTTGACTCTAAATACGACGTCATTTTGTCCACTATGATGCTTTCCATGAGTTTACCGACTATCGAAGTCAGACTGATAGGTCGGTAGTTTGACGGATGGCTGGGGTCTCCTTTCTTGAAGATCAGAGTCACCTCCGCCTCACGCCAGTCTCTAGGACTTATTGACAGGCGTAGTACGAGAACCAGAAGCCCGGGACTTCTGAGAGAGAATTTCTTTATTATTACCCATATAAAGTAGAGTATAAAAGGGGGTGTGAACTCGCGCAGCAGCAGTCACTCTCTACCGCCGAGACACCTACTCGGAGCGCCAGTCCAACCAGGAGGGTAAGCCCGTCGACTCCTGGCCCAACTATCGTTTTAAAAATGGCCGGCCAACCTCGGAACTCTACCGGTTGGTAAAGCAAAGACCCCAAGAGCGCCACGGTGGCTCAGGCACCCACCAACCAACACAGGCAGGCCCAGCTAAAGGGTCGCGTCCCTTGACGGACAGCTCTGATACAAGGGAATCGACAAACAGACGTAGATGGAAGGACGATGGAGGGTGAAAGAGAATTGTTACATAAGCTGGCGTTAACAGAAAGAGAAAAAGGATACCAAGCTGGGGCCGGACGGGGCCCTGAGTCCCAACAGCACGGTTGCAAGGAGAGATAATCACCGTGCCCCTTACGAGGTATATATATATATATATATATATATATATATATATATATATATATATATATATATATATATATATATCTTATTTGATTCATTTTATTAAAAAAAACTATTTTTAAAAAGTTTCAGATGAAAAAATGAATATTTAGAGGTGGTGTCCTGCATTTGAATATTCCTAATTTCCATGGCACCCAAGGGTTACAGCAAACACCACGTTATTATTTTCATAGTGGAAGCTTCACAATAGGCATATATATATATATATATATATATATATATATATATATATATATATATATATATGCAGCAAAACCTACAGGGAAAAATATTACGAGGATTCCAAGTACTTTCGAACTTTATTTCGAGTTCTTTATCAAGGAATAACATAAGTATTGAAAATTGGAATATTTTTAAGGATGATACAGAGGAGAGGGAACGCCCACAAAAAAGCCAAAACCAATCAACAAAATGAAATAATATGAAAAGGAAACCTTATGAGAAGCAAAGTTAAATACAAAATAGGATCATTAAAAAAGGTAAATTCAAAAGACTAAAGGTTGACAAGAGGATTTAAATACCACCTCGGCAATTAAGGAGGGAGAGAATCTTAACGAGAGATTAACCTCAGAGGTCAGGATCTAAAAACCAAGGTTAAATACGTACAAATGTTTTAAAGAATTGACTCAAATGCAAATAAATACAGACACAAACATAAGTCTAAATATATGCACACAAAATAAAATAAAATTGTTTATTAAGATTAATATAAATATTTAGTCTTAAATTAAAAGTTTCGACAAACAATGTGATTATAATTTAAAAAATAACCATCAAGTTTATACAAGCCAGGACTCAAATTAAAATTTGGAAATTTACTAATAAAGGTTGATTCAATAATATTTCTGGAAATTGTATTGTTATTATGACAGCTAATTTTATTTCCAATCAATATTGTGATCAAGATATGACATATGAACATAAAATGAGCTGCTTTCTTCGCCACGACAGTCATTATATTTATGCTGAGAAATTCGTTTTTTTTAAACATTTACTTGGATAAAGGAATTAAAACATAACGCCACCCAGAGGGCCAGTCAAACTACCGACGGGCTCTGATCTCCTCGCAGAGTGGGTAGTCGAGTCGGGCTGCCGGACCAAGATTGCCCCAAAAGGACATTAAGCAGATTTTAAGATATCTGATTACCTACGATGTCAGGAGGCACGCGGTTAGAGCGCCGAAGAGCGGTGTCTGCTTCTCATTAAGAAGCAAACCTAGGTTCCGCGGAGTCAACCCCCTCCCCCCTCGCGCTTTCCTCAGTGGCATTACCCCGTCCCACTTAGGTGGGGCGGTCCGCGTCTATAAATAAGCCCTGTGAGGAAGGAAAGAGATTATTCTGTTAGAGACGATAGAGGACTAGATTATTTTGATCAGTCCCTCGCCCAGTTCCGAACTCGACTTCTAAGACTTAGAAGTTCGTCTCGTTTTCTTATCGGTACCATACCGATTTATCCTTTGCAGACTTAGCAAAGCGTCTGGCCGGATCAAAATTCCTAGGGGGCAAACAGGAATTTCGGGACCAAGGCAAAAGAAGATCCGCTCACCCTTGAGGGACTCTCAAATCTGAAGCTCAGTAATTTAGAGAGTAGAAAAATTAATCTCCAAGTAAGTTCCCTTAAATTACTTGCAAGATCACCTCGTATACCTAAACCCAGTTTGATAACCCTGCGAAGTAAAAGAGGATACTAGAAGGACTCAATAGCTACTAAGAAGAGTACTCCTTGAGACAGAGATCACAACTCCTCTCTTCGTCTTTTATACTTATAACTGGATAGATAAAGTCATCAGAAGAAAGCTACATCGGTGTCTACCGCCTCAGTAACAACCACCCTCTTTCCACTGCAACGCGAAGACTCGTGAACAAAAAACAGTATAGCGACATCCGTCAACCCCTTTTCCAATCAAGGTCATGTAAATCCGAATTACTAATATATTTGTTTTGATTAAGTAGGATTTTAATGCTGTCCCCAAGCTAACTAAAAGAGATATAATATTTCTTGACCCCTGTCATATTTTGAGTTAGATTAGTGGAGAGTAAATGGAGGCTTAACTCTGTAACTTAGAGGCCTCTATAAATTAGCTATCTGGCAATTGGTTTGTTAACGTGGAGCCTACTTGTTTCGATCAGGACTCGCGTCAGGAGTAGGCCACTATTCGATTCGTGCGAACCATGTTAAACTTATAGAATTTAGTGTATATAAATTAAATGATATATATTTTTTTGGTTAATTCTTGGTATTTCACTGAATCCTTATGTGTTGAAAGGACTTTTTCTTAAAACTGATTAAACGTTGCGGTACTCTCAAAATGCATTAATTAAACTCCTTTATACGAATACGGGGTCCACTCAGCGAATACAGGAATTATTTCCATTCCTAAGTGGTGTCAGACTGGCTCGCTAAAGTCATTAAATATATAAATACTTTGACAAAGAGGCATAGTATCGGAATAATTGTTAAACCGCCAACAGTTGAAGAATAATTCTCCGACAAAAGTTAAGGGAGACAATTCCTCGACAACCTGATTCGCCAAAGTAATATTTAGATCAATCGATACATTATACGCAATATACATTACTGATAGGAGAAGGGTCGTTCTTGACTAATAGTTTAGAGATATTATTATTATAGTTAAATACTACACAAATGCCTACATATTTTAAAATATGAGGGAGAGAAGCAAAGGATGAATTAAAAGGAAGTACAAGAGTATTCTGTTTATTAAAAGGCGCGCGAGGTTCAAAACTATAGAAAGACCTTTTAGCTAACTAAAGGCATTTATCAAGGAAATGAAAAGGATAGCAAAGTTTTGGGCCGATGTCAAAAATTTTTAAAACTTCAGAGTCCAAAAATTCAGGACTAACTACACGAAGTGCACGGAGAAACATTGAAATAAAAATAGATCTTTTGACTTTAAGAGGGTGAGAGGAGTAAAAGTGAATATAAGAAGAAGAATTAGTTGTTTTCTTCTGTCTATCGGAAACCAATTAATTCTTCTTCTTATTCTCGCTCTTTCTCTTTGGGCCATCTAAGCCTGCAGGTGTAACTTTCTCAGGCGCCATTGGTAGAGGTGGGTTTTAATGGGGGGGCGCTAACATTCTCTCTCTGTCACTCCAAAAAGCAATATCTGGACAGAGCTGTTATGGTGGCTAATAATTAAGTTACTTACTGAAAATTTAAGCGGAAAAAAACATTGCCTTGTTCGCAAGCAAGACCAATTCTTACTCGTAGAAGTGGTAAATAGCAGAAGGCTCTGCTGTGCATTTGGTGCGATGTGAATCATAAGAAAATTGTTCCTTCAGAACAACATGTTCAATAATTGCTACGTTTAAAGGAAATTAATTTAGTGATAAAACGTAAAAACCTTCACTGGTCACCCGACAGGACGTCATCCTCCTTCAGGACGACGCACCATTTAAAAAATGAGAAGAATTAGTTCAAAAAAATAAAGTGAATATGAATTTGTATTTTAATTTACTTATTCTTTCTCAATTTATTAATTCCTTGAGATTTATAAAGGCTTATTTAAAATTAAATAAATAAAGGTTTATTATTTCACCCAATATCATGCCTAAACCATTTTCCTAGTTTTGTACCCTCTCTGAAAAAAATTGAAAACTTTTCGAATTTTCTTTCTTTCCTTTGTATTTGATTAGCCCTCCTTCAGTGATAGAAACCAGAATAGAACTTGCTTTGAGTGGTTTTCGACTATCAAGGCAAGTTGAATAGATATCCATTAACAAAGTACAAAAGAAGAGAGATCTGTGAAAGCTATAGTTTGTCTCATATGAATTGCCTCCTATTTCAGCAAAAGTACAAAAATTATGTCCCATTTTAATATAAGATATCCTAAAAATTTACTAGACGAGTGAAATAGAAAGTGCCCTAAATAAACTTATATTTAGTAAAGATAAATTTATCTCTGATTGCTTTGACAATCTAGCAATGCTAAATATCTTTGATTTTATCTTTTAATTGCGACTTCTTTCAATCGCAATTTTAGGATTTAATCGTTATTCAAGCTAAATTTATCTGTTAGTCTGCTGGATTTGGGAGAGAATTACTAGGGTAGAAAAATAATAAGCTACTAAGATATACCACACACTAATGGGAAAATATTTTTAAAAATATGATGAGTAGGTAAATGGTAGTTCTTTGGTACAGTAAGGCATGCATTTAATATAGTTTATGAAGACTTTATGATAAAACTGTATATTCAAGAAATTATAGAATATAAACTAATAAAATGAATATTGACACGTGCAAAATAAGAGAAAAATCATTTAAAAAATTGCTTAGAAAAAAAATACACTAAAAACATACAAAGATTTGACAAAAATGAAACTTAAAACAATAAAAAGTGCTGAAGACTTTGTTTTCTATTACTTCGGCGCAACGACGACCTCAGGAACTCAACAGTTTCTTGCAAAATTCTGGTGTTATTTAATTCAATTTTTGATCAATTTTCGTCCATAAATCCCTTCCAGTTGAAGGCAACTAGTATCGAACTTTGTATCCAATGATCTTTCAGAGGTTTTACATCAGATTTAAGTCCGTGTTGGCTGGTTCAGAGGTGCTTGCAGTTTTTTGGACATGTTTTAGGTACACATTCGCATTTCCCGTTCTAATTTATCGTACTAGCGGACCAAATGGTTTAGAGGAAAACATCTCCCATACCATAATACTGCCTTCTCCATGCTTGGGAGACTTTTTAGCACATTTCTGGTTAAGTCTGCCATGTGCAGCATGTCTAACAAAGCGTCTGTATCATATCCAAATAAATTAAATGTACTTTTTTTGCTCAAATGAATTCTCTCCCAATCCTCATCCCTCTAACAACATAAGTTTCAGCACTTTTGAGTCGTGCCTTCTGCTTCTTCTTAATGATGATTGGTGTTGCTTGCAGGAGAAAGATCTGTTAATCCAGATGCATTGAGTCGACATGGCACTATAAAAGAGTTCACTTCCTTGCCACTCTTGGTCTTAATATTTCTAGAAATTCCTGCTGAAGTCGTGAAGGGATCCTTCATAGAGAAGTGCCTAATACTTTTGCCTTCTAGAAAGGTGGTCATGTGGAGTCGACCGGCTTTTGTAGGACATGTATGTATAGTTTGTTAGTTTCATTGTATAACTTTAAAACGCGTGAAATCACACTTGTAGACCTTCCTACCGCTCTTTAAATTGCAATACGTTTTCTCGAACTCTAGAGTCACTTTCACGCTGATTGGCATCTCTGAAGCGTGACTAGGACAATATTGGCTTTTGGACAGTTCTGATCTACTGAGAAAAATGTTACCAGATTATTTCAAGAAACTTGTAAATTTCCCGGAAAAAGCGATCTGTTATTTTCCACGTGTCGATATTTTATATTGTTAGATTATTCACTACTAGCGTAGGTACCAAGCGTTGCATGGGATTAAAAGTCCAATCCCAAATAAATACATATTCATAGGTACCCGGCAATTTACATACACTCGTGAATGACCGTTTGTTATGAGCAAACAACGTTGGGACTGCGGGAACAGATCGAGCATCTTTCAATTCAGAATTTAGAGGGACTATTTTAAGAGGACTAATTATAAAACAACCACGCATCCACGCTCAATTAAAAAGTATTTAAGATATATTGGAATGTAAATATGAATTACGGTGAAGAAATAAGAGGAAGCAAAGATATAATTTCCATCTTGATCTTGATTAGGGGGGGACCCGCAGAGGGCCACTCACGGACGGCATATTATGCCAGGGTTGTGTGGGAGAAAGGATAAAGGATTAGGACTAGGGAGCAGGACGTGGGTCATAAGTGACATAATGATTTGTGATCCTATTCCTAAATGTGTCAAGAGTGGGGCTATTAACTATATAAGATAGGAGATGATTCGACTCTTGGATGCTGCGGGGGGACAATGAACACCCAAAAATGTCAGTACTTGTTTGGTATGTGTGGTATTTTAGATTGTGGCTGCCTCTGGTGGTGTGTATATTTGTAGGTTGTAAATATGTGTCATTGTCTATGTAAACTAAATTGTTTGTAATTTTATATAACATCTGTTATTTCTGTATTTGCTTTCTTATTGCTAGTGGGTCCAGTTTAATGACTTGTTTGAGCAAAGTGACTGATATAATGTGTCTCTAATCACATCGAATCCATCTTGTAGCATTGTTTTTTAGGTCCTCTAATTTATTAATGTTATTGTAAGCGGGTGGATCCCAGAAGGTACCACCGTATTCCAAGTGTGGCCGAACGAGTGTCTTATATGCGAGAATTTTGATGTATGTGTTAAACCCACTGAGGTTTCTGCGCAGAAACCCAATGGCCCTGTGTGCCTTGGCCCCGACACTGCTCAGGTACGTGTTCCATCTCATGTCCGTTAAGAGGTGGACGCCCAAATATTTGTAGGATGATACGGTTTCTAAAGTGGCGTTATGGAGTTTGTAATTGAATATAATAGGTTTATCAGTACGTGTGAAACAGATGTGATGATATTTGTTGGTCTAAAAGTCATCTGCCACTTGACTTCCCAGTCTTCAAGTGCGGTTAAATTGTCTTGGAGCTGAAGAGAGTCATTCCTATATACAATTGGTCTAGAGACAAGACTATCGTCTGCAAATAGTCTAGTGGTACAAGTGAGCGATAGTGGAAGGTCATTAATGTATTAAAGGAATAATAAGAGCCCAAAGATGGTCCTTGATATACCCCAGAAGTCACAGACACAGAAGAGGATTGACTACCATCAAGCACAACACGTTGCTGACTAGTAGTCAAAAACGTCTTAATCCAGTAAAAGATTGGTCCTCATTTGCTATAAAAATATAATTTTCCTAATAGTCGGTGGTGCGGGACTTTCGTAGAAGGCTTTGGCAAAGTCTAAAACTATGTCGTCAATTTATCTAATTTAGGGGTCGTTCAGGGATTGGAAAATGTCATGGGTCGTCTCCAGTAGTTGAGTCTCGCACGACCGCTTGGGCCTAAAGTTGTGCTGAACGTCAGTCAGTATGTTTAGCCTATCAAAATGGTCGATTATATGTCTATGAATTATATGCTACAGAGTTTTGCAAGGGATTGAGGTAAGCTAAACAGGTCTAGAATTCACAGGGAGTGTTCTGTCTCAGGATTTGAAATTAGGAGTCACGTTTGCCAAGAGCCAGTCATCGGGGAGTTCTCCAGTTAGTAATATCTGTGAAAATATAATTACAGGAAAGAGGCCAGTACGCTAGCACCAGCCTTAAGTATCCTCCAGGGTATATTGTCAGGTCAAGTTGCTTTGTTAATGTCTACCTCAGATAATAGTTTGTCAATTCCTTGGGTGTGGATAACAAAGTAAGGTATGGCTGTGTATAGTGATTTTGGCATGTGTGGTATGTCTGTTTGTTCATTGGTAAATGCGATTTGGAATTGTGTGTTGAGTGCAATAGCTTTGTCTCTTGGGCAGTTGGCCAATGAATTGTTATGTAGTAATGTTGTTATACCTATAGAGACTTGTTTGCGTGCTTTGAAGAAGCTGTAACATTTTATGGAGTTTTGCTTGTTGTCTGTGAGAAAAGTGGCTGTATAGTTATTTTTTGCTTGTTTTATTTCGCTTGGCAATGTTTTCTCTATGTTTTTGTAGTGTTTCCAGTGTTGGGTATCGTTGTACCATTTTGCTCTCTTGTATGGTTTTACTTTGTTGCTGTGTAGTATCTTAAATTGTCTATTGGACAATGGTTGTGACTAGTTCCGTGTGAGAGGATTCTTGGCTATGTGCTTGTCCATTGTGTCATGTAAGGAGTATCGTAGTCTAATCCAATTCCCTTCCGCGGAATTGGACATAGAGTAACTGTTGAGGAAAGTGTCTTTAAAGTCAGCTAAGTCACGGGTAATGGATTTCATGTCAGCTAAGTCACGGGTAATGGCTTTCATGCTAGTTGTGTTGTACAAATAGATGTTCCTGGGTATTTGTTTCTGTAACTGTGACTTAATGTTCGCGTCAATGAGTACCATCCCATGGTCACTGAGACCAGGTAATACTCGTGTTCGTGTAATTAATGAAATATTGTTTGTGAGTAATAGGTCTGGTATGTTGAATGTGACAAAATCTCTGATGTTTGGGTTGTTTCTTCTAAGACTAACTTGTGTGCATGTTGGTTCGAGTACTGGTTAAGTAAGTGAATGTGTGTGTGTTGATTATGTTAATAAAGTTTTTATGTAAATTTTCCTATCAGTGTCTAGGTAGTATCATGTCGCTTTCATGAATGATGTCGTCCAATGCGGCTTGCGCCGTCCAGTTGATGTCTGGGAGGTAAACCACCCCAACGCGAATACTACGGTCAGATAATGTACATGTTGCATCTATAAACATTAGGGTGATGAGTTTTTGACTTTTTTTATCAAAAATATTTCCTGTAACACGAATGAATGAACTTTTGCCTATTAATGACAAAAATTAATTTTATTCCATTGAAATATTGAAAAAGGTCACGCACAAACCACTTTGAAATGTAATATAGACCATTTTAGCATTTTATATGTGTTAAAAATATTTATATTAAATAAATAAGTCATGATAAAACAGATTTGTGCAATAATTTATGTACCATAGAATTGTATAGAATTTTCCAGAAAATCATCACGAAGAGTTCCAGAATTTTCTTCAGCCATTTCGCGTGCGGTATATAAGCGAGATGTTTAAAGCGGGTAGTTACTAGTTTAGTTTTAACGGGGTTGAGATTATTATTCCCTTATTATAATTGTTGAGTATTCTCCAGCGTTTATTATAAAGAGATCCTGGTATTATTTGGTAAGCTACATTTAACTCTCTCACTAATAATATAATATAATAGCATATAATATTTTAATAGTGTCTGCCTTCTCTCTTATTTTTTATAATTGTAATTTACTTGTTTTTTTAATAAAATATATAAAAAGTTAATAACAGTTTCTTTAATTTGTTACCTATTTAATATTTAGGTTTATTTTCTTTATCAGTTGCTGAGTACAAAACATGTCGTTCAAGAAGAGCTTTTTTAACACGGAAAAGAACCAGAAAACCTGGACAAATAACTTAGTCCAGTTTCAAGCACCATCAATAAGAGGCAACGTGGCAGTTTATGAAGCACCCTTAAGTGAACGGAGTCGCATGCCTCTGAAAATCAACGTCGTTGGACGCTTCAAATTTCTTGAATCCACCGCCAAAGAACGGAGGGAGAAAATCGGCCTAATTGTTGTGGACTAAAAGCCCTATGGAGCAAAGCATTGAACTTTCCGCATGTATCTGATCAAGCTATTTGTGCAAGACTAGTAAACCTTCTGAAAAACTATGACTACTGCAGAAAGAAACAAAACTTTAATTCTTTGAATCAACTGTTTGACGTGGCCAAGGTTAAAGGTTGTGCAAAGAATATGAAAAGCTCTATAAACAGCAAATTTTGACCAAAGTCCAGGTTGGTTATTCCACTGGTAAACTTGCTAGTGCCAAGCAAAAGAAGGCATTGAAAGCGACTGTGTCCCCACTTCCCAGCTCAGCACCAGCTGATTGTTCCGAAACTAGCACGGACTCATCCAATAACAGCGAAGACAGTTCTTGGGAATGCAGCATCAACGAGGAAAAGGAAGCATAACCCAACAGGCTTAGCAAGACTCCTTGCTACAAGCTCAAAGCTGTCGTCCCACAGAGCAGCAAAGTTATGTCGCCAGCTTTCTCTTGAGGGCATTTAAATCCCAGCCCCATGTGAGTTAGCAATCCATAAGGCTATCTACACGAGAGCTGCTCAGGTGAAGAAGCACTTGGTGAGCACGCTTCATATGGAAAAGTGGTGCTTACACTTTGACGACAAATGCATTGAGGACTTTGAATATCAGGTCGTGGTCCTCAAGAATGAAGCGAAAAAAATAAAGTTATCTGCGCTCAAATTGAAGGATGGGAAAGCTGTAACAATTGCAAAAGGGCTCCAGGGTGTGTTAGAGGAGTTCAACCTGTTGGGATCAATTGTTATGTTTGTCGACGACACAACAAGCGTGAATAACGACAAAAAGTCAGGCGTTGTAGTTCGACTGCAACAAATGTTCGTAGATAAAGGTCACCCCAAACCCAAGTTCATCAGTTGCCAGCACCATGTCCTGGATCGGATTCTTCGCGTTGTCATGGACGATGAGTTCCATGGGTCGACTAAATCAACAAACATAGAGTAGTTCTTTGTGCAGGATTTGATGAGCAATTATGATAAATTTAAAACAGCCTTCAGCAACGGTAAAACTGAGATTAAGGAAACAGGCGGCTGGAGAGACGACATGAAGATTCTATATCGCATCACGCGTATCTTCCGTCACTTCACTGAGATGAATAAGGTCCCCTTTGTAAAGTTTCAAAAGATCCCAATCATCAGTAATGCAAGTTGGAACTATCATGCCATTCTAGCCCTTCTTGCGATCATTCTGATGCCTGACACCCGGAGCAGGCTGGTAAAATCTGTTCATTCATTTCTTACTCATGGGCTGACCATTGGTTCAGCACCCACTTGTTCCGCGCTGAAGGTTTTTATAAAATATCTGCAGCTCTGAATGAATACCCAACAGGTCTCAGATGCTTGAAAACCCACTGGAAAACAGATGAATCTCCAATCAATATTGCCCGAAGCAACCAGTGCTGTTAGCGTGCGGTCAAAGTTATGCAAGACTTGCACGGGTCCTGCCGCAACAAAGACAACCTATCACTTAGATTCATCCTGTCCAATGACATTATTGTAACAAATTTACTTCCTTGTGTGTTTGATGACCCTATATAATGTTATATATATGTGACTCATAAGCTTGTGTTCAATCTTGTATATGCTGCCAGTGAATTTAAAAACTGGACAAAAAAGCTGACAAATGAACTTTTTAAAATCATTTTGTGCGTGAGATTTTTTCATCAAATCATCTTGAAAGTAAGATTTTATATAATCTTTAAGTAAAGCTCATCAAATTATGACACAGAGATATGAGGTTGTAAAAAAGTCATCACCCTAATAAACATAAACGTTATTTTATCCTTTGTCCTCAACCGTCTTGAATCTCTTTCGTGCTTACATCACGAATAATTACAATCCCATTTGTGACTACTCTCGCCTACATTTGAATTGCATTCGCGTTTGCTTTCTCCCTAAATTGGATCTTATTCGTGAGGACATCACCCGCAATTTGAATCTCGCCGGTGAATACACGATAATTTTAATCTCCATAGTGTCTAACACCAGTTCCACAATTCTAATATAATTCGCACTTACACTCCTGTTATTTCAATCCCATTGGAATTTAAATCTTCAGAAATTTGAATTCCATTAATGCTATTCTCCTTCTCCTGAAATTTGGATAAAGTTCGCGAAGACATTGCATGCAATTTGAATAACTCAGTTCTGATTACAACCCCTGCAATTTGGATCCCATACCGTTGCATAAATACATTCTCATAAGTATTTACATAGCTATGGATTCAAATTAATCCTGGTAATTTGAATCTCTCTCGTCTTAGAGCACTCAGTTCACCCCCTATCCCTACCACAATTTGAATCACATTGATTCGCACACTCTCTATAATTTAAATCACATAGCACAGATCCCCGGCGTTGTCCGGGAATAAAAACTATCTTGAACAAATTAAATTCACTGCTTGAGTTAAATTACGCGATTGTAAGTTGGTAGGTATAAAATATAAGGTTTATTTTTATTTTGACAAATGGAGTAGTGTATCGTAAAGACTAAGATAGAACGATTTTCACATTACAGTAGTGCAGGAGGGCGAGCAAGTAGGTGAGCAGTTAGGTGGGCGGGGAGGGAAACTTGAGTACGCAGGTGTTAGCCAAAGAATTTTAAGCGCACTTCAAGCAGATGGGTGCGTTTTAACTAAATATCCAAATTATTCGGTATTGGGTATGTATCAGCATATGAATCTCATAGATATTACCGCATTTTTTTAAACAATGCAGTCGCATAATTTGTCTGGAAAACCTTAAGTACTCCATGGAGAATATTGATGTGTGATTCGCAACTCATACCTGTCCAAAAACAGTAATTAAGTGTAAAAATTTTAACCTAATCTAAATTAACCTAACCTAACCTAACAGCCAGTTGGCGCTACCTTTGCATATCTGAGTAGCGTATGCTAGTCCTTTGTTTGCCTTTAAGGTCGCTGTAAGTGGCTTTCTATAGTGTAATATATATGTATATATATATGTATATATTATATATATATATATATATATATATATATATATATATATATATATATATATATATATATATATGAGATAAAATCTTAAGTCCAATAATGTGTCACATATATAAGAAAGGCGGCCAATAAGTTTTGCAATTCGGATATAAGGAAACGAGATATGAGGAAAAGTGTTTTAGTATTTTTCAATATAACTACCCTCGACTTCAATGCACTTGCGCCACTTGTCCCTGAGGCTTCGAATTCCCGACAGCCAGAAATATCCCGACTGCTGTTCAATCCACTCCTGAAAGGCGAGCTGGACATCTTCATCGTCCCCAAACCGGCGTCCACCCAGTGCAACCTTAAGCTGGCGGAATAAAAAGTAGTCGCTAGGGGCCAGATCTGGTCTGTAGGGGAATGGTTGAGCTCCTTGAATCTGCAATCGCGCAGGGCAGCTTGTGCAACTCTGGCCTTATGGACTTTGACGACGTTGAAGTCGATCATGGGGCGTGAGGTTTCTAGGGACCTAACGGGCAGAGACCTTGGTCATGGCCAAATTGTCGTGGGTGATGTTGATAACACTTCCATGTGATATTCCAAGTTCTCGCTCGATTTCTTCGACCTTCACCCGTCGATTTTCGAGGATCATCTTCAAAGGACTCACGACCGTGGCGGAACTCCCTATTCTAGCGAGCAATGATTGCATACGAAGGAGCAGTGTTGGTGTACACTGCAACCGTGCGTTCATGGATCTCTTTCGCATTCTTGCCTTCCTTGGTCAAAAATCTAATCACTGCGCGGTGCTTAACCTTCTCCATTGTTGAAATATTTGTGACTGACGATCTGCGATCAGAAACTGCTTCTTAAATATAGGGGTTAGGAGCGTGTGGCTGCAGGTTCTGACTTGTCATAACTTGTCCTAACACCCCCACAAACAGCCATCCCCCTTCCTCTGTTTTGCCCTACCGATTCGCAAAACTTATTGACCGCTCCTCGTATTAATAAAACCAGTTTCGGCATGGAGTTTGTCATGCCATCTTCAGTCGTATACTAAGAATAGATTCATTCACACCATACATGAAATATATTTAGGAAAAAGAGATCAGATTAAAATTCCTAGTCAGGGGGTGTGAATTTGAAGTCATTGAGGATATCTTTCAAGATGAAATTTTTTATATCCTTAATGACTTCAAATTCATTTCTCCTGATTAGCAATTTAATCTTATCTCTTGTTCGTATATACGTTTATCTCATGTATGGTGTGAATGCATCTATTCTTAGTATAAGACTGAAGATAGCTTGACAAACTATCATCCATTTGCAAATCTCTACATTCCTTCAAATTTCAGCATTTGTACCTTCGCCTATCAAATTCACACATGGGATTCTCAGTAAACACGCGAGAATTTGATCACAAAATAACAATTATTAGAATAGATAATATCATACACATCATGCTAGAATTCCACGTGAAGGCCTAGGTCCCAAGCCTGCCTAATTGCTATTTCTTGTATCCTGTCTACTTTACGGACTCTTCTCCTGAACGTGTCCTCTTCCCCTCCCTATAACTCCTACCTTAAGTACCCACACCACTCGGAGTCTACTGAGGCTCTGGAAAGTGAGGGGTGGGGTAGTGAAAAGGAGTACTTAGCATGGTTCCCTCACCTGTTAGGGCAAAGAGGGGATATGTACAGACGTTTGTTCTTTGTCTCCAACTTTCATTTTCGATTCATTATCTAACTCATGTTTATTTTACACACAAATGTGCTTGAAAGAATGCTGTTGATACACGTAAGTGTATTTCGGCACAGTATTCTACCGCCCTCAAAACATTTTCATTCACTTCTGCTCTACGAAATGCTCTACTTCTTTCCTCTATCAAACTGTCACCAATTCGGTCTTTCACATCTTATGAAATCATTAATTAAAACCCATTCCTATTTCCATCCATCCCTTGTTACAAGTCATTCAACAACCTCTCTTTCTCAACTCCACTGATATCTTTTCAAGATCCATAAAATAGAACCCCTCCAATTCTCACCCTAATGTAAAGCTCCAATTCACTCATAATTCTCAGGATCACAGATTCATAACAAATCATTGTTTCATTCTAATCCTTATTTCAGAGCATTCCCATAATTTATACACTCCTACCATCTTTCTCTCTACCTGATCACACTTTATTCACTCAATCCCACACAAACCCTTCATTCACTTCCAACTTTGTCTCACATAAAGCAAGCGTCTGCAATGTCACTGTCAAAAAGACATTCACTACTTCTCACTTCTTTTCCACATCACTTATACTCTCCGAATTCCGTAAACCTACCTGATTCACACAATGAACCAGATTAACCTGTCTGATTAGAGGAGGGCCGCAACAGTCTCTCTCACTACCGTCATTGCGTGTCAAATCCTTCGGGATGATGATCTCTGAGGTCAGCGAACACAATTTGTGCTTACTCTCATTTTTAGATTCGGGTCCGAGGAGGGGATGGGTATTATTTTCAGAAAAAGATAGAAGAAACAAAATGAAGGAAGTTTAATTGATGGTAAACTTGTGATTAATAGACAAGTGCAATTAGATGTAATAATATAGTGTGCGTGAATATAGAAGTTCGATGAGAAACAGTGAATAGTAAACGATATTCTTTTTCTTCTTACTGTTCCTTGCTCTATAAAGAGAAGTAAGAGGAGGGTTGAAACGTGGCTGGAAAGGTGGGATGCATTTGTTATTTATTATAAATAGGAAATATTCGTCCCTCAGAGAGAAAGTAATGCAATAATAATTATCTTTCAATTAGTTTACTAAAGATAAGAGTGAGAGTGAGATTGGTATATAATACCTAATAATTATTAGTAGCCTCTTCGTTTATTTAATAATGCATTGTCGAGGTATATCTGTGTAGACTAGCTCGGGGCTCGGGGTCTTACACAAGTATGGGTAGACAGATAGCTACAGGCCCCTTGAGTTATGTCTGGCGATTAATAAAGAGTGCAAATTACGGTTGACTGAGTTTAGATTAATGACTTGCCAAGTTGCAGTTCAAAGGATATATAAAGACAATATCAAAAATATAATTTTAATATATCTAAAAAAGGGGGGGCACTTTATATATATATATATTAAATAGATAGATAGATAGATAAATAGATAGATTGATAGATATACACGAAATGGGGAACAAATTATTTATGGTAGTTAAATGAATTAAGTGAAGATTAACTAGGTAATCTGGGGATCACCATACACGATCACTTCAAGCGCGGGCGAATTGGATGGGGGATGGGGTAGAACGGCGCAGATCTTCAAGAGGATACTTCGGGGAGTCCTGACTAGAAATACTCGAAGATGGGGTTGGATTACTTTCTGATGAAGAATGAGATTTTCTCTGTTCCAGAGAGAAGTAATCTCAACTCGAGAGGATTCTGCTGATCAGCAGGCAGTCTCAGTCTCGAAAGAACGCGAATCTTGAAACGTTGGTGAATGGGCCGCACAACTCTCTGGGAAGAAAGAGGATCGATAGCTTCCGCCTGAACAGTGGCCAAAGCTTAACTAAGGTAGATCTGCTGACGAGATCTTCGACGACGTACGATGACGAGTTACTGAGGGTCACGGGAAACAGAGGGCAGTTCGGACGGAGTGGATCGCGGGCTTTCACTCGCCATGAGAGATGGTGAGCTTCTAATTAAATACCCGGGTAGCTGCTCTGCTAGACGCCTTGGGGCCTTGCGGTCCCTAAGGGATTCTTGGGGCCAGTCTAAGCAAACACAATTCATGATAACGGGGCGTTCCAGACCATCTAACTCGCCTTGCGATATGGGGGTAGAGTTAATATTGCCGCGCACGGCGTTATCACACGGGAGGAGGGAGGGGAGAGATGATCGGCCTCTCCAAATAAACACAACCATTGGGACGAGTAATTAATCGAGTGACGGATTCTTCCTCGACTTTGTAAAATTGTCACGCTGGCTCACGTGGTCTTGAAAGAATAGAGGGGTATCGCCAAAGGGGCTTCCTCTCACGATGGTCCTTCGAGGGCATTCACTCACATCACGATTCAAGGTACATTTAAAGTTTTTATTTAATTCCTGCTTATACTAATCATTTGAATTATATCGAATCTTGACCAAACCAAATTTTTTTAATCCAGTAAACAAATCTTGCAGTTGAAAAGAACAAATTAAATAAATAGGAAAAAGTCCAAGGGTGCTATTTTTAAACGCAATGCATAACAATAAAAGTAATTAATGAAAATAACAGTTATGTAGCGTGTAAATTAGAATATCCATCGGAACTAATATTTGTTTAAAATGAACTTGGTGCAACTTTTAGTGATTACTGGCTACCCAATGATGTCACACTTGGCATCTTCACGCCAGTTGAGGCTTATTTAATCAGGACACAAGGGAAAGGCACATTAATTAAAAGAAACACAACACTGGCTGCCCCTTCTCCCTATGTCAAATGGCCAGCTTTCACTTAACCTGTAGGAAGCTCTCTATCCACGCAAGCTGCGAACCACCTGACTGTAATCAACCAATGAGAAATCTTATCTGAACCTATAAATAGATAATATAAACTATGAGCGTGTTTCTATTATGGGTGTGAGAAGGTATCTCTCTCTTGTAGTTTGGTAGGCAGGGTAGTCAGTGTGATCGTAGCTCTCTTAAGGTGAACGGAAATTCAGAGCTGGATATCAACTTCTTTATTCGGCGAGAGCGTGGACTTGTCTTGAAGTAATGTATTGGAAATAACTGCCTCTAACTGCCTTCAGCATTGGACATTGGAGAATATAAGTGTTGAAAATAAAGTACATACCCACATATATGATTACAATTGCACTCATCTATGCAAATATATATGATAATAGGAGATGGATAGATAGGGATAGATATCCCAGGTGAAAGGGGAATGGAAGGTTAAAAATCCCTGGTGAAAGGGAATCCCAGGCGTTTTTCTGTGACGTTGGTCTTCTTCTCGTTTTTTTTTTATTTATCTTATTTTCAAGCTTTGGCATACTCTGTAGTTGTTTTTTTAGTTATTTTGTTCTTCTTGTTTTGTGATGTTAGTGCATGTTTGATGAGGTGTTTTATATTGTTTTTAATGTAGATTTAGGGATGTTTCTAGTTTCTTTGTTTCTTGGAGCATTCCAGCTTTTGTAGGTGTTTTTCTGTTTCTCTCGTTGTCTGTTTATGTATTTTTTGTGTTCTTATTCTTCTCTGTAGACGGATCTTATTTATGTTTTGGGACAAGTGTTTATAGGTATAGGAGGGTACAGCAGCTTTGATCTTATAAGTGCATTGTATAATTTTTTCTTTTGGGTCGTGTTCAGGTTAGTGAACCTGAACAGCTTGCTGAGCTTAACCTTCGCTCGCGCTGCTGTCTGGGCAACATGACTGCCGTACCCATTGTTACCTATCTTTAGTCACAGAACTGGCCCCTCTGAGCTATATGTAATGCGGGAGTCTTTAGTTTCTATGTGGCGATTTTACACCTTTTCTCGAACCTGGTTGTCAGAGATCAGAAAAAAAAAAAATATATATATATATACATATATATATATATATATATATATATATATATATATATATATATATATATATATACGCGGCGCCGCACTCTTCAATGGATAGAGAGAAAACAGACACCTGGGTGACCCTTTTTGTTTGCGCTAATGAAAGTGCGAAGTTATGAGACGCCGTGAGACGCCGTGGTGACGAGAAAGGCCGCCATCGCAGAAAGCTGAGACAAGTTTAAGGAGCCCAAATGGTATCATCAGTAGTTGAAAAAAGATTCTCGTCGCCGGCTTAGGAATTATAGAGCTGAAAGGGCGAGACTACTCTCTTCTGCCGATGTCTCGGACCCTGGAACCCACTCACTTAGACAAAAGGAGGAAAACCCCAGTCGACCCCATTATAAATCCCCGGGCGCAAGAGTTGGAACTCAGTATCCGCCGCTTGCCTGCACTTCCAATATCCACTGTCCGCACCCAGTCGGTACCCGCTATTCGCGTTCAGTTACCCTATGCACAATTCTCGCAGAACCCCTCAAGCTCTGAGTATTCTCCTTAATTCACGTGAGTCTACCTCATACCCGTTTCCACCCATTCCTCAAACGTTACGCGCCCAGTCTTGATTCGTATTTTACTCGAAGTCAAAGTCTAAGTTCATCCCGTAATGGTCATTGTCAACAGACTATTACTTAAACTTCACACTAAGGCAAGGACTACTTCCTCGGACCAAATCTTCGAGGTAACAGCAAGGCTTAACTCTCTTGTGCAAGTGCTCCCCTCCTTTTATAAGCTTCCATCGTCGGCTTCGTATAAGCTCAAGGTCATTCGAGCACCCCTCGGTAAATATTGTTCGTTTTTTTATACTGTGACCGTCCCCACCAAGTCTCCCTCCTTTTAGAAGCTTAGACTGTGTACGACTAATGTGTATATAGCTTGTTTTAAAACTCCTTTTAACCTTGAAAATTCATATTAATTAACATATTAGTAAAGTTATGTTTGTACCTGTTTTTCTATTGTCCCCAAACTTCCTGAATAGTCGACTGTTTGGCATCCTACATTTAGTTAATTCTCACTCTGCTTGTATTATAGATCTCCCACACATAGCCTTTCGACCTCGGCTGATAAATGCAAAAAGGGTTAACTTGACTCTATTCTATGACACTGGTGACTTGGTCAATTTATCTGGCAGTTATTTCTGCAATTTGTTCGGGGTTGCTAAAGGGGGCAGTAATAATCTGGGAGATGTCCTCTTTGAACTAAATCGACGTACAGCGAGTTATTCCTAACCAGATCTGGGAGGACAAGGGTGTAGATATTGTATAAGAGGGGACTAACGTATCCTCCTTGGGGTACGCCTGCCAACACTTCGAAGTCTGTTCCGGTGTAGTAGAAAGGTTATACTCTAGAATTTTATGAAACTGGTGATGAGAGGTATTCAAATGATGAATATTGGTTAAAAGAACAAATTTTTCGCAGAAAAATTAAATTCTGATTGATCTAACCTACATTAACTTGAAGTTGAAATATTGTTAGTTCTGGGTCATTTATTATACTTTATTATTTTAATTACCCATAAAAGATCAAATTTACCGTTTTCTATCATCAATACATTTATGTAGTCTGAAAGATATTTGTCTATAAAATTTAAAAATGTATTAGAGAGACAAGAGAAATAGGATACCTGTTAAAAATGACCCTTAATTTGATTTGCTCTAACACCAAAATTGTGAGCAGCCAATACTCATTACTCAGTGGAAGGCAATATTCCAGTAGTGTTGCCAGTTCTGGTAACTATTGTAACTGGTAACTGTTTATAGAGCATTTACATTTTTTTGAAAGCTAGTAAAAGCTGTGGGTCATTTTAGAATAACATCTAATTATTTAGTAGAGAATATTTCTTAATCTAGGTGCCATCTTTTCATTTTCAGATATACCTACGATTAGTTTTACAATGGCAAAAATCAAAACAAGGTCCAAATCAACTTCTAATCTGACTAATTTTGTTGGTACTGGGCACGAGCTGATGGTGTCTGGGTTACCAACAATGAGAGAAATTTCGATGTACGGCATCTACCTGAGGGAGCAAAGTGAAGATGACCGGAGAAATTATGAAGTAGACCAGCTGGTAAAAGACATGTATCAGGGCTTGATTAATCAGTGGACCTAAGCTAATGCTCTCTTTAAACCACCTGTTGTAAATCAAAAGGGCACAATAATATCAAAGCCTAAGGAGGCGTGGATGGAGGCAATAAAAGTTTCCATTGGTAAAGGGAAAATTGAAGTAAAATAGAGGTTCATCGCAAAACTAAATAAAGTATTTGATATATTGACATGAAGATGTCAAATTTACAGTTTTGGGGAAGTAAGTTGTAATGGCTGTGAGACTGAAGCCCACATTAACTGCTGTTGTAGTAAAGAAAAAAATACATACTAGGGAACTGCCCTTTATTAAAGGACAAAAGGAGAAGGTTGGAAGTAAAGGTACCTTTCAAATTGGAGATCCTGATATTCCTAGAGCATAATAGACAATTAAAAGCTTCAGAGAGGAAAGAAAAGGAAAGGTTAGCAAAAAGAATGAGAAAAAGTAGGGAGGAAAGCGCTGTTTTAGCAAGAAAAGAAATCGAGCATTTTTTGGCAGAAGGTGAAAATCTGAAGGCAGAAAATTTTGATGGCGACAACAGTTTGGGTGATGAAGTAACTTTTGAAGCTGTCCAAGAGCCGGAATCTTTCACCGAGAATAGAAAGTATTATGATGAAATTCCAAATATTGCTCTTGCTAGTAGAAGGTATGGTGTCGGATTTTGACCAACTGCAGCTCTTGCAACAGCAGCTTTAATAGATGCTGAATTCATTACTAAGGAAGATACAAGTAAAGTAATTGATAAGAATAAAGTTAAGAGAGCAAAATAAAAGCTAATGACGGTTATTGAACAAGAAAGGATGTGGGAATTTTTGGCATTCTCTTTGATGGACGAATTGATGCTACAAATTTAAGATGAAGGGAGAGGGAAGTGAAAAATATTTTCCAGCAAAAACAAAAGAAGATCATTACACTGTCATCACTGAGCCTGGAAGCAATTACCTCTTCCACTTTGTCCAAGAAAAGGCTACAAAAGAAGAATCACATGCAGAGAAGATCGCTAAGGCTATGTTTGGATTGCTGAGGGAAAGGGGTTTGGATAAAAACTTAATGGCCATTGGAGGAGACTCCACGAATGTAAACACAGGTGTAAATGCTGGAGAAATGGAAAAAATGGAGCTCCATTTTGGCCAATATCTTGTTAGGTTGGTCTGTAACCTGCACACTTGGGAACTCCCTCTCCGTCATCTAATTATCTACGTGGATGGCCCAACATTATTTGACAACAGATATTCCGGACCAATAGGAAAGCTCCTTGACTCTGTTACAGACTTGGATATCAACCCAAATTTCTCTCAAATATCTCTAGGTCCTCCTCTTACCAAGATACCTCAGAAAGTGGTGGAAGATCTTTCCACTGATTAACACTACGACTATAGAATTGTGTCGGCAAACAAAGATGGAGTGCTTCATACAGGGCTTTCTCTATGGGAAATACGACCAGTAAACCACAGTCGATGGCAGACCACAGCTACCGGACTTCTCTGGCTGTGGGTGTCAAATCATGAGCTCAAAGGAAAAGCCTTTAAGAATATAAGACTGATTGTTGAGTTCATAATTGGTGTATATTACTCATGCTGGTTTAACGTTAAGATTAAGAACTCTTGGACCGAGGGACCTAGGCACATTCTTTATCAATTTCACTGCCTTAAGTCTCAGAGGAAGGAGGTGTTGGATATTGTTTTGCCGACTGTTAAGAGATTAGCTTGGGCTGCATACAGTTAAGCCATCCTCCAAACTCTTCTATGCTCTGAAGATCAGGAGGCGAGAACTTAAGGTATGAAAAGTATCCAGACCATCAGGGGAGAAGGAGACCAAAATACTCAACTAGAAGAATCCTTTGTAAGGCGTCTACCAAGATTGGAGATGATCTGGTCAATTGGTCAGAAGATGTCTCTGAGCAACCTCTCACTGGCTCTTTAAGTACTTCTGAATTGAAAAACTTCATTGACTCTCCTATGAAATTACCTGACTGGCCTTGTCACACACAGAGCATTGAGAGGGTTGTAAGAATGGTGACTGAGGCTCCTTCCAAGTATTTCTCACATTAAAAGAGGGATTGAGAAATCAGGGCACAAGAGACAAGTAGACGTCTGATGCCCAGGAATGAGTCAAAGCAAGATTTATGTGCTCTGGTGAAGTTTAACTTCTGAATATGAGCCAAAGTGACCCATGCAGCTGTATGTGGAGCTCCGCATACACTTTTTTCACTCAATAAACATGTAAATTTGAGTTTACCTTGTGTTTGTGTGTGCTTAGATTAAATAAAAATCGATTACATAAGCTCGTGACAAAAGGGAAATATTTAGTTTAATTTAAATGGAAATTGGTGTAGGTAGGAGCAATTGTATAACGAAATAAAGTTTTTTTTCAGAATCTACACCGGAAAATCCATCATTTAAGCATCCCTCATTGAAAGATTTAAAGATTTAATGAAAATATATGTTTGCCCAAAAGTATAACCCGGCCTACCGGTGTAGTCTTAAATCTATATGTAATCCTTTCTGTCTGTTATATAGTTAAAAGGTATAATATCTAGTCTTGGGTTTAGTCTTAAGTCTTAGTATTTTCTACTGTAATCCACTTCTCCATACCTTGTCAAAAGCCTTCTTGACGTCTCTGAACAACATGGCTGCATACCTTTTTTTGGCTTGCAATTTTCGACAGCTTCTCTGTGATGACTTCCAGCGACGAATAAGTCACTGAACCTGAGATCAAAGAAACTTAAGTTGATAGGACGGTTGACCCAGCTAACAGTAAGAATCAGGATTAGGTTATAAGACATGTAAGTTTGCTTTTGTCGATTAGGTTTTTTGGTTTGTTTTTTTCACTGAAGTTCCCCTTTTTATTAACCTCTTAGAAGGAATGAATTTGGGAAATCGATATCCCACCCTAAAAACAGAGGCTCTGTTCGGTCACCCCAACGTCCTGGCGCTTGCCAGCGTAACCCGATTACTCCCCCCCCCCTGCTCTCTCCCCTCGACTCGCGGACTACCAGAAGGCCTCCTGCAACCACGAGATGCATGAATCATCAGATTTCTGGGCCGGCGAGCATAACATCGGTTAAACGGGCACTATTTACCCTAAGAGCTGGGATCTAATTTCACGTCATAGACGAAATTAGAGGAGCGGCGGCCAAAAGCCAGAAGATGCTTTTAGGGCTAAGTCACATACGCTCCAAAAAGAGTCGTTAGAGGAGCGAGGTAATACATAAGCCCTCATCTCCCCCTCCCCCTACCCCCAGTGGGTTGGTGAAGTATATATAGCCGGATAAATGGAGAAGAAGGAGGAAGATCGAGTTAGTGATCGACACGACGAAGTCCAGGGTAGTTAGTTCCCTGCAATCAAAGAAAGGAACAGACAATAAGCTCACAATGAGCCAGTTGCTGCTGGTCAGACCAAAATTAGCTTTTGTATTGAGGATCAAGCTCAATCATCTCTCGTCAGAGATACCCCCTATCCTGGTTTACAACAAAAACCAGTGATAGTCCTCGCCATTGAGGAATACCCCAAAGTAAACTTCCTCAAACACTCTCCATTCGTCAAAGGGTTCACTTGTTTGTTCATCGCTTGTCAGTGCGAACCATTCCAAGATTAACCAGAAGATTGGAAAGCAGCATACCTTCACGGTCCCGCCATCCGACGCCCGCACCGAAATCCCCTGTTGCTCCAAACCCGTCGCCGTACCAGTCAAACAGATGGGTGTCTGTGAACACGTCCACGCGCCTGACCGCAACAACATTGTTCGTCTACATAAAATTCAAGGCCAAGGTCAGTCGTCAGCTGGACTCATGTGTGGTTGTTTTAACGGTAAAGAAAGTAAATTATTTTTTTGAGTGTCAATTAGCGTCCAATATTAAAGTGAGCTTTGGGTCAACCATTACTTTATATTCATTCGGTTTAAATTAGTAAGTCTCACATAAGTTCGTTTAATTCATAGCTGTATAGTTTTTTTTTTAGATTTCACGTTTTATGTTGTAAATGAAGATATATTATTTTTAGAAGTCTTTAAATTCAATCCTGGAAACGCTGAGCCTGACAATAGAAATTCTCAATCAAGGAGTTATTCAAGTACGTAACAAACCTACTTACATATACCATCCACTCGGCCATTACAATACCACGACAGTCTTATATGCCTTTTGTAGGCAGTCCATGTTTCAGCACCGTAGAGTAGAGTAGTTATACATACAGCGGTGTAGACTGCTATCTTCGTTTTTATGCTGAGGTTATCGTTTTGGAAGACTCTTATGCGCAGTATTCTGAAGGCTACAAATGCTTTATTTATTCTGTTGCAGACCTTTTCATCTATATTATATTTATCCGGCAGGATGCTGCCCAGAGCAAGTGGTGTGTGTGCAATCAGGCCACAGTCGTCTGCATATTGAAATTCCAGAAAATGATTGGTCACAGTTTTCGTGCGGGTTTGAAGTCTTCTTAAATTAAATAGGTTTCCATCATATCGGTACTGGAGAGCAACCCTGTCCACCTGAGAATTGCATTCTGACTGAGTAATGTGATTGCAGATATAAAGATGTTGAATAAAACTGGGGTTACGGCACATCCTTGATTGACACCAACTTTAACGCTGAAAGGCTCGGATCTTTCTCCTGAGGCAAGTACTGATGTTGTCATGCCAGGAATTTTGGAGGGGAGCCAAACCTTTATAAAATTATCCATAGTAGTTCCCTATTGACTGTATAAAAAGCCTTTTGAAGGTCAATAAAAGCTATGTAGAGGTCTGTGTTTTGCTCATTGCACGTCTACTGGCACGTCACAGGAAGAGAGGTACCACTATACCCGCCAACCCCTATCAACGGTGAAACAAGGACCAAAAAATTGTAACTCCAGAGAATAAAAAATAAAGCTCTCTACCTAATCACCAGCACACGTAGAAGAGAGGAGAGAAGACTACAGGATCTACACCAAGAAGCAGAATTAGAAACGCTCAACATCAACATCAGGAACAGAGCGGAGAAAATATCGAGGAAGATAGATGATCTAGCTCCGATATTTGCAGAGTACATGAACACCAGAGGTGAAGTCCCCTTTAACACTCGATTTCCCAGTGGCAGACAACAGCTGGGAATCGAGGAAGTACCCATGTTTACTAAAGTAGAAATTCAAAAAGAGAGAAGGAAAAAGCATAACAATAAAGATATTTACCCGACCATATACAAACCCAACTAACGAAATAACCAACCAAGAGAGCAGATTGATACCCTAATAATACAAATGAATTTAAACAACTAAAATAGGAATAAACAACTGACTAAGAAAACAACACAGATCAAAGGTGTAAACAGAAATAATACGAACAAAATGAACTAAAAGTGTAATATGTGAACTATATTATAAAGTTTAACAAAAATGATAGATGAAGTGCAAGTTAATAGTAAAACAAGTTAACAAAGTGAAACTAAAATGAAATAGTGGAAAAAATGATAACAACAATTGAAAGTGAAACAAAGTAAGGAAAATAAAAACAAGTAACATAACAATACATAAACAAAGCTCATAGCTCAGAACTAAGATAACTCAAAACGGCATGAATTCTACAATAAACACATGAATAAAAAATAAAGAGAATAAGGGAACAGAGATTGGGCAGTCCTCGGGTTTCTGTATGAGGAACATAGGTGCTACAAGTGTGAGAAAGGAAGTAAGGATGATGAGTAAATGCATGACGGTGGTTCGGAATCCACGTTAATGAGCAGGTCTCCCTTGTCCCTCGGGCAAAGGAATTCGACCCTTTTCACCTTTGACTACCGAGGTTGCTCAATCTGTCTCCTTACCAATCTGTCCTCTTTTAACTCAAAATTTTCTGCCTTCCACTATAAACCCTCTTCTAAAGCTTCTTCCGGACTTTCCATTAAGCATTTCACTATCGGTTCACTTGAACTGAGAGTGAGAAGTGTGGGCAGTTTCTTCAGGAGCAAGTCGGTCGCGGGCCTCCTCCTCTTCTGTGCCCCCATCCCTTCAACCCGATCGTAGGATGGATACAGAGGGGGGGGGGAGTAGCCGCGAGCCGTACGTTTTCTCTCCCTCAAAAAAAATTAATTCCTTGGATTATTATTACCCCGAGAGTATAAGAATAAGATTTACCTGCAAATAGGAGCATCAACCCAGTAAAAGAGGCAAAGTCAAGTGGAGAAACCCTCCAAAACCGAGAAAGAACATTTCCAACGCTGACGTTTAACGTGCTTTAAACTATATGATTGTATAGCGACAACGGCAAACCCTTCCCGAGTGGCACCCCAAACTCCCGAAGCCCACAAGAGGAAACTGGAGCCCCTGAAAAAGACCCACCTCATCTACGACTTCACGGCTTCCGAAGAGACCAAGTAAAGCCACCACAGTTTAACCAGACAGACCTCCAACGAAGTCCGTTGAACTGGAGTCTTCCCTCCACCCTTGGATCCCTACCAACAGCCACCCTCACAACGGGACCGACTCAACCCTCAACAAAAATCCAGCTCTACTCCTTTCCATTAGCTGCTGATGGGAGACCGGGAAGGCTTTGTGGCTGCTTCTTTCACCAACCCCTGTTATCAAGCGGCAAACTGAATGGAGTTACCTACCGTTTCTGCCGATAGTGGCTGGAGTGTGTCACGGCTGGGGTGGACTGATTGGAGTTCTCTCCTGTTTCTACCTGGCTTAAGAGAGAAGCATCGACTAAGCATTAAGTTCTTTTCAGCCCTTCCTCTCTGGGCTTAGACAGACGGTCGCTGGCCTGATTGGAGATACCTACTCTTTCTGACCCTGACCAGGGACCAAAGAGGTTAAGATAGACTGATTGGAAATAACTCCTATTTCTGTCTCGCCTATGGGGAAAGCAAGTGCTATATTACGGAATCGGAGTGCACCCCCATCCAACACCATCAATGAAAGGACATCCCCTAAATCAACGGAGCGAAGGAGTCTCTGGACTTTGGGGTCCCACTGCGGCTATTTGGTAATGAGAAGCCGCACGAAGCAAGAGTCTTTGATACTATCTTCGGGAACTTGGAGATCGAACCCAAAAGAAAAATCAAGGTCACTCAAGGATACACCGCTATTTGCCACACACAGCCGGACCTGATGAAGCTGACTTCAACAACCGGCATAAGAGAACTAGATGCCATAGGACTAGAGCCAAAATCTTCCTCAGCCTTAACGACAAGGAAGGCTATCGTGTGCATGTGGGTAGGCGAAAGATCAGCACAAGACATCAAACAAGAAATAAAGAGAAATCTTGAATCGGCAAAGGTGACCTAAGTGATAAAATTTCGAAACCTCATACACGTGTTTAAATCGTGTTCAGAGAAATGGAGATTGCACCCAAGGGGGAGGAAGCAGGACTTAAGTTAGCTTCCATGATAATCTCCCCAGAGCAGATTGTAAGGAAGAGATTTTTCGAGCTGCTAACTTGTTTTACTTGCTATAAGGTGAACTACTAGATCTCTTGACTAGAAGGGGCGTTGCAGAGCGCATTGAAACGAACTTTTCCACGTTTTTCTACCCAGGGTCAGCCACCAAACCTGACATCGTGCTCCCGAACCCTAACTTCCCTTTCCACCAACGTATCTCTCCAGGGCCTGTAACATCAAGTTATCATCTGCCCATGCTGATCATTATTGCAACTGCCCCTATCTCAGTCCCAGTTATTCCGGGGAAAGACTTCTGGAATGCAAAGTGGGAAGATTACAGGAGAGCAGAAGTTATCCCTGATTTAAAGGACGCATCCGAAGAAGATCTGGATGAAGAACTGACTGCTCTTAACGACTGCATCTCTAACGCCGACGCTATAGCTATCCCAATAACGTCACACAAAATAATCATGCCCACAAAACCCACACAAGAGAGAGTGGTGCTACAGCATCGATTCTCCAGAGTCTACGAGATTATCCTCAACTTGGGCTATGCCAGACCCATGGATTTTCGATTCGTTCAGCATCTAAGAAATCAGCTGAATTCCACGCTAGGAACCGAAGTCCGTAACAAATGGAATATTCTAATAGAAAAGTTAGACTTTGAGAGGAACCCAAAGGCCTTTTGGACGACAATCAGCAAATTAAGGGGGAACGCTCGCACCCTAGGCCAAACTGAAATCAAGCATGAAGGAACTAAGGCGGTCACTCCCAAGGAGAAAGAAAAGCTGTTCCACGGAGTTTAGGAAGAAGAAGAAGACTTTGACATAGGCTTTGAAGGGAGGTTTGACCCTTATAGAACCACATGCTACCATCGGTTTCAAGGCAACTCTAAGGATGGAAAGAGAATATCAATGAAGGAACTACTGAATTACATTTCCTCATTTAAGTCTAAAGCCCCGGGGCTCAGTCAATTAACATCAGGCACTTAAAAGAAGCTCCGGAGAGACTTAAGACCAGGCTGCTGAACCTGTTCAATGCGTCTCTAGCAATGGGATACTTCCTGGATAGCCTGACGACCTCCAAAATGATCTTCATACCTAAACCGGGAAAACCATCTTATCAGGTTATTAATAGACCCATCTCACTGCTGGAGACCGTTGGGAAGGTTTTTCAAAAAATCCTCAACAGCAGACTGGCTTAACACCTAGCTGATTTAGAAAACACTGAGGCACCGAGACAGCAATAGCCCATATGCTGCAACACGCGGTTGCATGGTGAGCTAGAGGTTATTGGATTGACGTCATTGGCAGAGACATAAAAAAGGCCTTCGACAAAGTCTGGATCGAAGGCCTGAAATAGAAAATCTCTAGGCTGAAACTCACTCTCCACTTCGAAAAAATCCTCTGCAGCTATCTAATCAATAGGCGAACGGTGATAGCTTTCGAAGGGCACACAGGAAAAGCCTTTGACCTCGCGTCCGGTGTTCCACAAGGAAGATGCCTTGCCCCACTCTCTTCACCATCTACACAAGAGACATCCCTAAACCAGTCGACGGCAAAACACTTAATATACAATGCGCGGATGATGTCACCCAACTTGTAGTACGGAGGACAAAATCGGCAAGACTATTGGCTAGAAACACGGCAGCAGAAGCCGAGAAAATCTCCAGCTTCGAAAGACGCTGGAAGATACAAACGAATGTGGCTAAGTTCTCTGCAACTGCAATAGGAAGACATCGCACCGTCCCTTTCAATATAGGAAACACTGACATCGACTACTCTCCTCGCGTGTCTATTCTCGGTTTCGGACTCTGCAGTTCTGTAATGAGCAAGCGCGTGAGCACTAGAATTGGACATGCAAAAACCGAACTTGACAAACTCTATCGATTTAGAAACCTCACAATAGCTAACAAAAAAAAAGCTATACATCAGTTTGGTTAGGTCCAAGCGGGTGTACCCAAGCATACCACTCAACGTTGCATCTAACAAGAACATGTCGATGGTTCAATGAGTGCAGAAACAAGGACTTAGATTTATCACTGGCTTCGAGTGGTTAGACTTCAAGACACGAGGAGCCTGCATGGACAAACATGAATCGAACCAATAAACCTGTACCTCCACAAAAGATGAAAAATCATCTGCAAGAAACTAGAAGGTTTTCTCACCAACGAAACACTCGACACCCCCGATCCTGAGGAGGGAGAATATAAAAACTACCTCCCAAACACCAAAAGAGCAGAACCAGCACCAAGATTCAAGTGAATGAACTAAAAAAAAAGTATATATATATATATATATATATATATATATATATATATATATATACATATACGCATATACACATAAATAATTTAACATTTGTGTTAAAAAAAAGAAAAAAGTTCAAGAATCCACTTAAGAATCAGAACAATGGAGATGGCCCGTACACCGGGCAACTACACTAATAACCTAATGCTTCTTTCATTTCCACGCCTTTCCTGCCCCCCTCTTTTTATTCACCCCCTCTTGTTCACAACTTTCTACAAAGAAGAAGAAAGAAGAAGAAGAAGTTCTATTGACTCCTCAGACACCATCGAAGAAACAGCTCCAATTCAGAAGAAAGTTACTACTCGATAAAGGAGGTACAGGAAAGGTTAAGCGAAGTCATAAACATGGAATCTGTTTCAATTTTCCCAACGGAGAATTAAAGGAGAACAATACATTTGGAAGTACTTGAATTGGCGACACAACAATACCTTCATTATTTATTATTCAACTGCTCGGACTCCTTTGCAAAGTACACTGACTCTATACATCCCGCTACCCGGTAAAGGATGTAACGGTATCAAGAGGTCCGAAAAAGGCCTGCACCCCGTAAACGCCTACGAGCACCGCCGACCATACAACATTCCAACGGTTAATTTTCATTTACCCTTAAGAAAGAAATAATTTTTTAATTTTTGACCGTTGGTTTACTGTGAACCAATCATAGAACTCCATAAGACGTCAAGATGGTCGTCTTTGAGGTGGTTAGGAGTCAAATGCGATTCTATAATGTTGTTCCAGCACCACAGTATAACCAACTGCTTCATCATCTAGGGATATAAAAATGGAAGGAAACTCACCAAAATTCGACGATGGCGGAAGTTTAACAAGAGAAAAGTGTGCGTGCAAATTAGTCAGTAAAAGCTAGTTGTTAACGGCTAGCCAGTCAGCTGATATATATCAAACAGATAGTTTGGCATGGAATGTGGATCATGAAAGAAAGGCAGCTCCCTACTCTGGTGAAGAGAACGGTGCTCCATGTGTCTTTTAAGGGAAGAAGGAGCTAAATTTCTATGTTCGAAATTGTAAATTAGGAGACTAGAGATGAGGTTATGATACAGTTTCGAACAGACTAATAACTTCGCTGAGCTGCTATGGACGTCTTTATTTGGTTGTTTCTTTGTTTTGCACATAGATAATTGTTTTTTTATTTGGGGTTTTTTTCCCGGCAAAGATTAACACTAATCTGTAAGCAAAATTTTTAAGGGTTGGTGACCCAGCGTGGGTTTGCGATATTTGTGCAAATTTATGCTTGAGCAATCGTTATTGGAATATTTTCTTTAGTTTTCTACTTCTCTCCGTTTGCTACTCGTAAAGTAGGTTTAAATTTTGTTTTTTGATTGCTTAATGGAGGAAGAAGTGCGGTTCGCAGTTCCATATCCTCTTTGTGCCCCACATACATTCAAGGGGTGGGGGCAGAAGAAAAGGAGGCCCGCGGCCTAATCTTTTCTGGAGAGATTCCCATAACATTCTGGTACTCAGCTCCATGTGAAATAAGGACCACTGATTAATAGAAAAGCTCGGAGCGAAATTTCAGAGAAGGTACGACTGGCGGTCAATAAGTTTTGCAATTCAGATATAAGAAACGAGATATGAGGAAAAGTATTTTATTATTTTTCAATATAACTACCCATTGCTTGCTGGAATAGGGAGTTCCGCCATGGTCGTGAGTCCCTTAAAGATGACTCCCGTCCAGGACGCCTGTCAGACGTGACCAACGAGGAAAATGTGGCCCGTATGGAGAGGATGATCCTCGAAAATCGACGGGTGTAGGTTGAAGAAATCGAGCGAGAACTTGGAATATCACATGCAAGTGTTATCAACATCATCCACGACAATTTGGCCATGACCAAGGTCTCTTGCCCGTTGGGTTCCTAGAAACCTCAAGCCCCATGATCGACTTCAACGTCGTCAAAGTCCACAAGGCCAGAGTTGCACAAGCTGCCCTACGCGAGTGCGGATTCGAGGAGCTCAACCATCCACCCTACAGTCCAGATCTGGCCCCTAGCGACTACTTTTTATTCCGCCAACTTAAGGCTCCACTGCGTTGATGCCGGTTTGGGGACGATAAAGATGTCCAGCTCGCCGTCCAGGAGTGGATTGAACAGCAGTCGGGAGATTTATGGTTGTCGGGAATTCGAAGCCTCAGAGACAAGTGGCGCAAGTGCATTGAAGTCGAGGGTAGTTATATTGAAAAATAATAAAACCCTTTTCCTCATATCTCGTTTCCTTATATCCAAATTGCAAAACGTATTGATCGCCCCTCGTATAACCTGTTTTTCCTGTATTACCCTAAACGATTAAACTTACCTGACTAGTAAGGGTACCACGAAATTGAACACCGAAATGAAAACCGAATTTAGAGAACCAAAATTAAAATCCAATAAAGATAACCAATAATCGAAAAAAGATCTTTTTTCGATTATTGGTTATCTTTATTGGATTTTAATTTTGGTTCTCTAAATTCGGTTTTCATTTCGGTGTTCAATTTCGTGGTACCCTTACTAGTCAGGTAAGTTTAATCGTTTAGGGTAATTATTGTTATATTTGGTATGGTTTATTTGGATCGCTTGTACAAACTTAACTTAATAACATTTTTATTCGATGGGGCTTCTTCTGCCCCTTTCATAATAGATCCACTTCTAAGCCTATTTTTCTCTATGCAATGAATAATCTTTTGTTTTCCCTTTTAAGACAGAGAAAAAGAGTTTCGAGACAAGATATTTTATTCAAGTGAATGAATTCATTAGATTTAAGAATAAATATAATTCATCAATTTAGGATTTTCTGCCGGAAATAAAAAAATATTAAACTCAACCTAATATTAAAAAAAATATTTTAAAAGTGGTAGTTACTCTCACAAGTATTTAATACATATAAACTAGTATGAATACAGAGGTCTATTTACATGATACCTAATACTATTCATTTGAAATTTATGGTACTTTAATAAGAGATACAGCTGAATATAGGGGGGGAAAAAATAGTCCGCCTTCTTTGCGATCTATCTCACCGACGGCAGGACTTTCGTGGCTAACATGACCCTGTAACCGGCCGCGAACAACACCGGTGACATCTTCTCCCCATTCAGAGCCACGACGCCAAATATAATCACGGAGGTCAGAGTCTTGAGTGTGGATAAGTAGGAACCTCGGAGACGTCCAGGCTAAAGATTAACACACGTTGGTTCTGCCTGTGGATGACCAAGTCGACCCTAAAGGTTTTCTCCTCTGACAAAAAAAAAGCGTTCGATTGCTATGAAACTTCAAGTTGTTGAGAATGTGACGACAGCGTTACCGACCTTGTTCTCGCATACGGTCGGTGAATAGAGGCCTTCCCTCGTATCTCAACTCTTGGTACCTTCCTCCTTGATGGCCCTTGACCCCGGGGCCAGAAAGATTTTCTTCTTTCCGAGAGCAAACATTTTGAGCTTCGCAATACTTTCAAAGGCCTCTCTCACAGACAAACGCTTAACACTTGAGGTCTGGCTGAACAAGGTTGATATGTGAGGTTTTCCCCATTCGTGACCTAATCCGAGAATATGTGGACGGTCCTCACTGTGACGTTGACCTGGTTAGCGATTTTTGACTATTTGTGGCCCGCGCACAGGAGAACAGATATCTATTTTTCCTTTCCATTTGACACACGTGCACGAAAGAGAAAAGACGATTCAATGACACGTGCTGAAATAGTTGAATTTATGTTTGTTGGACGCAACTTTTTCTATCACGCACGTAACCGCTGGAAAGATCAAAAGACCGATTATACCAGAACTTTTGGAAACCCAGTATGTGGTGTTTACCAGTCGTAAATGAATAAATTTCTTTCATTTCCTTCTCATTTTTTTTTGTATCATACAAGCAGTTTGATCGAACTGAATAACTCTTGATGCATGTAAAAGTGCAGCATTGAATTTAATATTGTTATTCATACTTATATTTTCATCATTTTAGCTTATATTTCTTTATTATACAAACAACTCTCTGAACTGCATTTGCGTTCTTCCATACTATTTGTACGGAATCGGAGTACTTTACGAGGAGCGTTAAAGTTTCTCCGAGAGACGTTTGAGGTAAACAGAGGAACATGGATTTGTCGGTCTACGGCAAGCTGATTAGGGAAGAGATTGGTTATCCAAAGATGGATGGAAAACTGCAACAAGAAAGGAGTAAAAAGAGGGTTTATATATAAATTCAGATCCATGTGATTCGGTTAAAATATACAATCATGTCGCGATCTATGGTAAACATTTCCTGAGTCCAATTACAGAGTTGTTGTAGGCAACTTTCCAGCATAAACGCTTTCACTTAAAGCAATCAAATGTGCAAAGATTTTAAGATAACTAAATAAATTGTGCAGAAGTTTTAGTATGGTATCATGTGTGGAATTTGACTCGACTTTGCTCAAGTTTCTATATTTTCGTTAATGTCTTTCAGGCCTTATAATTCTTAAGTATAATTAGCGGATAAATATCAATGGAATTCTTTTAGTCTTACTTGATAGACATCCTCTCGTCTGCCACTCATATATATGATGCAATTACAATTTCTAAAATACCTAATTCAAATTTGAGATAAGTTGATAATTTGGGGCTTATAATGACTCAAAAATTACAAGAGAGATTTAGGGCTAACTTTTATGACTAGTGTAGAAGCAACCTACCCCCTGAGTGTTGCCCAAATGGTGACAAAACCCTAACATACGCTGAAGTTTGTGTCCTCTCTCGTTGCGAATCAAACCCGGGAACTAATCATCTGAAAACTGATGCTGGGTCCACGATGCTAGAGAGAGCTTAAAAACTCATTTAAATCCGCGAATAAGAAACTCACATAGTACAACTGTAACAAGCCGTAATTGTGGCCCGCCAATCCCTAGACAGTGAAGAATAAGTGAGCAGCCGAGATTTTTAGAAGATTATGGGTTTATACTAAGAAGCAGACATCATCCAATCGGTCAATTTTCTAGGATGTTGACCACCCTCAGATAAACTTCTTTGTCATATCAGAATTTCAACTTGTTTTCAAAATATTGCGCTCTCTAAAATATGTATTCAATATATAATATTTTGTTCATTTTGTCCTAGAGGCTTCAACAAGATTGAGTTTTCCGTATATGAGGGAGACAAATTAACAGTATGTATTAGTTTAGGAGCGTCTTTATATTTGAACTCAAATTGCCTGTAAAATTCCGCAAAACGCCTCCTGCATGAGAGAGTAAAAGAACTTGGCACATGTCGGGAAAGTAAGATAGTATTGTTAAAAATATGCACAGAAATAGTAAAAAGACAATTATAAAGGAAAGAAAATGTTAGACTTGCCAACAGTTTCAATAACGATCAGCCCATTTTACCTAGACGTGAGGCGCTGTAAATGCCAATGAGTCTTACAAAAATTCGATGTATTTTAAAGTAATAAAAATGCTATCCGTAAAATTCATGATACGATTTTAGGTTGAGTAATTCCAAAAGTGCGCCTGATTAATATTGATCAGGTCATCTTCCTTTTACAGGCCTGATGTGGCCTGTACACTTTTAACTTTAAAGGGAATGTACCTTGCAACTCGTCCTTAATGATTGCCTAAAATCTGACACTAGCTGAATGTGACATTGCCCGAGTGATGGCTTTATTAAGACGGAAATATATATATATATATATATATATATATATATATATATATATATATATATATATATATATATATATGGCACCTAAATGACTCATCTTCATAAGCTAAAGGGGAGATTCCACCAAGGTTTTATTAAGATTAGAGTTGAAATACGAGAAAAAGCAATTTTGGAATAGACAACAAGGATTAACTATATTGATCTAAAATGGTGGAAATCATGTAGAAGATTATAACTATCCACCGCTCTGAAGATAATTAAATATATATATATATATATATATATATATATATATATATATATATATATATATATATATATATATATATATATATATATATATATATATATACCAGGCAATGGCTTCGCTTCTAAGATTAAAATTTTAAATCTAAAAAAAAGCAGCCATGGTTAAATTTTCTCAATTTTCTGAACTTCACCATTTGTATTTCTTTGGCTTTAAAAAATTCACAAAATTTCGTTACTTATATTTATTTTTGAACTTCACCATTTTGGGTTTTTATATTTCAAAAGAATTATTAGAAATAACTTTGATAAAAAACATAAGTCATAACAAAATTCAGATGAAATTATTATTCAAATACTCAAAAAATCCCCTTCTTAAATAATAGAATTAGTGATGATGATGATGATGAAGTGATGATATCAACACCAAACTTAATTTTATGTGAATTCCTTTGGAAACAAAGGTTACTTGGCTATTAAGCCAGAGTTAAAATGCCTACCCGTTAGTTAAATATTTTTCATTTTATCTGTACAATTTTTCAATTTATTATTATTATTATTATTTGGAATTCACCATTTTATTCAGATAATTTTGGAATGGTGCGAACGAAATTTCGTCATTTGGATAGAGAGAGATCGGAAGAATCAAAGTTGGACAATCACCGTTAGAATGCTGTTCAGACACATACATGTATGTACCTGAAGAGGGCAAATGGTCTTCATAGTATTCAGTCTTTCTCCATGTAGACATTAAACAAAAACCAAGGATGGTAGAGCATACTTTGCTGACTTGGTTCTTCTAACGAGAGAATCTTGCTAGGTTTTGTGTCGATATTCTCTCTGTCTCTCTCTGTTTCGCTCTCTCTCTCTCTCTCTCTCTCTCTCTCAAGTGAGTACACGAGATCAACATGAATAAATTATCTTAAGCATGGCAGCGAATTTTCTAATCCTGGCTGATAGTTGCGTCATTTCAGCCAGCCAGCTTTGTGAGGTCTCGAAACACGTCAGAGAAGAATAAATTCACTCAATATTCGAGACCAGATAAATGAGGTCATCTTCAATGTCGTCCTCCTCTCTCTTCTCAACCTGTGGTCAATTTTATGCGTGAACCCTTCCCAAAAGTCCTTTCTTTCATGAAAACAATTGGTTTAGATTTAGATAAGAAAGGAATATTCCCTTTAACCACGAAATAATACTATCCGGTTATGGTACTTCAATACCAGCAGTCTAAAGAGGTTAGATCAATTTGACTGATAGGATGGAATGCATTAGTGGAGGGATTTCTTTTTCTCCGCGGAGCCTATTTTCCCTTTGTGTAGAGCAGAGGTGGGATTCCTTTTTCTCCGCGGAGCCTATTTTCCCTTTGTGTAGAGCAGAGGTGGGGGAATTTTTGTGAGTATTACCACATAACACTTCTTTTGTACAGCGAAATTACCTCAGCACATGAAAGTCCACAAAATCTGAGAAACACAAAAAGCATTGAAACTCCCAAAAAGTTTATTGCATCCATTCCTAGGGAGAATTCAGAAATGCAAGATGAAAATTGTGCATTATACACGATAAAGCATCTTTAAAAATAACACACAGCATTTCCAATATAATAAAATTAAAAATAATATAAATGCATCCAATGAGAAAATAGTAGCAGACAAATTTAATAATAATCTCATTAGGGAACTAAAGATTTTGATGAAAACCTTTTTACTTCAGGGGTTGGAGAAATGGTTTTGTTTCTTATATAAGATAAAAATTACGGCTATTTTTTTTATTTCAAACAGCCTATTTCTGTTCTTCCTTTTTTAAGTTAATGAGATTGGGAAATCTTTTGTAGGGAAAATATGTTGTTGCAAAGGGACGCAGTTGTTTTATAGCTTCCTCATGTGCAATTTTGAAAGCCTTGGCAGCTCTTAACATAAAAAAAATGACAAACGGCGCTGTTCTGAAATTGAATGCGTGATTCATTGTTGGTACAATAGAGAAACTTTGATCCAAACAATGAAATCATTTCTTTGGCTACAATGACAGGATTTCTTTCCTTTGCAATTGTTTGTTAAATCGATTCTCATACACAAAAATATGTGCAACTCAAGACGAGTTTGCTAACTTATCTGCTGCGAGGACATACTTTGAATCAACTATAAAAATTTCATGTTCCCTTTTGAGAGCCCAACCTCGATTCAAAACATTTCCACGTCAAACTACTTCACTTCTGTGTGATAAAGTAGAGTTAATATTCAGCCTCTCCATTCTCACCTAATTCACGAAAAGCCATGTGTTTAGTGCAGATCCTTAGAGAACATAGCCAACCTTCATAACATCAGCCATGGTAGCTTTCAGTACAGGTTCCAAATGCTCCATAACAGGTGCCTGGCGATGAAAAAAACAGTATGTCACTTCAAGTTTTGGATTCTCCTCTCTGCCCAAAAGAAACTGATATGAACCAATATGGCTAGACCTCCATCAAAAGACATTGCAATGCAGTTTTCCCATTTTAAGGTAAAAGTTGGTATTTTTAGGTATTCATTAACCTTGTTGAATACGTCAATGCCACGAACTCTCAACTTGAGGGAAGAACAAAACAAGATTTCCTCTTCAATTGCATCAGAACCTTTGTAGCGAAGGCGTATCATCACCTGCGTATTGCTTCTGAAATCTGTACATAGTCTCATCAAGTTGAATAGCAAAATGTTTGCTCTTTTTTATTGAATAAATCACTTGTGCATTCGCATCTTTTCTAGTAAGAATTTGCAAACAAGGGCACTGAATTCACTCTCATGGCTTGTTTTTTGGCCACACATGCTGTCTTGACACTCGTGGTGGGTGTTGCCAGCCGCTGGAATCCTTGCCCATTGTACATTATTTCCAATTTAAGAAATTGTCCCTACGAATTGCATTTTATTTTTATTAAGAGGCTGAAAATTATTTGATAGAAAAAGTATAACTTTCATAATTTGCCTCGCTTATCCTCCATAACCCTATATTTTAAGAACTTTAATAAATTTTCTGAACTTCACCATTTGTAATTCATTTAGTTTTAAAAAATTCATTTATTTCTGAACTTCACCATTTTATTTTTTTTTAATTATAAAGGAATTATTAGAAATAACTTTGATAAAAAATTTAAATGACAACTGAACTAAAAAAAAAATCTTATTCAAACCTTCCAAAAATCTCGTTCTTAGAATATAGGGTTATGGATAAAATGGTGAAGTTCAGAAATAAATATAAGTATCGAATTTTTCTGAATTTTTTAAAACTAAAAGAATTACGAATGGTGAAATTCAGGAAGTTTATTAAAGTTTGGGCATGGAAATTATTAGAGCAAATTTAGATGGAGAAGAAAAAAAGAATCATGATAGGACACAGACCGAAAGTCTGCAAGCGAAGCGCAAGCTCCTTCTGTAAGAAGGAGTGGCGAAGCTGCTCCTCTTGTTGAACAATAATTTAATTTTTGTGAAATTTTATTTATGAGCCTTTATTACCCCCCCGGAGATCTTAATTTTACCCCATTTCGGGTAATGTACCCCGGTTCGACGACCTCTGGCGTAGAGCGTCTTTATAAAATACATAGTATTCGTCCTTGCTGCTGCTACAGGGACGAATATCTCGCTCGTCACTCGAATCTTTGCTGCATTTGCATGTGAGAGATTTTCTCGAAGAACGGCTTGGAAGCCCGTGATCCACTTTCATTTATATTTAAAAATCGATTCTCCACAAGAAATAATGCGATAATAAGGATAATGAATGCATCTGTTTTGCTTCGTTTGTGTGATGCAGGTCTGAGGCGGAGAGAGAAAAGATTACCAAGAGAAAGTGGTGAAGTTAGAGGCAGTGACAATAAAAACGTTTCGGTAGGTAGAGAACTCGGTCATCTAAATGTTAACTGCAACCAACACCCACTTTCTGATGAAGAATGTATGATAGTGAATGTTAGTAGTTCATGTAGAAAGGAAACACCTCCAACTATGTACATTAAACCTCCGTTGTCTTTAGAACAGAATTGCTACAAAACCAATGACTACAGCGATCCCTGTGCCCAGGCTGCTTCTCCATATCGTCCTTACATCAACGGTACAAAAATAGTAACGAATATTAACGAAAATCCTAATCAGAAAAGGAAGGAATAGTAACGAGAATAGTAAAAAGAATAATAACAAAATGGTCTCCCAACAAAAGTAGGCCTCTATTCTAGACTTTCGATCTGCTCTTCTTCAAGATGCGATCGACCGCTTGTTTTCCTTCGACTGGTTCAATTCCTTGACTCTATTATATTGATTCGCAGCTCCGCATGGCTTGAATTTCTTTTCTCTGTCTTCGGTGAGAAAGCGAATGAATGTGTTGCGAGAGGAGAAGAGAAATCCTGAAAGTGGATTGGGTACGGTGGGAATGCATCAAAATGCCTTGAATCAAAATTCCGTCACCACTTGATATTTCAAGCCAAAATAGCCTTAAGCAGAATAGGAATTATAGCACACAAGAAAGCAAAGTTCTCTGTTGGATTACTTCTTAGGATTAGGAAAACAAAAAATAAGTTAAAAGAATAATTCATAGGGATTGGGCAAGAAAATTATTAAACATAACACGCCACATAAATATTCTGCATTCAAGGGCCTGCAAGGTTATGTAGAAGAAGTAATGTTCCTGTTACAAATGAAACCAGAAGGGAAGGTGGTACACCCTCCCGGCATCAAAGCCCGCAGCAGGACCCGCAGCTGTATATCTTCTACTATTTTATCTTCGTCTAACTTCACTACTTAATTTACAGATTTCTTCTTACAAATTTTCGGCGCCAATTGACCTCGTTGCTATTCCGCTTTGAATAGAAAAAATATTTTAAAAATCCGCATAGAAGAGAAACGATCCTGAAGAGCAGGTCGTGGGCTTTTCAGATGCGGTGTTCAAATTGATGGCAGGAAGTCTCAATCAATATAGTGAGACGAGAGAAACCCAGGACAATCTTCCGGGGGTATAAACGGGTTTCCGTAATCTTCCTCTGATCAGGGCGGATTGCGCGAAGACGATCTGCTGACGAGATCACAAGGGCAAGGGGATCACTTCATAGGAGACGGATACTAAGGTCTGGGTGGCAAGAAGCTCAGGTTCTCTCTATCTGCTGAGGATTTGCAGACATCAGCTTAAATAGGAGCCACAGCCATGGTCGTGAGAGGGATTCGCGCACGATGACCTGCAAAGGGGATATCAGAGGCGGCTTAGGCAAACATGAACCTTGATAATCGTGGGCCTCGAAGAGACGAAGGGAATTAAGCGAGATTCCCAAGAGATATCAGACGCGGCTTAAGCAAACATGAACCTTGATAATCTTAGGCATCGAAGAGGCGAACGGAAAATGAGAGCAAATCCCTTCTACCGCACGAGCGGGAAAATGGACACGGCCACCCTCTTGAAGCGGGACAACGTTATAAAACTAGGAGGAAGACGGTGATAATCTGTCTTGACCAGTGAAATTCTATGTGATAACGGCGTATTGATTTTCATGCTTCCACATAGATAGTTGGATATATCTGAGCTCAAGGATTGGATTATCACTAGTGCCATGCTTGTTTACGATGTAAAGGTAGCCATTGTGTACACTTCAGTGTACACACTAAGGCTGATTTTACCAAGAATGAAATAATAGGCAAATTAATTCTCATAAGGTGTTGTGTTGATCATATCTCATGGCCCAAGTGATATAAAATCATATGCGTGTTTGGATGGTGTCATATATACCGTTGTTTTGGTGAATATATGTTTGGTATTGCAGAGTTGATGAGTACAAAAATAATCATTTTTCCACCAAGAAATAAGAACACAAACTCAATTGGTAGCTAATGAGGTCATTTGAACATCATTTCAAAGTCATTCATAGAAGTTTATCGGTTTGATATGAACAAGGATCACTTTTCCATCATTAATGTAAGACATAACTCCTATGTTAGGGAAAAGGGGAAGAGCATTGGAATAAAGCGAGAAAAATGCTACCAAACAAGATGAGGAATAGTGAAGAGGTATTTTTGGAACCTGACAATGAAGCATCTGGTGCGAGGTTTAGTTAAATACAATCATAGTAACGTTTCAATTGTGATAAATTAAATCATTTGATAAAGACCGACTTATGGCAGAAAAAATAGAAAAAAGAAAGCAGAAGAGATGTAAAAAAGATGGACGAGGAGAGAAAATTAATTAATTGTAATCTTGAAAGCGTCTTTCAAAATCAATTACTTACATAGCACGGATTATTAGAAAAGGGTGTGGAAATTTAAATGGTAGGAGAATGAGGAGAAAGACTATAGTGGTAGAACCCCAGAGATGAGACTACTTTGGTCCCTCTGGAACTGAATGGACGCAAACTTCCCTGAACCTGGCCCTGTTCCATATTAAATCCATAACTATTCTCTGGCTCAGGTGTCGAGAAAACGACCATCGATGCATTTACTTAGGATTAGGAGAAAAAGAATCACTCGAAATTATTATCCCCCCAAAAGTCTTATTTAATCGAGTTATTGGGTAGGAAGAAATGTGCTTTTGTTTATGTCAAAGAATAGGTGCCTACATTTGGAAATGGCCTACTAAAGTTCTAATAAGTGTAAATTATGACCTTATTTCACCACACTATGAACTAGATATGTATGTAATGTTATTAAAAGAGCAAATAATAAAAGAGGTCATTCAAATAACTTATTAGAAATCAAAGAACATTAAATCTATTTAAACACTTAATTCTTGACATCAATGTCAGAAATACTCATACTACCAAAGATACAAAGAATAATGCGTGAATTTATAATCATTTGTAAGGTGGCAAAGCTCAACTTCAAATACATATATGTATAATTCCAAAGCTCACACATTTCTACACAGTTACTGCTTCCTACTATCCTCACTCAGAATTACTACCACATCCGATATACCCTTATCACTTGATCTCCCATCATTCATTCGATCTCACACGAAAAGTTCATTTCCTTTCATATTTCTCTCACAAGGTGAAAATAAGGGGAATTTTTTATTTTAAACTCATGGATGAATGATCTCTTCAGGCACTTCCAATTGTGCCTAGCAGAAACCAAATCTCTTTTTAGGCTCCAACAGTAGTCAGCCAGAAAGTTGATATCGCAACGCCCTTCGTAGTGTCCCTCTATCACAAGGATATCTTGTTGAAAGTACTTACCTTCTTCTTCACTGAAATCTCCACAATTTTCGGGAAAATAGTCCAGGTGGGACAGAAAGAAGCGAATTTTCACTGAGTGTGCGAAAATTCTTCCATAACTCATTAACTACCTTATCATACTGATGACTTCTGTATTCAATGACGGACTTTATAAACAACCAGGCAGAGAGTTACACAGGATTCAAAGGTGATCAAAACTGGTGTCCTTGATGATCTCCCTTATTTCAACACCATGAAACACACCTGGCTTCAGTATTTTAATGCTGACTCGTGGAACCTTGTGAAAACTTCACTGCCCATTGCTTCGACAAAGTTCTTTCTCAAACCGAGTTTGATGTTCAGTGGTGAAAGAAATATCTTGCTCGGTTCAACCAAAGGGTTGGACAGAACGTTGTTTAAACCGTGTTCTAATACTTTTCTTGTCAGCCAGTCTTGCTTGACATAATGCTGTTCGTCAGGCTGACTGTTCCACAAGCACATAATGCATAGATACTTTGTGTACCCACCTTGAAGGCCTAGGATGAGTCCAACAACTTTAAGATCCCCACATATAAACTATTTGTGTTCCTTGTAGTTAAGAGCAGAAAACGGACGGTCGTTGCTTTTGCAGGCTTCTTTCATTGCAACCGAGTGTCCAACATTGATTTTTGAAAACTCATTGCCGTTATTAAGAGGAACTGCCTTGAAACTTCTGTTAGATGAGTCAATGGAAAGATTTCATTCCATATCATAATGCTTCAGGCCAATTAAGTTTAACAGATCAGCAATGTTGTTACACTAGACTGGTAAAGAGGCTTCATCAAACGTGAAAATTTATTATATTCTTTATCGCGGTCCCGATACCAATAGAATTTTGTCACTAGTGCCATCATGCATTTCCCTCGAAGACGTGAACCCATAGCCTGAGCAGATTTTTTGAAAGCTTCCGTTGTCGTGTCAGGTCGTTGAGGTCGGCTTGCGTAAATAGTCGTAGTTGGTTGCCTTCTTCTGCCTTGCATTCATCAAACAAGGCAGTATCGGTAGCGACACTAGCTTTGGAATCAGAGCTAGAACCCATGGTAAAATCAAACTCAGCAAAAGGAGCCATGTGAGATTGGTTTTTAAGCAGAAGGAACATTGTGGCATGGAACATGGTGCTTGCTCTTGTGATTAATGGCTTTCAAATTCTTCATGCAGAAGTAGAAGTTAGTGACGTGATCTTTGCCTTATCTCCATCCCATTGGGATACCAATTGGCATAATCTTACATTTATTATTAGTCCAATACCGTAAATTTCCCACACATGTTCTACAGCAAATATGCAGAGCAAATGGTTTACCTGGTTCACTATGTTCACTCCAAAGTAAGCATGATTTGCCTTTTTCACAACATTCGTAATTTCAACTTAACATTTTGGAAGAAAGACTTGACCACAGACGTAACAAAATCTATTTGGATGATTTTTACACGTACGATCCATTGTAATGTGAATCGAGACCTGAAAAGATGAATAAAATAGGTTATGTATGGTTACTCATCACTAGATGTGACAAACCAGAATTAATAAACGGTTGCATGATAGCACTATTTTGGAATATACGTTCAGAAATAAATCGAGCATATCTTAAAAACCAAAACTGACCAAAGAAATTTAATTATATTCTTAAATTCAGCACGCAAATCTAATTCTAAATTAGTTAGAAACCTTTGAAATATAGTTTTGAAACGCAGGCCAGTGTAGTGATAGTAGAACAAAAATTAAAGAGGGAAATATGTTGGGTTTTCTACGATCACATCATATTGCCTTCCTTAAGGAAAAAAGTCGGGCCAAATACGAAAAGCAGAGAACTTGTTTTTAACGCTTGAAACTATAGAATATTCATAATCAGATATAAATGGACTCAAAAACATATGCAAACTAAATTAACTGAGTAAGCAAACGGAATCACTGATAAGATATTGATAGGTTATGAGCGAATATTTCAGTCACCTATCTATATTATGGCATAAATGCATAGAAACTAAAGAAATACATTATTTATGCGACCTATCGCTTATTGATCGAATAAGAGCCAAAATATAGACCAGAAAACAACAGGTTATTTCTCTCACCATGAATGGTATATGTAAATATATTCGCGAGGCTATCTGAAAGATTTTACCAAGCTGCTAGAAAATATGAACAAAGAGGAATATTAACATCATATATATTTTATTAAAATATGATATTTTAAAGAATTTTGACTAGCATACATAAGGCGATTGATGGCTAGAGAAGAAAAACTTATAGGCGGCGTCCGTAAGGAAAATATCTAGATCTCTTATTATTTATGTTAATGATAAATAGCTTACAAGATATCTTTAGTTATTTTGGAGTCAGCTTCTTTGTAGATGATGTAAAAATAGCAAAACTTTATTCATTTATATCGATCGACAAAATATGTTAGAGGACTTTGCTGAAAAACAAATGGACAGTTGAAGACAACTATCTATTTAACTGTGAGACCTTCTTCCGGATGAGATATAAGACAGGAAACTCTTCTATAAAAGCTAATCGATTGTACATACACCTAACACTTCAAAGCTCAAAATTAGAGATGACAAGGAAAGTCAAAGACCTTAGTCCATATAAGGAGAATTAGGACGTAGCATTGACTAATCATATAATATTTATCGAGATCTAATGTAAACAACTTATGGAATGGACACTAAAATATTTGAAGATAAAGCATCAGTGTTAAGCGTTTGGAAAACTTTATTCTTACCAAAGATTGATTATTACTCAGAACTATAGATACCAGTGAATATAGGAGGTTAACGGACCTTGAACAACCTTGTAATATTACATCAATATGATAGAGCACTTAGATTATTGGTAAAGACTAATATAGTCTTAGGAGGATATGAAAGGTAGTCGATTATATTCGTCTGGAAATCTATTTAAATAAGCGGCATTTCTTTAGATAAATTCCAACTCACATATATAAAATATTTACTCGGAGAAAATTAATTACCAAAAATTCAGATAGGATCGCAAAATCACGCATCAACTGACGATGTGATTAGCCTATTATCGAAATCAAAGAGCTTTTATTGATCTAACACAAACATAAATATATAATATCTCGTGCCAGCTAAATGAACCCCGCTCGAATGACGATTCAATTTAGTATGAAAACTTCGTAATCGGTGGGGAGAACGTCAGAGGTCAAATGTCCACTCATGCCAGTGATGGGAAGATTAAAACTGGTCAAATATTACTCAGTTCGAGTGACTTTCTAAATAATATTCACTTTATTGTTTTATTCACTTCCCTGAATCCATCTAAAAGCGCAATGTTTATATTTACGAAAAAAGAACTAAAATTAATTAGTTCTTTTTATATTCTTAAATATTATACCCGGCTCTAATCTCTTCGAAGGTTTGTACTGATCGCGCAATATAGCTAGACGTGAAAGAACCATTTTCTCTCTCTGCCCCGATGGCTCCAATTAGTTTCTTCTTTTGGGGGTCTGGATGGGTGTCTTTCACGCATCTTAGCTTTCACTGAATTCAACATTATCTTTTAAAAGCTCTTTTCTACGATTTTATCAGAGATTTCCTTGTTTTTCCTTATGTAAAAATGAATACAAAGTTCTCTGCTTACTCCAATAGGGGTTAGAGGGGGCCATGGCTGCAAAATAATGGTTTAATTATAGTCCGAGAAGAATAACCTAGATTGATTATCATATAAAAGAATGCAATTTCCCGCAGAAATAGAAAATGTTATTAAAATCGCTTTTATGCTGTTTATTTGTGAGTGATCTACGTCCTTTCATTTCGCGAGATTTTTTGTAGAGGCTGAAATCGCGCCGGGGTTCCTTCACTAGAGAATATTTAGAAGAAGAAAAGATAAGGAAAGCTAATGAACAGAAGTAATAGAAAGAAAGGTAAAGATCAAGGTTGGAAAGGTGACTATAGTACAAAAAATATAAAGGGTGCGAGGCAGAGGTGGAATCAGACCTATGGGGACTCAATAACTACACAGAGCACAGCTACTCTGACGATTACAAAAATTGGCTTCTTTGTTCCCGTCGACTGATTACATTTCACTTTGGAACATTCCCCACCAAATTGCCTCTTTGCCAATCTTTAGAAAAAATCTAGATGTAAATGGAGATTTAATTGAGATTTAATTTTATGGACGACTAATGGAGAGGCAATTTTGTATTTATTAGTTAAGAACTACGCGAAATCTTTTGAGGCTCAGCAAGAAAGTATGGAAATAGATAATGTGTTGATGCTTCCTGGACTAAGGAGACTCTTTGAAAGGTCTCAAGTCTTCGGGCTTTCTTACTATTATCCTATTGTTTTTCTCTCATGCAATTGGTTCTTACTCCACTGGATAAAGAGAAAGAAAGAATGGAAGAAAGAGAGAGAGAGAGAGAGAGAGAGAGAGAGAGAGAAAGAAAGAGAGAGAGAAAGTTGACAACAGGGACCGAGAGAGAAGTGAGTCACGACGTTGGAACGAAGTTCGCCATGAAGATGTCTCTTACAAGAAAGCTCCCCTAAAAGATACGGGAATTGTCAGCCTTCCCTTAACTATCCTTACTTATTTATTTTTGGAGTCAGATAGTATCGAGCGATCAGTAATACTTTTTGTCAACACCTATCATTATTCTCCTTATTTCCTGATTCAGCAGGAAAATAGAGTACATAGTAATGAGCCTGTTGAGGAAATCTCGAGATTATGCCATACGAAGCCACGTATTTGGAATTGCCAAAGACGTACAAATATTTTCATTCTTCCTCAGTCATCTTTCCCCAATTCTTTCATCACTCTTAACTTAATTTTTCGTTCTTTTCCCAGAGCAAATATACTGATTTCCTTAAACAAATAATATTTCCCTCAGTAATAAGTAACGGTCATTTATTCCCGTATATATTTAACTATTTTCGCCCTTTATTAACACCACCACCTAACGTCCTTCGCACTTGCCATTCTCTCCCTCGTTTCCTGATATATATTATAATGAACATTGTATTGTATCACTTCAAAATTAATTAGTGATTTTAAATCACTAATTAATTATTATTTCATCCTCACCTTAATAATATCCATATATTTCACTGAAAAAGGAAAATTTCGCTTCTCTAGTAGTGATTCAAAGTTGCGATAATTGTTCGTATATGTGACATTAAGCTCGTATTCTTTTATGATTGAAGTTTATTAATTATGATTTTCTGACTTACAATTTAGCGAAATTACCTCGAATGTTTCTTCTATTCCGCTTACCTACTCTCCTTTTTCGTATTTCGTTTCTCTCTCTTAATTCTATTGTTTAATTATTCCAATGCTTTTATAACCCAATGCAAATGGAAGCCGATGTGAAGACAATGGCTCTCTATTTTCCTTTCGAGTCTCGATTCCCTCCAAGTTGCTCTAAATTCGGCATTTGAAGCCGGGCGCCTTTTGCCTCATTTGCTGCATTTTGTGAATACTCAAAATGTGCGTTCTACGCCTTCAAAATCAAAATGAATCCGTTCACTTAATTTATTTTTATTAGAAATTCGAAATTTCTGGTAATTACTAACGGTATTCATTTTTCAGAGATATCTTCTAGACTACACGAAAAGGTAACCCTTTTATTTTAAAACTTTTGCAAAGTTCTTGTGTTTTTAATCATGTTTTCCTGTATATACCTCATTTTCAAGTCATTCCCCATCAAATTTCCTTTTCTTTTACTAAGAATATACTAGGAACGCTCTAGTTAGTTTTCAGCAGGTTAATCGTCTCCTCTGCCTTTTCTATTTGCTCCTGTTTTATTTTTTTTCTCTTTTGGTCTGTTGGGCTTGAGTCGAGACGTCTCCTGTTTACTTTCTTGTGTCAAATAAGTTCCTTTGTATTCAAAACAGAATCGTCGATCACGGCTAAATACCTTTCTAATAATTAACAACTGGATTTACGAGGGTTTGGGTATTATTATTAGTATGTATATAAGATAAAAGAATACAAGCTAAAGACCATGCTTGTTTCCTTCAAAGCAGTTTTAGGTAGTAAAGGTGATGTTAAACGAATGGAGAAATTACAGCGAAGAAGAGAAGAAAATTAAAAACTTTAAGTCATTAAAATTGAAAACCAGTGACACGAAAAGAATTACCCAAAACTATCATTTATGAACGATATGAAAGCTTTGGTTATTTTTTAGCTTTTTTCAACAACCACGAAATAATTGAGTAGAGACAAGCATTGTAAAAAGTATTCTAAAATCTTACTGTAAAACAGAATGGAGATATATAGGCAAACACTGCTAATTTTTATTTCTTGAGTTTAATAATTAAATTAAAATTTTGTAAAAAATAAACGAGTTATTTCTTCGTAGGTTAACTTTCCAAACTTAAAAAAAATAAATGATAACCACTAGCATTAGAATAAATTCGAATGTGACTAAGGCAACTGGTAATAATCTCACTGAACTCGATCATACATAATGAAATAACACAAAAATACAATGAACAAATAATAAATTCCTCAACATTATCTAAGTTAATTTGGTATTACATAACGATCCTTTCTCCTTTTTCAGTCATCTAAACTCTTCCTATTTTGCCTATATGCTAGGGGAGAAAATCATGCTTCAAAGAAATCTCTAATACTTATCATCAAACGAAAAGTCTTGGCTGTAAACCCAACTGGAAATTCTCGAAATAAATTTATCTCCCTTGCATCAAAACCCCAAAATATCAGGGAGTCAGCTAAACCCCTAAGCCTGGACCAAAAAAAGAACCGTACGAATCAGCAAAGAAACTTTATGGCAGCCAAATGGGCCTCCAATTCTTCTTTTCGCTTTGATGTGATGGGAAACTTGTGAAATGACAAGTCTTTGAAGACCAGTCTTTTTACGTTATCATGATTCGTTGCTCCTGACAAAAGAGAGACAGAGAAGTTAAAATACACGACACTAATTTTAATTAAATAAATCTTCAAGTTTTATCTCAACCAAAGGAAATGTTAGGATGAAAATAAGAAAAATTCCTTTACTAATTGCGAAGAGTTATTAAGAGTTGTAAAAGACTAATTAGTTATAAGTCCTTTTGTGCTTATCAAGTAATCTATTTATTTATAAATTCATACTAGGGAATAAATTGACAGACAAATAGAAAACTCTCGCTCAATTAAACAAATATCAGTAGATAAATAAAAATATGTAAATTAGAGGATGGAGGGAAGCGGTTGAGCAACTCTAGTAAAAAGTCAAAATTCGTCCAAATTTTAGTTTAATTGATAATGGTTCCCAAAATTGAACGTTACCGATAATTTTAAAAGGGATTTTCTTGAGGTTCGCCGTCACACTAGTTCCTTTCAAGCAAGTTCAATTGGAAGACATTTTAGCTCATCAAAGGAATAGAGGAAAAGATAAAGAAAGAAGAAGGTTTCCAACTGTTAGTAAAAATCTACTTCTACTTGGCCCAAATGTATTCCAGGTATGGAAATATTTCTCTACTTTGGTGAAATAATTTAGATGTCTTACAAAAATAAGTCTGTTTCAGAAAATAGGAAATTACAAACGACAACTCATTTTACTTTGCTAAGTCTGGGAAATCTAAACTACTTTCGAATCTGGATTTTTGGCTTTGCATTAAAATACTTTCTGAAAAGTTAATTCACTCGTGAAATAAACCTTTGGGGAGGAAACTCCCTAAAGGATAGAATTTCGAGCGAGGAAAATTATTCCTGAATAAAACAGCATCAGATTTACATGGTCTGAAGACCTTTGTATTTGAGGTATTTAAAAAGAGAGAGAAAACCAAGGAGGGCATTTCCGCAGAAATCGTCTGCAACGAGAGGTAACCTTATATGGAAAAGAGAGGGCGTTTTGGGGCCGAGAGGGAAAGTGGATCCGCCCCTACAGGATTCCTTCGTGAGCTCTTCTTCGGACAATCTTGGCGTTTTCTTAGAGGGAAATTTTTTTCTACCTTAAAATAATATGAGGCAAATCCTCAAGACTTTTCTGATTTAAAGAAATAATTATTAAAATAAAAGAAAGTTCTTGGAATCGGGCCCTCTTCGGTAATACATCGTTATCGACAACCCCACAGTCTACATAGGGGTGCCCTATGTAGACCGTTACACATAGAACCAGAAAGAAAGTCACGCCCTCCCATCCAGTGCCCCAGCAGTCTCGAATTTGATTAACACTACCTGAGTTTTAATCCTTTTAAACATTTATATTTGACCTTTTTGATCTTTTTGACCCTCTTTTCCCAAGTTCCTTTACAAGCTATTTCTCACCCGTTTTTCTTGGCCAGCGGCAAATAACGCAGGCTAGTCGCTAACAAACAAGCTTTCGTCGTCATCACAGGTCAAGTTCGAGACGGGGTACGGGGTAGTTTACTCCTCCCTCTGGGCTCCGGGTGGGATCTTTTTTACCATACCTCCATTCATCACACTCGCACTTTCTCCTTCTACCCACAATGGCTTGCATGATGATCTACGGATACAGATTGTCCAGGAACTTCCACTTTCTTTACAAATCTCTTCTTATAATCTTTCACGTGATACAACTTTGTTGCACAGGATCAGATAACCTCTTCCACTTATCTAAGATTGAGAATAAAACATCGTTACTCCCCTGTTGTATCTCTCTCTTATTATATCTTTCACTCGTATCTTCTTTCAATCACTCATCTTCCTTTTCTTACATTGAGACAATAATGGTTGTCCTCTTTTAAGGGAAGTCGGAGCATGTTCGTACTTCCGATCCTATTTTATAGAACCATTATTGTTAATGATATTCTTGTCTCGACCATTTCACATTATTTCAACTCATATTTAACCCCTTTTCTCCCTTTAATTCTCTTTTATCATTACTACATTCCCTACCATAGAACATTTTTGATTTGAGTAATTGGCTACAATCCTAAAACAATCTTTATCCTCTCCCCCTCCCCATACCTACTTACCATTCACTTCATTTTTAATTTGTCTATTTCCCTAACAATACCCTTGGCGTACACTTGATCTTGTCCTTAACGTTTCATATCTTATCCCTGTAGCCTAGAAAGTTTCGACCATTTTATTATTCAGTCCTGTCTATCTTTTTCTCTGCAATCACATATTGACATATCCCCTGGCACCATGTCTCGTCATCATCGGTTTCCAACATTGACCAAAATGATATCCCTGGAAATTCCTTTCTTACAAAGGATCAACAATTATTTGTAGAATTTTTGTAATGATGGGATTGGCATTTGTTAGGAAACGATCCAATTCATAACGGGCACAATTATGTAATATTTGACAATGATGAAAGCAGATGTTCTAAAATGAAAATATTGAGTGAATATGTAACCAAATATCAGAGAATTTGCTTCCATTAAATCGGAAAGGAGGAGAAAGTCTTGGTGTATATATATAAATTACAGGATCAGCACTTATATCAATTATTTAAAATTTCATGAACTCTCAATTCGTTTATTCATGCAAAATTGATTGACTTGTTTAGATTACATTGATATGCAACATGCAGAAAGAATTTCAACCATATCTTGTGCTATTAACGAGAAGGAGCTATATTATAATCGAGAACCTCGCTCCCTCAACCGCCAATTAGTTTTATCGGATAAGATTTATATGAAAGAGCTAATAGAAATAGTAATTTTGAATTCAGCCACGAGTGTACCATTAACTTTCTCGAGGTATTTGGTTGCACGCAGTCCCCATTTCATTATATCTCAGAGTCTGGGCGGCCTTTGAAGAACTTGAAACATGATGCACGTGTCTTCAAATCCCATTGTTTTATCTTCATGTACTTAATCCAAATATCACCTTGAAAAGGTTTATTGCTATAGGTTTGAAGATACCCGGCATGTAATATTTGATTATTTTATTATATCGTACATTATGTGGTCATTATGTTTTAAACTCTAATCCAAATCTACTCTCTGCCTTTTTGCATGACGCTTATAGTGGGCTGAAGAATCATCTCTTGCGAATGCCTAGCAATAATATGCAAGCATAGTTGTGTTCCATTTACCCTGGTACCGATTTTTTATGATTGAGCTAGCTTGATGAAACCTTTCACCAACTTTGTCACTAAGTACCACACAGTTTGCTGGCAAAAAGGTTGAAATGTTAGTCAAAAAGTAGATTTTGAGTGACATTTTACATATTATTGTCTTGTAAATTTGATGAGGTTTCCACAAATTCTTCAAAGTTTCCTTCCCTTCTGTTTCCGAGAAATCCCTTCGCCAATAACTGGAATGCCTCCCAAGCAGCTTTTTCCTCCCCATGAATGGCTAATACAAAGTCACCATATTTAACAAGCTTTCTAATCTGACGACCAAGGAAAACTCACTCTTTTCTCCTACCGTGAGGGGAATTTTGATGATAAATACTTGAATCCATCACCAGATTTTGTCCATAACTCTTACAAAGTTTTTCATGAGCCCCAGTTTTCTGTGTAATGGTGGTAATACAATTTTGTTTGGTTCAGTTAGAGGTGGATGTTGAACGTTTTTCATCCCATGCTACAATGATTGACGAGGTGGCCAGTCTCTACTGATATAGTGGGCACCCCGTTGCACGGCCTTCCCATTCACACAGAAAGCATCAGCACTTGGTGTATCGTCCCTGCAAACCCATCACATGAGCGACAACCCTAAGTCACCACAGAGCTGCCAGTAATGCTCATAATAATTTATGCATTGCAACATATGCTTTATATTCTGATAGGTTTTATTCATATCTAGTGTATAGCCCACAGTAATTGATGTGTTACTGTTGCTGATGTGCAGCAAGACACCTTGTAGACTCTCTTTTGAAGAACGGCCTCTAATGTCTAGGTTCGTATTCGATGCTAATTGCCTTCATTAGGCCATTAATTTTGCTGAAGGCCACTAAATCATATTTTATCACAAGGAAATCGTTGAACTACTGCTGACGGTCCGAATTATAAAATTTTTTATATCATCTGCTAGAAGATTCCACTGTTGAGTACAAGAGCCTAGCAGCTCTGCCTTATTCTTAGGAAGTTTCAGATCCCTGACAAGGTCAGGGAGTTCGCCTTGTGTTATGAAATGTGGCCTAGAGGACTGTGCTGCATCAAAATTTGGATTACTCTGTAATCTAGCACTGTCATCCTTTTCTAGTTCCTCCTCACCACTTTCTTTATTTGACTCGAATGATACCGAATTTGGTACATCAGGAACAGGTAGACTTTCATGCGGAACTGGGCGAATATCTGATGGAATGCTTGGATATTCAATGGTCTTCTTTTTCTCCTTTTGTACTGGAGATACCATGCAGAAATAACAATTGTTGGTGTGGTCTGTTGGATCCCGCCACGTCAATGGCACAGCAAAAGGTATTCGTTTTATCTTCTTGTTTAACCATTGGCGAAGGTTAGTACCAAAAGTGTTGCAGCTTATATGAGGAACATTCTATTGGTATCGGGACGGCGAGAAAGAATTGAGGAAATTTTTCATATTTTATGAAGCCTCTTTACTGGTCTACTGTAACAACTTTGCTAACCTGCTCAAGTTAATGGGCCTAAGGTATGATGCCGGAATGGAGATTTATCATTGACCCATGTACCAGAAGTCTCAAGGCACTCCTTCTTAATAAGGGTAATAGGTTTTTATCGATCCTTTTCTGGACACTCAGATGCAGTGAAAGAAACTTGCAACAGCATGGACTGTCTCTTGTCTGCTCTCAATGACCAGAAACATCGTAAATGGTTGATTTGTGTTGATCTTAAAGTTGTTGGATTCATTCTAGGCCTTAAAGGTGGGTACACAAACTATCCATGCTTGATGTGCTTGTGTGACACTTGGGCTGACGACCAGCGTTATGTCAGACAAGAGTGGCTGTCAAGGAAAGGATACGAACAAGGTTCTCAACGTTCTGTCTCACTCTCAGTTTAAATTGAGTAAGATATTGCTTCTACCCCTGCACATCAAACTTGGTTTAAAGAAAATGTTTGTCAAGGCAATGGAAAGGGAAGGTAGAACATTTGTTTTCCTCCGTCACAGGTTTCCTCGAGTCAACATAGAAAAACAAAAATAGGAGAGCTCATGAAGGACACCATTTTTAATGAAGCATTGAATCCTGCTGAACTCTCTGCCTGATTATCCCTTAATCCAGTCATTGCAAACCTCCTGGCAACCACAGAAGTCTTCAGTATGAGAAGGCGGCTTATGAGTTAATGGAAACTTTCCGCAACATGGTACGCTCATGTCGGTCAAAATAATCTTCCTTTGGTCCCACCTGGACTATTTTCCAGAGAATTGTGGAGAATTCATTGAATGTGAAGAACAAAGTGAGCGCTTTCCCTAAGATATCCCTGTGATGGAAGAATGCTACCAGGGGTGTTGTGATGTCACTTTTCTGGCTGAATACTCCTGGTGCCTGGAAAGGGATTTGTCTTTGCTAGGCAGAATTGGAATTCCCTGGAGATCTTTCATCAATTATTAGCTTGTTTTTGTATGTTGTAATCTTCTTTGTATCAATTAGAACATTCTTTAAACCTTATGTGCATAAGTCACTTCAAAATTTACTATTGTTTGTATATTCGCCTACAAAAAGATCGGAATTTAGGAATTTCCGGCATGTGCTCATATCTCAACAACTTAATCTGATTATATAAAAAGAGCGTGGGTTTTGGATTCAGCGTGTAAAACTGGCCTCAAATCAGGTATTATGCGTTACACCTTGAGAACAACGCAGACTAGTGATAATTGAATCCTAAAATGGCTATTCAAGGGGATGATCATGTGCAACTGATTTGTTTGATTTTGTTCAAGAAATATTTGAATAAACAGGGCCACCTATGCCCATTAATTTAAGTTTATATAACAAAGCTTTATGATCAACTCTATCAAAGGCAAAACTGAAGTCCAGTGATACTAACCTGGCTTCAGACCATGTATCAAAGTTAGATTGCAACTGGTGGACCAAAAAGACAAGGCATCACAGGTCCCTTTCTAAATCCAACTTAAGTAGAAAGTAGTAAAGATTCTTTTATCATGAACTTATTAAGACGTCTAGCCAATGATTTTTCAAAAATCTTGAATACAACAGGAGTTATTGAGATATGAGATAGGCCTATATTCAGATGGTAAATGCGAAGCTGAGTCTCCTTTAGGAATAGCGGTTACATTGGCAACTTTTCAACAAAGCGCCTCTTTACCAGCACGAATAACATGTCTAAATAGGAATGCCAATTTAGGGGGCAATATTGCAGCATTGCTTTTGAAAAATAAAGTAAATATACCAGTAGGATCCGTACCACCATAAACATCCAAGTCTAACATATAGCTTTTAAGTTCTGATGATCTAAAGGCAAACGAAGACAAAATTGGAGTAGGAAAGCAAGTAGGAGGGAGCTCAAGATCCCGGTGACATTGCTTCCTTTGGAACAAAGATGAGAGAAGATCATTTTTCTTTATTGGGGTATATATAGGAACACCATTCTCATTGTGAAGAGGTGGAAGAGATGAGTCTTCTCCTTAAATGAAGGACTCTAGAGTGGACCACCATTTCTGTATTTAATTGATGCCCGTTCATTGAAGTCTGCTTGGGCCTCATCATATATACCTTGGGCTTCAGATCTTAATTTTAAATAATTCAGCCAATTATCAGGTATTTTGTTTCTAGACCACTGATGATAAGCAGCTTGGTTACGATTTAAAGCATCTCGACAAGCATCATTCAGCCAAACTTTGTCCTGCGACCTCTTTTTAATTACTTTTGAAGAGATTCTCCTTGATATAATTTGCACAAGAGTATCATTTGATGCAATATCAGGATCAATCGATTTAAAGACATCACCCCATGCTACACCATTTAAATCATTGGCTATATTATTCCAGTTAGCACGGGACTTAAGATAAATCCTTCTTGAGGTAGTAAACTTAGGAACATTAAAATTAGTCATTAAATTGAAAATGACAACAGAATGATTCGAATGACCAATTGGTGGCAAGATATTTACCTCAACAACATCTGGCATATCAGAAAGTAGTAAATCCAAACAATTGCCAGAGTTATGAGTTGTGACAAGGACAAGTTGAATACATCCCGATAAATTGTAGAAGTCACAGGCAGCATGACCATGTCTGTTGGTTGGTGAAACAGAGTTTAGCCATTGCTGGTGATGTGCATTTAAATCTCTCACAAAAACAAAACAAGATTTATTATCTTATTCCTGAATCAAAGCCATTTTAGTTAGACAATAATCAGAAATATTATCGTCAAGTTCAAGTTTACTATATAAACTAAATATATAGGAGTTGTTCAGATGACTGGTAATCCTAACAACTTGAATTTCATGACACCCTCACATAAGGTCAGCGAGTAAAGTGTCATTGTAACCCTTTCGTATGTAAGCAACTAAGCCACGTGCTCTTGGGAAGGCATTTTGACGAATCAGATAAGGATTCCTAGGATTTGGCAATAGGATTTCAGTGATATTTCTTGACTGGGTGACTAAGGTTTCAGCACACAAAATAATATCATATTTAAATGATACAACCGTTAGATCATTTAAGTTCCCATACAAGCCTCTGATATTACAAAATAATATCGAGCTTTTTTTGAACATGGATGGACAGGGTTCAACTTAATGTCACCACATAATAACAAAAGAAGAAATGAATGCATTAAATAATTTAAATTATTAAAGTTAAAAAGTTAGCAAGGCTACAAGTTAAATTAGTAATTAAAGAAATATTTAAAAAACAAGAACCAGCAAATTTGAGAATTAGAAAAACCATACATAGATATAAGACCCGGAATTAAACGGTCAACTTGGCGAAGCCGGTACACGAAGTAAGGCACTTATGGTTTAGGTACCGCACTGATTTGCATGAACAGGGAACCCAGAAGTAACGATGGGAGAAACGCACCAGGACAAGTCCCACCCCTCAGCCTGTCTGCACATCTTGGGAAGAAAGAAGAGAAGATGTAAGATTGGATCGTGCCCTACAATGCTAGGAAATGGGAAAGTTGTGGAATGTCAAGCACATGTCTATGGCACCAACTCTAAATATCCATTTCATGGGAGCCGTTGACAGCGCATATGATGTTCTTCCGCCTTAACGACTAACCAAAGCCCTATTAAGAAGGACACTCATACGCTCAATCCAGGTAATTAACCGGTGCTGTCCTAATGAGGTCTTTGGGGACATTTCATTTAATCCAGGGTTCACGTACACCCTCTCAAGAAAACTCATCCGCCAAGAAACCGTTGGTCTTTTAGGTCTGCTAAAATATCAGCCAAAATGGGATCATAGGTTCAATTGTTTCATATGCAGAGTCTTGAAGTTTGGACCTTCCTTCACATTCCGGTAAGCTATTAGGCTAAGGAAACGCCTGTTTTTTAGTGGGAAGCTGGAAAACAGTAATAAATGTAAAGAGTATCTAACAAAGGAAGTTTTATTGAGATATTCATGAGATAGCCCCGTTGATACCAACTTGGAGGTTCGGAGATATCAACTGTGTCCTCACAGAGCTCCCTCAGCTCCATACTTAATGCCATTGTGAAGTTTAACTTGTGGGTTGTTTTCTAGATTCTGATTGAGTTTATTGAAAATTATAGATAATTATTGCAGTCAATATTTACAATGATGTCGCTTGTTTAAAAAATACTTCAATTAGTTTTCCATCCCACTCGTCCTGAGAAGTTGGCCTCCAACTTCCCCCCACTTCTATTTTCCATCTCTGTCAGGACCAGAGTTGAGTCAAGGTCACTCGTACTGTTTAAACTATTTGCGGTGTTATAATTTTTATTTGCATTAATTTAATTTTTCACCATTTTTAGTGCTATCCACTTATGATCCATGTGTCCAAAATTTATAGCCCGCTATCATAATGATCTATTGTTCGTCCCCCTTTACTTGCACTTTATTATATTTGATCATCAGAAAATCCTTATTTTAAATCTTGAACTTACGCTCCATTCGAGGATTAGAATTATGCCTTTTTGTACTGTTGAAACTGATGACCATTTATTACCAGCAGGTTACTTAAACTCTTAAATATATTTAATTTGATAATGTACACACCCACATTTTGTATTTGTTTATATCAGTTTGTCAGGAAAGTTCTTAGCGTTTCTGAACCATGGAAATATAGAATTTATTCCTATTAAAAAAAAATATTCAGCCAATTTCCCTCTATTTTTGTTAACAAATTCATTCTAGTCAACAGGTTCATCACTCTATTAGAACTGGGTTGTCTTGCAGGAAAAGAAGATATTCAGATAGTTTTTCACAACTTCTAAATTAATAAAAGATTTTCCTCTCAAGAAATTTTGCCGAAACCTAAATTGATGAAAGTCAGATGGTGCTTTGTCAGATAGTCCAGTAGATGGGATAAACACTTACCCAAGCTCATGTATTTTTATGTGGCTAACCAAACACGCATGACGACTCACTTTATCTTGTTGGAACAGAACACACCGCCTTTCCTGTTAGTTAATTCTGTGATCATCACGTGAATTTATTAATGTAATTTCTTCAAATCCCATCTGACACAAAACGTAACCTTTTTGCATGAATATCCCGGTTCGGTAGCGGTTTTGATGTAATTCTTACACAAACTCAATGATCGGCAAAGCACTGTATTATTGTAGAAAATCCATTTCTATCTATAATAACGATTCTATTAAATAAAGTTCGGTTAAGTTAGATTTCAAGAGAATATGGAAGTTGGAATATCGTTCCATGCAGTTTTTTTCCGAGAGGTTGTAAAAAACCATTACATCATAGCGGGAAATGTAGCCAAGTTTTACTAAGTGTTCAGCAACCGTAATTTATCGATTTTACAAAATCTCGGAAAACCCCATAAAAATTACCAATGGATTTAAACCTATCTTCAGCGTTGTCATCCTTTATAACGAAAATAAATATTGCTTGCACAAAATGCATCTTTTGGCTATGCAAATTTGACCTTTATAAGGGTTAAACAAAAAAGAGGTTTACTGATTTTTTTTATGTGAGGCGTAGCCAAGTAATTTTCCTCGCTGCAAGTTGTGCCAATATATCAGTCGTCCATAGCTTGCAGATAAAATACGAAAAATTTAAAGACACAACTGTCGAAATCGATCAGAGCTTTGAAGACGCCCTACTATATAAAGCCAGGTGAAGATGTGATCCGTGTGAAGTACAAAAATTTAGTGCACAATAAATAAATATATTTTAAAAGCGTCCTGTACCTTTTGATCACGAACCATTTTAAAGAATTTTTGTGAACTTTCACTAAAGACAATCGTTAAATGGAGGTTAATTCTTAAACATTCACACTAAGGAGACACGCATTGCAGAATAGGAAAATAATGATATTGGACATTGGATATATTAAGTTGTGAAAGGAAAATATATACACACATATAAGATTGCAATTGCACCCATGTATGTATATATATCTAATAGTAGAAGATGGATAGATAGGGATATATTTCCCTAATGAAATGGATAGAAGGGTAGAAAATCCCTGGTGATAGGGAATCGCAGGCGTTTATCTGAGATTGGTGTTCTCATTGTTTTTGGTTTTATATTCATGTTCTTTTGCGTACTCTTTTTCTGCTTTTTTTGTTTGGGTTGTTCTTGGTTTGTGATGGTTTTGCATGTTCGTTTGTGTTGCTCCTGGTTTGTAATGTTATTGCTTGAGTTTTCATTTTGTTTCATGTAGATTATGGTGGTTCCTTGCGGCGTTCAAACCTTTGTAGGTGTTTTCTGTATCTTTTGTGTTTCTCTCTTTGTTAGTTTATGTTTTTTTAGTGTTCTTCTTATTGTCTATTCTTTGTGTAGTTTATTGTTTATCGTTGTTGCATATGCTTAGTCTTTTTTGTAGATTGGTTCTTCTTGTCTTTCGGTTTGTGCTTTACTACTGATGGAGTCTAGACTTCTTCTGTGTATGTCTTCCAACGGGATGTCAATGTGTCTCTGTCTGGTTTCGTCCGTCATATGTCGTAGGACTTTCTCCCAGATTTTTTGGGCTCTAATTTGCAGCTCCAAGTCAATTAGAGTCATCTGGATCATGTGATGTAGATCTCTCTGCCTCCTTCTTTCTCCCCAACTGGTGTTCATTATTTAGAGCTCTCCTTTGTTTTGTAACCTTTGGAGGAGTAGCAATTTATTATTAGAACTAGTGTTGATAGGTATAGGTGGATACAGCAGCTTTGATCTAATGAGTGCGTTGCATATCTTCTTTTTGTTGGTCATGTTCAGGTTTTGGAACCTGAATAGCTTGGAGAGCTCGACCTTCGCTCGCGCTGCTGCCTGAGCAACGTGGCTACCATATCCATTTTTACCTATCTTTAGTCCTAGTTCTGTCTTATCAGTGCTGTATGCAATGCGGGCGTCATCAGTTTCGATATGAGCCCGTTTCCTATAGAAGAATGGTATCACCTTAAATTTCTGGGTGTTAGTGGCGATTTTTCATCTTCTCTCAAACCTGTTGATATGGTTGATTTCTCTGGCGGTGATTTGTGCCATAAGTTCGGGACATTTGAAGGGGGCAGTCATGATCTGAGAGATGTCGTCAGCAAACTGGACGTACAGCGAGTCTTTCCTGACCGAATCGGGTAGATCGAGGGTATATATATTGTATAGGAAGGGGCTTAGACACCCTACTTGCGGTACGCTTGCAGTTAGCTAGAAGTCTGGTCCCGTGTGGTCGTATATTTGTATATGCGCTATCCTACTCCTGGGTTTAGTCCAGGTCTTAGTATTTTGTACTAAAGCCCAGTCCTCCATACTTTGCCAAATGCCTTTTTAACGTCTATGAGCACTAGGTCAGCATACCTTTTTTGGCCTAACGATGCCTTATCTTCACACGGGGCCAATTTTTTTAGTCGTATTGTGTTAAGAAACTTTATACAGATATTTACAATATTTTTAGGTCAAATTTGTATTAAAATGTTAATGATAAATTTACAATTACAGAAAAAATATTTTATTTATTCAATTAAATGTCCGATTTTACTTAATGATTCAAATAATTTCAACAGGGTGAAGAGAGTGTAATTCATACCTCACTTTACATAATTTTCGATTTGTGTCTATGTAAAATTATTCGTATTTACTATGTAACAAGCGGAGAAACCTGAATTTATATACACAGTAATGAATTAATGAAGAATCATTTTGTATACCATAAAAGAAATGAGCAATTATTTATCTGTGAGATTCAAACCCGTTCAGAGAAGGTAACCAGGTATCGGGTCGAATGTTTTTTCCAAATTAACGTCAACTTACAAATATTCGAATATCAGTTTTCGGCATCAAAACTCTCTAAATTTATATGGAAACATATTCTTCAGTGAATACTAAAAATTAAATTACATTTGGTTTTTACAATTAATGTCGATATTTTATTCGAAAGATAAAGGAGATAAAAACAAAGTTAAAGTGTGCAATCTCATATTTACAAGAAAACTCAAGCGAGATTGTGTTAGGATGAATATATATCTTTTACGAAGCAAAAATACTCAATTCAATTTAACCGGGTAATTATAAACATTTTCTGGTATAATGGAAACAACTTTCTCTGAACCACAAATTTATTCACAAATCTTAATTCCAAATTTATTCCTTCATATTCTAGTCATTTAACCACGTCCATATAATTCATGCGAAGAAATTTGTTAGTGGGAGGGAGGAACAAGGGAGGAGGGGAGTGCTTACATTGAGGGGGAAAGGAAAAGGTAAGATTAAAGAAGACCGGCGATCATTGAAATTTGAGACAGACTCAGGGGATGGAGGGAATTTATTTTAATTGAGAAAGTAAAGGTTTTTATTTCCTCACTGTCGGGGCTCGAGCCCGTGCCTCGAAATTAGAACTCCAATGACCTATCCACTAGTTTAGTTGGGTCTCGGTGATGATTGGGAGTTTTTGTGGGGGGGTGAGGTGCGAATGAATCGGAACGAAGAAGAATCATTAGAAAAAATAAGTATTTATTTAAATTTCATAGTTGCCATATCCTAAAAGAACCAGATAGGTCAGTAAATTTGGAGTGTATATGTGTGCAAGAACTGTAAAGGAACAACATAATGAATTGAGGAATAACTTTTGGAAACGAGTCGGGCAAAACAAAAAATAGACATACATCCAAATGCTTATTACTATGACAAAGGAGAATGACAGGAGGATTTTTTTTAAGCGCTCATCTGGCGACTGCCTACAAATGCACAAGTCGACGCAATTATCTAACAGTCTAATGCTAGGTTAGATACCGTGGGAGACGGCAAAATGAGGCGGTTAAAAGCTTAGAAGGAGAAGAAAAATAAACTTACTCAAGGGATTCAACAGCGTGGGAAAGCATAAAGGAATCGTTTGGAGAAAAGATGAAAGTTGCTGAATGAATAACGGCGTTCGGACGCAGTAAGAACGCCTGTTGTGTGCCTGTCTGCTGACCAAGGCTTCGTAGTCTCCTTTCCAAAGGTAAATTTTACGTCTTACAACCTATACAGTGTTCACAGAGCACAAAGCAGTAGTCACAACGTCTACATCTTGATACCCGGCGCGAATCATCCTGGTACGGGTAACTTTTGTCCAATATTTAGATGGCTTCCAGTCCTCCAATTCTGCTAACTTTTCTCATCTAAAATTTTGCTCTATTCATCAATACGTCAATCGGTTTCTGACAAAAGGAGGCATTAAAAAGCGTCGAAGTTAGCCTGTATATATGATTATTAAGAACTACTCACTTCTTTATAAGTATCTGACCATGATATAAAATTTAGAAGTGTAACCGTAAAGGTAAATGAGAAAGAATAAATGTAAAAAAATAAAAGAAAAAAGATTTAAAGTAAGATGAAGAGACCCATATTTTTTATCTACCCTTCATATTCACCTCCAAACAAAAACCATCCTACTCTTTGCCCCCTAGTCACTTCTCCCTCCTCGCACATACTGGGTCAAACACCAAAGCGCTATCTCATTCTAACACAAGCAAAGGTCATCAGCAAACTATAACAAATATTGCAATTCCTTTTCCAGGTCTCTATTAATTTCACACATCTTTTAATTATTAGTAGTACTACATCTACAAAAAATACAAAATATCACATAACAAAGCAATGCCAAACTAATCGACATATATTTAACAGTTTGCTCTTTCTATCTTTCATCAGAATGTATGCTTTACTTCTAAGATCAATACTTTTTCACCATCTAGTACTCAATCACTCAATTCGTAGCGTGTTAAAAGTACTATGTCATTCTTAGTCATTGATAGGAAAGAATAATGACTTGCGGCTGGGTCTAGTCTTCCTCGAACAACTGAAACACTAGTTTTAGCGGACAGATGTTCTTCAGGCCGTCTCACTTCCTTCACCAGATCCTAGTAATCTTCATTTGTGATTTATGCAAGTCGACAAGGATAAAAAGGACGAGGAGAACTGTTTGAACCAAATGATCAGTCGTCTCCCTGGTATCTCTCCCAATTGGCTCCCTCTTTTTACAACTATGTTTGCGCTTCCATTTTGAAGGAGAATAATTACTGGCTACTTAAGACCAGGTGTCAGTTCAAAGCGGGTTTCGTTCACGTTACATCTAACATTAATAAGAACCGCCTGGTTCTGGCTTGCTTTCGCTTTCCAACTCTCAAAAAGGTCATGTTTTGGGTGAAGGTTCTTTTATTAAAGATCTTTGTGTCCATCAATCTTTTTTACCTAATTACCTGGGCTACCTTGTACTTTTTACTGAATCTCAAAAGGTATCATTTTTTACCCTTTCCGTTTGATTCGACATCGCTTCACACTTGATTCTTCCTCATGTTTTGTCATCTGCACACCAAACATTTTACCCGTACCAAGCACAATTATGGGGTTATATACGAGTATTTATACACTCATAACTCTCACAGGTTTTATACAATAAAAATACCGCTGCATAGTCATTGCCATGTTTATTTTAAGGCCTCATTGTCCTTGAATAACATTTTTGAATTAGAGAAAATTTCTTTCGGAGTCCAAGTCAAACATTCTCATTCAATTTAGATTCCTTTTGCATTTTCGTTTAACTGAAAATTTAAAAATTTAGTTTGACCCCACGAGAGGGTGAAATTCCCCCTGTACTGCGATGGGCTACCTCTGCAGAATCTTTTTTCGTATCTCCTTAGGCCTTATTTATCTTTTCGCAGTGCCCTCGTCAAATACACCCCTCCTGAAGTTTTCTTCTTTTCTCCCATTCTATTGTATCAACGAGTTGATTCTTTTGACTTTACAATCTTTTAGACATTTTCTCTCATTGTTTCATTATTTTCTCATAGACAAGGTTCTTCAATCTAAATCAAACTTGACGCCATTTATCTGCATAAATATCATACTATATCTATTTTCTTTCTCATTATATCTCTCTAAATTTTATCCATTAATAGAAGCCCCAGTTATTGATTAATTTCTTCCGTACTCCTTTACACTGCAGTGACTTTATGTCCTTTTCTTGGTTTTCAGTAAAAGGACTGCAAAGATTGAATAGAAAACTTAATTTTTTCCCGAGAAATTGCCTTAGTTGCTACTGTCAAGGTATGCCTGTGTAGACTAGCTAGGCGCACAGAGTCGTACACAAGCACGGGCAGACAGCTGACCAAAGGCCGTTTGAGATATGTTCTGGGGCGATTAATAGGGAGTGCGATTTGCGGTTGACCGGGTTTTGAGTAATGGCCTACAAAGTTGCAGTTCAAAGGATATATAAAGAACAAAACCCCCAAATATAATTTTAATATATATAATAAAAGAAGGCAATTTATATATATATATATACAAAAGGGGTGAACAAATTACTTAATGAAGGTAGTTAAATGAATTATAGTACGTACAATATCAAATCAGCAGGATTTCGCCTTTTTAACTTCCTATAACTTTTGCCTACCTCAAATTAATTCCCTTTTAGTTTTGCGTCCTCATTTGATCATTATTTTCAATCGATCGAGAGCCTATTTCAAATAGGCGATTATTGGGATTTTGGGCAACCATGCGTACATTATCCCCTGATGGCATTTCTCGGCAAAGCAAATTTAAACGTATTGACATCATGTTTCTTTTCTTCGTATCTGCCACCGATTTGCGGACGATCCAGAAGTTTAATACAATGGCACAGGAATCATTTATTTAATCCTAAATTTTATTAATATTATATGAAATATTTTTTAGGTCAATATTTAGTATCTGGTGTTATATAAATGAAAATCGTAGAATCATGTAATGTAGATAAGATTGTGATGCAAACTTTGAGCTTTGAAAATTTGTAGGATGAAATATAAACCTTTTAGTGTACTGGTTCATGTTTTTATGTTTGATATGAGGGATACTTGACTACTTGACTACATATATCTTAATCTTATATTCTCCTATGAGGGAAGATATTTGGTCTTTACTATTACATTTTTACTTCAGTCTTTCCTCTCTCATAATGCTATTTAATTATCATGAGCATGGCTAAAATTCGAGAGCCTGGAGAAAAGAGGTGCGGTTGGTATATAGTAAAATTAGTCTATCGACACTGCTTCAAGTGTCATGGCGCCGGGTATCGTCCTTATCAGGGAAATATCTTCAATAGAGTGGCCTCTAAGGCACTTGAAGAAATGTCATTTGTTAATTTATGGCTATATGTATATAAACCGCATCACTTGTCTCGAGTTTCTCAAATTTTATCTATCCCTTAAAAAATGTATTTAAAGAACACAATTATCGAAATAATTAGAAACATTTCCATGTTCTTTGAAAGCAGGAGGTATCCTATATAGGAATCAAGAGGATGAATTTCATTTTTGGAGTGTTGGAAAGGTAGTAACAGCATTACCCCTGAATATATTATTTGCTTTAATTACCTCTTTATTAATCAGGAAGCTGTATAGTTCTCAAAAGGTAAAATCAAGGGGTACTAGATATTCTTTAATTACTTTCTAATGAGGTCTCTTTTAGCACCAATGAATTGCGGAAGATCGCCTTAGATGAAGTGAGACAAGTTTCAGGCGAGAAAAGAGTGAAACTTTTATATATGTAACTTATGCTTCCTAATGAGTATTGAGGGCGAAGTTTGAAAATAAATAAATGTTTAGCATTAAATAAAAGTAAAATATTCCTTGCCCTTAAGTTTATATAAAAAAATAAGTAGCTGGTTAAAATGATAGATGCAAAATGATAGTCTAAATAGAGAAAAGATTTATTGAACCCCAATAGTCCTAATGCACCTTTCTTCCTTTTAACTATATCCTCTCGATGACCTACAGCGGAAACGCTCCATCTAGATAGGAATTCCTCTTACTCATTAATTAGGACAACAGGTGGGGCATCAATTGGAGTTATGGAGTAACACGATGCTATCTCCCTCGAACACATTTTGCTTCATATTTTATTGTGGTTTCATCTCTTTTCAATTTCACCTCTTGAAATATATGGTTCACATATACGTTAAAATGTATATAATGAATATAACTCTTTGAGAGTCAGATAGAATCCAACTTTTGATTAGGTTTTCTGATCATATGGACATATCAAAAACGATTTAATATACAATCAGTCCTTAGTATTGTGATTACGAAGTTAGCTAATGTAATCCTACAGTTTTTTAATTAATTGGTTTGCATCTTTTTTCATTATCATTATCCCAAACCTGTTTCGTCATTGGTCTCTCCTCCCAGGTTGAAAATTTCTTACTCGAGTAAAGTAAAATAAGGCTTAGAATAGTGGTGGCCGACCTTTGTAAGTTTCATTGATATAAAATAAAAGGATAATTAGAAAAGGATGCAAATTTGAAGATATTCTTTTATTGATTCTTTTTCCATTATTTTTAATGCAGAAAAATCGTAGAGAAAATATGAAGTCATTTCACAGAAAAAACTACATAATTTATTTGACAGAAATAAATCTTTACCATTGTGAGCAGAAGCCAACAAATCCAAACTATTTAAAGAAAAAATGTGGAACTTTTATTTTCATACCAATTATGGATACTGATGCTGCTGCATTAATACTGACAAGGTAGTTTTTAACACTTTGTGCAGCATGCGATAGATATATAAAGGTAGTTGGAGATACATTTATTATTTTGTGGGTGTGAACATTTGGATCGTGTGCTGGTAGGATCTCGTTGGCGTGCCAATGGTTACCCATACATACCCCAGATGAAGCAATCCTTAGTATTTCCTGACCATCAAGAGGGTTGAAGTCGGGATAATTAAATAAACGTGGAATTTATTCATGCTTTTTAAAGGACTCAGAATTGCAGCAAGATTTAGCGCCTTAGAATTTTCAAAAGAGAATGAATCTTTGATCAGATATTAAAAGACTTCGTTTCTTCTAGATCTTCTAAATGCTAAAGACAAATGGTGTGCACTTAATTTTTTCCAAAAAGAAACCTGCGATTTCGAAATTTAATCGAATCTATTCACCTTATCTTCAAAGTTCTTGATATCAATTTAGGGAAATTTACATGCTATAATAAACTTTGCTCGATCGTTTTAGTCCTAATATTTTCTAGTTAATGTTTTCTAAAAATTGAATAAATGAATTAATTTGATCCTCCGAATCTGTTGGTAATGAGGAACTACCTAAATTTCCTTTATGTAACAAGTTCTCATCCGAGCAATTTTGGTCCTCAGTTGGCTATTGTCAAAAGCTTGTGTTCAGTTGTTGGTCGCATATAACTGGTGCAAATCGGCAGGCCAAATAGGGAGGCAGGTGTCCAGTTGGGAAGTTTCTAGTGTTTTTATTTGTAATGGAAGGTAGGTAGGGCCATTCCTCGTTCGCATCGAGGTCGGTAACTCGCGCCCCATAAGGAAATTCACATATAGATCGGAATGACAATGAGTGGGAAGCATAAAGTCACCATTGGACGGCCCTCTTTGGTAGGAAGGTGGCCAGTAGGTATTCTTTATTTTTAATACAACTATATATGGTGTAGTCATTCGTGTAGATATGACTAGAAGCATAGAGGTTACTAGCACGTCATTAGTAGGGAGTGGAACTGATGAGTGATGAGCTATGAAGGCGGGAAGACTAATTATATACGCATACTGATTGTATATTTGCATGATGACGTGTGTGGTGCAACTTACCACTGAGGTGTGAGTATAAGTTTCAATGGGCGGCCAACTCGGTCGGAGATTCTTTGCTCATCGCTCTTTCAGATTTCAAATCCTTGACTTCAAAAGGCCAAAGCTGTATCCACAAAATTACTAAGAGCTCTGATATTTATGCTATTACTTTTTTCAGTAATAATAAGGTGCTTCTAATTTAATATGTACTATTAAAGTTCTCCCCATCTTTTTAGTGGCTTGAGAACACAGGTCCAACCTCAAAGAAACCAAACGCTTAATAGTCAAACATCTTTCATTCCATCTATTTTGTCTATTTACCTGCATTCAGTGAGCCACTCTTTAATTATGAAGGATCACAATAATAATAAGAGTTTGTAGCGAAATTCAAGAGGTATTTTAAACCTACTTTGCTTCCTCAAAAATAAATAATTGAATGGAAAATTGAGTCAGTAAGAAGTGTAATTTTTCATGTCTAGGATAAATGCCAACAAAAAATTATTGGTGAAGTTCAGCCACATTGACAATAACCAAAAGAGTATTTATACATGTCCAGTGTTAGCTAGTTACTTACTCTTGCTACAAGTGATTATTATACTTTTAAAACTACATATATTTCATTATGTCTTTAAAGCTATACTTAGCAGCTATCTAATTATTATTGACTAAGGGTTTGCAACCATACAGAATGAGATAATTTACAGTTAATTATAAGCTACCAAAAGAGATCGAACTATTGTATGAAAAAAGATAAGAGAATATAAAGAATAAATAATTCGACCTAATTAAAAGTTTAGAAATATAAATAACAGGTAAGAGATTAAAAAACAAAAAAATATTCAAAGAACAAAATATTTAAATTTAAACTTTGGAGGTGTTAAAAGACAAATTAAATTATTAGAGCTAATCACATTTAAAAATATTTGTGGTAAGTTTATAAAACATTTTTATTAATTAATATTAAATATCTCAAGTAAGAAAATGTAACTTTTAGTATCAACCGCCTACTAGGGGTAACACGCGAGGGAGAGGAGAAGAAAGGTTGAATTGTGTGGTATTTTTTTGGTTCACAGAGTGCCCCTACCTATAACTCTTCAAGGAACGCTCTATGTTATGCAGAGTATGGGTTGGCGTAGAACTGCAAGAAGATTTCATATTCTGTGAAAAATATAGGGGTTGTATGATAGGCCATGCAGCAGCAAGGACTACGTGATACTGAAAATAAGCGAGCAGATCCAAAATCGTCGAGAGATAGGTAGGGGCGAGTTGCAGTGTTTTCCCTATCATATGCCTTATTTAAATAATTGCACGTTTATTAAAAAGTAAAAATTCCAAACATAATTAAAAGTCTATTCTTTCATTAAATCTATAATTGCGCTCTCGTACTGTTCCGGTAGGAAGGAAATTTGTGTCCTTTTAGTATTGCTATTCGATTTAAGGTGTAAAATGATAAAAATGAGTTAAATGAATGATCTTTGTAACTATAATCTATTTGCTAATGTTGTCTTTGTAAAAATGAATATTTGAAACATTTTAAATTGTAGAACTACTTTTTGCCATAGTATAGAAGGGAATCATTGATGATCAGCATCAAATGGCCTGAAATGGGTTTTGCATCTAGGATCACAATAATGTGAACTCGTTATTGAATTTACAAAGACTGTTTACACTTCTGTAAAAAAAATCTTGTAGACGCCCAAAAGCTTGAAATGAACACAAAATTCACCTCTAATTAAGGCCACAGCTGAAGGAGCGGTGTGCCTCCAGTGAGCGGCTTGCTATTATAAAGACGCAGTTTTGGACTCTTCAGCGCCCACACGTTGAGAAAGAGTCCTTCGAACAATGTCTCAAGTCTAGAAGGGCTTTGTAGAAGCTGCATCTCTCCAAGAAGACCCTTACGGATAGGTTCAATTTGGTTGGAAATGTAAAGAATGGACTGTTGAAGAATGATGGGAGTGATATTCTGTGATTAAAGTAAACGTACCGTGTAAAGACGAATTTCACAAACGTTAGTTTAGATAAAAGATCGAGCATTTAGACCCGGTCTAAGACTCTTAGTAGTTATGACATCTCGATGCTCATAATGGAAGGATATAAAAAGAATTCCGCAAAAGAGAACAAATAAGTGAAGAGGCACTCGGTTAGCTTTCATGTTTAAAAGCGACATGTATCCATTCTTAAACGTCAACAAATTTAAATTGAGCCTTTTATCATTTATCGTATGTAGGTGTAACTCTGATATTGGAGACAAAAATCATCAGAACGGGGAACAACTGGGAGAGGTATAGAGCTAACCTGACGGTGAAACTTCCGGTGCGATCATTGAAGAAATACTTTCCTAAGGTAGGTCAATTGGACACGGAGCGTACTGCTAGTAGTTTTATGGTCATTATGACTAAAGTTTTAAAGTTAGCAGAAATCCAATAGTGCCCAACAGGTAGCTCACATAAATAACTTTATTTTCCACATAAATAACTTTGAAATATGTTTACCAATTAAGATTTATTGTCTAATTTTTGCAAAAAGTATTTTTGTAAGGATCGTCAACATGAAGGCCACAACTAAGATTAAACAATCTACTCCTACTAAATGATACGCAAATGTTATAAAGAGACATAAAAACTAGGTTAGAATTGTTATTTTACAACATTTTTTACATAGGTATAAAAAATAATATAAAAATTATAAATCTCTAATTTTTTAGAACTTATGAGACAAGTAATGCACAGCCCTTATTGTTTATCATTAAATAAATATATTAATAACTTCATTAGGCAATGTAAAATCCCATCTTACTGCAATAATGCAACGTAAAAAGTTTAAATATTTAAAATCCAATACAAAATAGCCTATAAAATGATAAATGCCCAAAAAAATAGATCGAAAATTAGCCTACATTATGGTAAATTAAGCATTTCTAGCCTATTAAGGAAACAGCCTCTTACTTAATACACTCAGCACAGCACTTTATTTAGTTAAATCTTGCATTTAACGTAAAATGATGTTACATAATAACACAAATAGCATTATTTAACAGTGATAAAATTGGTCAAATTTGCACTTTTATATCTTGTATTTTTATCCATTTTTTGGTCACTTTTTCACTTTTTAAACACAAAATAATGTTACGCATTTAAAATACAGTAGATTTAAAACGAAATCTTCTTTGGTAAAATTTTCTCGAATTTCCTAATTTTGTACGCGCTCCATTTTATTATGTAAACACAGAAATCCCCAGGCTGGTCACCGTTATGAACTCACATTCATTTTCCTTGAAGATGATTATATTAACCATGGAAACCAGAACCAACTGAATGACGCAAGATTCACGAACACTGTGGACTATAATGTAACTCGGAAATATTACATCAGACACGTAAAATATCAAAAACTTACCTAGCGGGAAGAAGAAAGAGGTGACGTCACATCCGACTCGTTTTCTATGGCAAAGGTAAACTGAATCAAACCTATTTTTTGGCATGAAATCCTTTTGCACGGTCCGTTTCCATGTACGGTCTGTGTCCACTTCACGCTACACAAATACGAGAGATATATATCATAATAAGAATAAAAGCTCTGACGCAGAATTAGCTGCAATGATAGCTAGAATAATCTTCGAAAGAAAGACAAACAATCCTAAAGGTAGCCCTTGAAGTTCGGAAACTCTGCAAAATTGTTACAAATATTTATAAATTTTAATATGAATTAGGTAAGAATGATAATAAAAAGTGTTTGTTTGTTTTTCAGCTTTTTCGGCTTTTTTGTACAATTATTCACATTAATAAGGTAGTCCTTCTCTATTGATCTTGTTCACACTTGCAACTGATGAGTGATGAGCTATAAAGGCGGGAAAACTAATTATATACGCATACTGATTGTATATTTGCATGATGACGTGTGTGGTGCTACTTACCACTGAGGTTTGAGTATCAGTTTCAATAGGCGGCCAACTCAGTCTGAGATTCTTTGCTCATCGCACTTTTGGATTTCAAATCCTTGACTTTAAAAAGCCAAAGCTGTATCCACAAAATTACTAAGAGCTCCGATATTTATGCTATTAACTTTGTTCAGTAATAATAAGGTGCTTCTCATTCAAAATGTACTATTAAAATTCCTTCCATCTTTTCAGTGACTTGAGAACACAGGTCCAACTCCAAACAAACCAAACACTTAATAGTCAAACATCTTTCATTCCATCTATTTTGTCTATTTCCCTGCATTCATTGAGCCACTCTTCTTATGAAAGATCACAATAATAATAAGAGTTGTAGCTAAATTCAAGAGGTATTTTAAACCTACTTTGCTTCCTCAAAATGAATTATTGAATGAAAAATTAAGTCAGTAAGAAGTGTAATTTTTCATGTCTAGGATAAATGCCAACAAAAAACTATTGGTGAAGTTTAGCCACATTGACAATTACCAAATGAGTATTTATACATGTCCAGTGTTAGCTAGTTACTTAAACTTGCTACAGGTGATTATTTTACTTTTTATGTCTTTAAAGCTATACTTAGCAGCTATCTAATTATTATTGACTAAGGGTTTGCAACCATACAGAATGAAATAATTTACAGTTAATTAAAGGGGGCGGGAAATGGTCACTTTCCCCCCCCCCCCCGCGTTCACTCGTGATGCAGTCCCAAGGCGGTTACCGCAACGACATCCGTCGAAGGCATCAGCGGGTCAGTGCTTAACCACAACGTGGCACAACCCGCTGCCATGAAAGACCCTAAAGGTCAAAAAGGTAAGATCTCCCCCAGGAGGGTGAGATCCAGTTTCACGTTGAACAAGAAATTGGAGACGGGTTTCTCCCAATCTCGATGGCTAATGAGGAGCCGATGTTTGACTTCGTGGGAAAGACCGTTTGGAAAAAGAACTCTCCTGGGGCCGTCCTCAAGCCCCTCTCCCCCTTACCACTCCCCCAGTGGGGGTGCGAGGTATAAATGAGGAACTCTGAGGAAAATCGAGGTAGTATACGTCAGGCCAGGTGACGAAGTCCTCGGATCCAAAACCGAGCTACCTAGACTGGATTGGTAGTATACGTCAGGCCAGGTGACGAAGTCCTCGGATCCAAAACCGAGCTACCTAGACTGGATTGGTAGTATACGTCAGGCCAGGTGACGAAGTCCTCGGATCCAAAACCGAGCTACCTAGACTGGATTGGTAGTATACGTCAGGCCAGGTGACGAATTCCTCGGATCCAAAACCGAGCTACCTAGACTGGATTGGTAGTATACGTCAGGCCAGGTGACGAAGTCCTCGGATCCAAAACCGAGCTACCTAGACTGGATTGGTAGTATACGTCAGGCTCTAGTTGACGAAGTCCTCGGATCCAAAACCGAGCTACCGAGACTAGAGAGGTAGTGTACTTGGCTCGCCAGACCAAGAAGTACCCTGCAAGAGAGGCAGGGCTACCTACCTTAAGGGGCTAAGAAAAAGCTCATCCTTGAGCTAAGTCCCTGGTTATCAAACCAAACGATAAGTGAACTTTGGTAAGTTCGACTTACTCTCGCCAGAGAGACTCCTCATATCCTGGTGCACCTTAAACACCAGGGGTATTTCTCGTCCTTGAGGTATTAAGAAAAGAAGAAGGAAAAGGCTCCCCTTCGAGCCCGTTATTCGGTGGCCACACCAAACTTTAAGTAACTTATTCTCGCCAGAGAAACCCCCCCTCCGTTATCCTCGCCTTTGAAGAAGACCCTCCCCGAGTTCAGTCCTCGTCCCTAAGGAAATAAGTAACGAAGGAGAAAAGCTCCTCCTCGAGCTCGTTACTCGGTGATCACACCGCACTCCAAGTTAACTTGATTTAAGAAACAAGTTTGACTCACTCTCGCCTAGAGAGACCACGACTGCCTAGGTGTTGCATAAAGCACCGTCTTGGTTCTCGTCCTTAAAGAACCCCTCCCCCCCGAAAGAACGTGTGGACCCCCCAGCTGCTACCCTCGCCAAGACGACCGTGGAATTCCGCCCATCTACACGCGTCAAGAGTAAATATTTCTGAGGCCCTTTAAACTCCACGAGTCCGTAAGCCTAATTTTTATATTATTGTTGTGTAGAGAAAACGTTAACCAAGTTTTGTGGGTAAACTAATTTAATTAATTTTTGTTTAGGATAATCTTCAGAGTATTGCTGTAATTAATGTTTAAATATTATGTATTCAATTGACAAAGGTAAAATATAAGTTTATTTGGGGATGAAAGTTCGTTTCTCTTATATATATCCTTACGTGTTTGATAACGGCTCTGTTCTTTAAGATATTCCGATATCAAAGTATATTAGACACACTTAGCACTCTTAGAGACTAGAACTAAAAGGAGGGGCATACTACGACACTAAATAAAAGTAGTGTCAGGTAAGTAGGGTTTTTATCAGAAAGAATTCTACGACATAATTAAAGTGGTGTTAGGTGTGGGGTTTTTATCAGAAAGAATTCTACGACATAATTAAAGTGGTGTCAGGTTTTGTAGGTTGTTATTATAAAGAACCCAGCAGTGTCTAATTAAGAAAGAGCCAACACGTAAAGGAATATCAGGAACAAGAGAATAATTGACGAGAGGAAAATTGGTAGAGTTAGGGGTGGTAACAATCTTAAGGTAATTGGTAGGTCAAGTGGTAAATTTGTTGTCGGGAGTGGTATTTCAATCAGTATAGTAGTGGGATTAAGGGTAAGTTATGCTGAGCGCTACCTGGTGAGTTGTGGCATAATTATCTGAAAATACAGAAAGGAAAAATCGACGGACCATCACGAAATGGATCCAGTCAAAAGATTTTACCAACAAGCCCAAAGTCTGGGACTTGAAGGCACAGAAATGCATGACTATGTCATGGCAGAACTCAGAATAGATTATGACGAGAAGAAAGAATTTTGGATATAGAAGAAGAACAAGAATTAATAAAGTTTGAGAGAGAGAAAGAGGATATAAAAAGAGAGAATAAAAGAGAACGTGAATTAATGGAAATACGGATGAACCGAAAAAGTGAAGAATCCCGAATACAGCGGAAAATAGAAACAGAGGAAAGAAGAATGCTGAGAGGAGGTAAAACAAGCGAACGAATAATACTGTTGAAAAGAGAAGCAAAAGAATTCGGAATAAGGATAGAAAGAGAAGAAAAGGAAAGATTGCTCGCACTCGAAAGAGCACCTATCGACAATCTCATAGAGGCCGAGGAAGTTGTAGCCCGGCCTGGACCTAAGAAAGGACCATCGAGGGAAATCCAGCCAAATGGGGTAACGATGGAAGAAATAGGAAGTAGGAATGAGGTACCAGCAGGAGTACCTAAAGGAAAACCTACGAGGACAACCCAGCCAAATGGGGTTATCACGGAAGAAGAGAGGGTAGAGGTACGAGCAGGTGTACCTGAGGAACTACCTACTAAGAGAAGTGAGTCAAATGAGTTGACAAGGAAGGAGGAAAGAGGTGCTATTGCGATACACCCGTGTAAGACTAATCAAATGGTAGAAGCGGATGAGTATCCCTTACCCCTAGTAGTCTCCTCCCCGAACGGAACGTCCACGGAGTTACCGCTAAATCGCCAAGTCGTAGTGAGCGCCACGCCCATTAACGACCTCGCAGGGAAAAGTTTTCTCGATCCCCAAAGATCGAACCCAGACACGATCTTCCCGTGCACCTGGTTAAAGGAGAGCTATGGGACTCAAGTTCTCATCAATTATGCCCCGCTGCAACAGGCCGCTCTAGCCTTAATGTTCAATTTAAAGGTAGTCAAGTACCATAAGAAGGGTAATTCGAGTAGGTTGAAATACCGCTACCATTTAGTACCATACTTGGGTAGACTCAATAACCAGAACGGCCGACTCAGGCGCGGTAGAATAATGGTCACAGAGCACCATTTTAGGATCAGCTACATCAAAGGAGCCGATAATGTACAGCTGCTCTATAGGTGGAGACGAAAAACCATGGAGGGTTATTTCAGTACCTAATGAGCGTGAAACCCTGTTTTCATTTGTTGTTCGTGTTAATATTTATCGGTAGGATTTAAGTTCTCAAAAACTTAGAAAGGTAAGGAAGTAGCTTGTTTTGTTGTTTTTTTGTGGGTAATCGAGGAATTAAGGTTTTTTAATTTTCTATGTAAAATTGTATTGCGAGTAGGTCTAGCTCGACACATTGCCTGTGTAAACGCGCGCGTGGGCGCTCATGTGTAAGGAAACTTAATGTAAGAGAGGGCTCAAAGAAATACAACTTTGAAAAGCTCGACTAGGTTGAGTAAGGTGTTTTGAGTTCCCGGGAGCATCCCCCGCTCTCCATTAAGTTCTTCGGGTGGGAGGTGTGTCGGGAAATGGTCACTTCCCCCCCCCCCCCGTTCACTCGTGATGCAGTCCCAAGGCGGTTACCGCAACGACATCCGTCGAAGGCATCGGCTGGTCAGTGCTTAACCACAACGTGGCACAACTCGCTGCCATGAAAGACCCTAAAGGTCAAAAAGGTAAGATCTCCCCCAGGAGAGTGAGATCCAGTTTAACGTTGAACAAGAAATTGGAGACGGGTTTCTCCCAATCTCGAAGGCTAATGAGGAGCCGATGTTTGACTTCGTGGGAAAGACCGTTTGGAAAAAGAACTCTCCTGGGGCCGTCCTCAAGCCCCTCTCCCCCTTACCACTCCCCCAGTGGGGGTGCGAGGTATAAATGAGGAACTCTGAGGAAAATCGAGGTAGTATACGTCAGGCCAGGTGACGAAGTCCTCGGATCCAAAACCGAGCTACCTAGACTGGATTGGTAGTATACGTCAGGCCAGGTGACGAAGTCCTCGGATCCAAAACCGAGCTACCTAGACTGGATTGGTAGTATACGTCAGGCCAGGTGACGAAGTCTTCGGATCCAAAACCGAGCTACCTAGACTGGATTGGTAGTATACGTCAGGCCAGGTGACGAATTCCTCGGATCCAAAACCGAGCTACCTAGACTGGATTGGTAGTATACGTCAGGCCAGGTGACGAAGTCCTCGATTAAAACCGAGCTACCTAGACTGGATTGGTAGTATACGTCAGGCTCTAGTTGACGAAGTCCTCGGATCCAAAACCGAGCTACCGAGACTAGAGAGGTAGTGTACTTGGCTCGCCAGACCAAGAAGTACCCTGCAAGAGAGGCAGGGCTACCTACCTTAAGGGGCTAAGAAAAAGCTCATCCTTGAGCTAAGTCCCTGGTTATCAAACCAAACGATAAGTGAACTTTGGTAAGTTCGACTTACTCTCGCCAGAGAGACTCCTCATATCCTGGTGCACCTTAAACACCAGGGGTATTCCTCGTCCTTGAGGTATTAAGAAAAGAAGAAGGAAAAGGCTCCCCTTCGAGCCCGTTATTCGGTGGCCACACCAAACTTTAAGTAACTTATTCTCGCCAGAGAAACCCCCCCTCCGTTATCCTCGCCTTTGAAGAAGACCCTCCCCGAGTTCAATCCTCGTCCCTAAGGAAATAAGTAACGAAGGAGAAAAGCTCCTCCTCGAGTTCGTTACTCGGTGATCATACCGCACTCCAAGTTAACTTGATTTAAGAAACAAGTTCGACTCACTCTCGCCAGAGAGACCACGACTGCCTAGGTGTTGCATAAAGCACCGTCTTGGTTCTCGTCCTTAAAGAACCCTTCCCCCCCGGAAGAACGTGTGGACCCCCCAGCTGCTACCCTCGCCAAGACGACCGTGGAATTCCGCCCATCTACACGCGTCAAGAGTAAATATTTCTGAGGCCCTTTAAACTCCACGAGTCCGTAAGCCTAATTTTTATATTATTGTTGTGTAGAGAAAACGTTAACCAAGTTTTGTGGGTAAACTAATTTAATTAATTTTTGTTTAGGATAATCTTCAGAGTATTGCTGTAATTAATGTTTAAATATTATGTATTCAATTGACAAAGGTAAAATATAAGTTTATTTTGGGATTAAAGTTCGTTTCTCTTATATATATCCTTACGTGTTTGATAACGGCTCTGTTCTTTAAGATATTCCGATATCAAAGTATATTAGACACACTTAGCACTCTTAGAGACTAGAACTAAAAGGAGGGGCATTCTACGACACTAAATAAAAGTGGTGTCAGGTAAGTAGGGTTTTTATCAGAAAGAATTCTACGACAATAAGCTACCAGAAGAGATCGAACTATTGTAAGAAAAAAAGATAAGAGAATATAAAAGAATAAATAATTCGACCTTTTTAAAAGTTTAGAAATATAAATAACAGGTAAGAGCTTAAAAATAAAGAAAATATTCAAAGAACAAAAATATTTAAATTTAAACTTTCTAGGTGTTAAAAGACAAATTAAATTATTAGAGCTAATAACATTTAAAAATATTTGTGGTAAGTTTATAAAACATTTTTATTAATTAATATTAAATATCTCAAGTAAGTAAATGTAACTTTTAGTATCAACCGCCTACTAGGGGTAACACGCGAGGGAGGGGAGAAGAAAGGTTTAATTGTGTGGTATTTTTTTGGTTCACAGAGTGCCCCTACCTATAACTCTTCAAGGAACGCTTATTGGCATGCAGAGTTTATGTTGGCGTAGAACTGTAAGAAGATTTCATATTCTGTGAAAAATATAGGGCGTGTATGATGAGCCATGCAGCAGCAAGGACTACATGATTCTAAAAGCAAGCGAGCAGATCCAAAATACTCTAGAGATAGGTAGGGGGGAGTTGCAGTGTTTTCCCTATCATATGCCTTATTTAAATAATTGCAAGTTTATTAAAAAGTAAAAATTCCAAACATAATAAAAAGTCTATTCTTTCATTGAATCTATAATTGCGCTCTCCTACTGTTCCGGTAGGAAATAAATTTGTGCCCTTTTAGTATTGCTATTCGATTTAAAGTGTAAAATCATAAAAATGAGTTAAATGAATGATTTTTGTAACTATAATCTATTTGCTAATGTTGTCTTTGTAAAAAGGAATTTTTGAAACATTTTAAATTGTAGAACTACTTTTTGCCATAGTATAGCATGGAATCATTGATGATCAGCATCAAATGGCCTGAAATGGGTTTTGCATCTAAGATCACAATAATGTGAACTCGTTATTGAATTTACAAAGACTGTTTACACTTTTGTGAAAAAAATCTTGTAGAAGCCCAAGAGATTGAAATGAACGCAAAATTCACCTCTAATTAAGGCCACAGCTGAAGGAGCGGTGTGCCTCCAGTGAGCGGCTTGCTATTAGAAAGACGCAGTTTTGGACTCTTCAGCGCCCACACGTTGAGAAAGAGTCCTTAGAACAATGTCTCAAGTCTAGAAGGGCTTTGTAGAAGCTGCATCTCTACAAAAAGACCTTTACGGATAGGTTCAATTTGGTTGGAAATGTAAAGAATGGACTGTTGAAGAATGATGGAAGTGATATTCTGTGATTAAAGTAAACGTACCGTGTAAAGACGAATTCCACAAACGTTAGTTTAGATAAAAGATCGAGCATTTAGACCCGGTCTAAGACTCTTAGTAGTTATGACATCTCGATGCTCATAATGGAAGGATATAAAAAGAATTCCGCAAAAGAGAACAAATAAGTGAAGAGGCACTCGGTTAGCTTTCATGTTTAAAAGCGACATGTATCCATTCTTAAACGTCAACAAATTTAAATTGAGCCTTTTATCATTTATCGTATGTAGGTGTAACTCTGATATTGGAGACAAAAATCATCAGAACGGGGAACAACTGGGAGAGGTATAGAGCTAACCTGACGGTGAAACTTCCGGTGCGATCATTGAAGAAATACTTGCCTAAGGTAGGTCAATTGGACACGGAGCGTACTGCTAGTAGTTTTATGGTCATTATAACTAAAGTTTTAAAGTTAGCAAAAATCCAAAAGTGCCCAACAGGTAGCTCACATAAATAACTTTATTTTCCACATAAATAACTTTGAAATATGTTTACCAATTAAGATTTATTGTCTAATTTTTGCAAAAAGTATTTTTGTAAGGATCGTCAACATGAAGGCCACAACTAAGATTAAACAATCTACTCCTACTAAATGATACGCAAATGTTATAAAGAGACATAAAAACTAGGTTAGAATTGTTATTTTACAACATTTTTTACATAGGTATAAAAAATAATATAAAAATTATAAATCTCTAATTTTTCAGAACTTATGAGACAAGTAATGCACAGCCCTTATTGTTTATCATTAAATAAATATATTAATTACTTCATTAGGCAATATAAATCCCCATCTTACTGCAATAATGCAACGTAAAAAGTTTAAATATTTAAAATCCAATACAAAATAGCCTATAAAATGATAAATGCCCAAAAAAATAGATTGAAAATTAGCCTACATTATGATAAATTAAGCATTTCTAGACTATTAAGGAAACAGCCTCTTACTTAATACACTCAGTACAGCACTTTATTTAGTTAAATCTTGCATTTAACGTAAAACGATGTTACATAATAACACAAATAGCATTATTTAACACTGATAAAATTGGTCAAATTTGCACTTTCATATCTTGTATTTTTATCCATTTTTTGGTCATTTTTTCACTTTTTAAACACAAAACAATGTTACGCATTCAAAATACAGTAGATTTAAAACGAAATCTTCTTTGGTAAAATTTTCTCGAATTTCCTAATTTTGTACGCGCTCCATTTTATTATGTAAACACAGAAATCCCCAGGCTGGTCACCTTTATGAACTCACATTCATTTTCCTTGAAGATGATTATATTTACCATGGAAACCAGAACCAACTGAATGACGCAAGATTCACGAACACTGTGGACTATAATGTAACTCGGAAATATTACATCAGACACGTAAAATATCAAAAACTTACCTAGCGGGAAGAAGAAAGAGGTGACGTCACATCCGACTCGTTTTCTATGGCAAAGGTAAACTGAATCAAACCTATTTTTTGGCATGAAATCCTTTTGCACGGTCCGTTTCCATGTACGGTCTGTGGCCACTTCACGCTACCCAAATACTAGACATATATATCATAATAAGAATAAAAGCTCTGACGCAGAATTAGCTGCAATGATAGCTAGAATAATCTTCGAAAGAGAGACAAACAATCCTAAAGGTAGCCCTTGAAGTTCGGAAACTCTACAAAATTGTTACAAATATTTATAAATTTTAATATGAATTAGGTAAGAATTATAATATAATGTGTTTGGTTGTTTTCAGCTTTTTTGGCTTTTTTGCACAATTTCTTCACATTAATAAGGCAGTCCTTCTCTATTGATCTTGTTCACACTGGCAAGAATAACTTCCGAAAACGAGCACTGGTACTTCTCATTCTCTAAGCAAGCCAACAACTTAATGTAGTATCTGAATCAGGGATCACTAAAATATATAGTAACCCTATCCATGTAGTCCCATTTGGCGATTAATCATAACCACTGTCTTGAATCACTCAGCGTGGGAATTGGTTTGCAACATAGTAAATAGTAGCAAAATACATTTGGATTTAGGCAATTTTGTGCAATAGTTCTTTAAAGGAATTTATTCCATTTAGGTTTATACTGCGCCTTTGGTCGAGTTTTTGGAGCTTACGAGGTTAGGACTCATATTTATGATTATTTTTCTTATACGCAGATTCATGTTCAAATTCATTTTCATGAGAGTTACGAGCACCATTTTTGCAACTTGATTTAAAAATACCGAAGACTTTACGTTCAAACTCTATATCCTAATTGATAGAATTGCTAATATTTAAGTACATCATTATTTTGGAATGGCATAAAAATATGGCCAGGCATAAAACTTGAAAAACCTTGAAGCTCTTCCATTCAGGAAATTTAAATAAATCAACAAAATAATGTTGAATAGAGCTGATGGCTCAAAGCCAGAAAAATCCATCTAGAGGGATAAGAGAACCTTTCAGTCGTAAAAGGGCCATAAACACAAGATATTACTGTTCCAAATTTCGTTTCACACTAGGATGCAATGCATACAAAATTTGTATATCTTGAGTGAAGAGAAAATTAATGAAATTCCATTAGATTTATTACATTCTCTCTCTTTCCATCTTTAATCATGTATTCACTTCTTATACTATTCCAGTTGTCTACCTTCCACATATTTTGACTTAACCTAACTTCAATACAATATTTAAAATTTCCATCAAGAATTTCCTTCCTGGCATTCTCTCGTTTTTTTCTTTAGATTTTTAGTGAAAAAGAGGATCTCCCTCTCTCTCTCACTTGTATGTCAACAGTTCTTTCATCAAAATTCATGTTTACCCTATGAACTCAAAACTAAAAGAGAAGATGCATTTCTCCAATAAAAAAATCCATTTTGACAACTTTAGGACTAAAATTTCACTCTGATATTAATATCTTCCCACATCAAAAATATTTCGATTTGTATATCGCCCTTCATATTAATCCTTCATCGGAGTTCCTTTACAAATAAATTTAAGGTTGATTTAATCATAGGAATAACATAGAAGTATAAATGCAAAGCGAATTTAGAATTCGTTCGTATGAAAAGATTTTCCTCTCATTTTATCACAACTATGTTGACAGTTAAAGGCATTTATTAAAAGGAAAAATGTCTTGTAATCATATTTCAAATCTGATAAAAACTTTCTATTTATAACTTGTGCTTTAGAAATGGACAAAATTAAATTTAGCATCATAAAACTTGAATTCAACTTCCGCAAATCTCATGAAGGAAAAGTAACTTTCCATTAAAGATCTCACGGCTTTAATCATATTCTGATGATGTCAGATAATCTACACTATATTAAACAAGCTAAAACACGAAGAATTGCGATGTGTTAGAGAGCTGTTTGAATTAATTGAGGGGAAAAAAGCTTCTCATTCCAGATTACTCATTTTTAATGTATGGGCAAACGCGGATGGAAAATATACACCATTGTTTAAACCTTCAACGCACCCCTTATAGATTTATCATATATCATCAAACAATTTAATCAAACTTTGTAGAATTTTCATAATCATATATATGAGATATACGTATGTGTAATTTGCTCATATGTCTGAGTATATTTGAATTAGTTGTTATTGTACTCATTGGTGTATAATTAATAAAAATGTTTCTTCTGAACTCAGAATTAAACTAATATTTCTTATGTTTAAGCTTAAATTTATAATAAGCGTTGATTTATTATCGTTCAACATAGACATTATGATTGAAAAAACAGAACTTGCAGAAGCAGAGAGAGCAGAAATCAACTTTCTCATAACAAAAGGTCATCACAAGTAGAAATTGCAAACCATGATAAACCGATATCAGGATACATATAGCTTTGTCTCGAGTTAAATATTAACACATTGTACAATGAATATGAAGTCAATAAGTTTTAAAACTTGGAGGCGATACAACTAATATAATAATAATACAAACAAACAGCCCATTAATCCTGATCATATTTTCTTCCCTTACAGTCACTTGGGAAAGTTCGTTCAGAGGATTCGCGGTGTGAAAACGGTCATCTGTAGTTAGGACCATCATGTAATCGAACTGATCATAAACGGCGATTACATTGTGAACTCGTTGGATGTAGTTGGCAATGCATACATCGCGAAAGCGGAGAATGCTACTCATGAAGAAGTTGATTCCCACCTAACGAATCTTCTAATTGCAGCATTAACAACCACCTATGCTTGAATCAAGCTCTATAGCCTCTTATACTCGTTAGGTGAACGGTTGTTGTACTGTGACAAAGACAGTGATATTTTCATTGCAAGGAAAGATGACTCACAACCTCGACTTGGAGAATTCCTAGGTGATCTCACGGATGAGATCAAAGATGTGTACGGTGCCGATGCGTATGGAGATTTGTACTTATATTACCTGTTCTTGCTTATACAAGCACTCCCCAATCGGGTTCTATTCAACTAATGACAGGGCTGTGTGAGGCCACTCCATGGGTTTGATCACCAATTTTCCTATACCAATTTTTTGTGTGATTTGATGTATGGTGTAGATAAATGGCTACATAAAGCATCCCGGAGGGCTAGGAGGACACATACCTTAAAGTCCTTTCCCTTGTGAAGAAAGCCGCCGGAGAAGCGAGCCACATGAGGAGAATCGTGGGAATGGTAGCTGGCGAATAACAGTAACTGCCTACCCTGTTTGATCTCCCCCCCGCTTTGGTAGTTGGAGCGAACATCTGTTTTAAGGCAACCTCATAAGGCTCTTAAACGACGCTCTAACGATCTAATTACCTACGAGATCCATAAACCCGTGGTTATGTAAAAAAATCGGTGTAATTCAAAAGGCACGCCAAGGAGTGTGGCGGTTGAGAGTCTCTCTAATTAGCAAGCCGACTTGGGCACCTCAGTGCCAACCTCTGCACTTCTCGCTCTTACCAGATGCGAACTCACCATTCGCGCTCCCCTTTGTGGCCTCGCCCCTTCCCCCTTAGATAGGGCGGTTGTCCGCCTATAAATAAGCCCCGGAAAGAAAGAGAAGGGATTAGAATTCGATAAGAAAGAAGAAGGTTCAGTTCGTGAAGATCGATCCTTCAGCCATACAAGACGATTTCCGTGAAAAACGATAGGATCAGATTCAGAAAATTGATCCCCCCCTCCCCTCTCTGGGCCGAATAAATATAAATGGTCAAGTTTTGTATTGGTGCCATACCGAAGAATCCTTTACAGACTTAGAAGAAGTCTAACTTAATAAAAGTAAACCCGCTCACACGCGAGTGACTCTCACATCTCAAGCTCCGTAAGAGTGAAAGGAGAAGAACCCAGCCCCTACGAGATTCCGTTCTTTAATTACGGTAATAATGCTACCGAATACCCCCAAATCTGGGTGGACACTCTATTTTGAAGAATTAGACACCAAGACGCGTCAAGATCATTCAGAAGAGGACTTTTGGAGCGAAGAGCACCGTAACTCTCTCTGTCTTCTTAACGTAACCGGAGATAAATAAATTTGCAATAAGAAGTTGACCTCCCTCCCCACCTCTCTTCAGCCTTCCCATCTCTACGAAATTCAATCATCGGCCACGGCAATCCTCCAAAGCGCGAGATAAGACCTCCAGTGGCATCCGGTAACCCCTGATCTCGTCTGTCATGTGAGTTAGCAAGAACATTTATGTGAGGGAATCACCACGTGGAAGCTCTTGAGCAAAACGGAACTTCCATGCACGGCAGAACGCCCAGTTAAGCCTAAATTGGTCAGCCTAACCCCAACACTTCGCCTAACAATGGTAGACCGAGAAGTGCCTAAAAACTGCAAATTAAAAAAAAAATAAATAAAATTTTGCAGAGTTTAACAATATTTAATTTATTTTTAGATTTTGCAGAGTTTCGGCACTTCTCGGGCTACCATTGCTATGCGAAGTGTTGGAGATGCATTTCATCCTGCTTGTGCGGTACTATCTGTGATGTTTGTGGGGGGTGGGTTTTAACATAGTGTGGGCCTAGATTTCTTAATCAGTGCCAGGAGAGATGTTTTTATATTTGAAAAGAATGAACTTCACAAATCATACAAACGTCGCCACAGGTTTTATTGCTATCTATCCAAAACAACAAGTAATTAGGGGAAAATACTCTTCCACCAACAGAAAGCATTCGCTCATCACCGCTTCTTGCATGGAGAATCGGGATTCGTCTAACCCGGTCTTCAAACATAAGTCAACCTATAACCATAGAAGAAAAGGTTGATGGTTTCTTCCTGTCGATAATGGCAATCGAATTTTCTAGTAAAAAGACATCTTTATACACCTTGAAACAAAATGAGGCCATTGGGATGCAAGACTGCATAGGATCAATGTTAAATCTTCTAATGAAGGAAGACCTAAACTTTTTAAAACAAAGGCGAAGAATAGAAGCATCTTGAATGCAATACTTAATACAATCTGTGCGAATATTTTATTCTTCTTCCCAAGAATTCAGGTAAAAATGACTCTCTAAGCATAATTTTTCCTCATTGTTTATTTTCTCATAGTTAAATTACCTTTTTTCAGCAACCGGTCCAGTATAATTGAAAGTCTCCTCTAGAAGAAAATCGTAAGGAAAATAAGCTTTTTTTAATTTCGGGGATTCCAATTGTTTTGGAAAGGTTTTTCAGCGATGAAGGCATGAATAGGAGTGTATCCTTAAAAGATATGTCCTGAACGAGCTCTATCCTAATTCTTTTTCTTCTACGCTTCATTGGATTCCAACGAAAAGAGTTTAGGATTAAAATATTGAAGCAGCTTTTCATAGATGAATTGGCCATTGAATTTGCCATTGTTATGAGCCTTCACATATGTTTTCACATTTTCTCTCGATCCTCTAATTCGTATTAACTCTTCTATAAAGGTTTTACAAGGGGAGTTTTCACCATCTCTTTCGAAAGACCTTGTTTGTGGACAACAGTTCTTACATTTATCATATGTTTCATTCTCATTATCAAAACGGAGTTCTCAAATTATCTGCATCATCAATATATAAGGAAAAGGTATGAATGATCCTAATTTTTAAAAGTTTCAATGTCATAATACACTGCATTCAATTTCTTGACCATCGACTTCGACATCTTTATAGTATGTATAACATTCAGAACAAAAGTACTTTTCACACTCGTGTTGTCTCAATTCCTATTCTCTCAAATCTTCTAAGATAAAAACATTATTGTTTTTCCCGAAAAAAGAGAGAAGTACCAACAAACTTAATTCCACGACAAGAAAGACTTTTAACTTTGGAGAGAGAGCTGACTACTATACTAAATAATTCAGACATCTCACCAGATAGACGTGTTATCCTTTACCAAAACAGAACACGTTGGAACACTTTTTGAAACAGGATGATAAGGTTGTGAACACATCTACCATTAAAGTTAATGAGAGTGACAGGTAGCAAATAAACGGTTATACAGATAAAGTACTGGAAACACTGGAGCCTATTGTTCAGAAAAGAGGTAGATTAATTCATCAGGTACTAAAAGCTACACAGGGATTCATTTGGGGTAATGATGGGGGGATTACCATCGACGATAAAAGACTTCAACAATCTAACATTATCGATCTACTCAATCATTTAGCAAGAACGTAGTAAAGATCACCACCCACCTTCTGGGAAGAAGTAAAAGTAACATTAATATCTTCTACTCTGCCTAAATCCCTCCGAAAAAACTCTCAACGTCCAAAAGAGTTAGAAAAAATTACTCACGCATCAGATTCCTCTACCTCAAGCACAGAGGTTCGCGCAAACACACTTTGTACTTCTCTTTATTGTCAACAGCAAAAACTATGGAACGGGTTGAATTATTAATCAATTTTACCAATGAACGAGGGCAACTAGACGGAACAATCAAAGGATTAAAAAACCTTAAGTGACAACTCCACACGAGACAATTCATGAATATTCAAATCGCATCAATGAAATGTTATCCTGTTGGACTTTGTATCAGTGGCTGCCCAGATTCCCTCGAATGATCACGCGAAGAAGCTGTCTCGATTCTAAGTGAAGTTCTTTATACAACAAGAATATAGAACTAATATATTCAATCTTTTGAACATTACTAGAACAAAATCCGCTTATGTTAGAGTTATCTTTGAAAATAACTACAGAAGGACTCTATAACGATAAACAATTCCTTAGTAAGGATGAATTTTGGCTTGTGTTTAGAGCAATGCCAGAGTTAAAACAGGAAAATTCCCGTATGTAGATCGACTTATGAAGGACTACGGTATAAAACAGCTAAAGTTTGTAGTCCGGGCAAATGCAAACAGTCTATTACCAAGTATACATTTCGGTATTTACTCGAAAAGGGATGAAGACTTCATTTTTACACGATTTACAAATGCGCTGTACAATGAGTATGAAGTCAATACTTTTCTTAACTTGAAGACGAGTTTCATTAAAGTTTTCGTCAGATGAAGTGTTTACAGAATGCGGTTGATGCTTGTTATCTTACATTCAACGATGGATTCGATGCATTTCAAGAACTTTAACCCACCATAACACAAGATGAGTATATAAAAAATGTGTCGTTCGATGAGTTCCATTGTTTTGTCAACAAGAGAGGAAGCACTACCGAACTTGCAAAAGAATTTGTCCTCAGGGATCTTTACGAATACATCACCATTACTTGTAAAGAGAATTTAATAGAATATCTATCTATCAATCAGTCTCTCCATGGAGGTCCAGAGGATGGAATGTCACCAGCCTTCGTTATCAAGACTTGCAAGAAGAAAGTTTAAGTTCACCCGAGACAAAAATAATTTTTTATTAGAGCAGAATTCCTTAACAAATATTTTTATTCAAATTGTAGATCCTATAAAAAAAATTTGATATTAATATTCAAAACTATAAATTTTGATTAAAAATACACATTGATGATTTTTATTCGTTGCATATCGAATACCGTGTTCCTGATCAGATTAACCCAGCTCTTTTGATTCAGAGAATCAGTTAATGTGTACAAAGTAATAAGGTTGCGGAGATCCATGAAATTCTTATTGAAATTATGTATTTTAACCTAGATGTAAAATAAATTTGATTCATATGTTAAGCTGTCTTTTATTGAATAGTTCAGTTAAATATGAAGCGCCGATTATTACACTTATATACGTCTCCGAGTCTGCCAAGATCTTTTGGTGGGTTAAATCGGCTATTCCAATCTGTTAAAAAGTTCGCTCAAATATCTAATGCGGAAAGCTTTCTGTCAGGTTTGGATAACTATACACTACAAAAACACATGCAAAAAAGATTCAAGACAAAACACGAAAAAGCACAAGATTGAAACGAAATTTTGCAGGTAGATCTAACTGTAATGTCTAAGTTTGAAAGTTAGAATTAATGTGCACGTTACATACTCTTTGTAATTGACGTATATTCTAGAGATTTCTGGCTAATTCCTTTAAAGGAGAAGACGGATAAGGTAGTGTCGAATGGTATACGAAATATCATGGAAGAAGCCGGATGGATCCCAGGTTATATATGTTCTGATGAGGAAGGAGAGTTTAAAGAAAAGAAGATGAAAGGGTTATTGAGCGGATATCATCTTCACTCGTTAAACCAAGCTAGTCTTGTGGAGCGTTTACAAAGAACAATTCAAGAAAGACTTTTCAGATATTTTACATTTAATAATACTCGGAAATACATCGGCGTATTAGATGAATTTGCAAGGGCTTATAATAATTCTAGACATAGAATGATTGGGAACACACCGTTCAATGTTATACATGATGTTGCTATACCGTATCGGAGAGTTGAAGTTAAAAAAAAGGTTTATAAATAAGATCGGCGATTATGTCCAAATCTCACGCGATTCCAGTAATTTTAGGATACGAGATACAGTGAAGTGAGGAAATCTACAAGATATATAGGACTTCAAAACCATTAGACCTGTATTATATTAAAGATTTAATTGGAGAACATATTGAAGGTGGGGTTCATAAAGAAGTACTACAGAAAGTAAAGTTTGACTCCCGTAAGAAATATGTAGTGGAGAAGATAGTTAAACTGAAAGGGCATGGAAAAAACAAGCAATATTTAGTAAAATGGCGAAGGTACCCAAATTCGTTTAACTCATACCTCAAAGCATGTGATATCACTGACCAACCTTGAGCATATACATTCGTGAAATTATATAAAGGTAGGAGATGAAGAAGGTTTTTTATCGGTTCTGAAGATGGAGTCAGAGAGTTTATATGTTACCCTTCCTTCCTCATCCTCCCCGGATGTTTACCCTCTAAATACCATGTCTGACTATAGAATTGAATTGCACAAATCTATTATAGAAGACGTCATTCAATATGAAGTAGGGCTTTGTGAGTTTCTATTTACCGGAAATATCTATAATATTACTAAGCTTACACATGCATTTACAGTTTCTCGTAAAATGACGACAGTAAATAATTATGCATCGAATACTATATTGGTAAAATGAATGGAAACAAAAATAAAAGACATAGACTATGCTTATGATGAGATATTGATAGACGCTGGGTATTATAAAAATAAAAAGCACTCATAGAGAAAATGACTCTGAATATGAGACAGAAATTATCATCCTAAGATTTACTCTTTCAATCTGACAAAACGTAACAGAAAATATCTAATGACTATGTGCTAATGCTCACTTCACGTTTATTACTCAATGTGAAAAGGGAAGAAAGGCTATTCTTTCATCTGTCAGAAGAATTTTCCAGTATAATGAAAATATCCATCAAAGATGATATCCTCCAATTAAATAATTGTATAGCGTTTAATATAGATTTTCCTCCTCCTGTATCTTATCCGAAATCATGTTACATTTACTGTAACATTGTAAACTATCAGCTAGTAGGTGGGAACCAGTCGAGGTTGCTGAGAATTATTCACCTTCCTTTCAATGATGGTTCATTCAGTATAACTTTTGATAAGCTCTATAACTATATAAGCTCTGAGAAATTGAGATCAATTTATATCTATAAAAAATGTTGAATGGCCCACGCGTGTTTAAAGGGTTGAGAGCTCAGAGAGGACATGGTCTTGGACGTCTATTCTCCCTTTTCAGAAATGCGGCGCTCTATCTAAAGAGTGGTGCTCGCTATCTCGGAAAGAAGACCATTTTCACCGGGTTCGGTACCGTTCAGGATATTATGCCTGGAAAGACAGCAAAGCAAGCTTTGAAAGGTCAGCTGGGAAGGACGAAAAATACTATTACTAAAGTTACTAGATGATATATTAGAAGATAGTTAAAATCTGAGAGTGATAATGAGAGGAGATCCCCCCAAATGGGTGAAATAAATAAGTAAAAATGGATGAAGAAGTTGAAGAAGAGAAAAAAGTTGAATATAGCTGAATAAGATGATGGGGATGTTTTCTTCTCATAATATAAATAAGCACACATTTCATAGATGTTTTCATAAAGATATCATCGGCTCTTAATCCAGCAAGTTATATCTGTTCAAACACACACAAACACACACACACACACATGACTGACCCATTAAAGGATTATAAAAGTTAAGTGGCAACTTTCCTGTCATGGGGATACAGACAAATGCATGAAAATTCAATCCATGCCTGATTTGCTCCAAAGTGACCTTTCTTCGAAGGAATCAGAGCCTGCACACAAACGCACATACACACACGCAGAGCCGCTTTTAATGACCTAGAGGTGGGGGAGCATTTTAGCGACCAACCAGTGAGTGGGAGATGGAAAGAGTAGACTTGGGGCTCAAGGTCATGTACGTGTGTACGTGTTTTCTTTCGATATATAAAAATGTCGCAGATCGTATTAACCATCGCTCGAAAAAAAGTCACTCAAATATTTAAACAATGATACTTATCTCTTTGTATCAGTTAACCTCTTTAATTATTTTCAATTATGACAACAAACAAATAATTGTGTGTGTGTGTTTAGATATGTGTGATCGTGTATGTGTGTGCAGACTCTGATTCCTTCGAAAAAAGGTCATCGACCAAGGTTAGGGTGGTGTAATGGAAGGGGGGGGATGCAGGTAGACTCGGGTGCAAAGTTCTGTACGTGTGTATGTATTTTAATGTACACATGGCTATGTGAGTCTGTGTGCACTCGTCCAACTACCTTCAATACTACTCATACCACTTAAAGTTTGGATGCACAAAAATAACTGTATTAACACATCAAAAAACATATGAAGTTTCAAATATACATAATTTTGCATTAAAGCAAACAAAACCATGTGTTCTATAGAACACATGTGTTGTATAGAAATTCATGCCAACAGTTCCTCTTAACCAAAATGGAAACTGAGAAATCATAAAAAATAAGCTCACGTATTAGACGATAATGAAGCATTTGGTTACACAAACACACTTTAATTATTTAATATATTATTTATCGTTAACAAAGTTAGGTACAAATTTTTCTTGGTTGATCAAATTAAGAGCTGCAGCTCGCATGGATGGAAAGCTTTGAATTTGACTATAAAAGTGGCACTTGACGCGGAGCGAGGGTGGCAGTGAGTGTCAGAGTGACGTCAAAAGGATCTATATTTCTCACTACTCTCAGTAGCACTAAATGTGTAGTCTCGCTCAACTTAAAGTTTCCAGGAGTTTCCATCATGGAGTATCCAGCGGTCGCTGGTTGTGAAAATAAAAACGGCGTCTCTCTTCAAATTTTGATTTCTTTAGTTAGATAATTCGGTTCCTTTCGAATTCACGTTCACTGGATTACAGAACCCAAAACTGAAAAAATGGCGAAAAAGTGCGATGCTGATAAATGAGACAATAGCGATATAAGATGTAATAGAGTTTATAATTAGAATATCTTCTACGTAATTTTAAGTATAATTCAAGAAACATATTTTCATAATACACCATTTTGGCCCAGTTTTGTAGCGTTTAATTACTTTTTTAAAGCTATATTGCAATCTAAAATTTGGTCACTCTTACTTTTCACTCTCTTTAGCCATCCTTTACCTCATTCATCTCTGCTTGTCCTCATTAAACTCAAGAGACTCAGCATCAGTCTTATAAGAGTCTCCTGCCCCTCTCTCCTTAATATTTCCAAGTGCCTGGAATGGTTTCAATATGGATGCAGAAGATATGAAATTTCCACATAATTTCGCTAACTACACCTCTTTCTAAATTATTTATATATATATATATATATATATATATATATATATATATATATATATATATATATATATATATATATATATATATATATGTATATATATATATATATTCAAGAACTTATTTCACTGAAATCCCCCCCCATCAGTTTTTTAATTTAACAATAAAATAAATAAGAAATTTATTTCTCATGTAGTGAGAGCAAATCCTTATTGTACAAATTGGACGAATTCCTCGGAATTAACGATGAACTCTTATTTGTGCAGAAATCAGTAAAAAGGTCCGGGTTAATGGATTGCTCTCCGACGAAAATGAACTTGATATTAGACAAAAAACTATAAGAAATTAAGTGACGATATGAGAAAGTAAAGAAACCGAGAATAAAAACCTCAAAATAAACCTTACTTATCACATATTCGCGTGAAACTGCCAAAGCTCATTCAAAACACTTGAAAATCATAAACCCTACTAACTAAATTCACTTTGCCTGGTAAGTCTAGTATCACGCCTTCTTTGAAGAAGAAAAACACTGCTATTTCATCTGCCATTTCCTTTAGCAGAGATTGAACAAAATCAATACAAAAAATCAATTTTAATCAGGAAAAAGGAAAATTGATCATTAAACAGCAAACCCATGCATATAAATAGACCACAACCGATATATGATTACTGTCAAAACGCAATGTGTGAGTTCCTTTCGAGTCATTATTCCTCTTTCTGTTATCGCACGTTTTATCGCTATCCTCAATCCATGGATTATTTGCATTAATATTTCAAGGCCAATTTAATTAAATGAGGGTTTCTCTCTTTAGATTTGAAAGAAGCCTACTTCCAAGTGTTTATTATAAAGACTCAGAGCTCCTTAGACCAGCTCGTAGCCACCGATCGATAAAGGGTAATCATGGGAGTTTACGTGTTTCTGAGAGGTTATGTAAAGAGTAATTGTCATCAGCATGAAAGTATTGTGAAGATACAAACGAGAATAAAAGAGTGAGGCAGTACTCAAACTCACTCCTATATTCCATTAGGAAAAATAAAATATCATGTAGCATTATAAGCTTTCGCTAATAATGGGATAAAAGTCATTTCAAAATTAAAATTTGAATAAGAAGCAAATGATATATTAAACTCCGATCGAAATTATTTTTCATTTAATTTAAGAACCCATGGATAGTAGAGTGGAATAATCCTTTAGCCTAGTGGTTCTTAACCTATGAGGGACCCTCCTAGAGGGAAGGAGGGCGTCCATTGGAAAAACATGAATTTCTATAATTGTATTTGTTATTCTTTTAAATTAAACATAGACAAATATTGAGAAGTTTATGAAGGTTATTTTGATGCAGGGGGACGTTGAGGAAAGGATAAATTCCTCATGGCAGTAAAGAAATTAAAAACCATTGTTCCATGCCCAGGAATACACGATAAAAGATAAGTAAATATATGCAAATATGCATAAGATAAGAAATAAACACCAAATAACAGGATGAACAAATGGACTTTGTACCAATTTTTAGAATTAATTGATCCCTATCATATTAAATAAAAAAAGTGTTTAACAAACGCTTGTCAATAATAATTTAGTAGCATCCAAATCTATATAAGTGCAAAGACCTGCATTCATTGTTGCTGGAAATTGATTAAGTCTCAAGTAAGTTCCCTTTTTAACCATTTCTTATTAATTGCCTTTCTCTATTTTGTAAAGTGGGTGGGAATGAAATTCTGAAACAGTCAGTTGTTATTCTAAAAGCCACATAGAGGGCATAGAAGTAGCGAAGTGAATCACATTTGTCAGCGCTATCTATTCTCCATCAGATTATGTCGTGACCGATTAAAGTAGAATGGAACGCGAATCCTTCTTGTAAATGAATTGGCCTATTTAGTTCCAGATCTTTCTTTCCCGCCATATTGTCTATATAAGTTACTCTCGAGATCAAGATCAGTTCTTTATTAATAAGTTAAAGCACGTTGGAGGTGAATATATATGATGGAAGGGAATATTTTTTAAAATCTCACCGTTCCTGAAGCATTTGCTTTATCTTCGAAATTCATGTGCCTCTATGTTAGTTACTTATTTGTGCTACTTAGAACCCACAATCAAGAGATCCTACTTCATTAGTTTTCTTTAATTACTGGTATTCCTTCACGAAAGAAACCCATAAAGCTCTAAATATCAAGGGTAGTATGACAATGCTATAAAACAGGCAAAGGGGCGTTTTATTTTGTTAAGACTATATATAAATTAAGGAAACATCTTGGAAATACCATATGAAAGAATACATAGAAGAAAAATCCTATTGTGATAGAATGAGTTAATTTCAACTCCTATCCCATATTATTAAAAACCACGATGCTGCCCACGTGCATCTTCGATTCGAGGCTTGGAATCTTATCTCAGCTACCGGATGCCAATGTTTAAACAAGGAGGTTATCGTCCCCCCCGTTCACCCCCATACGCCGACCTCGCCAGATCGAGTTAGGCTTATGAACAGATAAGGCATTTTTCTCCGGCCCGGCTGTGCGTTCCCTCCAAGCTTTCACTCCATTTTCCCCCACGCCAAGGAGATGTCCTGGCTATTTATATGGAAACTTTACCACTAAGATCAGATTGGAGATCCAGATTTTCGTCGCGAAACATCACCACGACCCTCTCTCCCTTTGTGCGCCAAGGGACCTCGACCTCGAGATTCACCATCACTTGTCCAGAAGGAGGACAATATTCCTTGAGTGCCAAAGGTTCGAGCCTTTCCGACGTCAAGTCCCCAAGGCTTCCCCCCCCTGTTGTTCAAAGGAGAACAGCATTAGAACAGCCATTGTTCGTTTTGAGCCCTTCGCCAAGAAACGGTTCTCATCCCCCCCTGTTGTTCAAGGAGAACAGCATTAGAACAGCCATTGTTCGTTTTGAGCCCTTCGCCAAGAAGCGGTTCTCACCCCCCCCTGTTGTTCAAGGAGAACAACATCAGAACAGCCATTGTTCTTGAGCCCGTAGACAAGAGACGGTTCTCATCCCCCCCCTTTGTTCAGAAGAAAACAACCTAGAACAGCCATTGTTCGTTTTGAGCCCTTCGCCAAGAAACGGTTCTCACCCCCTCTGTTGTTCAAGGAGAACAACATTAGAACAGCCATTGTTCTTGAGCCCGTAGACAAGAGACGGTTCTCATCCCCCCCCCCTTTGTTCAGAAGAGAACAAAGTAGAACAGCCATTGTTCTTCAAGCCGTTCGTCGAGTAACGGTTCTCCTTTCCAAGACGCCTCGTCGGGATCCTTTTATCCCCCCCCCCTTCGGCTGGAACTCGCCAGCGGACCGAATATTCCTTCAAGTACCTTCCACTGCACCCTAATGAAAAGTTACGTAAGCCAAACGTCACCTTTTGAGTATTGATCCCTTTTTGTCAATTCTATCCTGTGCTTTAAATTGTTTATCGAACCATCCCATCTCTTTAACTCTATATTTGTTTTACCTTTTTTTAATCCTTTAAATCCTCAGATTAGCCCGAGTCTCCACGACCCTTTCCATTCTGTTTATGTCAATATTTTCCGTTTTTGTGTTTTGTTTATAGTTATTATTAATAAAACTCTATTTTATTAATGATAACAATATTATTATCCTTGAGCTCAGTTCCACTTCGTAAGCATATCGAAGATACATAATATCGGCCGCCAGACAGTAACGCACTCTAAAGATAATTAAGGAAGTTCCCTCAACGAATAGTGTAATATATGGTATCGTCGGGAGTCATTCTACGACACCTATCACTATCAATATTTTGCAGATTTTCTATAAATAGCCCCATACAAAGACTATAACGTATTTATTATTCTTAATATCGTAAATATAACAAAGTGGTGTAAATAAAAAATACAGTTTTTTTTCTCATTTATAACACGAAGATTGCTCGATTCTTTTGATCGTTTTCTTTCTGCATTTTCTCATCTTTCCTTTGCCAATTTCTGAATAATTACAATTCTCTTGTTTAAATTCATATGCGTTGTTGGTTTGGCTTTGATTTCATCTAGATCATTATAATATATCTATATTTTATGATCCTGATAAACATGACCAGAAATAGGTTTTAGAAATATCGAAATATATTTCTTCACACATAAGAAATATACATGAGCAAAGTGATAATACAAGACAATTTCTTACATGTATATATATATATATATATATATATATATATATATATATATATGTTTTCTAAATCTTTGAAATAATCTATGCTATAGATACTCATAAAAATATATTGATATAAATTCATATGTATCCAAATAGTTTCAATTCTTATGAACAGAATTCTTTTTCCTTTTATTTAAATTGTAATATAGCAATTTGGAGCTCTCGAAGAAGGCAAACCCCCGAGGAAAACTAGCATATATTTCTAATATATGTAAATAGATTGAGGTATATTGTGCTACTCTTTCAACTATAAGTACTCTATATATAAATCATTGAGTCCTTTCTTTATTTTGGGAGAAAGAAAAATAGTATCGTTAATGCATTAGTACAACTTATTCTATTTTAACCTTCCCGGAAAACGCAGCTTACCTAGGTTATCTATCTAGCGTAATTGTTTTATTATAACATTGCATTAAGAATAACCTTATAATTGCAAAGAGTTTTAAGAAATTTTGCTTAAACTGTGGATCAGAAAAGCCAAGCTACGAATTTTAATTCGTAGCTTGGTATGAGGTCCTTTGGACCTCATATCAAGCTCACTTCCATCTTGAAGGAAAGATAAACTCGAAGACAAATGTCTTCTGGGGGATCTTGAGACCAAATAAGGTATCCAACAAGCCCCTATACTCCTCTAATTACACGGTATGGACTGCAATCTCATCTAGAGGCACCATCGGACCATTCTTCTTCGAGGAATCTAGCGCGACAGTAACAGTCATCAAGGAGCGCTATGTTGAGGTCCTCGAAATCCTTCAAGAGGAAGCTGCAGACTCTTTTCCCGTCGCTTATGGAGAATATTTGGTTTCAGAAGATTCAACAACCTCTCACACCTGAAACCTGTCCCGAGATTAGCTGAAGGGGAACTTTGGTGGTGCTGTGATCAGTCTCAAGACTGATTTTGACTGAACACCACACAGACCAGACCTTAGCCGCCTAGATTTCATTTTACGGGGCTACCTTAAAGGCAGAGTGTACGCAAGGAGACCAAGGATCATCACACAACTCATGGAGGCCATCAGGGAGGAGATCAGAGCCATTAGTCGGTCGGTTTGTAAGGACGTCATGGACAACTTTGTGCTGCACCTCAATAAATGCCCAGAGTTAAATGGAGGTCATCTAAAACACGTGCTCTAGAATGAAGAAGAAAAGTCCAAAGAGTCCTATGTTTTGGATGTGATGTTTTTAAGCACAATATCTTAGTTATCATCAAAGTTTTATTCAATCCTTGCAAAAATTTAAGAACTGAGACCTATCGAAATTTGGAGACCATTTTTTGCGAGTCTATTTATGAACAATTTTCAACATTTAACTTATCAAATCATTCTCAGCTTTAAACAGAATACTCGTAGAGATATTAAGGAAGGAGATAAGTAGGTTGGATGCAACTAAATTTTGCTCTCATACATTAATTTGTTTTTTTCCAAACCAAATTGAGTGGATCCTTCACCGAAAATCCAATTTAACGCAAAGAATAAAGAAAATTACTTATTGAAAAATGTTTACTAAATTGGGCCAGTTATTCAATTGCCGCCAGTCACATGATGATATACCGTATCAAAAAGAGAATAAATACAGCCAAGTTAATTAAAATTAAAATTTCTTACTGGTAAGATTAATTTTCTTTGGTAACGCGCAAATTTATTAATGGAAATAAAAAATACCTTCTAGTTCTGCTAGTAATTAGTATTCGTATCTCTTAATGTCAAGGTATAACCTTTTTGTCGAGTTATACTTTTGTTTTTAAGTATACTTTTGTCGGAGACTGTTAATTTGTTGTTTTTAAGGAAGAGCCGCTTCAACACGTAAGGATATTGAGAAACGTACAGGAATTATCCCAAAATAAACATATTTTTCAAATTTAATAATTAACTATGACAAACAAACAGTAAACACATTTATATCCTTCATTTCGAAAGGACATCGCGAGATTGGAACGCGTGCAAGCCAGGGCAACCAAAATAATTCCCTCTATCAGACATAAAAGTTATGAAGATAGATTAAGGGAATTAGATCTGTTCTCGTTGGAAACCCGTAGACTGCGTGGTCAGCTCATCGAAGTTTTCAAAATACTTCGACAATGTTGACTTCAGGGATATTTTCACACTTGCTGAGAGCAGAACAAGAAATCACGGCTTTGAACTTGAACTGAAGCGTTACAACCACAATCTATGTGGAAAACTTTCACGTACAGTATCTGCGGTAGTTGGAACGCACTTCCAGTAGAAATTTTCAACAGTAAATCTGTTGACCAGTTCAAGTCAAGACTAGACAGGCTCTTGAAAAGTGGCCGTTTAAGGACGTAAAGCATTTGAGCAGAGTATCTGCTCGACTGCTAGTCCAAAGGTACCCTCATTAAATGGACTGTAAGGGCTTCTAGGGTACTTTCTTTCCTTGTTACTAAGCTAACCGCGGCTAAACCGGTTGTCACTTGGGCCTATTACAATATCTCTTTAAGACAAAAATAAACAAATAGGCTACACATAAACACACCAATTGCCGATTAGTTATTTTATCGCGTCCCTTTAAGATTAGCGTTAAACATTAAATTAAATTACTCTCTTCTACTAGTAAATATCACAGGGGTTCACGCACAATTGCTTCTACTTTCGTTAAATCGTGAAACGTAATAAACTCATATTATCGCAATATGAATAGAAATGTTCTTTCTAACTTACATGACAGAAGGGATCAGGGGTTGCCGGATGTCGCTGGAGGGCTTTTCTCACGCTTCGAAGATTTGGAGAGGCCGATATTAAAATTTCGTCGAGATGAGATGGAAGAAGAGAGGGTGGGTGATGTCAACTTCTTATTGCAACTTTGCCTCCGGTTACGTTAATAAGACAGAGAGAGTTACGGTGCTCCTCGCTCAAAGAGTCCTCTTCTAGATAACCTTGAAGCCTCTTTTTGTCTTATTCTTTAGCGCTGGGTGCCCAACTAGTTTTGCGGGATACGAGGTGATTTCTACCGTAATTAATAAATGGAACCTCGATGGTGCTTGGTTCTTCTCCTTTCACTCTTACGGAGCTTGAGCTGCGAGAGTCACTTGAGGGTGAGCGGGGTTTCTTTTCTCCACTCAGACTTCTTCTAAGTCTGTAAAGGATTTTCAGTATGGCACTGGGAGGGTTGGTGAAGGATCGATCTTCTCACTAATCCTTTCTCGTCTCTCCTCGAATAATCTTGACTGGCTGAAGGATCGATCTTCACGAACTGATCCTATGTCGTTCTCACCGAATAATCTTGACTGGCTAAAGGATCGATTTTTACGAACTGATCCTATGTCGTTCTCACCGAATAATAATCATCGATCTTTCCTTCAGGAGCTTATTTATAGGCGGACCACCGCACCATCTAAGGGGGAATGGGCGAGGCTGCAGATGGGAGCGCGAGTAGTGAGGTCGCATCTGGGAGAGTGAGGAGTGAAGAGGTTGGCAATGAGGTGCCCAAGTCGGCTTGTTAATTAGAGAGACCATCAACCGCCACCCTCCTCGGCGTGCCTTTCGACTGGCACCACTTTTTGGTGATATAATCACGGGTCTACGGATCTTGTAAGTAATTGGATCTTTCGAGCGTCGCGTAAGGGCCTTTGTTGGTTACCTTTACACAGATAGTCGCTCCAACTACCCTTTCAGCGGGGAGGTCAAACAGGATACGCAGTTACTGTTATTCGCCGGCTACCGTTCCCACGAGTCTCCTCATGGGACTCGCTTCTCCGGCTTTCTCCACAAGGGGTTAGGGGGAAAGGGACTGTAATGTATAAGTCCGCCTGGCCCTCCGGGAGGCTTTATGTTGCAATTACTCTACACTCAATATTACATTAATGGTTATGTCTAAAATATTCCTTATCTTTCTATTTATATATCCTTTTTCTTTACTCCAACATCCAGAGCCTCTTTCTCCGCAGAACTTCAATAAGACGTCTATTGTTTAATAATATACATAGGCTCAGTAGAGTGTGGCCTCCATTTTTTTTTCTTCCCAAGTGACACCAATGGTTTCCTATCTTCCACGCATTTTTACTTTTCACCCGTTTCTATGTAAACACAATAATAGCACGTTATTGTGGAGGTAGTTTTGTTGGTTTCGACTTTATTTGCAAGATAAACCTGAATATGTCTTGCCAATGGCTGTAAATGCAAGCTTAAATTACACTAATTGCAAACTCCTTTATTAAGCAATCCGAAAGCTTGGTTTCCCTGGTTAAGGCGTTCACTTGATAAATAACTTAGTAGAGAATAAAAAAGAATGAAGTAAATGGATGAGAAATGAAACTAGGTTAGAGTCTTAATGTCTGTAATAAACTCCAAATTACTTGACATTTCTCTACAACAGCAAAAAACGCATTACAGGCACCATTACATCATGCGAATATATACAATTTCAATAGATTTGTTCTCTAATTTTAATCTTCCCAAAGAAACTCAAACTACTAGAAATCGTTGATCAGGACAAAGGAAAAAAACTAACGCTGAAGACCTATTCAAAGAATAAGGATAAACCATAGCACATTTTGAATAATACCTAAATGTACTGAACTTTGGCTTTACGTTATTCGCTAGTTATATTTAACGCAGCTGTTAAAATTTTATTATTCTATTGATAAAATGGATTAATGTTTCAGTGCTAATTTTTATTATACGCCACCTGGGAAAAACTTGTCCTCAGTGGGCTTGAATAAAGACAGCATTTAAGAAATTATCATCCAGAGAGAGCATCAGTTCATATCTACTTGTCTGGCACGAGGAGAGTAGTGATAATGGAGTGTTTAGTAATGGGAACACACGGTCAGAATTAATAGGTATTAAGAATGTCAACGGATAGAATTCGCGTTGGTTGCCTCAAATCAATGGGCTTACAGCTGGCGTAGATGGAAAGCTTTTTGAAGGTTGATGTAATAGCTAGCACTTGTGGTGGAGCAATGTGAGTTGTGAGAATGACAATCATCTGACTTTCCCGTCCGTGGCAGAATAAATGCGCTTGAATGGCAGGTAGTTGCCAGGTGTCGGAATCATGGGGTTGCTTGCGGTCGATTGCGTTTGCCACTGATATCCAATGTGAGGCTTTTCTGAAAAGGTCGAAGTTATTTCGAACCCCAAACGTACGTATCGTGAAAATTCAATAGAGGGGAGAAAAGATAAGAACACATTTATCAATAAAGGGAAAGAATATTCCTCAAAAATTTCCGGACATTGGACAAGAAAAGATGTTGATATAAGCGAAAGATTAAAAGTAAGAACATAGCTTATTAACCATAAAAGTTAAAGAAAATTAAGTATATATCAAAATAAGGAAACAATTTAATGCATAGAGAAAAACACCTTAAAAGAAAATCTGTTAAGTACATGAGTACGAAAATCTGAGATAAAAGATAAATGAATAATATTAAAATCAATGTTTGTAAAAAAATATTTAACCCCCAATTGACCTGGTTTTCGTAATCATTGAGAGGATTAATGTTAACTAAATTGGATTTAATTATATGAAAACACAATATAAACACGTACAAATCTAAGGAAATTAATTAATGAATTGCAAATATGATAAGAAAACAAAGGATATAAACGAGTTAGTTACCTCTAAACAAAATCTCATAAAACAATAAAAATACATATTATGATAAGTAAAAACACCATACGTAGACACGTAAACTATTTAAGGTAATACTTGAGTTTATGGGCGCACACTAGGGTGTGCTATTTCTGTACGTTTATCGAAATAATAAAGACGATAGCGTTGCCTACTTTAGTCTAGTTCAGCCAAAGATTTACATGTTTTAGTTACTTTCGAAATGGCGAGTTTCGCCTCGATACCCCCCCTCCCCACTGCTGCATCTTAAAAAAACTCGTAATTCGAAAGGCTAACATCAGATTTGAATACAAAAGGCGATTGCTAAATGTCGGGCGGCTCTATCGTCGTCTTAAATTACCTTATTACTAATCACTTCACGAAAAAAGCTAAACTATCTCCACCTTTCACTATTATAATCGAGCCGCGCAAATGTTATACGAAGAAATCATGACGAAGCTGTCAAAGTTTTCGGAGTGAGTCCTATTTATAGATACGGTTCTGTCGGCTAGAAGCTGAGCAATTTTATATTTAATCAAAATAACAAAAAAAGTACACGAAACCCACCAAAACTAAAACATCACGAAGCATAGAAAAATTCATTACATTAATAAGTAATATAATCGAGTAGAAGTGCAGGCACTTACTAAATAATACAGAATGAGGCTCAATAAAAAAAATACAACGCCTTAATTGGCCACATCCAAAGCAACCCTGTGACGTCAAAATCCCTAAATGTAGCCAAGAAGTTTATCCCAGAAATAGCGCCCCCTAGCGTTCGCCCATAAACACAAGTATTACCCTATTTACTTCTAAATACCAACCTGCCATGATGTTTTTCATAAAGTTTGAGGACTTAACCTTTCTGCAAATGTATTTCCCTTTTTTCCAGTGTAACTGCATGCTCCACCTAGTAAGTCAGCAATTCCGATAGCAAAGGCTCAAAGAAAGAGAATCAACACTCATTTGTTTAGTTATCTCCAACGTTGATTCGATTATTATTGTTCCAATTTGGCAAACATGAAAGCGATTCCAATATTGGATGAATTTGGATATTGAGTGCAAGCCTCTTTTTAAGCCGGCAAAATGGGCTATTAAATTCCAATCCCGAAAGCACCGTGTTTTCACAATTCAGAGCGGCTCGGTAGTAAACTAGGTTAAATATTTCTTAATACTCACTTATCTGTAGCCTAGAGTGATAGCCAGCCAAAATAGTTGCGTACCTTAAGGCATTTCTCAGTTACTGAAGTCAATATCGGGGAAATCGGGTGGCCATTTATCTTAAATTAAAAGAACAGTAGAGAAATAGCTTGGAAAGACAAATACGAAGGGAAATTTATAATGATAAGTCGTTGAACTTGCCCATATATTTTACAATCCGTTAGGTATGGTTTGTTATTTGCGAAAATTATAAAGTTTCTAATCCACCATCTAGATAATCATGGTTTATTTAGTTCTTCTCTCTGTGCATACCATATATGCATACCATATATTCTCATTTCACTGTGAAAATCAATTTCACTCACAATAATCACAGATTCCACTACCGCAGGTCCAAATTCTTCAGTTGACGTCATTTCAAGGCGGACGCTATGCCGACGAAATCTTATAGAAGAAGAGAAAGTGACAAGAGCTCTACTGACGAATGAACTAGACAGCACCTCTTATTTATGTCTTACTGCAGATATTTGGTTAACTCGTCACCGTAGTTTTGGGGGCGTTACAGTTCATTGGGTATGTTGAGATTTTGCTCTTTATGAAATATGAAATTGAAAATGTCTTTAAGGTTAGGGACTTATTAGCCCCTGGCCGGAAGCAGACTTATTTGTTAGTGGAATTTATCTCGATTATATTAATATGTAAATTTTATGGAAACATTTATGAGACAAACATTGGACTGTTATTTCATTTGTCTTCAGCTTGAGGAAGCTGCTCTTGTCCGTCACAGTGGAGTATTGGCACGCTGTCGCTTCAAAGGAGAACATAACTACATCAAGATTGCTGAACATATGGAGAATATCATCAATGAATACGATATCCACCTGCAGAAAATCACGAGTACCCTCAATGATAACGGCTCTAATTTTGTTAAAGCGTTTAAGAAATTTTTAGTCACTGCTCCAAATTTGCCCACAGATTCAGAAGATGAAATCCAGGTAGGTGAAGAAGATCAGGGTTAGCACGATCGTGAGGATAGGTTCTTAATGAGAAGTGCCTTAGATCAGGAAGAAGACCTTTCGTCTCACCCATGCAGCTTTAGCCTACCTAAGCATGTGCGCTCTGCTTCCCACACACTCATTCTCGTCGTCACAACTGATTCAAAAGAGGCACTGAAAATATCTTCTTGCTGCGATGGGGAAATGCTCAGTATTATGGAACAAAAGCGGTCGTCCAAAATCAGCAAAGATTAACAAAACTGTTATCAACTGTTTATTAAAGGTGCCTTGCATTGCAAGGTGGAACCCTCTGTTTGATGCATTGTCGTTACTTTTAAAACACAAGGACAAATTACATCAACTCATGATCCCCCTTAAACTTCCAGTGTTCAGAAGTCACAAAATTGAATTTCTTCTAGTGGCAATTGATCGCCCACAGGAAGAACAAAACTGTTTTTTTTTATAGAGAATTGCTCCCTACTTTGCTCACTGTGGAGAAAAATCTGAAGAGCCTTCAGTTACGTTCTCTGAAATTTGGCCAACCTCTTCTAAGTACAGTCACTAAGGCCTTTGGAAAGCGCTACTAATCTTATTTGGCCTTGTCAAATGAAGCCAGCGTTACAGATACCATTATTGCATCAACAAACCATCTTAAAACCACCAAGACTGTTAAAATATGATTCCAATGATTGAGAATTTAGCAAAGGGACCGAAGCTGAATCATCCAGTGGTATATCGGATAGTGACGATTATTTTGGATTTACAAAACCCACTCAAACGCGATCAACCGAAGATTCAGAATTTTTCAGTTAATTTCAGGATTCAAATAAAAGACCTCAAAGTTTAGATAGATATCCAAACATAAAAAAGCTATTTATTAAATACAACAACCCCCTTCCGTCGTCAGCTCCTGTGAAACGGCTCTTTTCTTGAGGCGAATTGACCTTATCTACAAAACAGAGTTCTTTTTTTGATGAAACATTTCAGCAACTGATACTACTTAAATGGAATGTTGATATATAGAGCTAACTGAAATTTCATTCAATAGAACTTTCTTTTTTTTGTAGTACATAAGTCCATTTGGCATCAAATCCTACATTAGTAATTATAATATACAATTTCATTTTAATGGATATTTTTTTCGTTGTGATACCAATGGTCCTTATCGATTGTCATTATATATCATGTATTTGGAATTTATTTAAAAATGTATCAAATAAATTTAATGTATTTAGTATTTATATACGAAATACATTTTCGAAATTATTTAGTATTTAGTATCTAAATGCATTTCCTCATGTATTTAATATTTATTATTTAAATACTTTAAATATATTTAGTGCACACTTCTGCATCCACTCCACCATTAAATTTAAAGTTGAGTGACAACTAAACAAGTCACTGCAATTTTTCATGACAAAATAACTAATGTAAACAATGAAGCTTATGTGTGCAAAAAAATTTAAAATAATATATTGAATTGTATTATTTCCAATGGCTCCTAGAAAAATGCAAATGTAAAACCAGAACCTACCTTAATTTACTATCTAATTCCAAGAAAAAAGTACTTAATAATTATACCATCTTCTCATATGCACCTCAATTAATCAACTTCAAAAATCTAGCAGAGGTAGCTAACATCAATATTGCTTGTCCGTATGAAAATACCATATCTCGTAATTTGTTCAAAAATGATCTACTGAGAAAGAAGTGAGCGTTTATTATATCCCATTTTAGATTTGCAAGAGAATATAGAGAGGCAAAAACAATAGATTCTCTAAGAGAATGAATAAACACTACTGCGCTACATGATGGTGCAGACTCATGCCTAGTGAAGTACATGCAATTGATTTTGATATTGCAAAAAATAATTGTCAATTGTAACAATTATATCCACAGACAGCTAATTAAACCGGCTCTCATAAAGGGAATTGCCAAATTCAATTCATCCCCTGCTCAGTTCTACACTAAACATTTGATAAGCAAATCACTCATCCGACCGCTGATCCAAAATGTCTTCAGACAACAGCTCCCTGGTTTAATTCAGAACTGTAAATGTGTCTGTTCTTATATTAAGCATCTTTTTGTACTCATTAGTTATTCAGCGACGGAAGATGACTGCTCTCATTTTCTAAACATGAGTTTGCAACAAATTAATGATACAACTTTTGCTATTTGTCTAATTTTATTGTTCTTGTGTCAAACGTATTTCGTGTGGGCATGATTTGCGTGAAGAAAATAGATACCCTTTGACTCGAGCCAATTTCTCACGTTGCAAACGTTGCCCGTAAGACAGATCATGGGGCACCGAAACACCCTCTATTATCTTAACTAACCCCTTAGCATTGCTAGCTGAAAACGGTCTAAGCATAATTAGAGCTTGAAAAATAATAGAGGAGTCAAGAGTGCCTCAATTGAGGCATTCCCACTTGAACAGTGATTTCGTAAACAACTGAAAGGGGAAAACTCCCTCACTACCACATGCTTCATTGCCTGTGATGGGCAGGTCACGAATAATCAGGAGCAAGATTCCTTGATCATATCCCGATTAAACAGTTTTCATAAATTGTTTAATATAATAAATCATTTATTTGAAGTGGAAAGGACATTAATGAAATAGATACATGGAGTCGATTACTTGAGGTAGTGTGTACTAGGAAGTGGTACTTCGAGTCACCCATCCTGTTTTATTGTTTAGGGTGGTATATCGGGTGCAAGACTATCCTTGTTTTGATTAGGACCTCCTCGTGGTTCTTCCCGTGTGGCATCCATAATATTTCCCTAGATCGTCAAGATTGGGAAATCCTTAGACAAATTGGCCAATCTTGAGCCTCAATTAGCAACGCTGTGGTTCCCAAAGTAATAAATATTTCAAAGAAATTTATTCTTCATAGTTTCTTTCCTATTTTGGGCGACTTCGTTTGGAAAATATATTATTATAACAAGGTCAGCAGACCTATGTCGCTTGCTCTCACCTATCCTGACTTATGATCTCATGACCCTATGACCTTACCATCTTTAAAACTTAAAACAAGTAAGGTAATACGAGCCATAGTTAGTTTTCCTTTAATACTTTCCAAACTATCGAGGAGAGGACGCGAGCAGCTCTATCAGTCGAAAGAGAATGTAAAACAACATAAAGCGTTTTACAATCCCTTAGAATCGGCCGAATAGTCAGGATAGTATTGGCAATAAAACCTCAGTGAAACTTAAAACGGCTACCATCCGACTCATTGACCTACGGACCGACATAGTAACATAGAGAGTCACGTGAACGCGTCTAATTTTCCCTAAGGAGGAAAATATCCATCATATTCTATTTTTCTGGGATCAGCGACTTTGTAAAAAATAATTTGTAAACATTTTTTTTAGTCGATGGATTTCCAAAGAATGTCTCTGTTTCGTCAAGACTAATAATAAACATTTATTTATTAATTATTTGCAATTTTGGGCCGATACATAGTTTTCCATGTAAGGTAAGGGAAGATTTAATTACTCTGCTCTATAAAGTTTGAGTAATTATATTAGTGCAGCTCAAAAGAATAGAATACCGAGAAAATGCTAATTTATTTTCGTAATTTAATTAAAAATTGTACTTTTCATATATTTTACATCTATTCATTACACTCAAAGTGAAATATTTCAAACTTTTCATCTTTTAATATTGACGATTATGGAATAGAGATAATGAAAATCAGAAATCCAGTATTTCAACTTAATAGAATCAATAGTTCATTTCGAATTAGAGAAAAATGTTATTCAAAATGTATAGATAAAGTTTATCGCTATTTTAGAACACGCCACCACAATCATTGGAAAATTTACTGATTTTACAGTTATGATAAGCAACGGATGACCATTGCGGTAGAATGTGGTAGGAAAATGTTGATGCGGAACAGTTCTGACTAAACCCTTAAAAGGATTTGCAAGAGAAGCGATTCAGTAACTTGGAAGAGCTTCACGAGGAATTGACTGAGGTTGATTTTAGTCCATCCATAGCCATTAAGCACATATATCTTTCGCAAAGGGCTACAACCTCCCAATTCATAATAATAAGCTAGAAATTAAACCTTTTTTGAAGCGATTGGTGAATGGTGATTAAAAAAGGGATTGTTACGATAACAGTGAGGAAAATATCCTGAGGTTTGCTTGAGAATTCACCGCAACTTTTACCGAAGCAAAATTTGGATGATAAAAATGTTATGCTTTGTGTGTTCAATTATGATGAATTGCGCTGCCAGTTGGAGAAGTTGAATAATAAACCACCAGGTTATGGTTTAATTAGCAAAATGAAAAGAGGTAATATTCTGACAGGGCAACGGAGGACCTCATGATTTTTTGCTACCCGCAGAATGTTACATGGACTATCATGGTATTTGCACCATGTAACTTTAATTTGTTTAGGAACCTGCAAAATTGTTTGAGCAGAAACTCATGTACTGTTTTAGATGGTGTCAAAAACAACCTTAATCCCTTTTATTCCTCCAAGATTGCCAAGTTGTAAGCAAATGGTATTATGAAGATCTCGAATCAGTTGGCTGAAGCCATTAACAGGAATATAGTGCACTTTACTGGACAATGGTGAATGTAATACGAATATTTTTTTATTTACATCCCTTAGAAGCTCTTAAGGCTTTCTGGACGACCTGTTATTTAAACTCAGCTCTCAAATATAGTTGATGATAATCGTTGAGAAACAAATGGCATGAGTTGGGAGGTTCCAATTCTGTTTGGAGCTTAAGAAAAAAAATATTATAGTTTGAAATTTCCTTCTCTTTATCATTTATTTCGCCCTATTTCATGGCCTGTTGCAAGGAAGCTGGAACGTGATATAATATTTTATATATAATATTTTTCACATATACCAATCATTGTTTTATATAAAAATATGCTCGCTTATAATAATTCCATTTAACCTTTTCTATTCTTTGATTATTTCGTAAATTAACTTTCCCTTAAAATTATAAGAATTTGATATTATTGCATAGTTTCGTACTATTTGTGTTATTCCTAAGGCTTTCACTGTTGGATCAAACGATATAATCGTTTCTTTAAAAGTGATAAGGTTAAAAAAAGAGACTTTTGTGTAAATCTTATTTTTTTTTACTAAAATGATTTTCAAATATCAAACAGACACGATAAGTAAACTTACAGGTAAAATAATTTCTCAATTATATTATTTGTCATTTTTCAGCAAATATTTGATAAATACAAACTATGAAATATTGCAAAGGTCCTGTTACACACATCACCAAGCTCACAACATAAAGTTTGACAAGTTTTTATTGTTGTAACATATTAATATGCATTAAATAGTAATATTTATTAATATTTCTGCCATCGTCCGTGAAAACGCGCTTCAGGCAAGAACTGAAAACCGCCCACACGTTACGGACGAAGACCTTACTCATGCTGGCTCATAAGCGGTTTACGGAGAGCTTAAGCTCGTCGATGTTGCATTGTGGAGTTTGTAGGCTTTGCCATCGATATACGCTTGTACGCTCTAGTCGAGTGATAGAGGTAAGCCGAGTGCGCGGCCAAAGTTCCTCGGCCCGTACAGTCATAACCGTGTGGGCCGGGCACCATCCTGCTGTAAAGTGTAGTCCTACTCCTTTGTTATCTTTCTCACACATTGCAGAATTTTGTGGCCAAGTTTTTTTCATAATCGATCACGGTGAGACTGCACCCGGCCGCGAACCACACCTGCGATATCTTCTAGCCATTCGAGGCCAGACGCCGAGCATCATCGTGGAAATGTAACGGATCCAATATACTTCCTGGCCCAAACATTTCACAGGGACGTTCTGCCTGTTGATGACAATACAATTGGCATTGATCTTCAAGTTGTTGAGAAGGAGACGACAGCGCTCCCGCCGTTGGTCTCTCATAAGAGTATGAGGAGAAGCGTTACCAGGCGCCCCAGGGTCTGGCTGCATTCCTTTTTGATAGTCATGGACACCATGATGACTAAAATATTCCTCTTTGCAAGGGCTTTCATTTGGAAGTTGGAGCACTTTCGAAAGCATTTCTCATGCTCAAATGGTTGATAAATTGAAGTCTCCCTAAACGAGGTCGATCTATGAGGTTTTTCCTGTCCTTAAGGCATTCGCAGAGCAATTACTTTAGACGGGGTTTTATGCAGCCATAACTGACTCTTCCAATTGCCTATTCTGCGAGATTAGTGAAGAATACAAGAAGGAAACAGACAAATTAAGAGCTACGATAGCAACACTAAAAGACGACCTAGCCGAATTAAAAAGTTCCCGTAGTACCTCAACTATCACCAATGTACCCAAAATTATTCCTTTTGAGGCATTTACTAATTTAGACAAAAGGTCTCCTCTTGATAGGAATTTGTAGAGAGGAATCTAGCTATGGATCAATGCATGAGCCAACCAAGGAAGAACAAAAGGACACCCGATACCCCCCAACCCGCAAAGGGGAAGAAGGTACCATCTTTGCCCCCAAAGAAGAAGCTAAACACCCAGCAGCATAACAATAATAGTAATAATAATTATTGTAATAACAATAGATAATTCCAACAGGTTAAAACCGCTGCAAAACCCCAGCATAAAAAGTTCCTCCGAATTAAAACATGCAATTCCTTTAAGGTTTTAGCCTAGGAAGATTACATTAAAGTTGAATCCGCTATTGCAGGAGACTATTCTAAGAGGTTAACTTGATCCCATTTGTAGAGCGAATCCTAAAAGACGTAAATGTTTTTGCCTACTGGGTGCGGCCATTGAGTACATAATAAATCCTCTTAACTCTCTTTTTCAGAAGATCAAGAAAGACACAGTAATTGTCCGGCACGTAGGCACAAGCGATATGTTAACCACCAGACCCGAAGAACTGCTAAATAAATATAAGAAAATGAACAAGTTATTTAAAAGAAAAACAAATAATTTAATTATTTACGGCATTCTTCCACGTAGCAAAGGCAGAGATAGTTTTTCAGTAGAGACCACTAAACAAATAATTGTCTTGTGACTATCTGCAGGAATGAAGGCGTGGAATTTGTAAACTTCTGGAATGCCTTTTATAATAAAAAAAGAACCTTTTCTTCCACACAGACTCCACCTCAACACTATGGGTTCAACAAGGTTGTCACGATTGTTTACAGAGGTAATCACAAAGTTTCAGATACTAAAGAGATTTCACGCACTAAAATAATTAGTAATTCTTTCCATAGTAGCAATCATCAATTAAGATCTGATAAAAGCGCGAGGGCACCCATCCGTAACAGCTTGAAGGTTTTCTATGTCAACGCTCTTAGCATTCGTAACAAATTTAGAGTAAACTGCGTTTAGATATAATTACGACGTAATCTGCTTAACCGAATCTTGGTTAAATATCAAAAACTGAGGTTTCCTACCGGTGTATAAGCTACTCGGATACAAAATGTTTGAGAAAAGTTAAATTAATAGAAGGGGAGGTGGTGTCCTATTTTATATCAAAGAAAATCTCAACCCGATCCAATTATCAAAGCCACAAATCGCAAATTTGACGCATCGTACATATGTACTTCTTAAAAACAAGTAGGGGATGAAAATATACAAACCTCCAGCTCAACCAGTGCAAACTGACTGCGATATCTATGAACAAATCAGCGAAATAAGTAACACGTATCGTACCGTAATTTTGGGCGATTTTAATTTACTATGTTCAAAGTGGCGAGAACGCTATCCGCTCATTATGGACATGAACTCTACACTAACTTAGAAGAAAATTCCCTAACTCAGTTTGTACTAAGTCCTACTCACATAAATAAAATACTCGCTAAGGTAACACTAATATTTAAAAAAGGCATTAAATCCCTACCTAGAAATTATTGTCCAATTAGATTAACCTCAGTCCCTTGTAAATTTTTAGAAACACGCCTACACAACGAACTCGTTAACCACTTGGAATAAAAGAAGTTAATTAGAGGCACACAACACGGCTTTCGAATTAAATGCTCTTGCCTAACGAATCTATTAGACTTCTTTAATGGCATTTTTATTGAATACGACGGGACTAAAGCAGTTCACATTGCTTACCTCGGCTTTCAAAAGACCTTCGATAAAGTTCACCACAAAGGTTCACTAATTTGAAAGCGCATGGAGTTCAAGACTCCATATATAGGGGGATAGAGGACTGGCTCAGCAATCGTAGGCAACGCGTAGTTATAAATGAAAAATCATCTAGCTGGACAGACGTCCCTTGTAGGCTACCTTAGGAATCTTTCCTGGGATCAGTTCTATTTCTAGTATACATCACCGACTTAGAAGACCTTTCATGCATAATATCGAAGTTTGCTGACGATACCAAAATTGTGAATTCAGGACTCACTAACGCACAGATTAATGAAATGCAAAAAATCTCGACAAATTGCCGACTGGGCGCAAATGTGTTAAATGACTTTTAACGCGGATAAATGTAAAGTGCTTCATATCAGATAACGTAACAGGTAAGCAACTTACTCACTAAATGGTAATAAATGGTAATCTAGGAGTAACAATATCAAGCGACCTAAAACCCAGTCAGCAATGTTCAAAGTCCTTGAGAAAGCAAATAAAATAATTGTATTCATTGGTAGAGTATTCAAGTATAATACAAATTACAATCCTTACTCTCTATAATTCCTTGGTCCATCCCATTTTGAATAATGCGTTCAAGCCTGGTGCCCGTACTACCAGAAAGATATACCGAAATTAGAACTAGTCAAACGAAGGCTTACTAAAATGATACCCAAGTTCAAGGAACAAAACAAACGAAATGCGAATTAGAGAACTAAATCTATTTCAGATAACTCCGCGTAGATTAAGAGGGGACCTAATTCAGGTCTTTAAAATTATCATAGACAATATGGATTGCAACAAATATTTCACTATCAACCAGTCAAATTACACGAGAGGAAACGGTTGCAAAATTATAGGTAAAGATTTTAACTCGCACGAATCTAAGAATTTCTTTTTTTAACCGAATCGTCAACTTATGGAATGGGTTTCCTCGTAAATTAATAGATTGCAACACCGTAGAATATTTCCAACGTCGTATAGATAAATACTTTGTCTTAAATTCCCGACCCACCCGCGTTTTCTATCGAATAATTAACTCGTTAGCCTTCAGGTGTCATGTTCACCGATTTTTCAAGGTGTACTATCTATTTTCCCCATCATCTTTATACCAGGGTACCTAATATGGACCACAGGGGCTGTTGTGACCTGTTGATCTATGTAACTCTATATAACTCTCCGTGACTCTATGTCCGGTCATCCCACTGACGTTGCGCCGCTTGGTGATGTTGGACTTGTCGAGTGTGCGCATAGGAGTGCAGAGATATCGATTCTTTTAATTTCAATCTCGACATATTTTCACACAACTGAGAAGAAATTTAAGTTTGTTTGACGAACCTTTTTCTCTCACACACGTAAACCTCTAAAGATCAAAAGCTGAGTATAAATGAACTTTTTAAGAACCCAGTTGTGTCAGAGGATTTGATGCCTCCCGCCTTAAAGAGTGGATGTAGTAGGACGAAGAAAATCTTTGGTTGAATGTCATCCCTATGAAGCCAATGCTATAAAAGAGTTCTATTCTTGGACATAAAGTTTAGGGGGTGAATATTTTGAGGGTAGTTTAAATTATCTAAGATGAGACATTTGGCTTTTGTAGTTGACAGGCGGAAACCATTGCTTGTCGACGTCCCTTAAAGTTATTTGGATACGAATTTGACTTCTCTTCTTACGTCGGCAAATAAATAGCATATAATTAATAAAAGTATCGCGTTAATAACAGTTTAAATATAAAATTGTAAAACGGTCGATCTTGAAGATGCTGCGCAGTGTTACACTCTTCTCTTGGTTTAGGTTCTCTGTTATTGTGGATACGCTTTGCTCTTTCAGGCGAAAGCGTCTAAAAACTATAATTTTTTGATGAATGTAAAAGTCTTCATCTAATGAACTCCTTTTTAATTGTTTCTGGATAGAAGATTGCGGGTGCGTCTGAAGTGATGGGAACTTTACTATTAGTCGCTACTTTTTACTTTGACTGCTTGAGTACTTCATGAATAAGATACTTTATTACTTTTATTTAAGTACATTAAGGTCTTGACCCTTCTGCTTCTACTTTTACTACAATTTTGTCAGAGTTACAATACTTTTATTCAAGTCTCAAAGCAGAGTAGTTTGTACAACATTGTAATAATAACCTTCTCACCAACAACCACAATCAAATTGTTAATGACCTCCATAAAAAGTGATAGCGATTCTCTTCAGATTATCACACAATTCATTTGCATTAATACCACCTATGGTGGTATCCCTACGAGAATCGGTAGTTGTACTTGTATGGATGATTGCTCCACTCCTTCTCCAGCCTCGACTGTGAGTGTGAGTGAATCGACATTATTTGGTCAAGGTTATTCCATGCTTTGCTTACACATGCTGCGAAGGAGGGGATCCTATGGTTTAGTTGGTGCTGTAGCTGCAGTTTTCTAACGTGCCCTTGAGTAGTGCTACATAGCGTTGGTTTTAAAATTGAGTTGCATTAAATATTAAGTGCTATACTTGCACTTTCCTTTGCCCTCGAAAAGTAATACTCAGCGTTGACATTAACATTGAGTTGTAGGGGATGTAGGGGAGCGAAAGGATCGCTTGGCCGAGCCAAGTAGATCTTCTCTCTACATGTGTGAAGCCATGTTGGGATATGCTTGACAAGGCTCTGATCTTAAGATTTTCATCGATGTACTGTTTTCTAGTCCTTTTAAGCACTTCAAAACAACAGACGCAGGCAATACAGGTCTGTACTTTCCTGGGTATGTCATCTTCCCTTTTATATACTAGGATTACTGTGACTATCTTCCATTGTGCTGGTACTTTTCCTTGTGAAAGGCTCTCCTTGAATATTATGATTAAAGTGCATTGACCAGGTCCTTTAGTAACCGCTGGTGTATTGTGTCTGTGCCTCGAGAGTTGTCTGCTCTTAGAGCTTCAAGTTTCTTGCGGATTCTTTCCCAACGGATGATGACCCATATCTCCGATGTGAGTGGCTTCTCCATCTTGGATGGCAGTGAGGTCAAGTCCTCTTCTATGAACACACTTGGCTACTGGTCATTAGATATAATCGCCTTGCCTTTGTCATTAATTTAAAATTCTCCTTTGTGGATTTTAAGGTCAGCTAATGTTGCCCTAGTAACCCGTGACTGTTGACACAGCTCCAGAAAGCTATTATATTTGTCTTAAATTACTCGCTAGGGCTTATGATGTGTTGGGTGAGGTCGGTGTCCAGGATTCATTCTACAAATTTTGTTACTTAGGTATTGGCACTTACACTGTCTGGTATTTCTGGGATGGGGTCCATGTTATAGTAGGGTAAGTAAAGTCTCCCATTACTCTATGTGTGTAAAGTTGCCGGTGGTTGCCAATTGAAGTGTTATTCAGGTTAGCATCATAGGATTCTGCTAGAGTAAGGCTCCCATTCCTATATATGCAACCCATGAGGAGTCTGAAATTTTTGTACTCCTGTATTATTATCCATGTGATAGTCATATATGCGTTGAGACACTGGGATGAAATCTGCCTTGCTTTATGTATTGCTTTGCCATGTATGCACGTTCTCCTGGTGTTTGGAGCAGATAGATCACGAATGAACTGGTCAAAGCCTGGTATCAACATAGTTTGTGAATCCGGTATATTCCTTTTCTTTTACATATTCCTTCGCCTAAGTTATCTTTAAATCTATATAATTTCTGTTTTCTTTTGTCTGTTTGGTGACTATATCCAGTCGTTGATGCATAGCTAAATGATCCATTGTATGGGATGCTAAATTCAAGTCCAATGTTAGCTTTTTAATCAGAGTTTGTGCAGTACCTGTGGTATTTTTATTTTTCATCAAGGCATAGTTGATGCAGTTTATGCGATACCTACTGGCATTTAGCCTGAAACCAGGCCATGCACCCCATACATTCCACTGCCTGATTTTGTCGCCTACCACACGTTATACTGATATCAATATCCTTAGTGATGTTATCCTCTTGCTGTTTCTTTGTTGCCTTTTGTTTAGCTGCCGACGCCATTCCCATATAATATTTGATAGTAGTAGGTTTTTCAGTAAAAATTGGATCACACTGATATTCACTGTCACTTTTCGCTTAATTTATTGATTTTGAATATAGTAACGCCAACTCAGCTAAGGGTGTTGCATAAACATCTAGTAAAACTGCTATTCACCCTCTTCACTCAGTCTATTAATGATGAACTAGATCACCTGGAGCTCAAAAGAGCTAAGGACACGCCCTTTATCATATTAAAAGAGAAATCTAATCCTAATAACTTCCGTCTAATTAGGTTGGCGTTAGTAATTGGTAAACTGTTAAATTGAAAATTAAAAATATGGTAGTATATCAATTTGATTCAAATAACCTCACTATGGACACAAAAAATAAATTTTGCCTGGACCATTGTTTTTAACTACTCTCGTTAATTTTTTCAATAAAATGATTTCTATCAACGATAAAAGCAACGCAATGGACTTAAACTACCAAAAAGCCTCGTATGCCTGTCTGCTTAAGAGGCCTTTGGTCTAACATAAAGAACACGGAATATGAGGAAACATTCAGATGTGGATATAAAATTGGCTCTCTTGTCGTTCGCGGTGGGTTGTAATAAATGGGAAAGCTCTGAAAGGGCCACAGTCATTAGTGCGGTAGCGTAAGGGTCATTACTGGTCCCACTGTTGTTCGTGGTATATAAAAATGACCGAGATATCTTTGGAATGTAATGATTACCTATTAAGAGATAGATGAAAACGTCACATGAAAGTTCAAGGAAGGGTAGCGAGAAAAAAAATGATATCTGGAATTAGTACTCTGTAAAGTATGTGTGCAAATGCTTTTTTGGCATTCCTTTCTCTCTTTCTTGTAACTATTTTCCTTTTATCACTAGCATGATGACCTTTTCGGAAGAAAATGATAAATCTTATCATTCTTACTTTAAAATTGAGCGATGCCTTGGGCTGTATTAGATCTGTGAATGAAACATTACTACACCCTAGATATGTGTGAGGTCAAGCTAACTGCGAAGTCTCGCAGCCTAGCCTACGCACCTTTCCTAAACTTTAACTTTATTTAAATAAGTCTGAACGCGCCTTGTCTTCGGGGCTGCCCCCTCTCAGTTCGACATCTCTACGAAATTTCAAAGGTTTATTTTTTGTGTCTTATCCACACTTTCCTGAAAATTCCTTCTAAATCTGCCAATAACCTCGAAAATGCAAGAAAGATCTGTTTAAAATCACTTGAAGCTCATACCATAAATATCAGGATCAGAAGAAAAATTGAACAGTTTATTTCGTGGAACATTTTTACCAATTCCACAAAATTTCAAAAATATTTCGTCTCTTCCATAAAAATACGCCGGGATTCACTTTAGATGGTATTTCTTGTGTATTTTTCAGTTAAAGTAAGTGTAACCCGATTTCCATGATATTCATTTAAGAGAAGAAGAATTGATCTTTCCAGGATATTACATTTAACTTACTCCAACCACGCTCCAAATCCTTAATTGGAAAAAAATAGAGAAAGTGCCGTGTTAAAGAGGGATTCGCTTTCCAAAATACTTTAGTCGGACACGAAATAAATTTGATGCAATGTAGATGGAGTGTAGCTGACAAATGTGCGTTATTTCGTTACTCTCATACCTAGCTATGTTTCTTGTAGAGATAACAAAGGACTGCTTCAGAATATTATTCTCACTTAACTTCCGAAACGAGAAAGGCAATTACGGAATAGGCTTAAAGAAACTTTCTTGGCAATTACGCGATGTTCAGTACCATAAGATGTGTGTCTTAGCCAGTATTATTAACTAAATTGTTGTGGGGCAATATTTTTCAACATGTCATTTATATTTCTTATTTTAACCATATTTTCATACGGTTTTTTGTCAAATTTCTTCTAGATATGGGTGAGAAAGTTAAATTAACTTTGAAATTCATGGATTCTCAGAGTAAATGAGAAACAATATTTACTCTGCATTTAATATTTTATATGGTTCTTCTTCAAGTATAAATTCCAAAATATCTTCTGTTGCACTTTTAACGATTCTTTCGCGTATATATATTTTATCACTGCGTTAATTTTTCCTTTTTCCTTAGGGAACATAGTAGCGTGTGTTTATATATTCGCAATCCATCCACGTAATTGCCAAAAGCTTTTTCGAACGACTCAGAAACACTGTAACTTTAAAGATTCAATCATTCAGTCTATACCCAGCTGTATATGGAGTTGTGGCTCTTGATGATAATCACTTGAAGGCCGCCACTTTTAGAACCAATGAGACAAATCCCTCTCCATTGTTGTACAAAATTAGGACTAAAATAATAATGCATACTATAAGCAGGTTAATGAGAGTCATAATGGTGGCAATAAAATTAGCAGACAAATGTTCTTAATAGGTTGTTCTTTATCTTTAAGCCATGCTTTACCCTGTAATATTTTGTTTTTATCTTCCATGAGTAAGGTTCACACGTGAATAAATTTGAAAGAATAAAAACAATTACGTTTCAGTTTCCAAGCTGGCGTGATAGTTTACATGCTAGGCCATTTGACTTTAGGTAAGAACTTTGAGGTGTTTCGGACGTGATTAGTAGGCTGCTACAAGTGTTGGGATATTATTAAGAGTTGGTAGTTTATGAATATTTATCCTCAAACACTCTGTGGATGAAGTCCATCCACATCCTATCCTACAAACGATTGACGGACGATTTCAGCTCGTATACGTTGCTGTGGCAGACCTTGCAGGTCTTGCCCTCGCCATGCGCGTACACTTGTAGTCGATAGGATTAAGATCGGGTGACTGTGGCGGCCAAAAATCCTTCGACTAAAATTTCATGTTCGATCCTTGCCACTCCTGCATGCTCTTGGCAGTGTGGGGCGGTACAACATCATGTTGTAAGACTTAGCCTTCCTTCTTTCTTCGTGATCTTTTTCAACCAGAGGGGGATTTTTGTGCTCAAGATGTCCCTCAAATTGGCCTCGGTGAGCATGGAACCGACTGCGAACCAGACCGGCGTCATTTTCTCGCCATTTGAAGTAACGAAACCTAAATTCATCACGGATGCCGGCTACTTGTTGTGGACACCTATCGGACCTTGTAGACATCCTGACCAAACCTTACCACGCGATCGTTCTGATTTTTGATGACAGAATCTACCGTGAATATTTTTCGACTGAGTGTACTCTATGTATTTCAACAGCACCTTTTTACAGATTTTTGCTTCATTGCTTTTGCATCCATATTTGAACCAAAGAATTCAATCCCACTAGGAATATATCTGAGGATCAGTGGCGAATCAATTCCATTTGGAATTTCTCGTAGAATTATGTGCAAACCCCCAAAAGCGGAGCCATTGGTAGCTTAGAGAATACGCGGTTGGTTATTTGACGTAGAAACAGGTTGTAAAGCGCGGAAAGAAAATTCTCTAGGTGGCGTAAGGGGCTGGCCACCCATTGGGCCAAAATACAATAATCAAGTGCGGGTTAGTAATCCGATACGCTTCATTATGTTCTCAGGCCCCTGACACATAACGGGTGCTCACTTGACGGGATCAAGAGCTGTCCTCTTATTATGGTGTCTTAGTCACACAATAATAACCCGACACTGCCTTCGAACGAGGGCTGTCCCCTTGTCTTTTCTGCTTAAGCTTTCTTTGACGTTTTAATTTTGATATTTATTCCTTTATCTACTGGTGAGATATCATATGCGGTAGTAGGGACTAATTACCTTATCTCCATACCGACATATCAAGGAATTTTGCATTATAAAGTTAGTGAATAGAATTTCTCTTCGCGGGCGACTCTACATGTCGTCTGTTGGTTTCCGTTTTGCTTTTTGGGGTTTTCGTAATAACATCGTAATTATTCGCTAGATTCTAACGAAATTTGAAACTCCTTTGTTTTTTTATATTCTCTTTTGAATAATATAATTGACAAAGTCATCATAAGTTTAGTCGTGGAATTATTTGACTATAACATCAAAACTATTCGGCTAATTCTAATGAAACTTGAAACCCTTAAGTTGTTTTACATTCTCTTTCGAATGATATAATTGCAAAGGTCCTTTCAAGGTTAGTCCAAGAATTCTTGAAGGCTTGGAAGGTCGTAAGGTTATAAATCAGAAAAGTTAGAACACACGACATTTGTTAAGCAGACCTTGTTTTAGAAAGATGTTAGGTTAGATTAGAATGATAAAAGGTTGGTAACCGATGTAGAAAAGAGAATAATACGATGGGTACGTATTTCAAATAGGGGTGAGTGGGTCATCTCTTCTGAATCTGTTCAGGAATATTTGGAAAAGATAAATAAAGGATATGATTAAAGGATAAGGAAGGAAAACTGAACGAAATAAAAGAGTAAGAGAATTAAAATGCTAACACTCGAACATTCAATCCATAAGTCTCTTTCTAAACATTCTCATTACATGTCCATAGCACCTCAAAGATCTCCTACTAGACATCTTACCTTCACTTTCCCTTACAGAGTTTTACTGCCTTATGAGCAATGGAGTAACATGAGGAGCCTAATTTTAATTAGTCTCTCGCTAGGTTAAAGGGCGTTCATGGCCCCCAAATGTTTTTATATCACTTCTTATTTTTTTTAAAGAACTTTTTGGTTTTATTCAAACCAAACAAATGAGGAAAGGTTAAAAAACAAAATGTCATATATAAAATTAATTTAACCTCCTAAGAAATGAATATTTTTCTAAAGCGTCACGAACTTTAGGGATGACACATACAAATATGGCAATAGGTGATCAGGGAAAAGCAGGATGCTCCCATTAAAATTTCCATTAAATTTCGAATTGGTTTTATTGTCCTGCTTCTCAAAATTCGAATCCTTATTTCCCTTACCTCTTTTCCACACTGGCTGTGTCTAGGGGACAAAGAATCCTTCGTCGGGAAGTGCGTACCTCTTTAGGTTCCTCTCCTTCACCTCTGCTGCATTGGTGATTGTGCCTTCTCTGTAGTCCTTCTGGCATAGGCTCTTCCTCTCCTTGGGCCTTCAAGCAGGATCTGAAAACACGCCTCCTTTGTCAGGACCATTCCTAGTTGACGGACGGGTGCCCTGCAAGAGCTTCAAGGTCTCGAAGGCCTGGATATAAAATCTCATTAGTATTAGCTTATTATTATTATTTGTAGCATTAGTAGTTGTATTAGTAATAGTAGTTGTATTTGCAGTAGAAGCATGAGTAGTAGTATACATGTTGGTTCGATTTTCAATAGATAAGGAAATGTTTTGAATGAACCATTTTTTGAATTCGTACTAAACCCCACCAAAAAAGCCACTTGGGCTAATATTACTTGAATAAAAATACTTATTTATTGTATTTTAAATATATGTAATATGCATTGGATTAATAATATGTGTAAATTCCACTTTGAAATTGTATTGTAATTGTAATACTAAATTCAATTAACATTTTTTTTAATTAATACCTTACATCGTTCTTTGTATCGCGTCTTTACCTAAATTAGAAATGTTCATGACATTCTCTTTAACCGCTAAGATTTAGTTCCTCCCATTTATTGACATAGTGTCGTTTCTTTAACCGCTTTTCCCTGATTCGAAACACCAATTTGAAATGTGTCTGAGGTGACACATTCCAAATTGGGTTATAGAAGAACCCAATTCACCCGTGAAAGCGGACCTTAATGAAAGTCCGCCTATTTATCGTTCTACCGTCTTAAGGAAGCCATAATTTTTCTTTACTCTCGGTTTAAATAATACGAGATTCAAATTGGGTCGATTTATTCCAACACAGGAAACCATATGATGATTTCATATGCGTTTTTGTTCTCCTCAATGTGAACACATTCATCACTGAACTCTAGTCTTTATGCCCATATGTTGAAAACAACTACCTGCCTCTGTGCTTCAAGGTATATGTAAATATTTTCCGGTCGTGTGGGCGTGATTTGAAAAAAAAGCTGGCATGAGAAACTTTGTTTCTGGCTTACGTCCTACCAACTACTTTATTCCCCTCCCTACGTATTCGTAGTGTGCGAGACACTGAGATTTAAGGTCATTTTAACGATATCACTCTCGTTTTTGCAATTGTTTATCGGAGTTAGAATTTTCGGTTTTAGAATTGCAGAAGTTGAGTTCCTCAAAATATTTGAAAGCCAATTTTAATGTCGTCCATTTTTAAAGCCCGTTATAAATATAAAACTTTGACCAAGTTTTAAAATGCTTTTAAAAGAAATTTTCCTATTTCTTCCTTGCTTTTGATGGTAGAGAAGAGGTAGGCTTAAGTGGAAGGGAAATGGATTCATACAAGAGTAAACCATTTTCGCTTCGCATTTCCATTTATAACTCAGTTCATGGCAGGATTTTCAATATCATTTCTATGCAAAAAGTCAACTTGATGGTAAAAGAACTTCGCTGAAGGATTGATATGCGGATCGAAGCCCTTTTGATGGGCGAAACTCTTAATCAAATAGTGAAAATATATTGATGAATTTGCCAATTATTTTTTAGCGGATAATTTGAAATTGAATTAAAAACAAAAGAAAGATTGTCAGGTAGAAACTATCTAATGGAAATTTTTAAAGAGGTAGTGAAATAGTGGAAAATGACAATATGTGGAACGTACCTACCTTAATATTATAAAGAGAATACGGGATTAGGGAGCGTGATAAAGAAAGAAAGAAAGAGCTTGTAATAAGACTAATTGAGCTTCTTTCATTTTCTCTTCAGACAAGATACACCAATTTTGCATGCAATGCAACATAGTGTGAAACAAAATTCAAGTTATGTGTGAAAGTTTCGCTTATCCCAATTGATGGTTCTTTCTTTCATCTCCAAATAATTAAACCTTACCACCAAACAACATCCTAAACGAGCCCCTCCCCCCTCCCCAGGATTAATCAGTGATATCACTACACAACAGACACCGTCTAATCTTTTCTAAATTCTGTTCAGGACACTCCACTATCCTCCACCAATACCCCAGAGAATAAAACTTGTCCCGACACAAACACATACCAGATGTAACCAAACATCAAACATCTACTTATGGACATCCCAAACTAACACAAACAGGCATTTCATACAAACATTTCCTCTCTTAGGAATCTATGTACCCATCCAGAGAACGTGGGGCCCACCTAAGGGATGCCCACCTCACAGAAGAAATGGTGGCAGGAAGTGAAATGTAGGTAAAGATGGAAATATATTTGAAAGTTCTAAATGAAAGTTATCTAAGATGCTTCAAGTTTTATATTTTGCCATATTATTCTTCTATTCCAAAGAAAAGATCCTTCATCAAATATTTTTGAAGTATAATGATTGTAACGACTCTCAAATTGAGTTTGAACTTTAAGGACCTTTGTTTTCTGAACTTGATTGATGAAACCGTTGAAAAATGAATAAGAAATTAGGTAAGTTTCATCATTTAGATAATTATCGGTTTGTTCTTTCACCTTGAAAAATCAGTTGGTAACAATGGCTCTAACATTTTTCAGGTCAGTTTGAAAGTAACATCGTCCTCATTATAGAATTAACCGTCCAAAACTAGAGAAGTAAATATCATAATCCCTATTTTATTTAGAATATTCTTTTAATTTCCTTTAAAATTGCACAAAATATTCTTGGAATATTTCTCTTGATAATCTACATAGATCATATAATACAACAGCGCCCAGAAGTTGAAAATGAATATTTCTAATTTTTAGTTTACAACAAAAAAACTGTAAGTTGTTCATGAGAACACTGCCTCATGTGCTGTTTTGGACGGTACTGTAAATGAGTTTTTTTTAATCCATAGATCTAAATGATTCAGAAAATCAAGGTTTTTTTAATTCATAGATCTAAATGATTCAGAAAATCAGAGGGTTTTAATCTATAGATCTTAATGATTCAGAAAATCGGGCTTTTCTTAATTCATAGATCTAAATGATTCAGAAAATCAGGGGGTTTAAATCCATAGATCTTAATGATTAAGAAAATCAGGGGTTTTGTAATCCATAGATCTAAATGATTCAGAAAATTATTGAGAAATTAGAAGATTCAGGTTCATTTAGAAAAACTTTTCACTCTAGTGATTCTGAAGATAAATTCGAATACAAATTATTCTGAGTTTGATGATAATCACATTTGATAAAGTACACTAAAGCAAAGCAGATTGAGTCAGGGGAATTACCACTAAGTGGAATTATTTGATATTGTAAGGGAATCTATGTATGGGTAGAATCCAACGCACTTCCCTTATATGGATTTTACTTGGTGTTCCTTAACCTCGTCTGGTTTCTCTCTTTTGAGGTATTCATTTTGACATTAATCATACAGTGTTTCAATTAATTAATATATAATTTAGGGCGAATACATGAGTGTAGTTATGTACAATATTAGCCATTCGAATTTAAAATGTCCATCAATTCCCTAAATCACTTAAAGTCACGAAAATAAATTTAACCATGTAAAAAATAAGGTTTAAAGAGCACTGCCACTTTTTGATGGTCTGATTACAGCTTGAGGTTGGCTAAGAGACATTTCTTCTTTTTCTTATTAGTTTCTTTAAAAATCAGCATAATAAAGACCAATTTCTGTTATCTTAAAGCGCAGAGATGACAAAGTCTTTGTCCAAGACAAACAACACCATTCTTTCTATTCCTATAATTTCTCATCTACATGTTGACAAAAGAGTTCTGACATTAATTTTTTTTTATTTTTACATCCTCACATTCCCCATCAAATGAACACTGTCTATGACTTTTCTAACCGGTCTTCTTGCATCCTCTGTCCACTCTTTCCTTTCATAGCATTATGCAAATTAGTTTAAGTGCGCTCAACCACACCTGGTGGCCTGCATCTTATCCTTGGTTTTAAGAAGATAGGTTCTGATATTCGGAATAATCTCTAAATTTTTGGTTGCCTTAGATATAATAATTGTTTGTTTTTTATGAAGGGTTAGATGGGGGATATTTTTGGTTACATATGTGAAAGTTTACCTAACGCTAATAATGCTAAGTACCAGCTTGGTTTCTCAAATGAATAATTACATAACATTATGATGGGTTTGATTTTAAACAGTGCGATTAAAAATAAGAAAAGTAATATGGAAATTATTAAAGTATGGCAGACGATCTCCTGTTCGAACCCATCATGGATGATTGTTTTGCATACCATTTTTAAATTTGATAATGATTAAGGGTTTTTTGTCTGTTCCCCAACGAGGTTAGTAGGGTCAGTGTGAAAAAATGGTAGCAGGAAAAGAAAGATGCAGGATAGAATAAGCAAAGTTAAAAACAAATAAGATTAGCAAGGAGACATATGACTTAATCCTTTGCATTAGAAACCCATACAAATTCGCTCACATGTTAAATATTGTTCTAATTTCAGTCTTATTTTATACCCCATCGGTATCCTCATTTAGAGACCAAACTCTTTTGAAACAATTCAAAACTTTCTAAATGCACATAATGCAAAAACTATGCCCAAATTATGTAATTAACGCAAACTCCTACAAACACAAGTATCAGAGTAGGCACGTAGTAACTGATCTCAACGCCGATCCGGGAAAAGTTATTACGAAAGTGCATTTACGACCGGACGAATACTTTCTGCTATTCTAATTAGCTTTCTTCCATTCTCAAAAACAGGGAGGAATGGTTTATTAATGGAGGTGCGGTGAAGTGCAAAGCAGTGTTTCAAGGAATTGAAAACGGGGTGATTTGAGAGACGATTAATCTTGACAAAATTTTGAAAGATTTTGGGAGCGGACTGAAACGAGTACTTGACACTTTCATATCCAGATTAATAATAAATTTAAGGAAACATGCGGAATCATGAAGGGGTGATCTGCTTCATTAAAATCGCCATTAAAATCTGAGTTATGAAGTTCGTTTTAGCAACGGCCCAATAACTTCATTATATGTTTCTTAATGGGATAGTTTTTCGTGTATCGTTCTATATGTTTCTCATTCCAGATTTTTGGGGGCGTGAATGAATGATCAGAAGTTGGTCAGAATAAAATTAAATAAATAATTTCTTAATATTACTTTAACTACTGTGTGGGCAAACCAATATCGCGAGGACAAACAGACGCTAGTTTGACTACACAGTATCAACAGTTACGGTCAAGATCGCCTGATACTTTGCCCCGCTGTCCCAACAATCCTCGAGATTGCTCAAAATAAAAAGAATTACCCTCAGTAGATATCGTAGCCCGTTATTATAAACAAAAAAGAGTGGGATAGCCTTTAGAATAAAAATCTATAAACAGGCTCACTGTCCCATCCTATTGTTTAGGTCTGTTTTTGCCAAATAGATAAAATTTCACATTCTCCGAAGCAAACCAGAAGAGCGAAGGGTCACAACGTTGAAGAGTGATAACCTGGGATAGAGGCTTTAAGGTGGGCTCTTATTCCCCCAGGGGACAAGCGACGTATATATAGTTCGATCTGGAGAAATGAAAAAGAGAATTGAGCTAGCAACTAGGAGAAGAAGACGAGTCCAGGAATCAAACAGGAATTCAAGAAGAAGTGGAACCGAGCAGGATTTTTCTTCCCGAGGCTGTTCCTTTCAGTAACATCGAAGAGTAGACTATCAGTATAGAAAATCATTCTCCTACCAAATCTCGTTCAGAGAAAGCCCCTATCTCTATTTTTCGAATAAAAACAGAGATACCCCTAACCAATAAGGAATACTAATGTGAAATTCCACTCGAGAAAAGATTCACCTCGTGGTCAAGTCTCGTCGTCGAGAAGTCTGCAAGTCTAACCCAAAGATTGGAATAATCGTACATCCACAATCTCTTCGCTTATATCGTCAAGTCTCATCATCGTGAAGCCCGCAAGTGTAACCCAGGGATTGGAATAATCGTACATCCACAATCCCCTTGCTTATATCGTCAAGTCTAATCATCGAGAAGCCCCCAAGTGCAACCCAAGGATTGGAATAATTGTACATCCACAATTCCCTCGCTTATATCGTCAAGTCAAGAAGCATCTCCACCTGCCTCACCTACCTCGGGATTAGCTCAGCGAGATGGACAGCTGTTTTCTCGCGCCAGCCTCACGCCTCGAATCCTCGCCTAAACGAGGTTCTCGTTCAAGGTCATCCCACGCTAGACTCCCTCTTAGTTAAAGGTAAAAGGATTCCATATTATTTATGTTTGTTAGTTACCATTCCGTACTAAAGTGAATTTTTGCGTCAACCATCGCGTACTACTCGTTGGTAGTATTATTTTTTTATTAAGATCCTCTTAGTATATTTAAAGTTTTAATATGTCATTTCTTTATACAATTAAAAGTATATTTTTGCCCTAGTTGTTTAATTAAATCCTCGAAACGCTGCATATGGCAACATATATATATATAATATTACGAATCTTTCCGGGTTAAAGAATCAAAACAAAAGATAAACCATATTATAGCACTATTAGAGAAAAAAGGAACGGAGTTATTCATGTACGGAAAAACATATGTGAAAAATATATGTCCTATGATCATATGAGTCATCTCATAGCTCTAAATGGTTACAATTGAACTTTACTCCTTTTGAAAAAAGCGACGCCCTGACATGGTGATTTGCGCCGCAGTTTAAAATGGCCTAATATGGACAGGAACATTCGCTCCTGGGCACGGGAGTGCCTCTCATGTCAGTCCTCTAAGATCGATTGAGCACACGATGTCGCAAATCTTGCTCATTAATATTTGCTCGTTAAGATTCAAGTGGTTGCCCATTAGCATCGTCGGACCACTAACACCATGCACGTTGCCTGCGCAATCCCCTCATTCTCATAACTGATATATCCTATCCTGCGTGGACCGGGCTACAAGATGGATCGAAGCATCACCAATTCCGAAAATAAGTGGTATAAGGGTTGTTTTGGCCTACTTAGATAGAAGGATATCCAGATTTGGTGTCCCATTATACTTGGTAACCGAGAGAAGAGCCCAATTCGAGTCCGAATTGTTCAAAGAGTTATTAGCCTTCGTTGGTTTCCATCGTCTCCGCACCACGCGTACCGTCCACCCACGAATGGGGTCGCGGAAAGAGCATACATAAATCTGAAGTGCTCCATATGGCCAGTCGAAAAGGATAGCTTATGGTTCTTCCGAAAATCATTCTGGGCATTCGCTCAATACGAAATGACTCGGGTTTTTCGCCTTCATAGCAGTTACATGGACTGCACTATTGTGTCCAAGGCCCTTGGTTTCATGCTTATCTTTGAAAACCGAGTCAAAACTCATTAAGGATTTATCCACAACCATGGCAAAGTTGACTTCACATAGGCATACGAAGGACAACTGCACTCGGTGCCCAAACCTTTTGTACTCGAATCCTTTTGTGAGGCAAAGCAAGTGATGGTCCAAATAAATCAAGTTTGCAAACCGTTAGAAGTGCCATATGCTTGCCGTTTCCTAGTGGTCGAGCCCGACTAAAAGGTCTAGAAGTTTTAATTCCCTAATGACAAACAAGTTAATCTCTCAATAGACAGGTTGAAACCAGCAAAGCTCCCACCGTCGTTAATGGTAGTGTACTGCATTATCAGCGACATTCAAAAACTCATGCAAGAGATAGGAAAACGAGCTTTTGCACTTCAGGTCATGAAGAAAAAGATGATACGAGAACATGGGCGTTAAGGACAATCGAAGGAAAACCTCTCCATGCACTGGAAAGAAAGATGATAAGCCAGACATTTTTACAAGATCCAGGGGACCGGTATCATTCAATAAAGATCCATTATTCATTTATTTTTAATACCGGTTGCATTGTAAAATAGAGTGATCTCAAAATATAAAATGTATGCGTTCATAACATTAACACAACCTATCATAAAATGGGCTATTCTGCCAAAATCCTTCAGATAAAGAAATATATCACACTTGGCATAAATATTTTTTTTTTTTCATTTTCGTAGTTTTTCATAAGGATTCACAAGCAAGAAAGCAACACAAGCGCTTTTAAATATGTATATTATTTTAACAAAGAAAACATATAAATGTTGTCAAATAGTAGCATACAGGTAAAATAATTATACTAAACCAGGTAATGGCCTCGCCACTCCCTCCCCCCTACGGGGAGGGGGGCTTGCGCTTCGCTACTAAGATTAAAATTTACAATCTAAAAGAAGCAGCCATTGTTACATCTTTATAAATTCTCTGAACTTCGCCAATTATAATAATTTTAAAAAGGAATTCTAAACTAAATTTCGCCCCTTTCAAAATAGCACGTTGCTAAAATATAAAATTATAAACAAAATAAATTTTGTGAACTTCACTATTTGTAATTCTTTGGGTTTTAAAAAATTCACAAAATTTCGATACTTATATTTATTTCTGAACTTCACCATTTTTTGGGGGGATATTATAAAAGAATTATTTGTAATAACCTTGCTAAAAAATATAAGTCATAACCAAACTAAGATGAAATTATTATTCAAATACTCAATAAAACCTTCCTTAAATTATAGAGTTAGTGAGGATCATGATAAATTAATTTGTGACAAAAATAAAAAGTTTATTCCCTTCAATACAATTTACCTTAGAAATCGAAAATCCTGGATCTTGAGCCTTTTGGCGATCCATTTTCATACAACACCACACCAAAGTTTCAAATATAGGCATTATCATAAGCCAACATGTTCAAATTCCTTTCTATATTATTTTTTCTAGTTACATCAAAGTATTCAAAATGGTTCCATCGTGCTCTACGAATTTCCTTCTAGGAATATTTTGACAACGAAGTTTATTATATATAAAAATTGATATTAAATTGTGTTCCCCTTTTTACTTTTTAGAAAATTGCAACAAATCAGACTGTTCTTTATTATAATAATAACTGCAGAATATTTTTACAAGGAAGTTGATAATATTCATAAACTATCGGTATTCAATTTTGTTTAGCCGCTTCACCGTTTACATATTTGGTAAAAATCCGCCGAATAGCCATTTTCTGATGAAAATCGTCGTAGTCGCCGGTTCCAGTTCGTGTCCGAGCATCGATCTCGTCTTCAGTTATCCGGTCTCCTCGGCTGATGTTTGTGTCGAATGTGACTTAGGAGACAAAGAAAGCCGGAAAGTAAAAGGAGACGAATGCCATTCAGTGGGGAATTTTTAGGGGGCGATCGTGGCTGCGCGAGTGCCATAGGAATCTTATATAGCCCATGTCCACTTGGCACGCCATTGTGGTCTTGCTGTTGGTTGAGTTTACTCTGGAACTTTATCCATGACCTTATCGCCTTGGGTGACCCTGCCTTTGGTAAAACTTCCGAAGGGATCGCTTTTGGAATCATTGGAACACTCAAGCCCTTCCACCACTTGAGGCTTTGGTAAAGGTTCAATAAATAAGTGATTAACATGATCCATATCTTCGATCTCATCACTTGAGGCTTTGGTAAATGTTCAGTAAATAATTGATTTACATGAGCTATATCTGGGTTCCCAAGATCGATCGATGCTCGATATCAGGAACTTTTTAGCAGCATCCTGAACGTTCTACCTGATCTCACGCGACTAATTTTTTGGGAGGGGTTGAATAATACCTAACATTTTCTCCATCCTTTTTAACAAGTTAATATTGAATTATTATTTGTATTTCCTTCACTAAATATTTGATTAACTTGGATAATGTCAACTACTGTGCATTCATTAATTTTCTCTTCAGAAACATCCCTGAATGTATACCATCTTTCCCGAATTTTGATATGAAGCCTGGTTTGTTTTTTCAAGACCCTTTGATTATTAAATCTCTATCCATAAATAATAAAATCTTCGTATAATGAATTGTAACTTTGACCATTTTCTCAATGATTTATGTTGTTTGCTTCCATCATGAGGATTGTCTAATAATGGCGAAAGTGATGGTAATCTTATTTTCTTCTTCCTGCGGAAAATTCGCAAGATGAGTATATAAGCATGACCTCACTTATTGTTAATATTGTTTATATGGTAATTCATAAAATAAATGACCTATATATTCACATGTACAGGAGCCTTTGCCAGTGCCAACAAGCGCATAGTGAGCAACAAATAAGTCTTCCATTAGGCATCAACTTTATACACATTAACAACAAAATGTTCAGTGATTCATTCTACCGAAGACACTTGTACTCTTGTGAAGAGGAGTTCAATGAGCTCAACTGGTAAGGGAGAGTGCATCTCAGGAGAGGTTTTTACATTAGAGAGTGGCGTGACTTACATGAAACATCCGATCTATCCGCTAAATAGTACACCAGGGAAAAACTAGAGGAAGCAGGTCCACCAGATATGTTTAAAGACTATTTGGTAATTGATGAAATTAAAGGAAGTACAATGCATGAATGATGACCCCGGTTCGATTGCTTTGGTGCTAGGGAATCAGACAGTAACCAAATACACTTGTACTCTTGTGAAGAGTAGTTCAATAGAGCAATGCTCTATTTTCAATGAGGGTGGAGAATCCATTGCAATCATTACGGAAATTCCATTGCAATGCGGGGAGATATATCAATGCAATAAAGGTGGGAAAACTATTGCTATGAGTGCGAGAATTTCATTGAAATGAGCGCGGGTAATCTATTGCAATCAGGGAGTTTAATCTATTTGGGTGTCAGAATAAATTACCCAATTTAAACTTTATTTTTATTCATTTGCCTAAGTAAATAATAAACGAGTTCATTGAAAGCCTATTTTGTTTTATTCCAGAGTTGTAGCTAAATTCTAAATTTGTTATCTCTGAAACAGTAAGAAATAATTTAATACGGAAAATGCTATGGTTGAAAATTGAATTTCCATGTATACAATTAATTAAAAAAATCCCACTAACTATCATGGGCATCTTATAATACGAATGAGATCCACATAAAATCGCTGAAAAGCTGTGAACAAAATTCGTTGGAAGGAAAATAAAGGCAAACAGTAACTGCAATATTCTACCCAGAGATTTCAGCTCTGCCACTTCTAACATTTGATAGCGGGCACTTTATTTTGATCGAATCCTGGGATCGATACAATTTCTGAGGCATTAAAGGTTAATGCCAATCTTGTTCAGGAGATCATACATCTTTAAAGATAAGATGTACAAAAAAAGGGTGGTTTTTGAACAATATAAAATTAATTTTCTCGACATGATTCTATGATGGACCCAATATCAAAAACTATTGTATTGAAATTTTAGACTACTAAATTAATATATTCAGGTTCCTCAACGCAATTGAAAATTTGAAAAAACAGCAAAAATGTCATAAAATTCTATCTAATTGTTTCCAACTTCAAGTTGTTACATCAAAATTTATGTCCTATACGGGGTATATTATTTGGTAAAGCTGGCGGCAAAAAGGGTTCATAGCGAGCACCGGCTAAAACCAGGGCTCCCCCCTCTTCCTCCAGCGTGACCGTTTCCCGTAAGGCGAAATGGCCACGCGCCTCCACCGAGTCGTTAGACTCAAGGGGGGCAACACCCCTGAAGTTAGTCGCCAGGCCATCTTCCGGAGTTACTAAAGCTGTTCCCCGAAAGGAGGACAGCAACAAAGGAGCTTCGGCTGTTTCGCCCACGCCTAGTGGTGGAGCGAGTGGCTCGGAGACGGTGGTTCCTCGAAAAGAGGGCCCCCCGCCTCAGAAGCCGCAACGCTCGCCTAAGGTTTCGAGGCGGAGGGAGCAAAAGACTCGCATGGCGAGCCCAACCTCCCCCAATAAACCCTCGAAGGCGACAGCGCCTTCAGCGCTTTGTCCGGCCAACAGCGCCCGGGGTTCTGCCTCCGGGAAGCGTACGGCCATTGCCGTGAGGGTCTTCTGTTTGAGGAGGGCCTCCACGTCTCCTCCGAGCTAGACCTGGAGGGCATATTCCTTCAATGGAATTGCCGTGGACTCCGGGCAAACTGGAAGGAGCTGTAAAGGCTCGTCTCGTACCGTTCCCCGTTAGCTATCTTTTGGCAGGAGACCATGCTAGGCGCGTGCCCCCTGCCCGCCCTGCCAAGGTATAAGGGTCTTGAGACCCCACCACTACGGGATGGCCGGGCTAGGGGATGCGCAGTTTACCCCCGGCATGATGTCTCCGTTCTTCCTTTCTCTTTAGATACCTCCTTTCAGGCAGTGACTGTGCAGCTGCACCTGGATAGGAGGTATACTATCATTTCTGCGTACATTACACCGTCAGCTGACTTCGACTCGGGAGATTTCCGCCGCGTCGTGGCACGGTTGCCGAGGCCCTTTCTCTTGCTTGGAGATCTGAACGGCAGGCATACTCTCTAGGGAGATTACTCAATAAATCCCAAGGCTCAAGTCCTTTCCGATCGGATCGAAGAGCTTGAGATGGGTGTCCTAAACGTGGATGAGTTTACGCATCACTGTCCGAGAACCGCTTCATTTTCTTGCCTTGACCTATCTTTGTGCTCTTCGGGTGCAGAGCCTGATTTTGATTGGGGGTTGGTCGATGACCTCCATGGTAGTGATCACTTTACCATTCAAATATCATTTTCAGGGCAACTGCCGCCTGAGAGCCCACCTTGGTGGTACTTGGCGCTGGCGCGGTGGCCTGCATTTCAGGAAATGACTGAATTCTCTATCTCAGTCGAGGAGTTTAGGTCGGTAGATGAGGCCGTTGGGTTCTTCTATGGCAACCTCATCGCCGTTGGCCTGACTACTATTCCTAGAACGTCTGGCCATTTTGCACGCCAACCACTCCCATGGTGGTTGGCCGAGTGTGAGACGGCCCTCAAACAGAAGCGTTATGCCTACATGCGCTATAAGCGCCGCCCGAACGATTTCACTCTCGGGGAATTTCGCCGGTCTAGGGCTAGGTTCCGAAATATTTCGAAGCACGCCCGCCACTTTTCTTGGCAGGCATACGTGTCTTTACTTAACGGGAAGACTCCTTTAGCAGAGGTGTGAAAGTGAGTCAAAAGAATTCGGGGCAAACAACTTTAGTTTCGAATCCTATTAGTAAATGGTAGCCGTGAATATATAAATGAGAGAGTATTATTGAACTGCCTTTCGCAAATGAATTTAATATTTGGATGTGTATAATTGATTTATTGCATGAAACTATCATATGGGCCCTTTCTATGCTGATATGTTAATATCTTAACCAATAACTCGGAAACATTAAACCTAAACTATACGGTCGCTTTGTCTATGACACATTCCTCCTTTTCAATTCTCAGGAATATTTTGAACAGAGTAGCAACACAATAGGGTTTGAAGTGATGACAATCTGGTAACAAGTGCCACTTGAAATATTCTATTTAGTGTTTTTACCATTATGAGGCGTGAAGCACGAGATGATTGTTGGGATGACCTTGACGCATTAGCTCAAGATAGAGCGTGTTGGCGTGAGTTCATTGAGGCCCTATGCATCCCTGCGGGTGCAACATGAAATGATTGATTGATTGATTGATTGAGCTCTACCATACAATTTAAAGTTCGATATGATCCCTACAATCAACTTTTCCTTTTAAAGGATTCAGCAGCTGGTAACGGTTTTCTAATGTCATTGACAAGAATTTATAAAAGGGAGGGGCATTGCTATAAGACAGACAGAGACAGAGAGAGGGAAAGAATAAAAAAAAACAAGAAGTCAAACTTTTATGTCGCTTTTTTTCTTACGACGTCAGCTGCTTTATTGTAATAATCAATGTGGTTCAAGGGGATCTAATCCGTTTTTGCCCATGCCTCTGCTACGAAAAGTACATCTGTATAATTTAAAACAATAAAAATTTAATCAAAGTTTTAGTCTCTCTACCCTCTTAGGAGCTGTCTAGTTTCCACTACTGCCTACACTGTGCTATGTTTCTTCGGCACATCCTAACTTCACGCAACTGTGCCAACATTACGAATCACTCTTAGCAACTGTCAGTGGGAGATGGTTTCGAATTTGTTTCCAAGAGCGCTTTGAAGACCCACCTTCTGTCAAAGCTTTTCTAAGTGCTAAAGAGCTGTTGTGTGAAGAACAGTAGCTCTTTCATTCTTTGAGGGGGGGGGGGAGATTTTTCATTATTGCTATATTCTTTGTTGTATTTGTGAGGAAGAAGGAATCATATCACTCTATAAGTTACCTCAATTTTTGTCTTTTTCAATTATTAATGGCCTCTTTATTTGTCTCTTTACTTTGGTTTATTACCAGTTTTCTTTCCTATTTTCCTTAGCGTCTCATTTTCTCTCCATTAAAATTATCATCTTTGTAATTTTTTCCGATAATTATTATTATAATCATTATTATTATATCTGCGGCCGATAGCTTATTCTAACCAATACTTTTTCTCTTAAACTTACGCCATTTTAACATTTCTTTCCGTGTCCTTGGCGATGCTATCAACTAGAAATGCCACTTTGTATCTCGTTAAAATGCAAATATCCTTAAAATATGTTCTTTTATATTACGATGCCCTCGATCATACATTGCCTCATATTTCAGCATACTATATTACTCTAACTGCAACTTCATGCTGTCATTTATATGTCAACCACAGCTACTTTTCAATATACTTTTTTGCATTTTTTTCTTAACAATATTTGCTGTGTTGAGAAGAAGAGGAAATAATTCTTGATTTTCCGCATTTCTCTTCACACAAAGATAAGATATCAGCGATCCCTTGGTGGCAAAGGGCCAAATTTAATTCAATGTTTTGAATTTCTGTTTTAATTTTTTGACTCAGTACAAAAGGGCAAATTACCTAATTTAAATACATTAAAAACTATTATTAAAATTTTTCTCTTACTTTTTCTTTATGAGAATCAAGGTGGTGGGGGATAAAGGAGCTCTCTCAAATTTTAGGATTTTGGGAAAAGTTCTGAAAATATTTTGAAGAAGAGGTGAATATCTTCATTTAGATTTTCCAGCTGTATATTTCTATTTCTAATTTGTAGTAAACTCGAAATATTTTATAGTCTTTGTCGTTTATGAAATGAAAATGAACCAAACATTTTATAACAATGAAATTAACCAAGTTCTCTAGTTTCAATTCCATACTGTTTATATGACCTCTCTGAATAAGCTAATCTCTGTGAATTGTTTTGGAGTACCTCCCATTGCATGAGGATAAATCGTTGTTGCGAAGGAGAGCAGCGCTCTCTACAGGACCATTTGAGAGCGAGTAGTTCCACTATTTAAATAATCGGAATCTGCCTCGGCAACAATTTAGGAACAACTTTCTTTCTCTATTTAACGTCAAAATGTCAAATATTGTTAATGCAATATGAGCTCTTTTTGTTCCTCACTAAATAGTAAGGAGATTTTTTCGTGGATATAATATCTATTCATAATCTACCAAGGATAAAATTTGGTATCTAATCAAAATCTTAATTGTAAGATAGGAAGTTCTTTTATTAGCAAAGAAGACCTGATAAGTTCGAAATGAATTCGGATTTCATTTTTAAGAATAACAAATAAAGATCGTATTTTGGAGTAACTATTCTATAGAAATATGGATGTTTTAGTAAAATATGGAAACAATGATATACTTTCCCCATCTTACTATATAATCTTCCTCTAAAAAAATTATGCTGAGCATCTTATTTTAATGATTTGGGCGTTTTCTTGGTATATTTGCTTATTTGATCTGAGTCTTTTCCAAATTCTCGAGTGCAATACTCCTGTGATGTGTTTTCCTTAAATGCATAACTTATTGGATTTGTCCATACATCACTTTAATGAAAAAAGTAGAATTAAAAATAATTATTTTCTATTTGTATCGATCCAAAACGGATAAAAATATTCAAAACTAATGAATATAATAAAGAATTAAACTTGAATATAAATACTACAAAAAATATCTGGATCTTTCTGCCAATTTCTCCTTATGCTATTTCTCATTTTACCAAGACTTTCTTGTTTCTAAAATGTTGAAAAGACCTCAAAAGGTCTCTCCTAGATTCGAATATTTTGATTCAGAACCATGAGAAATTTGTGGGGGGGAGGGGCAGTGTTATTAATTTTTGATATTCGGGGCTCAGTAATAAAAACCTTTGGATAGCAAAAATTCCTCCTGGACAATGGTCTAATCATTCGTTGAAGAGGAAATAGCGTTTCATAGAGCCAAGATGCTACTCAACACGACTTAGAAGTTGCTATTTCTGGATAATCATTTGTTCGAGCATTATTTCGGCCTTTGTAAGTATAATAAATGCCAAGACCGCCATGGTTTGCCTCGAAGGAACCTGGATGAGGGTGGGAGGGGGGGAAGATGGAAGTTGCAAGTGTGGTCAGTGGAGAATCGATTACGTCGTGCACCACGTTGAGAGAGTAACAACGTTGTTTAGTGCACTGATTTATGCAAGGGAAATCTTAAACTACTCTTTACAATAAATCACCGGGAAGATGGCTGACTAAAGTTGTACTAACAATATCTTCCCCGTAATCTTTATCTCAGGTTACCTAGTATGGACCACAAGGTCTGTTGTGAGCTCTTTACCTATGTACCTCTATGCAACTGCCCCCTGGCTTAGATTTTGAAGTTGAAATTTACATAAAAATTAGAGAAGCACCACATTATATTAATAAATAGAGTAAATATATCTGCACAGTCAATATTTACAATAATGTTCCTTGTTACTAGACTGTTTAAATTGTTATGGCATGCTAGAGACCAAATTTGTGATGATATCGTAAATTATATTTTGTTCATAATCACCAACAACTTTTTGCGATTAGTTAGATTCTCTTTTAACAGTCAGTATAATTATCGACCACAAATTATCTATTACATTTAAATTTTGTAATTTCGTGTGCTAATGTCCTGAAATTTCAATGTGATATTTAGCCAAGAATTATATAAATAATCTTTTTCATCATTATCCTGAAAAATACAGTTAACATCCCTAAATTAGTTATAAAATTTTTAAAAAAGAGACAGATGAAACAGGTTTGAGACCTTTTTGATTTCTTAGCAGTGTTTTTGAGCAAAGGTGTAAGTGCGCCAGTCTCTTTACACTGACTCAGACACGAAGAGTCTCCGGATGCTACATAGCACAGGACTCATGTAAGACTTGATCAGAGAATATCACTTTGTTCCATTCTTTAACTGGACATTCTTTAATATTTCTTACATCAGTGGAGACGATCTTTGTTTTCATTTGATACCAGTGGGCGTCAAGAAGACCTCTATTCAGTAGGTAACGAGTATTTTAAAGTGTTTAATCATAAAGATGTTGGTCTTTTATACAATACCCTAACTATGATGCAGAAAACCAGTTATTGTGAGCTTATCTTTGGGGAAAAAAAATCTAGATTCAAAAAAGATTAAAAAATTTAGTTTTACCAAAATTTATTGAAAAAAAAATTAGAAGTACACGACCTCATTCATATAGCTCATATTTTGTTATGATTTTTCGCCTTTTAAACTAATATCCTAGAGGAACAGGACCAGAAGGTGATTTTTATTATTGAAATGCAGAATTTGTAATAAATCTACAATAATTTTAATATTCGAATAAAAATTCCAATCCCGTAAATTTTAAAAACTGAAAATATAAAAAAAAATATATTTATTCGCAGATATTTCAAAAATCCGTTAGCCAAATAACCTTCTTATATATATTTTTTTTCATTACAGGAACCTCGTAAATACCAAGCATCAAAACAAAGAGAAAATATGTTATTGTTAATACTGATGTGAAAGTCTAATCCAGTGAAATGTTGGTCCAAATTAATGAACTCTAAAGAAAAGAAAATGTCGCTCCAATTTACAAATAAAGAGCGAACGCTGAAAATAAGAAAAATCATTTAGAAATAAATGATGGGTTAAAATATTTGTTCCCTGTTTATTTAGTGATACAAGAACTGCAGGCGAATGAATTTAGTAAAGAAACAGATGAACTAAATGTAAAGAAGGGAAGCATAAATACAGTCTCGTTCTAGTAAAAAATCTATTTCAATCAATTGGGTTCTAGAGAAACTAATGTCGTTTCCAAAATATATAAAATTATTTCAAAGAGTTGTATATATATACAAGGTGACCCCCCCAAAAACGGGTCTTCACACACTTTTCCTGATATATCTTCCATTCATTCACTAATCACCCTTACTTTGCAGGATATGACAGAAGCAACGACTGTGAATACAACTAAAACTCAATGTGAGCTCCAGCAAAGAATATACTGCGTCAAACATTACTACAAGACAGGCTCGTTCAAGAAAGTGAAGGACACTTTCGTGCATTAGCTCGAATGTGAAAAAGCCCCCTGCAAGAGCAGAATTAAGGAATGGTTGGACCATTTCGAGAACTATGGAACAGTGAAGAACCTTAATTCAGCTAGTGAGAACCATCTAAGCCATTCAGGCGGCCCCAGCAAGCGTACAGCTGAGCTGGTCGAGAGCGTGAGAGAGTCAGTTCAGCAGAGTCCAAAACGTTCTGTGCGCAAGCGAAGTTAGTCCCTTGGTATATCCCGTGAGACTTGCAGGAGAGTACTAGTAATGGATGTAAAGGCGTTCCCTTAAAAGATGCAAAGGGAGCAGACCCTTCCAGCCTCAGATAAGGAGCAGAGAATGGATCTTTATCCGCCAAGAGGGTAACGGAGGGAAGCTGAAAAACCTACAAATCCATTGATAATAATCTGCATTCTACGAGTCCATTTAAATCGGTCTCTTCCTAATATAAAATGTAGAATTGCAATAATTTGCTGTTTATTGCAATTTATTTTTTTGTACGATCTTAACTTCATAGATTTGTGACTGTGATTATTAAAGTTATTTAAAAGATTTATTCTCTTATTCAAATAAATGCGAAAGTAAAATAATTTTAAAGAGTTCCGAGTAACCTTGAATCCACTTCATATTACAGTACTCTAGAATTTCAATTCGATTTTCTCTAGAAATTCGTTTTGCTACAGGAAAAAGTTAGTAAACGTAAATTTCCAAACTTTTACGCCAACTCCAGACTATTCTTCAATTTCTCAAATATTTATTTGAACCTCGCTTCCACCAATGTTCCTTGCTTATGATTTGCAAAATTCACATGTTTCATAGAGTTGTAGTGGGCCTAGGGAAAAAGGCGCTGGATTTCTACGCTTTGGTACAAGGGTAAACCACCCTAAAATTATGCAGTAGAGGGGAGAAGTTTCCTTAGCAAAAGGAGGAGCTCCCTGCTTGCTGGTTGAAGTCAAATACTTTGACATATATATCTGCCCCTCCACCCCACACTCATCAAACCCATTCTCCACACATTTGTGCCTTTGAGCTCGCCAGCAATTTCCATTTAAAAGTTTTCGAAATTTCTTTGATCAAGAGGGCTCAACTACGATTCCAAATGGGCCGAAGATCAAATAAATTAACTAAATAAATAGTAACTATTATAATAAAAATTATTTTGGTTACATAACTAAGATATCATCCTCACCTGGTAGCAAATTTTTATCAACTCCAATATATTCAGACCCTTCGTTTTAGCTACTTTATTCTCATATTTCCTCACCGTTCGATTTAGTTTGTTGCATATAATTCACAAATAAACCACTTAATACTTAACTGCCCCAATACTGCCTTAATTAAAGGAGGTAACCTATTAAATTAAAATTATGACCATCCATAAACAAATTTAATTAAAGTAAAGAGTTTTGGGCAAAATGAGTGTCATTTACAAACGAACTAAAGGAGCAAAATGAGTGTCATTTACAAAAGAACTAAAGGAGCAAAATGAGTGTCATTTACAAACGAACTAAAGGAGCAAAATGAGTGTCATTTACAAAAGAACTAAAGGAGCATAATTTAGTTATCATCAAAGAGGTTTTCAATGGATGGAAACGTATCGTTTAAAGTTAAGCCATTGTAAAAAAGCGAGTTAATATTTGAAAAAAGGAACAAATATATGATTGTTTAATGTGATTGTTTTAATATTTATGATTTTATTTCCCCCAAATTAGTTTGAACTAATGTGCAAAGATTAAGATTATCATTTATGGAAAAAGTTATAATTCAGTACTAATCAGTTTTTATCTTGGTTTACTTTAATATATTCAAAGATATGGAATGCAGTAATTAGGTTATTTATTGATACCTCTTATTCGAAAAAGATTGGAAGACTCTTGTGGGGTTAAGAGATACTATTAAAAGAGAACACTATATTTTATGGAAAAAAACACTGATAAATGGGAAAGACATTTAGAGAATGTCTATTTAGCTGTACTCGCAAGTAGACAATTTAGGTCTCATGGAATTCAATGCTTGATAATTGCCGCTCTTTGAAATCCACAATTCGATGCTTTGGTTGTGATCAAGATCGGCTAAACTGAGGTTTTTCTTTTTTTTCTCTTTTCACTAAATTAATCAATACTGGTTTCTTTTTTTCGTTTTCTTATCCACCTTTCAAACATTACTTTCTTTACGTATTCCTGTAATTCTAAATAAGATTTCATTTTAAGGAATTAGAAAGATTCACGGGCATTCTATCCAGTCATAAAACAGGGTCATTATTTACCGATAACCAGGTTAAACATGTCCCCCCTCCTTCCTAAAATCAAACGGCGATTCTGGCAGTTATTTGCAATGCTTAAAACAACTCATTATCTTATCCAATTTACTTCTATACAGTTGAGTTCCATTGAAATGCAAATGATTTTTGTATATTGGATTAGGACCCAGATATCTTCGCCTGCCTAGCCGGGTTTCCATATATTGTGACAGACAAAAGTATTCAGCCAATCACGTCAGAGCCTTGGTCCCTTAGATAGACATTGCCATACACATATGTACATAGCCAATCTCAACATGTTGTACTTTCACTTCTTTCCTTTAAACACAAAAAATCTCTCTTGTGTCTACGAGATCCACCAATTTGGTTCATGTACACTCATAAAATGAGATTACAAAATCAAAAACTAACTTGCTGAAACTCATTAATGGCAGAAGCTCCAACATTGGCCTTTTAACAGTTGCACTTTTATCTACTCTATTCACAATCTATCCTAATTTAGCCAACTTAACGACAAAGAGAGAAGAAAGAATGAATGGTGTCAAAATTTATCTTGTTTTATGGCGGCGTAGAGAAAAGTGAGGCAAATTTCTTTTTCATTTCATTAAGCCAGCGTTGTTTGAGCAGAGAAGATGGAGATCGTGGTGTTATAGGGTACATACTTTTACACGTGTTAAAGCTGTTTACAAAACGCAAGATATATCACATTTTTAGACTGAAGAGCACCATATATTTACATGATGTTTTGGCATATGTTAAGAAAAGGTGGAAGAAATTTGATCTGGCGATGGTTAAAAGGATTTTATAAATGTATGAATATACTTTCTATTCTAATTAAACGAGTGAATCGAAAGATTATAAGATCTAGCTAGGATTTTATCTTGTGAGCGGATTTTAAAGGTCTACTACTGTGGTTTCTCTTCTCACCTTTAAGATAATGGCGATGCTTCTTAATAAACATTTTTGACAAACGACGAATAATTTTTTTTAATTAAGGGAGGACAAAAGAATTATAAGGATAAATTAGCGAATTTTTTGTGGAAACTTCGTAGAAAGTAAGTTGGATATTTATATTCATTCTTGATATGGATTTCAAACTTAATTGAAAAATTATATTCTAGGAAAACAACTGCCCAGTTTTTCTGGCCCCCTTGAAAAATTTCTCCATCGGTTGATGGAAAGGCATCGAGCAACAGTCTCAGTTATAATTTAAGGTTCTACCCTAAAGAAAGAGTGCTGTAGGAGAGCGGGGGCGCTGATGAATTCTTACCGCCTATATGAGCTCGATAATCAGGCTAAAAAGTGACTACATTGTATGAAGAATTTTTATCACCTTTTAAAATCTCTGATAAAAATGAAACTTCCAATTAACCTATTTTTTTTAATAACCAGCCGGTCTTCCTAAAACAAAGCAAATCAAAATGTTAATATAATTTCATGCTTTACCTATATTTTGGATTCTAAGCACTGGATTCAGAAATCAAAATTTCATTCACATTTTGGGAAGCAAATCAATATTGATTAAAGGATCAAAATAGACATCTTTTTCTCAGACTTAGTCAAGGTTATAAATTGACCATGACTTTTGCTGATGAATGGAAGAAACTGACTCTAGGTTAAAGAAACGCAGCGCTACTCCGATTGTTATTTGCCTGGTACTTTCTGTAATAAATGTGGGTGGAATTTCAGTATGTTGCTTGCATGTTACCAGGGACAATTATTTTAACCAGAATCCATTGGTGCCACCGTTCAGCCCGGTGGTCGTCTACTGCGCTCTCCACGGTGGGAGGTAATGCCTTCTACGAGGTGCTCTTATTGTACTCGTGACATCGAAAATCAAAGGATGGCTAATATCTGCACATGTTCAGAAATGAAAGGACACCCTTCTGCCACATACTATCCAGCCCCGCTCGAACTTCGATAATTTACGTCGCATAGCCAGCAGCAGCCTAACGGGTTTTACACTGTTCAACGAAATGTCAAACAATAATTGATACATGTCTAACAATTTCTAGGACATTCCTAGCCGGTGTTGCTGCCTACTTTGACTTTTACAGACATTTATCCCATCATATTTGGCACTTGAGTTCATATCGGGCTAAATTTTTCAATTTATTAATTCTCTTTACGCGACAACATTTCAAGACAGATTTAGATGCAATTTGGCACATAGGTACATATGTTTCATATGATAGTTATATGCCATCCTAGATTCCGTAACTCCCATACATCGCCTTTCTCTATATGCTGTGAAAATATATCATGAGTGTGACGGTCACAAGTCTGAAACAATGAGGCTGAAATTAGAAGATGGTTATAAATTATGGTAGGTTGACTCACGCCAAGGACATCCCTCCCTCCCACACTTAAGTGGCGTAAAATATGTCATGTCTGAAAACTCATAGAAGGAGCTGGAATTCTACATATGTTCCCTATGAAGTGTAGAGATGTAGAGCATTCGTAAAGATGGGGGACCACACTAGGTCATACCTGACCATGGGGCCATACGAGACGACTACACCTCAGTGGATGAACAAGAGTAACGAGCGATTCAGGGTTTGTTGAAAAGAAAATGATCTCTACATTTCGAGGCTAAATTTGTTCCCTTTCAACCCAAATATATCAACTATAATATAATTGCGCTATTTTAATAATGAGTTTGTCTTTACCTAGAATATTCAGTATAGTTCTCTTCTCTATATTTTGAAAATGTTTTGCCAATCACTGATAGAGTTCGTAGTCAACTAAATTAAAGTGCTATCAAAGACACAAAACCAACGAGGATTGAATGTTGAAATTATGTTTGAACGAAATTAAGTTCTCTTCCTTCGTATTTAGAAGACTCATGAGCAAACATTTGAAAATTAAAATCACAAATGTTTAGGAAAATTAAAATTTAAATGCTTTTTCATCTTCCACTCGACTCACGCAACACGAAACCAAAAAAAATAGTTTTGAGTGCACAAAGAGCTGAAATCTACATTAGAAATATTTTCTATATATTTTCTATTCCAAGAATTGGATAATCTAAATAGTTGGTAGCCACAATTAATTAAAAAGGTGGATAACCAGTAAACAAATAGAACAGGATTCACATTAAATATGACCTTTGCAAAATGTTCTCGAAATCTAAGATTTACATTTCATGCTCGAATTGGCGAAACAAAGAAATAGGATATTGAAATTGATCCCTAATACTCGTATTCGATTGCCTGGGAAATGTAATCTTTTGTGTAGACAAAGAAAGAAAGATTCTTTTGCTTCAAGTATGAAATCTTTCTCTTTTTCGCCCCTTTCTCTCGTCTCAAAGTTAGGTCATATAATGTGAAACCCACTGAAACACGAAAGACCCTTCCACGCGAATCTGCGGATACTCAAGTATTTCCTGCTGGTTTTTATCAAGGAGTGTCTGTGTTCTGATCTATTTACATAAATGTTTATAAAATATCTTTGTGTATATTTCAGTATATCTTTAATAAAATGCGTAAGGTTTGTAAATAAGGTTAAGAAAGAATGAGTTGTATTTTTTGATTAATAAAACTTTATTGCCATTGAAAACTTCTAAGTGACAGACGAAAATGATTTTCCCAACTTTAGTTTCAGAGAAAGTAATGTAATGAATATTTCGGAACACACGCTTTCCTTATTATATAAAGATAATTTAATGAGTCATTTTGCAGGATCTTGCTTTTTAAAGTCGTCAATTTGATAAGGAATTTGGTTTAGTATAATTGGATCCTTAAAATAACTCCCTTTATATTAAAGATCAAACTTAATTTCTTACGAATTAAATCATACTGAGCAAAAGAGAATTCTAATATTGGTGTAGATTACTTAATAATATGACACTAATTTAAATGGGGTTGTAGGCCGTTTAACAGCTCACAGGATTTGATCGATTTCTGAAAATCTTCAAACCATTTTTCCTTATTAGGGGAAAATTCTTCTTCGCTCAACGAAGATTTGGATGTATAGGCTTAATACTTTTTTGTATTTTAACACATAGAAGAATGTTTCCTGCTTTATTATATTATTATTATTTAGTATTTTTTATTTTCATAACGTCAACAAAGAGATTCGTTTATATTTACGAATGGTGCGAGTTAAATTTTTTTAAATCACTTAGTTCCAGCATTATGACAACTCTCTTCTCATAATCAATTTAAAATCTAAATTAAAAATAGGTACTTTTCTCAGATCTTTTATCAAACGTCGTCGAAAACATCCTTAAAAACATTTAGTGAGATGTGTAACCGAGATAAACAATTCGTCCGTTTGATTATTGTGATTACCGAAAGCAAACTGAAGATTTAAGAACGTGCAATTTTCTACTTCCTTATTAAGGCTACATGTAAAGTAAATTTTAAAGCAGGAACTACAAACAAATTTCTTTGATACATTTGATAGGAGAGACCATTGAGTCTTTACTTGAGCGGGTTTATGTTTATACTTGTAAATTATTGACCTTAATTAAAGTTATTAATTACTCGAATTCTCCCTGTAGTGAGTGTACGACCACGAGACATTATTTATTGGATCATGCCATAAGTAATGTGACATTTTTCTTGTTATCATTATTTTATGTATAAAAATTAAAACCCTCTGAAGGTATTTCTATCTGATTAAGTCTTTAGTTATTAATTTAATAAGTATCATAATTTCCACTAGTTTATATCACTACTCCATGTGTCTACTAACTTTTTAAGATACTGTCTGTAGACAGTGTTTGATTTTAAATATTGTTAACGTTGTTTTTGCCTTTTAAATTATTCTGTTGTTAATATCTTCATTCTCTTCAGGTTATTCACTAAACTCCTTAAAATATTTTAATCTGATTAGGCTAAGGCGAGGATGACTCAATAGTTCCCAATCGAAATTTTTAAACTATTGTATTCTATCTCTTGCGATTTGAGGTTGCACGTTTTCTTGATGAAAGATCACCCTTCCACTATTGATTAACGGGGGTTTGTTTTAGTTCAAGTATTGCATTTAAAATCTACAATTAGCAGAGTAAACCTCTACGATGTCAGCTTATTTTGTGTTAGTAAGTTCAAAATTGATTAAAATTTTCCTATTCTATCAAATATACAAGAGAATCTCATAGAATAAGACACCTGTTTCGACTAGGGTACTTGTTTACCAAGAAATGATCAAGTCTTGATTAATGTTTAATAACACAATTTGGTTCTGACGTAACGTTCTTACTAAAAAATGGTTCAATTTTAGTTCCGAAAAGAGAGATGAACAAATGATAATTCTTTTATGCAAAAGTACCTCTGATAAATCGTGATAAAATCCATTGCCCCAATTCCCAAACCTTGCCTATGTCCTTTAAATGGCTTTGCAAATTGAAATGATTTAAATTTAGAGCTGAATTTCAGGCACCTAACATTCCCTTTATGGCATCTATCTTCTTCTCCTTGACCTTCTTTGTCTATTATCTCATTTTTATGCTATTGATACGCAAGTCTACTTATCTCTCTGCCGATCTTCTTTGACTGGAGATCTTAGAAAACTTCGAGTTGTCTAGTATATCATCACTACATTTTCTAAAAAAACGTTAGCAAATTAAATCATAGGAAGAATGAGGTGTTGTTGGTGGGTACTCTTTCAGATGTACCTCTTTGAAAAACTACTTTAGCTTTAGTTGCTGTCGTATTAACTTTTCCAAAACTTAATAATCTGGGCGTCAACTTTAGCAGTCAATTATCTCTCATAACTAATGTCGATAATGTCTGCAAGTCTTCTCTCGTCTTACTCTTTAATATTAGCCTTTTCCGATCCAACTTTGACCAGATTCGTTGTCAGAATGTCGTTCACTGTTTCGTCAGTTTCCAATTTGAGTAATCTAAGTCATTCCGGACGTGATCCTATGTTAGCGCGACTCAAGCCATTGAAACTGTTCAGTAATTGAACGATGTCATTATATCTGGATGCAAGAGTCGGGGTTGAAGTTTATTTGCGTTGCTTTCAGCGACGTCAAAATATGATCAACGTCTTTTTATTTTATTTCAATATTTTTTTCCGGATAATTAAGATAATCAAACAAATAATCATCATAATTAATGATTTAGATTATTTTATATCTCCATTGCACCATTAACCAGTTAGTTTCATTGCTATTTATTCTTAATAGAGAATGAGTGTCTCACATTGTGTATATATATATATATATATATATATATATATATATATATATATATATATATGTAGAGTTATAATTAGAGTTTAGTATATATATATATATATATATATATATATATATATATATATATATATATATAAGTGTATCGAGTCTAAGGAAATAATAACTAAAGACATCTGGGTTTAGCTTTGTCTCTTCGATGTTCTCCCGTAACATGGGAGAACGGGCAAAAGGGTAAATGATACGAGACTGATTCATGACCTCAGCTCAAAAGGCAGGCCCTTCGAGGGTGCACTTATAAACAACCCATTCAAAAGTGCAAACTGCCGATCTCATATTCCCCCCTCTCCGAGCCACAAGAAGTAAAGGTGCGGGAGACCAACCTGAGGTCCCACCTTGCGAGTCCCTCCCCCTCCATCCACCTCCCCCCCCCCTTAGCGGGAGTAATTTGGGTATATAACAGGATGCCCCGTGTAAACGAGCCTTTTTGTTCGTTCTAACGGAAGAGACAAGTAAGTCACTGGTTGAGAGATTTTTCGAGTTCGAGAAAGAAACAAAAAATCACAGTTGGAAAGTTTTCGGCAAGTTAAGGAGAACTTTGCTGTCCTTGTACGAAAACAGATCGTACCAAGGAAGCTCGGCGCCGCTCGAGCCCCCAAGAGATTGAGTATCAAGCTAGCCAGTTTGAGGACTCTAAATCTTACTCTATCTGAGTTGGACAAACCCCAACATGATATAAAAAATAAAAAGAAGACAACGATTTCATCTCGTCCGGAAGCAAAGTGGAAGGGCTAAGTTTTAGCTTGAAGTCACCTCTACCCAGGATCCCTCGTGACGTCACCTGTTAACTCGCCAGGCAAGTCGTCGAGCGCCATCTAGTGAACAAACAACCCACTCCGATCAAAAATCTCCGAGGATAATCTAACTGGGTGCGAGTATTCTAATCTCCATTACCTTATGTGAGTAAAGGTTAATCCTGTTGTTTATGTCCCCGTGCATAATAATTAGTTTAATTGATGTCTGGCCAAGGACAACGATATTTTACTTAAAATTGTTCCCCCCCCCCCCGTCGTAAAATTATATCTCGAATCGAGCCGGGAGAGCTCACCCCGTAAGCCCATTTTCTCTTTGTTTAAGTGTATTAGATTAAGAATTGTTTTATATTATTAAGGGAGATGGTTCATGTTCATTAAAGTCTATTTTTTCAGTAAAAGTACCGTTTTAATTATCCTCGAACGAGTTAAAGTGGCAATAATTGATAAAGTCAAGAAAGAAACCCCTTTTATGTATTCACTAGAATTAAAATAAAGATTAGCACTCTTAGAGCCCGATCCTCAAGCGATCTCTGAGGTACGAACCTACGCCTCAATTTAAAGTTATTTGGCTTATTAAAAATTAATAAAACAAATAAATATATATATAATATATATAAATATATATATATATATATATATATATATATATATATATATATATATATGTATATATATATATATATATATAAGCTCGGCTAAACCACGACATATTTAAGTGGTTACAGCGGTGAGGTTTCGACGAACATAGCCAATATGTCTTCGTTTGAATTATTTGTTAAACAAGGTCAAACCCTGGGATTAAAGGACAAAGAACTCATTGCATACGCCTAAGATAAAGAAAGGACGGAAAGGGAAATAAGGAGAGAAGAGAGAAAGTTACCAATGGAAGCAGAAGAGAGGGAAAAGATAAGAGAACACGAGAGAGCATTAAGCAAGGACCAAGAGGAAGTGCAGTCTGTGGGCTCCAGGACTGGGATATCGCAGGTTCCAACTATGAGGCTGCCAGGGTACAAGGACGAAGACAACCTATACGCGTACCTCTCGAACTTCGATTTTTTTTTTTAAGTGAATCACTGGGATATCGAAACAGACGGTATCGCCAGATTACTCTTCCTTCTCAGTACCCAAGTAAGAGACATATTCGTGTCTCTACCATCTGATGCGACGATAGACTATTCTACCCTAAAAGCAGAACTACTGGGAGCGATTAACCTGAATCCTGAAGACTATAGGATAAAATTTAGGCAGGCTAGGATTCAGCCCGGACAACCCTACCGACAATTTGGTTTTATTCTCAGGAGAAACACCTCCAATTTTGGTTAGAGTCAGCTCGAGTGAGAAATGATTTTGACTCACTCATCGATTTCATATTGAAGGACCAGCTATTAAGCACGCTGCCTCCAGAATTAAGGGCCTTTGTCAAGGAAAGGAGAGCAGAGTCCTTCGATGAGTGTGTGTCAGAAGCCGACTTGCATTCATCAAACCATAGGTTATATCCTAGAGAGTGGAATAAAAACAAGCCCTCGTCCCCCCAAAAAGGTGGGTATCATCAGAAACCCTTTTCCCCAAAGAAAGGGGATTATCCCCAGAAACTCCCGCAAAATAACTCCCCTAAATTCGTCAGGAACGCCGTAAATCCCAGAAACCCCATAACCTGCTATAGTTGTGGCATCCAAGGCCACCTTAGCTACAATTGCCCGCAAAACTCGAGGCTTAAGTTGCCCTCGAACCAGCAGGTACATAACCTGACGGCAACGTTGGAATCAGAACAACCTTCAAATCCCTCACCTCCTTTTACCACAGCGAATTCTCCTGAACAGCAAGTGAATTTTGTATACAGCAAAAATTCTCCCGAAGGATTAAAATTCGAGACTGGGGCCGTAAATGGTCGCCGAGTCTCAACCGTGTTACGCGATACGGGGTGTACCTGTATCGTTGTATCAAACCAATTGCTTCCTTCTATCAGCCCCCAGCACCAGAAGGTCGTGGTCGTTCAGGATTTCCTGGGTAGACCCAATAAGTTCCCTGTCGTCCGATGCCACATACAGTCGAAATATTTTTGTGGCTGGACCGACGTAGTAGCAGCGCCTATTAAATTCTGCTCTGAATTAATAGGCCAGAGCGCGCAGCTCTCCCCAAATCCGATAGCTCAATTAGTAGTCACCCGTATACCCGCCCCGAATGAGAGACACACGGTTTCGACCCATTTGTTTTCGTCCGAGAAACATGTGGACGAAGGGATATGTTCACGAGTTGTCAAGACTGCGACGGATGTGGTGCCGTCCCTCCCACCTCCGGAGTGGAAGGTAGCGAAGAAGGGGAATGAAGAAGTGGAAAGAAGAATAAATATAAGAAGAGTAATACATACGCCTAATAAGCAAGCTGTAGCAAAGCAAGTTCCTCCTGATCACAGGGCAATCAAAGAAACTTTTCAAGAAAAAGTTCTGACTGAGAAATCTTCACAAGATCAAAATAAAAGTGCAGAATCGCCGCCGGAGCAAAACCCTGAAAATAATAATTCTCAGAAGACAAAGATGGTGACCGAAAACTCAAGGTCAAATGCAGTGATTGAAACGGACGTACCAAGCTACTTTCAAGAAAATTACGGTTCTAAAGAGACTTTAATGAAAGAAGAAATGAACGAAGAATTTCGGGAAGAACAATCTCCTCTCCTTGATGAAGATCAACCCTATTCCCGAGAAGAAAAGTCAATAGTAAATAGGCAAATAAAGATTAAAAGAGAAGGAGAAGCAAGAAGTTGTGTAGGTGGTTGGAAGGAGTCATCCTCCTATCCTGACCACGTGTACGTGACTACCCCTACACGGGAAGGACACTTACATGCACGTAGTGCCGTCTCAAAGTGGCCCTGCGAACGCGTTCGCCCGATGGGAACGTCTAGATACTACTTCGCTGATGAGGCCATCTCTGAGCTAGGAGTCAAAATTGGGAAAAACGGTTTATCCACAAGACAGAATCGGGTAGACGCCATAATAAAGATGCCGCTACCCCCAAACAAAAAGCAAGTTTGTTCGTTCGTAGGAACCACCCCATGCTACCGCAAATTCATTCGACATATGTTATGCCAGTCGAAAACTCACGATGTGGGAAACAGCGTATGCGACTGGAGTACTGAAAGCATTAGCCATAATGTAATACCAGGTTAATATAGTTTTCCTACGGTAATTTTTTTTGGTGTGTAGATAGAATTTTATTGTTTGGTTTATTTTGTACGTATAAGTGTATCCCTAATATTGTAGTTCCTTTTGTGTATTTCGTAGAATCGGTTACGATAAGTGTTAATTAGGCGCACGGAGGACATAATTCAATCAATAAGAGTGATGTGAGTGGAGCGTTCCCACTATCGGTCGAGTAGCTTTTTGTACAGATGTTTTAGTAGGACTTGTTGCGTAGAGCACAGGCAATTCCCTTCCCCTCCAGGATCATCTTAAGGGTGGAGGAATGTAGAGGTATAATGAGAGGTTTAGTATATATATATATATATATATATATATATATATATATATATATATATATATATATAAAAAGATATATGTGTATATATATATATATATATATATATATATATATATATATATATATATATATGATGAAAATTAATACAATATCGCAAGAAAAGATGAGGAATTAAACCACATTCTCCGAAGACAATTTAATTCAGAACAGTTTCGGTGTATCTCACACCCTTTTTCAACTGACACTGGGCAGAAAATATTTGAAAATGCTTACATACATAACACAGTCAGGTCGTGAAAGATCCCCTCTTTTTCCCCAAATCTCCTACTTGTGGCTAATCAGGGGGGGTGGGGTTAGGCCTAAACATGTTGAAGGGCTGACATTTCGCTATTTTGTTTATTTCCTTTCGTATTACAGGATTAAATGAAAATTGACCATCAGATAGATTTAAATTAGGAACTGACGATATCAAGCTCGATTCTACGATTCTTCTCTTAACATAGTTAGCCGATTTGAATACCATTTTACTTCCATTGAAATCGATCGAATGATTCAAATCTCTGACATGACAAAATATTCCACTGCTTTGACTGCCCACTCTAATAATTGCTAATTCAGAAACAAATTAGTCTGTTTCTCAATACAAAACATTACACTCTGCCTCCATTACAAACTGTCGATAAATTAAAGATCTCCTTTTTCCTTGCCATACTTTGGTTCCCAATCCGAAAAAATTAAAATCGTTTTGAAATGCAAAATTGGGTCCAATGGAGCCAACGGGTTAAAAGGGAGGACCGTCGATTAGGTCACCATCAGGCTCCAACGCCCCCCCCCCCTCCCGCCTCCAGTTAGAAGCAGTGTTTGAGACCGACGGAGATTTCATTGAATAAAATGAACAGGACAACCCCCAAAGTCTTTAACTTGTAACAATAGTAAATATATAAATGAACTATGTTATTTTCTTTTTTATTGAAGGTAGGCGATAAATTACCTATTATATCCTCTATTATTATTTTGTGTTCTGAAAATAATTTAATAAATATCAATCTCGCATTCATGTTTTCCCTCTCTATAATCCCAAAAAGGGTATAGATAGAAAATAATGTTAAAAAATGCGATAAGATTAGAGTGGCAAAGTTTAAAATAAATTTCCGGTAGCCATTTGTACACAATAATTGGTATACATCATCGAAATGCGTAGAGAGAAATGAATTTTCAATGAATTTGCAAAATTAAAAAGAATTCGAATCGGTGTTAATTAAGTCGAACACAAATATGCATTTGATAAAATAATTTTTGTATCATAATTAAATTTTATTTGCATATATTATCAGATCTCTAATGCCTTAAACCTTCAATAACTCATCATAATATGCAAATTTTAATGAGTCACTGATTAGAAGAGTAATATAAATGAACTCAAATAATTTTAGATATAAAAAGATCAAATTTAAATTTATAATAAATTCAGAGTCAATTCTTTTTTTTTTTTGGGGGGGGGGTTAAGGATTGGGATTGGAGATTGCGATTGGTCTTTATTCATTAATCTGGGTTCTATTTAATTTCTAAATCTAGCATTCATTGAATTTTGATGAGAGGAATTTTCCACTGCAGTTTTGAAGTCCAGTAGGTTTCTTACCTTAGGTGACTCCTATTTAGTTGGAGGGAGAAAGATTAAAAATCTTTTATGCATCTCAACCTTCATTAGTATTTGAAAGAAGTTTGCATTTAGGGGTTCAGGTGAGGGTTGGGTTTGAGGTGCCATGCGCAGAAAAGAATCCTGAATGAGAGAGATGCTACAGCCCGTACAAAACAACCCATCTCTATTAAGGAACATTTTGGCATGAACAATTTTGAATGGTAATTTTGTTTATGATAGTGCAACATAATGTGGAGTGAGGAGGGGTTTACTGTTTTAGTAGCTGTGATAAGTGATAACTTTAATTATCTGAAATCAGTAGCACTTAAATTTAGAGATAAACTCTGTCTCCCCGGCGTGAGAGCCTCCCTCTTACAAACGTTAAGTAAAAACAGCTCTTAAATAACATTCACAGGTCTCCTTGATTAATACCAGAGTTCCTAATATTTATTGAAAGATTTGTACCAAGATTAAATTCCGAATATGGTTCCTGCGCGTTCCAGGCATCTTGTAAAGAGAAAAATGAAAATTGAGAAGCATAAGTCGAAATAGATATCCTAAGGATTGAAAACCAGGCACTTATATAATGGAAACTTGGGTAATTTGATTTAAGAATGATGCAATTGATTACTTCAATTATCCCACCGCGAATCAAGAATGTTCTGGGTTTGACTCGATCCTTTACAGGCATTTAAATTCAGAATGACTTTCCATTCAGATGTAAAAATTAGGAAATTTTGCGAACATTATTTCGTTTCATAGAAATGCAGTAAGTATATATGCACACTGAAGTGCCAAAAGTCATGGGATAGGAGTATATAACGGTAATGTTGGGAAGCGGTTGCGTACCATTGCGTTATTTAAATTCTAACATCTATATCAGTTGTGGTCTGTCTTCTCTTCTTAGGTCAGTGCGAACACCGGCTAGGCTGTTCCTGGAATGGCAAATTGAATTATTGTGGTTCAACCTTGAAAATTATAGTAGTTGTCAGATTGAAGGGACTTTCCATTTCTAAATCTCTTTTTATATTTAGCATTACACGATCTGCAGTTTCATGTTAATTACCGCCAGTGTATGACTACAAGTGGCAATGATAACAGTCAAGTGGTACTGTCTCAAATTGCACCCACATTCAATGCAGGAAGTACTTGACACGAGACAGGTCACAAATTTGACGTTGAGGGAATGCAACATGTAACCTCGTCCGATTACTTACGGTTCCCAATACCACACGATGATGATAAGGTTCAGATGTGGAACACAACTCACGAGGTAATGACTACCATTTGTTACAAATGAACCATGCATGCTAGCAGTGGTTCTATACTATTATTGGTTGCGTTTGCGTATCATTGTTAGGTGCACTAATCTGCCAAAACTCGTCATTGACCCGGGACTAGTAATCACTACGTTAGACTGCTTAGGACTATTTACAGACTTCATTTACTTCCGTAACGATAGGATAAAACTCCATTCACAGACTCCATTTACTTCCGTAACGATGGGATAAAACTCCCTTCACATACTTCACTTACTTCCGTAACGATGGGATAAAACTCCTTTTACAGACTTCATTTACTTCCGTAACGATGGGATAAAACTCCCTTCACAGACTTCATTTACTTCCGTAACGATGGAATAAAACTCCCTTCACAGACTTCATTTACTTATGTGACGATGGGATAAAAGATTCAAAAGCTCTAGCGCATGATTTGTTGAAGTCGACAGCGATGGTTGCTTGGTTGAGTTTGCGCTTGAGCTTTTAAATCTTCTTAGAAATCAAATGGTAAGTAAAAATGCTGGTAAGTGGCATATTTTTTTAAGCCAAGATGTCTTTCAATCCTTTCAACGCCCATCTTCTTGTTAAATGGTGAAAAATTACAGAAAATAGGTGCGATTTCTACATTATTATTTTAAAATAGGAATATATGTTTGAACCAATTAGATGTCAGCATAGTTATAAATGTGAGAGGAAGCCCCTCGTGCTCCAACGCCCAGCGTCCCCTAATAAGCCCGCCCTTAAATCCAGCGGCGCATTTTTCAAGCCTTTCTTGTCTAAAAGCCACCCCCATGAGTGTCTTATGCTCGATGATTATCCCCCCGCAGATCCTTCATGTTACGCCTGCAGAGCATTTTCTTTCAATGGAATTTCCTTGGACTCATGGCTAGCTGGGAGGAGCTGTGGAAGCTCGTCTCCTCCTCTTCCATTTTATCTACAGTATTTTGACCATAAGATCATGTTAGGCGCGTGCCTCCTGCCAGTTCTTCAGGGATTTTGACAATCTCATCAATGCAAAAAAGGTGTCTGGTAGGTGATTTCGCAATTTACGACTGATATGTCTCTGTTCTATTTATTTTTAAAGTATCTCCTTCCTGGCAGTGGCAGTTCCGCTTCACTCTGATAGGAGATATTCTTTTATTTTCAGTGTACAATGCACCGTCATTGCACTTAAACTCGGGAGACCTTCCGCCACGTCGTAGCATGTTAGCCGATGACCTATCTCCACTAGAGGATTTGAATGGTATGTACCTCCTTGGGGTATCTTCAAAATTAATCGCACTCGTAAGGTAATGACTAACCTGATTGAAGAGTGAAGATGTGTTACTAATTTGAATGACTTTGCACAGCAAGCCTGGAAACTGGTTTATTTTCTTGTATTGATCTATCCCTATCCTTTTTGGATGCACAGCCTGATTTCTGGTCGGATCTGGTCGATGACCTTAATGGCAGTCACTACTCTCATATTCAAATCTCATTTTTATGGTAGCCTTTGTCCCAGAATCCGCTTAAATAGTGTTTGGAGCGGTCGGGGTCGCTTGTGTTTCAGAAACTGAATAATTTTACTCTGGCCACTAGAGGAGTTTAGCTCGGATACTGAGGTTGTTAAGTTCTTCTAGGACAACATCATCAAAGTTAGCCTAACTACAATTCTTAGAATGCCTGGCCGTTCTTCATTTCTTTTCCTTTCTTAGAATTTGGCCGACTGTGAAACGTCCCAAAGAGAGAAGCGATAGACCTATATGCATTATAAACGCGACCCTAACACTTTCTCTGTAGGTGAGTTTGGAAGAACTAGGAATAAGTTCCGATATTTTTCAAAGCATGGACGCTAATCTTCTAGGCGTGATCTCATGTCTTTAATAGAGGGAAATACACAACTTGTATAGGTATGAAGCGTTTCAAAAGGATTCAAGGCAAGTTTTCCAGGACCCCTTTCCTGTCATTCAGGATGACAGGACGGAATTTTCGGAACACGCTTCCTTGAGGCAGTCCTACACGATCGATTCATCTGCATTTTCTACTCTGGATATTGTTACGCCAGCATTCAATTTACTTCGTGTTCTCTCTGAAGTTCGTCGACCGACACGAGTTTACCTCCAGAGCAAGAACCCTCCAACGACCTGTTTACGCTAAGTGAACTACGTTCCGCTCTTGCTCCATTCGCATATTAAGCTACTGGGTTGGACGATATATAATACGCCATGCTTCTGCACCTGGGTGAAGAAAGAATGACAGTTCTTTCAGATTTGCTCACAACAAGTGCACTGTGTGTATCCTCCCAGACTCTGGGTGAATGGCTTCCGTGCCTGCTTTTCGCAAGCCGAGAAGAGCTCACTCTACCCCGGATGGTTTCATCCAAATTCCTTTAAGATCCCCTGTGTGGAAATTGATGGAAAATTAGTATATATTAGACAGACTTGTTTTCTGGACACTGATGGATAACTGTATCCATCACACTACGTCTTTCACAATTTCTATTGTATTTACGATGCTCGATACTGCTGTAAAATGTTGTCTGCGAGGCTTCCCTTCGTACACAGCATTTCGTCGTAGTTTTTTTAATATCTGGATAAGGCATAAGATAACAGATGGAAATAGGGTATAATGAAGATCATCCACACTATGTAGTTAGCGGACGTCTCTCAAATCTCATCTTGGAGTTTTTGCGAGGTTAGCAATTCCGCATTCTGTTTGAGGATAAACAGGTGGGGTTGTACCTGCAAAAATAGACATAATTGTCACTCTCTTTGCCTTGATCTTCAGTGATGCCACAAGATGTATCTCTCTACAATAAGCTGACGACCTTTCGATCTCTTTTGTTTCTACTCAGATGCAAACTCTTCGGTAATGGCAAAATTATTAATGATTTTTCCAAAATTTGAACTTTTTCTACAAAAAAAATAGTAAAGCCAATTTCATTGAATGCAAATGTATTTTATAAGCCAACACCGAGCAACTGTTTAATTTTAATTTCAAGAGCCTTAGGTTATTTTGTAGGTATAATTGGTAACACTGAAGCAACAACACTGGATTGGACCAATTCAATGAAGTCACAGCTAGTTGCGTGAGTTATTTAGTATCTTGGATTTAGAGTGGAAATAGGATGCTTAGTGTTTTGGTAGGTTTTAGAGTGTTTATTGTTTATTGTAATAAATTGATTTTGGGGGTTTCAGCTAGTTGTTTTAGTAATAAGTGAACTAAATCAAAATGGGTAAACAGAGTGATTTGAGTCCTTAAAAATTGGACAAATAAACGTTTTACGGAAAGAAACTAAATTAAAACAGAAAGAAATAGCAAAAAACAAGGTGTTTCAAATAAAACAGTCAGAGTTATTAAAAAAATAAATGATACTGGTCAAGATTTAAACTCAAAGAGGGTTAAAAAATGTGTTTGAAAACGAAAGAAAAACCTAAGAACTGATAGAAAATTGATACAACAGGCTATTAAGAACAAAAGAACATCTTGCAGGAAGATTTCTATTAAACCATAAGTTTGTTTAATTATTCAATCGCTTAATGGCTTTTCCAATACTTCTATGGATGTTTAACTACTTATGTTGTACTTTCTACTTTTGCTGGTAGCATTCCTTGAAGAATCAACCATTGGAGTGCTAGATGAACGCGTGAAGAGTCTAAGAGGGCGGCCTGGAGAAGAATTTATTTCTAAATGTCTGAGGAAAACAGTAATATTTCCAACGAAAATCATGGTGTGGGGAGCTAATCATTTAAACATTGTTGAAAAAAATATTGACCAAGGAAAGTATATATAAGTTCTTAAAGGTCGTTTACTGCCTCAAGTAAGGGAGTGGTATTGTGACAGACCTTGGATATTCCAACCATACGCGGCCCCATGTCATACAGCAAAATTAGTGAACGCATGGTGTGCACAAAATGGAGTTCAGCTGCTTCCATGACCAGGAAAGTTCCCAGACATGAATCCCTTTGATAGTTACGGTGTGTGTTGAAAGATGGAATACGCAGAGAGCCGATTATGACCAAACAGCAACTCAGATCCTCGTAGTTATGCGCTTTTTTGTTTCGCAAGTAGTTACAAACAACGGCAGATAAAGAGAGCCAGGCTGCCTTCTCTTTTTCATTCATGGTGTTCACTAATCTAGAATCACTCAGAAGTTTTCGGATTTGGGGACCATCAAATCCTTCCGCTTTTATTTTTTCGTACGACAAAGCAGGAAACGCCGATAATATGTACTAAAAACAATCATCGTCAGTGCTCAACGCCTTGACATACTGCTTTATTAACCCCAGTTGGAGATGAATTGGAGGCAAAACGATCTTCTCTCGACTTACGATTGGCCCAATAACAATGTTTGGCATTCCTGCTTCCAAAGTTTCCCAAACTGGCCAATCATTTTGGGACCAGTGTTTGTCACGGGCTTGACTGTTCCACATACAGATGTAGCATGGAAGCTTTGTATATCCCTTCTGCTGGCCAAGGAGGAAGTTGACCATCTCAAGGTCTACTTAAGTAAATCCATGACCATTCTTATGTCATCGTGAGTTTCTCGTAGATGGACAGAGTGACCGAGAGGAACTGCACCAAAATCATTGCCATTATGCAAAAGAACACACTTGAGGCTACGTTTGGAGCTATCCAAAAACAGTCTCCACTCAGCAGGGCTATAAGTGCAAGTCCTAACTCAGTAAACAGACTAGGAACATCAGAGAAATACTTAACAAATGTACTCTCCCTTGTTCGGTAATATGATACCCGTACCGACCTGTCAAGCATATGTCTTTCACTCAACCTAGAGGCTAAAATTTCGGCAGCTTTCTCGGAGAGCGCCAAATCACGTATCAAGTCATTCAAATCCTCTTGATTGAAACAGTGAAGAGCTAATGACTATTCTGCATCTGATGCTGAATCTACAGACTCTGAAACCACTCCGTGGACGTTCATATCAGGTACATCATTTTCATTCTCGGAGGAAGCATATCCACTGAAAATCAGAACTGGTAAAGACTCAGAATGAGGTACTGGCCGGATCGCCGAGGGAATGTTGGGGTAGTCGATCCTGTGGCGATTTTTCTTGCCAATCCCTTTAGTATTCAGCAGACAGAAATAACAGTCCGATACATGATCCTTTGGCTCTCGCCACACCATGGGGATTCCAGAGGAATACCATTTCTCTTTCCTTTCGTCCACTCACGAAGATGTTCCACACAACTATGGCAAACAGCATGTGGGGCCCGCTTCTTATCTTGATCGCCAAGAGGAACATCAAAATATGCCTTATAAGTGCGGATCACAAAGTTTGATATATTGCACCTTTGACGAACTAGCCTATAACAGCATATAACACTCTAACATGAGACCTGAAAAAAGAAACAATGATGTCCATATTTTGCACAATATCACTTATTACTATCTTACTACTATGTACTGTGAAGTATTTGCTTTCTACAAGTACCCTCTCTGTCCGTCCGGAGGGCAGTTTTCGGGGAACGAGAAAATAGAAATTAAAGAATAACTATAGCATGTAGTTAAAAGTGGATTATATATTTGAAATCAGCATTAAAACCAAATTAAAATTGGCAGATAAATTCAAGTCACCAGAAAATGTGATTAAAATTGTTCCCCTGTGTTATCGACCTCAATAAGAATTGAACCTCATCTCTTACTACTAAGCGCATTTCTGTACTCATCCCCGGTTCTACCCAGCCCAGGTTTTCTTCCTAAATAGTGCTCGCATGGAAATTATAGAATCACACCGTTCCTTGCTTTATCTTGTTTACGACCGACGCTTTTCTTCACCACCAAATATACGCATGCTTAGGGACTCTTGTACCTAACTTATGGACATTCTTCTTCTGAGATGTGCAAAACATGGACTGATGAAAATGGCTACCGCTTTACTTCTCCATTCTTCATTTATTCGCTCGAAGTCCAACAATGGATGCAGGTTCTATGCATCTGCAGCCAAGCACGAATTTTGAAAGGTGAAGTTGATCTACAAAACCGGTCTCCGTTTTGTGCCAGGTGCTTTCCGTACGGTGTTTATTGAGACTAGTTATCGATGATGGAGAAATTCCACCCTCTCTCCGGGGTGCAGACTGCATTGTGCGTTTGGACATTCATCCCAGCGCTTTTCTTAGTCGACAACGTTTACCATTGCATCCCTGGCTGAACTTGACAGTGCCCTTGTCAGAGCGAGACGCCATACATACCCTAAGCATTTTTGCTTTAGTCTAGGCAATTTCTGTGAAAACTCGCTGTAGCTCTTGGGCCAGTGGCACCTCCGATTATGCCCAGGACGCCCCATTGGAGGGTAACACGTTTGGTCATTTGTCATCACGCCCTTGTTCCCAAAGTTTCCAAATGCATGTATTTATTGCCTTCCATATTTTTGGAGCACACACCGTATCACGCTGGAGCAGTTACAGTGTAGACGGATGGCAATAAATTGAAAAGTTGATCATCTTTCATGCCGTGTACTCTCTCGAAGTATGCTTGAGTGCTCTCCAACATTGTAATATCAGGATCCCCGAGTTTGCAGCATACCTGACTCAGGCCACCGCGAGTCAGATGGATATCGAAACTATTTTCTGCTGAGTCAATGGGCATCTAGAGATTGCGCTGATGAATGCACCAAACACTCCTCGATGCCTGCACGACCGGACCAACGTTTGTCTCTTCTCAAAATTGGCCACGTGGCAAAGTACTCTTCCCGTGGTTTCTTTGTAGCCCTTCTCTACTTGAGACGTTTGTTGAAGAGTCTCCACCTCACTGTGCATTGAAACACTTGCCTTTGTTTCTTTCCAATGGTGAGCAAGCCCGGTTTGGAAACAAATCAATATTTGCACAGGAATCTTACCAATAGGCGATCTTAGCGTTCATTTGGAGCTTTTTGGCCACTTTGTTGGAGAGCAAGATTGGTTGCACGCTTTTCTATTGAAATTACAATTTATGACATTGAAATAGATTCAAATCTTTATTTTTACCCGAATATAATACGAAATAGATTATAATGACACATCATTCATTTAACCCATATTTGCAATCATTTTATCCTCTTAACCGAGTAGCAGATAGATCTCTAGGGACTGAAAGCCAACTCCTATAGGAAGAGAAGCAGAGCGAGATTTTGGATTCTGCGAAAGAAGGAATTTTTTTTCTCAATACCTTCGAAATGATGAGTTTTTAATAAACCTGCAATAATTAAATTAAAAATAATTACTCATATTAGGTTAGTTAAATGAGTGGGTGCGGAAGAGAGTCAGCCCTCCCTACGACAAAAAAGCATGACTTTGTGGATTAAGGTTGCTTTGTTCTGTTTTTTTTATTCTCGATGTAGTTTTAGCGATTTGGGAGTTTTCATTTGTTGTTTTATTCATTTTGTATTATTATTACCTATAAAGAGGCTGAATTGTAATGACGGAGAATATGCCCTTTGTGTAAGTCGCCTGAGGAATGTTTGCTTTAGGAGCGAAATTCATGTTAAGGCCATTTAGATGGATCTGCAAACTCCAGGAAAGGTGGTAATCTGATCGACTTTTTTCGAGAAAGAGGAAGGGTTTTGTAAGTTCCCATGCCCTGTCTTCCATAAACCATTTGGGATATTTTCTTGATCGGGCCAGACATTATCAAGATGGAAGAGGACCCGTGTACGACTGATAAGAATGTCTTATTTTCTTCGAACCGTGTTCAAACGGTCTAATAACTGGCTTTCGATCTCTGTTGTAATCTTATCAATAACTGATAAGAAATTAAAGGGGATCCCACCAACATAATGATATTACATATCAAAACTTTCCTTGAATGAATGTCCCCTTCTAGATATTGCTTTAGTAAGTTCTCTCTCACTAAACCGTTCCTTTTGTGCGTTTCTTTTCATTCTTCCAAATATTCATATTTCATTACTAGTTACCAGTGGTTCGAAAATTTAAAGGGAACTCTTGTTCACAAGCAAATATATTTTCAGTGGAAAGGAAAAGAGATTATTGACTCAATTAAGAGGTGAGATATTGAGTAATCGGTGCTTCGTTCTCTCTCTTGCTTGTCCTATTCCTGGAAGCTTGGTAGGAAATTCCCTTTTGTCACATGGGGAAGGTCATGCACTTTAGTGCATGTCTTATGGCTAAGCCAAGGGTCAGTGTTTCATGCATATTCATGTATTCACTGCTCGCTAAACATAAAATTTATGCATATTATAGGAGAAAAAACTTACACCAACTATTAGCTGAAATGCTTTGATTTTAATTGCATTATAGAGTAAAATTATAAGATAAGGTTGCGATTTATTTCTAGAATTTAATCTAATTATTTGTTACTTTTCTTTACTATATTACAAAATAGCGCTGTATTTGTTCCCAATTTAGATCAACTAACCATGTTTTCCAAACCATTTTAATCTCAAGGTCGCCAAAAGAAAAGAAAAGGCTTCAAATGGAATGTATGTTGATTGATGTTAAACCAAAAGCATATTGTTTATGTCTTGTGATTATTACTGTTTAAACCACAAATGTTGTATAACAAGTACCCATGGTAATATTTTTATAGTCTCTTTCCTCAGTATGTGTTCCACTATTTATCCAATCCAAATGAATATTAATTATGCTAGTCACTATTTTTATTAAATCTGAGCAATACTGCCCTTATTATTACATGGCCATTTTGCCATATTTGCTCGGCAACTTCTATGATACTATTTTCATGTTATTCTATTTTATATAAACATTTTACATTATACATATTCAATTGGAAATGAATAGTTACTCATACCTATTTCATTCACTAATTTAATAAAGCCAATTTCTTTGTTAAAATAAATGGTCAAATTAGACTGACGAATATAAGTACCAAATTTGACAAAAAGGACGAAGTAGCATAAGAAAAACTTAAATATTTTACTCTCGAAAATTTGTAATTGAAATAGTATATTTAGCGCCTGTAGTATACTGTAGGAACCTAGGGTAAATCTATACACAGAAAAAGTCTCACACACCAATTTTCGGTGTTAACGTAAATTAACGGAAGATAAAAGCAACAGGGCATATCAGCGTTTATCCAAGCTAATTAAGTTCCACTGTACCTACCTTACACGTCCCTACATAAGTTCCATCCATAGGTTTGTCTAGAACACCGTCTCAAAGACAGACGAATTAAGGATTATCAAAATCATAATCATGCACCAAAAATATAAAATAATACCAATATTACAATGCCTATAAACAATCAAATCACGAAAGATTTTGAATGTAAAGCTCGATAAATACTGTGATTCAGGAGTTTAGAAATACATCGAATATTATTCATATAATTTATCGATCAATGATAGTCATCTATCGCATTATTATCGTTTATTTAGTGTCACTTCCAGATTTTTAAAGTTCCCGCTCAATGAACAAATTTTCTATCGTATTTTCGAATAAAATTTATTATAATAGAAAAGGATTTATTGAAAGTAACCAATTAGATCGCTTTTGACGTTTGGTTCAGTTACATTATGATATTTGGGGCAAAATTATATGCAACGCTGAACGTTACTTTATCCCACTCTGAAAATGTAATCCCCGTGAAATAGGAAAAGTTAGTGAGCCGTAAATAAATAGAATGAAAAATAATCATAGTTAATATATCGTAAAAAGACAACAAGTTACCGTGAATATGTGATGCGGAAATGGATGTTTTAGAGGGAAGATGCATGTAGAATACAGATAGAGTGAAGAGCAACAATTAAGAGGATTATGTACGCGTGTAAATAAATATATGAATGATGATCGCAAGTAACCCCGGTAAATGAGAAGAATAGCTTAAAATAGATAAATGAAGAAAATAAGACGAAGGTTTTTTGTCAATGCGCGGAATAGATGTTGTTAGAGGGAATTTGTAAAGGGAGTGTAGCTCCGATGTTGTACTGGAAGAGTGGTGTAATATTGTTCCTATAAATGACCAGGAATATTGAGGAAGGAAATATCAAAGAATTCTTCCTTGATAACCCTTCTTGCTACGAAGACGAGTATTCCCATAATTTCCTTTGTAAATATGTATTAATTTGAGTGTAAAAATGCGAATGAATACATAAGAAAATTTTAAAATTGTTTGCAAATCAACTGTATAATTTTCAGATTAAATGAAAAAGTGATTTGATGTCTGCCATCAAATATTGGCACGTGTGCTACATCACAAGTCTTTGTCTGGGTTCATTAACTGCGATTTTTTTAAATCTCCTCATAAATAGCGTCTGCTATTTATGATTTGCTTTAACTCTCTTATTGAGCAAATTTATCCTGATCTCAATCGTTAATTTTTATCTCGAATTTTAACTTAATTTAAATGCAGAATTAATTTTCTTTTTCCGTCTATTAAATGAGACAAAAATAAATCTGAGTTTGAAGATCAATTTGGTGATGTTTTGAGCATAATAGATTATATTCCAGTCCTTTTCAATCGAATGAAAGGAAACAACTAGAAGGATAAGGGGGGATTAATTCGCGATGGTTGAAAATCAAGATGGCTAACAGAAATATTTGTGTTTTAAAGATTTTGCAGCTCCTGCCGAGATCGTAGGGATGTTAGATATGTGCGCATAAATAGATATGACGTTATGCGCACGCAAGCATTATTCGATGCATACTTGAGCACAATTCGATATCCTAAAACTACTACTCATGAGACCTAAACTAAAAAAGCAAAGGAAGAAAAGTGAGATAGGAGTGGATACAATAAAGGAAATCAAAGGAAAATGATTAAATAAAGAAAAACTCCGATTAACAACATATCACCGCATCTTGCGTTCAAGTGTTTTGACTTGAAGGTGATCTAAAGTTTGACATTAGAAATATACACAACAAAAATATTCCCTTTGAAACATAAAGGCCATGAAACACTTGGATGAACATATACTTCAAATCCTATAAACCCATCATACCTATTTCAGCATGAGAACTTATAGTGTAACAAATAGGACACTCGATCTAATAGATCCTCTAAGATCAAGGTCCATTTTACTACTATTTAAACTCGCGAGTCGTACAAAGGTTTTATATGCCGTCTAGATAATGGACATGAAAGATCATTTAAGTAAGATTATTCTATTCCCCTCTACATACATGTGATGCATATTCGATCTTCAAATATTCTTATTTTCCTTCCTACTTATTTATTTATATATCTCACTTCGATTTATTTTTCCCTACAGCTTACACTCTTTTTACGGATCTATTAATAAACAAAAATTTTCATATAAGCAAAAATCAGAATGCGTCTTTTCTTTCTTACTTTCAGGCACAATGGACGAACTCCTTTTTATTCCTCCTGAAATTGGGTTTGAATATTTTACACCAGTCCTGCAGATTCGGGGGCATTTCCTTTCTAGTTTGCAGCACACTACGAATTGTTTAAGTGGAACGTCATTGCGTGGTATATGGTACTCGTTGTCAGTGGATAGAAAAGAGAAGATTTGACTTTTATAAACTTGTGCGGTTATCTATTATTTAAATGGTCGTGTCCCTCTAGAACCTTCTTTAGCAAAAAATATCTATCATAAATTCATATCTTTACCTGTTATTATAAGAAGTAGACCAAGAAGAAAATCGATACCTAGGATTTTTGCTGCAATAACTTTATTTGCGGGTATTCGCTTATTCGGAAATACTTGAACAATTAACTGTAGCAACCACAGCAATTCCCCCAATGCTTTAGCTTCCTTAAAACAAGTATCTTATCTAAAATATTTTAGGGAGATCGGAAAATTGGGCCCCGAGGTATTTATGATCGTGCTAATCTTAAGAGTATACTATTATGATCGTATTGATATTCAAGTATTTTCTATGATTGTTCGGGATGCCGATTTTCATTTGAAGGATTCTGTGGAAGAAGCCTCATTTTTCGAATCCTTTATCTGGTGGGAATAAGAAGAACCCAGGACCACGGCTTTTCTCACACGATAAAAAATTTCTTGGGGTGCTTAATTTTTAACACCGAATTATCGCAAACTTGCGGAAAGTTTAAATACCGTAACACACGAGGGCATTATACCCTTATCTCTTAGGGCAGAATTGATTTATTTTTATATAACTTATTGAACTGCACCTAAGGTTAGGAACAGTTTACCCCCAAAAACGAGCCTGCATACACTTTTTGTGATATATCCTTCATTCATTCAATAACCACTCTTACTTTGCAAGACATGACAGCAGAAACACCTGTGAACACAACCAGATCCCAATGTGAACTCCATCAAAGAATATACTGCGGCAAACATTACTACAAGACAGGCTCGTTCAAGAAAGTGTAGGACATTTTTGTGCATTAGTTCGAATGTAAAAAAGCCCCCTCCAAGAGCAGAATTCCGGACTGAATGGACCACTTTAAGAGCTATGGGGCAGTAGAGAACCTTAATGCAGGCAGTGACAACCGTCAAAGCCATTCAAGGCTCCCCAGGAACCGTAGAGCTGGGTCCAAAAGGCTCTGTGTGAAAGAGAAGTTAGTCTCTCGGTATATCGCGTGAGACTTGCAGGAGACTGCTAGGAATGGATGTAAATGCCTACCCATAAAGAAAACAGACGAAGCCGACCTTTACAGCCTCAGAGAAGGAGCAGAGAAATTATAGGTCAGTCAAGAAACTGCTGGTCGAGAGCGTGAGAGAGTCAGTTCAGCATAGTCCAAAACGCTCTGTGTGCAGGCGAAGTCAGTCCCTCGGTATATCCCGTGAGACTTGCAGGAGAGTGATAGAAATGTATATAAAAGCCTACCCATACAGAATACAGAATAAGCAGACCTTTACAGTTATAGACAAGGAGCAAAGACAGGCTATGGCAATCAAGATACTGGTGAAGATTCAGGGGACCTCAACTTACCTTAACCTCATTTGGACCTCAGATGAAGCTCATTTCTATCTTGTATGAAAGGTAAACTCGAAGACAAATATATTCTCAATGACCTCCAAACCAAATGTGGTAGCCACTAAGCCCCTACGCTCCCCTAAATTCACGGTATGAACTGCAATCTGCAATCTGGGCCAGAGGCATCATCTGACCATTCTTCTTTGAGAAATCTTGCGCGACAGTGACAGTCACCAAGAAGCGGTATGTTGAGGTCCTCAAAACTTTCAAGAGGGAGCTGCAGACCCTTTTCCGTCACTTATGGGGAAGTTCTCGTTCCAGTAAGATGGAGCAAGCTCTCACACCTCAAAGAGAATTTTGGTGGCCGTGTGATCAGTCTCAAGACTGATTTTGAGTGGGCACCTCACATCCCAGAACTTAGCCCCCCCGATTTCTTTCTCTGGGGCTACCTTAAAGACAGACTGTACGCAGGGAGACCCCCGGCAATCACGGAACTCAAGGGAGTTATCAAGGAGGAGATCAGAGACATTAGTCGGTTGGTTTGTAAGGACGTCATGGACAACTTTGTGCTGCGCCTCAAGAAATGCACAGAGCTAAATGGAGGTCATCTCGAACACGTACTCTAGAATAAAGAAGAAAAGTCCCTAGACTCTCTTGTTTTGATATAGTGTTTTAAACACAATCACCAAAGGTTCATTCAATCCTTGCAGAAAAATAAGAAATGAGGCCTATCGAAAGTTGGGGCCCGTTTTATGGGGGGTGACCCTGTATACCTAATCTTTAAATGATCGTTCGGTAAATTTCCGAGTAATGAAGTGTTCCTTTAAGCAACACTATGGAGACCTGTTCTTTAGCAAACATTAGGTTATGTATATTTGTGTTTAGTTTTTTATTGTTTAATGAGGGAAGTATAACTAAACAAATCAAGAGTGTTTTAATATGTTTAATGCATGTCCTTGAATCACAAGAAAACAAACGTACAGACAAACAACGAATATTTATCCCATATAAATACCTTCAGAAATAAAATCTTCGAAATATTCTTTCACAGGAAAAATAAAATTTGTAATAGGTACTACTTTTCTGCAGCTTAATTTTTGATCATTTATTTTCTCATCTATGCATTTCAATGCAAAGACTTCCTTTACATTATTGTGGTATTGCAACCAACATGGGACATAAAGTGCATCATCATATTTTGTTCACTTCGGTTTTGCATTTTTTTTTTTACACACGCCACACCTGCGCTGTTTATCATCCTTAACAATGTTGTGTCTATTCCCATCATACTGCACAAGCTCAGGAAGCTTTATTGGAATACATTTACCTGGCTTCTCAGTTGGATTCGAGAGAATATTCCCAATATCTCTCAGAAACTCTAACTTTGTTGTTCCTTCTGTACAATAGCTATCCATTTACAATTAATGCATTTACAACAAATCTAAATAGGAGAAAGTACTAGGCGCGTTAACGGTAGAACACTTAGTACTTAGCCTGAATTGATCAAATATATCTACCCCTCCCATCCCATTATTATAATCTTGAGTTATTGCTGGAGGTGGAATGGTCACTACCTCTTTATTTTATTTTGTTGATCACCTTTGGCATTTACACATCTAAGGATGTACTGTCTGTTTTTTTTGTGGCAACTATGACTTCATTGTTTTCATTCCAGCAACAAATAGCTGATGTTTCTTCTCTAGTTTGGAATATTTCTGTTGTTCGTCTTTCTTGCTTCTTTATTTCAGTTAAGAGAACATCTCTCAATTTGCCTCTGCGTATGGTGCCTGTAAGATTTACAATTGCTTCACTGAACGACTGAAGGAGGGGTAGGGTGGTGAAGAAATTATCTATATAGCCATTACTGTTCTGAGGAACTATACCTCCTGTTAAATTTTGGACAACTGATTCACTAATTGTTAATTTTCTTCATACCTGAAATCCTTGCCTTCAAACAGACAAGAGATCACTCAGCCTAACAAAAACACCAAACTTTGCACCCGAATCTCACGGGCATTCCTTTGATAAACGGCTTCAAACCATGACGTCCAAAATATGGTTCCATTGCCTCATCAACAGCCTATGTCCTAAGCAGTCGTTGAGCAAAATCCATAAATACTTTATCAAAATGCCTAAAAAAGCGCCTTACCTTGAATATTTTGTCACCTGCAGGATCTTAGCATTACCTGCAAAGTGTAACCTTCTAATTATGTCCTTAAATTTATTAAGTGACATGCTAGACTTTGTAATAGCCAAATTTTTAGGCACATTTGGACAGGAATAAGCGTCGAATAGGGACTGTGCTATAACCTGATAAGAGAAATATGTTCTGAACTTGATACATCTGCCCACCTATCTTGAAATACAGAAGTGTGTTGAAATTTATGGTCTACCTTTCCTCTTTCAACATTTGTTTCTGGTGGAGTACGGAATTATTTCCATATATATATATATCGTTTGACTTTTCTCTGCTTCCTCCTTACTGATGCCTTTGTTTTGTTATTTTTCCTCTGAGGTGGAACCTATACAATATATGAAAATCTACCCCAGTTGACCAGGATGAACTCAGCTTCACACTTGAAGTTCGGTTTGTTAATTCAATGTTAGGTGCCTTAGCTAATAGGCGGAGTCCAAGAAGTTTCACATTTTCTTCTCATATATCAACCATATCTTCACTAGGATCTTCTACATCAGATTTATCCCCATCGTGAGGTGGCTCAAGTATTATATCGATGCCGGTAGCCTCATCAGTATCAGGTAGAGAATAGTGGTAAGAAAGGTCATCCTCAACATTCAGGAAGCTCCTACAAAAGAAACCAGTTATTGAATATATATATTTTTTAACTTCTCAACACTAGGAAAAATAATATTAGGCTACATACAGATACATGACAAATTTCTATAAAGTTACAGGTAATAAAAGATCTTTAAAGTGGCCTCCATGATGTTTCTCCATAATATATGATTCACCTATTATGAACAATATTAAAGTTTACTATGATTTTATGACTCGTGGATGATCTTTAGGCATTCTTTTCTACATCATTTTACATTCCAATAAAATTATGTCTATTTGAACAAAGATCTGCATTGCATCCTACCTCCCTTCAATCATTTTCGGAAAACTTCAAATCCTGTGGAAAGGAAAGCAGGAACACTCGTCTTCGTGGTATAAACTGGAGACAAATGGCCCGTGTATTTGAAAGCTGAACCTTCCCATACTGCATTGAAGTAATAAAAATCTGAATTGGATGAGAAACTTACACGCACAAATGAATTGAATTGTGTCAATTCTATGTTCCTTTATAGGAACATTATGTGGTTATTGATTAATGCGCCCATTAAATTTGGAAGTCGGGAAAAAGAACTGTCGCTGACCTGGACAGATGGCGGGTCAAAGCTTTTTTGAATTCAAAAGAGTTTATATATATATATATATATATATATATATATATATATATATACAAATACTATGCTCCTCCGCAGTGGTTTTATTTACATCTATACACGCGTTTAGTGCATGTGTATTCTTGAGGTCAGAATGAACGCACCGAATGACGGAGTAGCGACGGTGTTGCAGTGAGGGAAATATTAGAATGGAGCTTTATGGATTCTTTTCCAGGAAATAAAATACTGCTGAGGTCTTACGGTAAGTTAAGGCGGAGGTTATTGCTGTATTTTTCGCGGTGAATCCTTTTTGCTAGTTAGATGGAGGGTCAAACTTATACTTTATTTTACCCCAAACGGGTAGTCAAAAGTAGAGTACATAATTGGCTTCCAGTCTTCGTAGAGTATTTAGAAAAGAATCACTTCATGACTCAGGAATAAAGAAGGTTTACTATAAGCCAAGTGATCTACCAAATCAGTTCTTTTTATTGGTGCAAAAAAACACCCGAAAACAACAACTTTTCAATTCGGAAAAATGCAACTTTAAGGACCCAACGGAATTGAAAGAAATGCCATCCATAACACTATACATGATTACGTCTCTATTCAATTAATAGATAATAATAGATAATAATTGAATAGATAATAATAGGATAAGCTGTTTAGTTCATTAGCAGATCAACAATGGAGAAGGGAACTAATTTTTAGTTTTGCGCCTTCTGTCAAATATCCTGAATGGTTTGGGGAGCCCTGAACACATTAGCTGGAACAGTTTCTAACATTATCGAATTACTTCCTCCATCACTGTTAAGAAAGGATTATATGGAGGGAGGATAATTGAAACATCCAGGAAGAATTTATTTTAGTAAACATCGCCACCCACAAATACAAAATGAGGAATATTTTCGGTGATAGAAAGAATAAAGAAATTGGACATTCTATTCACCCAACTCCAGCTGAGTTTCACCCTATGGGTTTGCCCTAAGGAAGAACTTAAGAAACATCATGAAGACTAAATCTTTTTACCATATGCCAGAAAGGACTTTACATGTATTTAATTAGAAAAGGTGTTAAACGTGAGGGTAGCGCCATCTGCACATAGCTAAGGTCATTATAATTTGATCTTTATCCCTAGTACTTACCCTTGTCTTCTTGAGCTGTAATATTTACATGCAATATCATTCTCCCCTACTTCACAATTATCACGTTAAACTACTCTCAAAGTGTTTTTTCTCAGCATCCTTTTATATTTAGCTTTTATTTATTAATTAATACTGTGTGCGCTACTCAAAGTCTCGTTAAATAAAGGTTTAATATTACTAAAAATAATAATGATAAATGTGGAAACTAAAGGAAAGACGAGCGTATTTTCATTGAGTGAAATACTATAGAGTAAGGGTAAGAAATTTATCTAAAGAAGATGTGGATAAATAACAAGGAAAGAAGAAGAAAATTTTGTTGTCAGTCACGATACAAAAAAAACCTACGAAAATCCTTTAATCCTAGCAACAGCAGTAACTCGATTACAAGCCGTCACCAATAAGGCTTCTAGAAAATAGGAATTTTCATTGAACTATTTCTTCTCTCTGTTTTTCAGTGGTCACATATCCTAACTGCTAATTGTTACCTGCTGTTTTATTAGTTTATCGAGATGCTTAATTTCGATTGTTTCACTAAAATTATAGTTTCTGTATTATTTCCAAGGTAATTTGTTTCAACAATTGAAGCAAAATTATAAAAAACACCTACAAAAAGAATAGGAACTAAACCCTATTAAAGGTGGCGATCTCCACTTCAATAGAAGCAGGTTAAAGTAGAAAAGCTATAAAACTACGACTAAACTAAGATAAAGGAAATTATGCGATACCTTAATATACAAGCACGCCGTTCTTAATAAAGCTATAATTGCCGTGCTATATTTTACTGATAGATGTCAAGCATATGGTCTAGAAGAGAGCCATTGTAAACTATGATTCGTTGCCTGAAAAAAACAGCCTGCCTGAACCCACTTTTCTAACATCAAAGACAAAGCACTATCTGGTGTTGAACAGGAACCCCACTTTTGAGAAAGAGCGATAAGTGTGATGATGAGGATGGTAGCATTGTTGCTGCGTCTATAAAAATATATGCAGGTTATCTACATCTAGAAGCCTTATTCACTGTAATATACGTCGGAAACGAAGATTCATGAAATCAGTCGCACTAAATCTATGTTCAGCGTATCAGCATAAGTATTTTAGGATATGAGTATAATGGGGCGTCAACTACATAGCAAAGAAGAAAAATGATCTTGTTAGACGCCACTACCTTAAGGGATCTAAAGAGAATATAATGAGAAGAAATTGCTTTCAGAGAAAGAAAATGTGGCTGAAAGCTTCAGCAGTTTCTTGCAGCATATTTTTCTTCCCTTCCATCGTGCACTCCCTACACATTTTAGGACTTCCCCAAGGTGGGTGTCTAAGGCTATCACTTTCTTCAATTTAATCCGCAGAACCACCGCTACCCAGAAAAGACAGCTGCTTTAAATTCTAATTCTCCGATCGCATTAGCCAACTGATTCTTTGCGCCTACAAGATCATCTAGTGTGATTGGATAAGAGATAGATAGGATATAATAGTACTAAGCAATATTTAAGATAAAATATAACCGGAATAAATTAAAGACTGTAACTATTTATAAGAAACTTTTATCGGATTTATATATAGACTGAGAAAGATAAATATATGATTGGATACTGATTGTAAGTGCTGGGACTAGCAAGTACAACATCAGGATACAAAGAGCATGTTACGCAGTGAGTAAATAAGGGCATAACCTGGACTTGTTTTACTATGCAAGTTAAGAAAATTAAACAATAAAGCAATAGAAAAATTTAAAAAGCCATTATTTAATCTGCAATAATTTATCTAACGATAGCTTTGTAAACTATCTCGAGGAATAACCCTATTAGATTTCAGAGAATACAGATTAAAGAAGTTAGCATCATAAAAAAATATTATTAAAAGTTAATTAAAAAGATAAAGATTCCTACACAGGGAGAAAAAATAAAGCAACTCAACACAATAATCTCTCATGGAAAATGGACAAAAACGATAAGGAATATTAGTAAACCCATAGAAAGTCAAAGGTAAAATTAGCTAGTACTAGACAACTAAAGCAAAGGCTATGAATTTTAAGACTAATATATAATTTTCTTCTTGTCATTCATTATAGAATTTACGTCTTAGGAATAATTATTCTAATATATAAAGTATTGAAGGGATTTTAGCAAGTCAGCAGATCAAAACTAATAAGAAAATTACATTCTTGCGCTAAATGCAAAAACGGCTCTGTGTGTGAATGGGGTGAATGAGGTAAAATTATGACAAATATGGGTTAGCTGAATGATTTTGTGTAATTATATTGAATTTCGTAATTCTCTTCTTTTAAAAATAAATCTTTTTCAATTCCAGAAATGGCTCTTTAATAAGAAAAGCGGGTAATCATAGTTGTTCTGCGCCAAAATGGCTTGAAATGCATAGAAATAGTTTTTAAGGATATTGCATTAAAGAGGACAACTTCAGGATCATTAATGAATTTAAAAAGACTGGTTATACTCCTGTAAAGATGTCTCCTGGACGCCTAAGAGCTTCCAATAAACATCAGATCGCCTCTCTGTAGGGTTCCAGCTGAAGAAATTGGTTGCCTCTGGTGTAACATAGTGAAATGGAGACTTTTGATCAAAAGGTTCAAGTCAAGAAGGGTCTCGAAGAAGCCTCATCTCACCAAGAAGTACCTTACGAATAGACTACACTTTTGTAAGAAATATAAGGAATGAAGTGTTAAAGACTGGAGTAAAATGATATTCATTGATAAAGCTCCGTTCCGCTTGTTGGGAGCCTCTAGAATAGCCCTCGTTAATAGAAGAAAAGGGGAGCTCTTTCAGGAGTCATGTCTAGTTCTTAAGGTGAAGCATCAGACCCTCTCCCATGTCTCGGGTTACTTCTTTTTTAAGACAACTAGATTACTAAAACATTTCTCCAAGGATACTCCATACAATGAACTCAGAATGGTAACAACACTTGCTTCATCAGCATTTTTTTCCATCAGTTAAAGAGCCAATTTGGGCGAGGAAACAGTATTTTTCATCGTTAGGCGCATTTTGTCAGATAGCAAAAGTAATAATAAAGTTCTTCGCTTTAAATAACATTCTTCAGATTTGAAGACAATACAGAATTTGTGCGCGATAATCAACCTGGCAGTTGATAAACAAAAGTTGCGGACGATTTTTTAACTAAAATGGAGTAATATCAGTCAAAATATATAAAATTTGTCCTATAACGTGCCAAAATGGAATATATTTGATTAGTTCTTTTAATTTTCTCATCGGAAAAAATATAGTAGTTTCATAAAATTTAGCCATGATTGTCAAGTAGGAAAAAAAAGAGAAAAGTGAAGGGGCTAGAAACGACTACTACACATATATATGTCAAAAAAATACAGTAAGATATAAATTCCATCACAGATGCGTGATCTTTCCACTTAACCATGATATAATAATAACTCAAAGAATCTGAACCTTCTGAAAAACTAACAGTAGTTTGTTCTCTAATGATAGTTAAGAAAATCGAATAATGTAAAAATCGCATAAACACGGAAAAGAAAACACGGGAATCACATTAAAAAGTTGGAATGAGACAAAATTGGGACAGATTTATGACACGATACATCATTGTAAAGAGGAGATTTTTTATTATATTGAACGAGTAAAACTTGAAATGCAATTTGAGATGTGAGAAAAGTTTGTGGAGGTTTAATCGATTATTTAAAGTTTAATCTCTCCAGATTGAATGAATCCTGTTAGGATTACTTTTCACTCTAATATGGCGATGTGCGCCAGCGATATTATTGACGGGTCTGCAAACACTTCAGAGTAAGGATACTAAAACTGCGTCTTCGACTAAACTTCGAGATGATTGGAAATCTTAAAGTTGACGAAAGATTCAACTTAGATCTATTTAGTTTCATCCCTAATGCATAATGAATTCCAAATTTAAAAAAGAAAATTAAAAATAATTTTTACCCCCTACCTTTGGTTGATAAATTAATCGGTAATTTTGTAACCAAAATTCACTCTCCATCTTTTCCCTCATATGATGTCCTAAAAATAAAAACTACTAGTACCTGCAATGTAACCCATCAATATATTTGTCGTAGAATGCCGAGCTAATATATACTTATTTGTTTTATTAACTTTTAATAAACTAAATAATTTTAAATTGAGGCGTAGGTTCGTGCCTCGGTGATCGCTTGAGGATCGGGCTCTAAGAGTGCTAAACTTTATTTTTATTCTAGTGAATGAATAAACTGGGTTTCTTTCTTGACTTTATCAAATATTGCCACTTCAACTCGTTCTGGGATAATTAAAACAGTGTATTTACTAAAGAAAAATAGACTTTAATAAACATAACCCATCTCTCTAAATAACATACAATAAATACAGATCTAAATGGATGATTTTCACTTCAATCGAATAGAAAATAAATAATAGCAAAGGAATTAATTCCATATTTTAAAAACAAGTTCTGCTGACCAAAGTCGCGTGCTCTAACCTATTCTTATTTATAACCTTACGACCACCAAAACCTTTAATATTCCTGGACTAACCTTGGAAGGACCTTGGCAATTAAATCACTCGAAAAGAAATGTAAAACAACATAAGGTTTTCAAATTTTGTTAGAATCAGCCGAAGAGTTACAATGTTTTTACCCCCAAAAATAAGCGAACCGGGTACTCATCGACCTATCGACTTAGTGAGATATAGAGTCCACACAACTAAACGCACATAACTAAAAAAGGAAAGCAAAATAAATTTAATATACAAAAATACAGTGATTTAGCAAAGTAGTTTTGGGAGAATGGTCTCTCATCATTTTTATGATTAGCAGATACATTTATTTAATAATGAATTAGGTTTTAATGAAATACTTATTTGAAACATTTTTAAAACATTATTATTAAAGTAATGTTATAATAAGTTAATTAATAGTAATCGTTCGTTTCAAGTTCCGAGGAGGATGAGTAAATACTTCTAATATCAAGTAATATTTCTTTTTAGCTCAAACGTACAACATTGGTAGGTGCATTGTCGTGAAGGAGAAGGGCACAATTTACTTAACCAGTGAAGGAAGTTTTTACTTAAGAGGTTCATTTAAACATTAAAATGGTTGAACAAAAAGTTTTGAAATAACTGATTCTGAGCTCAAGGTGACACTCGCTCCAACGGTTCTGCCCAGAACATCACCTTTGATGATAATACTTCTCACTATTTCTCGCCTCGCCTCTGCTCCCCAGGCTTCCCACAGCACCTGGAGTATTGAATCCGACCTTTTTGGAGCACACATCGTGTTATTTTGAATCCGTTCCAGTGTATAAGGATTGTTCCAAGTCCGATAAGGGTCGGCTTCAACACCGTATCAGCTGAGTTAGAAGTCGCTTGGGCTCTACCGGACGCTGCGTCTGTCTACACGGCCAAGCTGGTTGTAATACGACCATCACTACGAGAAATAATGTGTTGTGCCCAGTTAGGACACCAGATCATTATCTATAGTGTCTAATAAAGCATACTGAGGGCTCTCGTGCAATGGATTCTTTACAGCCCCTGGTTCGAGTATCCATGACGCCTAGGATTCCGTGAGCGGGCGAGCGCCAAAGAGTCCACAAAGAGGTGGGCGCCCAGACTAGCGCTGGGGTCGTTGTTACACTAAATACATAACCTGAATCATATTAGGCATAATTGCAGGACACACTACCATCTAATAGAGCGACAGTTACCGATGTACCTCTTTTAAATACATGGTAAGTTGAATATACATTTGTTAAAGAGGTATAGTATAAAAAAAAATAAAAAATACACCATACAGTGGGGCAGCCAATTTCATAGTTTGTATTTATATGACTAATTTTAGCAGCCCTGATATCGGAAATTCTAAACCTAAATAAGTATGATGCTCATTTAAACACTAATCCATTAAAAAACAGAGACCTAATTCGCCCTCTTTTCAGAAATGCATTTCCGTATTAGCCCCTTGATTGAATATGGTTCCAATTTTGTGTGTTTCTATGTCGAGCATTTTTCTGTATTTAATACTGTGCCAGCAAATGAGGATCACAGATCTCCGTCGTAGCCTGGTTTCACAATAAATTAATCCTAAATACTGTAGTAATAGCTTGCTTTTATATCTACATTACACTAGAAAAAATATGACATTAAAAAACCGAAGAATAAAGAAGAAAGCAAGTTCTAAACAAATTTATGGACCCGAAAATAGAAAGAAAATAAATGGGTTATTTATAGAAAATCCTTCGGTAAATGTAATTTCTACACTAGATATATTTTTAATAGCTAATTATAATTTTCTATACAAATTAAAATAAATCGGATTAAATGGAAATTTATTTCTTGCAAGAATTTAGACTGATGTATGAAATGAACAGAAGTTTATTTCTCCTATAATTGTAAGTAGCTAGTTTACCTTTTTCTAATCTTTACTTGTCTGTTCTTTGTAAAAATTATAATATCAGTTACCGAGGATCCTCTAACTTCTACATTCGGTGTCGAACTTTAATTAGTACGTTTATATAATGTAACTACAGACACACACACTAACATTAAAACATTTCAATAGCCTAGGTATATGAGAGATGATTAGTGTAAGACAAAGATTAATCTTCCACTTCAACTCTATTTTATATTTTACAGAGAGAATTTTTATCTGTGTGTTGTGAATCGATTAGGAAATATATCATATTTTTTCTCCGATATTTTTTATTTTCAAAATTCTTTCTTAAATGTATTCCGGCTCATACCTCGAATAGCAGGCAAATACTTTGAATTAAGAACAAATTGAATTAAGAATAATTTGAGTGAAATTTAGACAAAAGTAACGTTATCAAGGATACGATTATTAGGAATTATAAAATCATGCGATGTAGATGCTAAAGATCATTTGAAAATTGAAGTTTACATGCCTCTTTCTACCGGGTTTTACAAAAGTTCTCCTTACTCTGGACTTTTGATCTTTCAAGTGCTGTACGTGTCTGTAAAAAGGGTTCAGTCACACACACTTAAAGTTTTACTTTTCGAACACGTGTCATTAAAACATCTTTTCCATTCTGTGCAAGTGTGTTGAGTTAAAAGGGAAAGAAATCAGGACATCTGATCTCCCACACGCGAGCCATAAAAGTGGGACATCGTCAAGCGTCTCAACTTCAGCCGGATGACAGTCACTGAGTGACGGAGAGCGTCAATAACTGGCAAGACCTCAAAGATCGACTTTTTAAAAAAGATCTCAAGTTATCAACTTTGACTTTGTCTGTGAGAAACTCTTTCGAATGTTCTCCGAGATTAAAATTGATAGCGTTTGCAAAAATTAACAACATCTCGGTGGCAACGGTGTCCAGGGCCGTCAAGGAGGCGTGCTGCCAGAGCTTGAGGTACGTGCAAATGCCTCTGCTCACCGACCGTATCCGGGAAAACCGTCGGGAGCTATCTCATCACCTCTTAAACGACTTAAATTATCATGGCCAATGGATCTTTATTGTATTCTGATTAAAAAAACCTTCATGGTTAATCCGTTAATCAAAAGGAAATGTCACGTAGTAAGCTTTGGCCAGGATGAGTCCGAAGCATCCGCACTCCCTGATGATGCTTTGCTTCGTGGCATCAAATGGCGGGAAGATACAACTGTTGTGGTTGGTGGTCGGTTACAGGTTCAACGCTTCAACGCGGTCCATTGCAGGAACATCCAGGGCACAAACTTCCTTCCCTGGGTGTCTCGGCCCATTGTACTAAGCCCGTGCAAGAATTGTTGTGGTAGAAAATTAACTTCTCGACGAAAGACCTTTGGCTATGACAGTCGCCAGACATCAGAGCCCTCTAATACAGCTTGTGGTTGCTTGCCCATGGAAAATCCTGCAAGGTCTTACACATCAAATTCGAAGAGCTCGTCTTCCGCCAACCGCGTCTGGGCCAGTATAATGAAAGACTTCGTCCACACCGTGTGCGAGGCCTTCAGGCCCCGAGCGCGTGCTCGCCGCCAGGGCGGCAACATTGATTGATATTACAAACTAAACACATATTCTAATGTTAAAACAATAAAAACGTGTCTAAATGCATCAGATCTATCATTGTGTCCGATTTCGAAAGTGTAGTAAGGTTGTAGCAGTTTCTTGCAAGACCCACTAATTCGGGAGTGAGTTCAATAGATATAACTGTAATATTCAGGTCACAAATGAAAGTTTCTACTTTCTCACAATCTACCAAATACATTAAATTTCATTACATATATAGACCGATTAATATTTCAAATAAATTTGTGAGGGTTTTAAGTTGCAAAATATTTCATAAATAAAAGCCTATAAACATTGGTAGTCATTTTCCCAGAAATACCAGACTACCAAACTTCATTCGAACTCTGAAATAAATAAAAAAAACGACCAAGAATTTCACGACACCATTAGCTTCTAAATTTCTTTGCCTTTTTCTCTTTCCCTCAGTTGATCTTTCAAATCCAACGATAGTACTCCCATACCTATTTAAGTTTTTAAACTTTTTATAGTATCTTCTAAATTCATTTTAATTGATTTTGTTTTAATTAGTTCTACCATATTGCTCTTAATATTTGTTTTCCTTTCTTACCTCGGATTCTATTCATTTTACGTTTTTAAGTAAAATTTTATTTTTATTTGACTGCATTTTCTTTTAATTTTAACATATTCTTTTTATGCCCTACCTATTGTTTATAGTCAGCCTTTTCTACCTTTACTAATTAATTATTGGTGAATTACTTAATATGGAAATTATGTCAGAAAGGTTTGGAACAAATGTTTACTCTTTAATTCTTATTAGTTGTGCCAGTTGCAGTGGCGCCACTTATCTCGGTAGCATTTACTCGTTTTTTATTGTTATAAATATTATTACGATCGTCCAATGAGAGATAATGAATGGCTGAATATTTAAGATATTAGTATTTTCTCCATGCGAGATAACTATCGGCATCGGCACCAATATTAGGCCACTTTCCTGAATAGAATGTTTACTTCTAATGTTCAGTATCTTTAATGTTCATTATCTTTAATGTTCAGTATCATAATTTATTTTACTTGAGAAGGACGTATCTATTATCGAAAGATTAATTAAACAATTGCTTTTTCCGAGAAAGTGTTACAAATATACAAATAATTAGGGAAATCGGACAAACGTAGACCCATGGCTAAAATTATGAGGCCACGCATAATTTTGGTCTCTAGATGACGAATTGTGCTCTGATATCAGTATGGGCGCATGCTACTATCATATTTAGCAGAAAAAACACCATACACCATAATATTCTAACATTTCTTTTAGTTTTACCATTTTCTGGTATTTTGCCATAAATGTGCATAACCCCGATTTTCCCAAAAATTATATTTATTTTTATTTTTCACAAGTTTGAGCCATAATATGTAGTAATTATGAATAACAATCACTAAGATGCCCAGAAACTTTGGGGTGAGTGAAGTTAAGCGAGGACAGATTGTAAATAACCATCAAAATGAGATGTCCTTCCTTTTCTTCCGTTTGTTGCCATGCAAACTGTAGATTTTGATCATCATCACTCTAAAATAAAAGAAATTGAACAATTAACAGTCGAATATTTAAATTTTCCCTATTAGTCTCAGGCGCTTCAGTGAGACTAAATGTGTCAAAGCAAAATGCAGAACTGGAAAAAAAGAGTCACATCTCTTCGTGAAGAGAGAGATCCCATCCGTCAGTCTCTTAAAAAAAGGAGAAAAACATCTTCAGAGCTCTGGGCCGACTTCAATGAGGCTAATACCTCACAAATATCGACTAGAGGTGAAAGAAGGAGGCTTATAGACTATGGCCTCAAAGGCTGCAAAGCTAAGAAGAAGCCATGAATGCCTTATATAAACAAGAAGAAACGTCTTTAATGGGCAAAAAATCATTCCAAATGGAATACTGAGCGGTGGTCAAAAGTCGTATGGTCTGATAAAAGTAACTATGAGGTAAGATTGTATAAGATTGAAACTGACATATTTGCTGGTAATATTTGGGTTGGAGCCGAAAATTAAGACACGGATACAAAATAATGCATTTGATTATATTTATTGCCTCAGTATTTCGGCACACCTGGGGAGACTTTCGTCAATCGAAGAGTTGACGAAACTTTACAGCCTGAATGTCTCGTCCCGACAGTGAAACAAAGAGGCTGTTCCATCATGCTATGAGCTTGCATTTCTGCCACAGGGCTCGGGAGATGTTTTTATGCCAAGGCAAAATGAATTCGACTGCATTTGTTTTAATGTTATTGGAGATTTTAGAGGCCTCAATTGATAAATTAGACCGAGGAGTGTGAACATAATATTACCTTTCAACAGGATAATGTCCCGTGCCATACAACCAAGAATACTTTCAGTTGGTTTAAAACACAGGGCATTGTTTGTATGGAATGACCGGCTCAAATTCCAGACTTAAACCTCATTGAACAACTATAGGGAGACCTTGGTAAAGCAATTATGAGCACAGTAGCTTAAACAAGGATGATTTATACGAGAAACCGCAAGAAAAATGGGATAAAATTACATCTGATGTTTGCAAAAAATTAATTGTCTCGATGCCTAGGCGTATCACTGCAGTAATTAAAGCTAATAGAGAGTTAACTAAGTATTAGATCACGTGTATATTCCAAAGTCTACCATACAACAACCATATGCAATAGGGTGGATCTAAAAAGGGAGGTTTTGCAAAAATCTTTGAAATTCATTTTCCTACCCTGATTTTGTGATAGACCTAACATCAAAAACTATTGTGTTGAAATTTTAGACTTCTAAATTACTATTTTCAGGTTCCTCAACGCAATTAAAAATTTGAAAAAAATGTAAAAATGTCGGAAATTCTAGCTATTTGTTTTCAAAATTAAAATGGTTACATCATCATCTATGTCCTATAGGGGGTATATCATTTCTATAAAACTACTCTATTAGTTTTATTTCCTTTTCTTCCGAAAGTTTCCATGCAAACTGTAGAATTTGATCATCATCACTCTGCAATAGAATAAATTGAAAAATTAACAGTCGAAGATTTAAATTTTCACTATTACTCAATATCCATTTATGCAATGCAGTTAGATTTTTCTAGTGTTATTACCTTTCATTACGAAGTCCTTCTTGGTTTTAAATGAGGGTATTTTTCTCCTGGACTCAATTCTACTCCTTACATAACCGTCCCCTTTGTTTTCTCCACAAACTACTAGTGATGCTTCTATGACCAGGGTTGATGCATCTCTCAACCGCTTGTGTGTGACAAGGAAACTTTGGAATATGCAATTTTCGTAGGTTGTTGACGGATAAATTCTTCATATCTAAAGAAAAGGGAAATCAAAGATTCATCGAACCAAATCCTTTAAAATGAGGATAATAATGTCTTGAACGGGCTTTTTTTATAGGGAGGGTGATTTGCTAGAACTTGTTGAATGTTTACACCAGTATTTTCCATTTTATTTCTCCTCTTACAAGTAAAATCGAAATGTTAATGCAAATAGTATTTAAGGTTCAGTCTCTTAAATTAAATATCCTCTCACTTCGGCTACATCACGGGAAAACTTCGCTAATTGATGGAATCATTCCAGTTTATTATAATGAAATGGATTAATAAACAAAAGATAAAAGATAAAGGAATTTAACTGCTGTTTTTGGCATTATATAACACAGCTAAGAGTAAATAAAAGAACTACCCACACTCTAAATCCATAGTTAAATTAAAGAAGCTATTGCTTTCCATCACCCTGAATTCGAATAACTTGCTTGTTTAGAAAATATTCCACCTAAAATTATTGGTTTTCCAATGTAATTTACGCCATTTTAAGATATTTCTCGTGAAACTGCAAAAAATGATTTGGAGAAGGATTTCTCTTCTTGACGAACTTAATTAAATAAATGAAAATTCCATTCCATAGGAAAATTATAACACTTCTACACAAATTACAATCCAAGTTTTCATAAAGCATTCAAGTCTTAGAGATGACAAACGTCAAAAATTCTATCAAAAAAAGCATTCAAAAGATATTTCACTCGAAGAGCAAATATATAACCCTTTATTCTACTCCATTTTCTCTGCTAAAATTGAAAAAACTAATAATAATAAATATCATCCAAAGCCAGAACAAAAAAAACTGTACTTGGGAAAATATATCGATATTATATTTTAAGGAAACGAGAGAGATAAAGAATTGGAAGTACGAAAAGGAAGAAAGGATAATGACATAAAGATAAAACACTTACATTTGTCTGTTTGATAGTAAAATAAAATTAACTCTTCATTCTTATACACTCTCTATTTCACTTTTTCTTTAAATACAGCTATTCGTATTTGCGAAATATTTTACTGCCCTTGAATTTTCAATTATGCCTTTTCCTTTCTTTCTTGTCTATATAACCTAATCGAGAGACTTTTACCTTTCATTATAGAATATACTTTACATCATTTAACCGACTTAATGGTGAGAGGGTCTTCTTCCTTACAGTTACATATTTTCATTCTTCCTTAGATAGTCGTAAATCAACGCAAGCAGTATTAAGATCTGAGATTTACTGAAAAGTTAGTTTGAGAATCAGAACATTTTAATTTCGTTTTTCCACGCGCGCCAGCCTTCTTTGCTTTGGTAAGTGCAGTAATTTTGATGTAAAAATTAATAAAAGAGTAACTGATTATAAATAAAATGTAAGACAGATGTTGAAAATCAGCTTTAGAAATTGTACTTTTAATAAAGGTCACTGCAATATAAAGTAAGCAAACTGTTTAAATCTTTCTCATATTTACGTAGTATGTTTAAGATATAGGAATAAATTATCAGTTTAGTTGCCCAACTGGACTATAAAGGACGGAATAGGGATGTGGTAAGCTAGATTAAGTGAAAGTGTTTTGATCATCAAAACATATATCAAAGAAAGGAATATTTTAAAGTATTTATTTTTAATTTCTAAAATTTTAGCGTAAATAGAAAACCAGATAGCAATAACCGATAGATTAGTAACTATATAAAACTTAAAAATTTAATCCGATGCTACCTAAGGCTACCTGTCTGAATCTTAATTTATTTTCAGCAATATCATGTTCAAATTTAGGTCAACTTTAGAATAGAGACTTTTTGTTAACCCTGAACATGACTAATTAAATCAGTCAAAATCCCTATTAAGAAAACTTAGAAAATAATCCGATATTTATGAAAATAATAATTTAGTAGGAGTTTTACATACTAAGGATTTACATTGAATTTGAGGTCTTTAATTGCTATATGCTTAAAACCTGATTCTATTGGCTGTTTGTTAGATTTATCTAAGACAATTGCTCGAAAATGTGACAGTTTATAAAAATCTAGTCTCAAGAATGTATCGTGAATGATAGTAATAGAAATGAAGAAAACTAAACGTCAATCTATTAAATGATAAAAAAACAAAGTGATCAAATCGTTATGGAATTCTCAATGTTTCAACGCGTAGTGTATCAAGAAGCTGAATGAAACTATGTTGGTGCAAAAGTTGATGTGTCTCGAAATGAGATTATAGTATAAAAGAAAGATAGTTCTTTAATAAGAAAAATGAGTATAGAAACTTTGTATTGGATGTTGGTTTTGAAGGTAGATTGAACAACGACAGGGTGGGAGATGTGTATGTCGTGAAAAAAGGTATGAACGACACTCTGCTCGAGAGTGATCTTTGCTTTTATAGGCATTTATGAAGATTGGATGGAAATGAACTTGTGAAGCGAATTGACGATGTTAAATATTTTTTTGCAAAGGCTACTCTTTTATATTCCAAGATAATCCTACAATTTGTAAAGAGTGGCGGAGACTGTAGAGTTTGGAAATCACGAATATTAAGTTATTGTCAGTCCTGCCAGGGCAGAGAAGGCTTTGATAGCCTCAAGATGCGACTAGATCGCATTATACCTAGCTCGGAGACACCAGCCTTTTTTTTTGTGAGACATCTGCTGAGGCGCCAGCCTTTTTTGTCAACACTCGAGGGGCAGCATGCAAGACGTTCCCCCGTGGGACCTAAATATAAAAAAATTCCATGGTGATACGTGAGGCCTTTTTCTTTTTGTGTATGTTTGCGTGGTAGTATTCGTAAATATGATTTATTTATTTTTTTGATTGTGTATATATAGTGAAATTATCTATCTATATTTTTTGTGTCTATAAATAATTAACGAGATCTCTTATAAATATTACCCCATATTTTGGGGGTTAAATAAAGGACTGTACATACAATCCTTTTCATTTCTCCCTCGATTTTTTACGTCAGAATTAGTGTAGAAAGCGGGTTGAAACGATTGGGGTTAGAGGATAGATTTTTGTCCCGCTACAACGAGAGTGCCAGTGTGTAAAATGTTACAAGATAGCTTACAAGGTGAATTGAAACTTATATAGGAGCATTGGGTGATATTACTTATGATAAATCTTCATAAAGAGTGTTTGGGACCTTTTTTTCATGGATGTATCCAGAATAGACAAGATACAACAGCATTAGCTTCATATCAGAATAAGGCTGCATTTTATTGTGTGAATGATGATGTGTTTTTCGCTTAATGTTAAATAAGGGCGTGTGGGGAGAAAGGAAGGTTAATGGATTTTCTTCGCGCGAAACTAGTCTCTATTGAACAAATAGATGTTGAAGAGTAATGAGTAAAAATAATTTTTCAGACATGAGAAATCTAAAAGAGCGGAAAACTGTTAGTAAGGAAAGGAAAGAAGCCAACCGTTAAATTAATCATTAGTTCTTTTATAGAACGAACTGTGAAACTGTGTGTGTACACAACGGTGCAGAAGAGCACCAAAGAGTTTTATGTTCCTCCTAGCTTGGCATCAAAGCCAGAGGGGGAATTTAACGTCTTATCCTCTTGGTTAGCAAGAGCTTCATGAGATCTTCTCAGAAAATATATATATATATATATATATATATATATATATATATATATATATATATATATATATATATATATAATACAGGTAGTTTCCGCTGTGAAGCCTTAATTTAATTTTCAATAAGAAAACAATGGCGAGTAGTAGACTTAAATCCAACATCAAAAATATCTTCATTACGATTGAGTAGTGCAACGTTTCGACCTAACGGTCATCTTCTGGCTCTAGAAAACAGATTAATATATACAAAATAAGTTCAAGTGGTCACCGCAAATTATAATTATAGGGGAGTAAAATACAACGATTTAAGGCAAGAAGTAAAGTAAAATTGTACAGAAATAAAAACAACTAAAAAAACTGGCTAATAAAAGCTTAAAAAACAACAAAAAATTCAATATAAAACCAAACGGATCAAATGAGAAATATACCTTGAATCTTTGTTATCTAGTGAGAATATGATGTTGTAGAGAGGTGACGGGAAATATAACAGTTTCGTTAGTAGTGGTTGTTTAAAGGATGTTTAATGCAATAGAAGAGGAATCAGAATTGAGTGAGGGAGATAGTGTTTTTTATATAAATAGATTCAGAGATACGTAGTGACAGTGGGTTTGAGTTGGAGTCCAAAATCTCGAAGTCACTCAAGAATGGAATTATTTGGCATTTAATCGAGTGTTCTCTTATAGAAGAATGTTATTTTTTATTAAGAAGTTTCCCTGTTCTAAGGCTGATGCCTATGTGAGAGAAAAAAGGGGCCTGTAGTGTACGTAGGGTGCTTCCAACATATTTTCCAGAGGTACACTGTGGCCAAAAGTAAAAATAAACTACACCACTACGTAAGTCCGTAGGAGTTTGATCTTTTATTTCAAAATTTTTTCCAATTGTGTGGTTGTTAGAAAAAACAACTTTAAATTCAGCTTGCATAAGAAATTTTGCTAATAGTTTAGAGATATCTTTTCTCAAGGTTCGATTCAAAAAACCCATCTCAGGAACAACAAGAAATCTAACTTCTTCAGGTGCAGTGATTTCAAGAAAGGGAGGGTAATATTTGTTATTTAAAGATTGTTTTATTGTCCTTTCAATTAAGAGTGGCGGAAAGCAGTTATTTATCAAGAGTGACTTCAAGTTCTGGAACTCATGGTAGATTTGGAGGAGGGATGAGCAAAGGTGAAAGCCCCTGTGTACAAGAGTCTTAATGGTAGAAATTTTATATTTAAAATCACAGAAACTATAAAAGTTAATCCCTTTCCCTGTAGAAGTCGGTTTTCTATGGATGGAGGTCAAGATATTGCCGTTTTCTTTGGAAATTAAAATGTCTAAAAAGGGGATACTGTTATTATTTTCTGTTTCAATAGTAAAAGAAATATTCTTGTGTAAAGAATTAATAAAATCAAGAAACCTTTGAGGTTGTAAAGGTTCATTAAAGACTGCGAAGCAGTCATCGACAAAACGACGGTAAAAAAGTGGTTTATAATCGTCGGCACAGTGATGAAAAATTAAGTCTTCCAAAAAATTCATGAAGAATTCAGCAGCGGTTGGGCCAATAGGAGAACCCATCGCTACTCCATCTGTCTGTTGATAGATATTATTATCGAAAGGGAAATAGGACTCATTAAATATAAGCTCCAAAAGTTGTTTGAAAAGAGGTCTAGAAAAACCCTGAAAAGTTTGTTGGTGATTGAAAATTTTGTTAAGAATTATTTCAATGGTTTGATTGACAGGTACATTTGTGAAAAGTGATTTGACATCAAAACTTACAAAATACTGATTATGTGTGAATTTTTGCATAAGAGTCAATTACAGTAAATTTATTACCTTAAATGGGAGACAACAGTTTGACAATAAACTTCACTAATTTATAAGTCGGTAGAGAGTATGAAGCTATAATAGGGCGTAATGGAATATGAGTCTTGTGGATCTTTGGTAGACGATACATTTTGGCTAAGCCAGTAGCCGTAGCGAAAAGATCTTTATAGGTGCTCCGATTAATAATTCCTTGGGACTTCAAATTCATAAGAAATCTATTTACTTTATCCTCCATTCTTAAGATCACATCTTTGGCTGGTTGGGTTATAAGCTTAAACTTATTATGGTCGTTTAGGATATCTTTTGTTTTATTTATATAATCGGCGCGGTTTAACAGAACCACGCTGTTTCCTATATCAGGTTTGGTAATAATTAAGTTAGGGACACGCGCGAGTGTTTTTAAAATATCTCTGTTGGACCTACGGAAAATAAAGGAGCTAATACGGTACTTTCCTACTTTGTGATAATATTCATGTACTAGATTAGAAAACTGTGTTCTAAGGTCAGTTAAGTTGCCATGAATTGGAACACTTGTAACATCATGAAAGAACTTTTCGAAATAAAAGAAAAAATCGTGGTTTGTGAATTTGGAAAAGAGGTAACTTAAATTGAAGTCCCAATGAAAGCAAAAGATTCTTTCGTTTACTCAACACAGTCAGAAAGATTAGTAATAACTTCTTTAGGTTAAAAGAACTGGGGGGAATCAAGCCCAGAGATCGAAGTTTACGTTTGTGGGTTTTGGAAACAGAATTTATCAATATATACCTCAGAAATTGATGAAAATAAGATATTCGAGAATGAATTGAGATAGATGACATTACTGATTCTAGATAGGACCACTGGATACCTTTCAAACTCTGGCAGGTTGAAAGTGTCCGAAAAAATCAATATGGTTTTCCGGTTTATCTTTCTTTCAATTAGTTTCGTTTTATATTGAAATATAGATATTATGACCTCTTATTTCGTATATACATTTTAAATAGAATTTCTTTTAATTCATCATTATCAGCCTGTATCAACTGACTGAACTCCCAGTAAAGGTCTCTCTACTGACCTACTAATATCTAGCCAATTTTCAGTTCAGAACGTTTATTCCTATGATTCCATATCTCGCTCGTGTTTTTGTTTTTATCGAACTACAGATTTTATGGACCTTGTGTGTAATTCCTAATGTGTAGCATACTATGATCTGTGAGTTGTGCTCAGTTCAATTAATTATATTCCTACTGGTTTAATGCATGGACCCAATAGTTATATTCTAAGCTCTGAACTTTACTTTTAAAAGTAACGTATTTTTTGATAACTCAACTATAATTGAAGTGATATTTCCTGAACTTGTCGGTAATGATACCACGTTATGGACAGAAAAGCAAACGAGATGGCCTGAAGTCTTCCTACCGCCGGATATTCTAATTTTATTCCTTATTTTCTTTTCCATGTTTGTATAAGGACAAATAATATGTCTAAAGTAATCGTAATATTTTTGATAACTTATATTTAATTGAAAGAACATCTTCAGAAATTGGAGGTAAAGATACGAGAGTATATCCGATTCCGTTATGTGTTGAAGGAAATGCCGGAACTTTGCGGAAACAATGCTTTAAGTAATTCCTAAGGGATGGGTTATCTATAATAAATACTTTTAATTTGTACATCCATACCAAACTAGAAGAGTCAAAATGCCGAGAGTGCATTACAGCATATGAAAAGCTCATATCACTGAAGCATTTGCATTCGTGTTTCCTTAATTAGCTCATAAAAGGATAGGTACTTTCTGAATCAATCCGTTTCATTATTTTCCACGAATGTCCTGTAAACGAGTACTTTGTATTTATTAGTTGAATGCAATAAATTGTGGAATGGTAAATCAACATATGGACTAAAGAAAGCATATGTAGATACAGTAGATACCACCTGTGCGCTGGTGTTAGTTATTCTGATGGAAGAGAAATCTGATTATATTTCACTAATTGACTTACATTTCTAAATTTCTATTGACTCTCTATAAATAAAAGAAATATAGAACGGATGCGTTGGAACATCACCAAGAACTGTTTAATATTCAACATTTTATGAAATAAATTGAGAATAGTCCAACAGTTCCTTCATCTCCTTCTTAAAAGGTCTGTTGTTACCGAGTTATTTTACGTTTTGCGCCTGCTAAATTGCGTACCTACTAGCCTAGCTTCTTTGATTTCATATTTTGAGTTTTTACTTAGTGTCTTTTGTGTCTGTCACAAATATAATATTCTGCCCACCTTTTTGAAATAATTTTCATCTCATTCAGTTGTTTTTTTTGTATATTATATTCTGTCAGACAAATTTTTCGCAAAATCAGGAAATTTTTGAGACCAGGTTTAAAACATTTTAATTAAAGATTTTTATTGTGCTTTGAAAATAAAAACTTAATCTTTGTGATAATTTACTTTACTTAAAGAACTATTTAAATGGTTCTTATTATACAATTAGTATTTTATTTCATGTCTTTTGAATTGAGACCATTTGTAAATTCCATGAATTGGTTTAAACACGGTAGAGGATATATTTTCGGAGTATGTTTCCGCATTCTGTCCTGTTTGCTGAAATCCTGCAGCTGAAATATTATAACTGGTCTGAGCTGTTTTACATGTCTAACACAGAATATCTGATTTTGGGCCAGTTTTTCCCACTGAATTTGAAAATCATGTTCATTTTATCTAATCAGATCAAGTTTTTGATATATTAGACTTGCCCGAAATTCTTATATTCTGATCTATTTGTATGCGAATGTACACACAAATTAAATTTTAAATTGATTTATACACAGAAGGCTTACAGAATGTTTTAAGTGACACTAAGAGTACAACATACAGATGCCCTTGGTAGCCTTCCTCCATCACACGGATATCTTGGTGAAAGTACTCACCATGTACTTCACTGAACTTTCCACAATTCTCGGGAAAATAGTCCATGTGAGACCAATGGAGCTGCATTGTCATTGACATGCGCGCGCCAAGTTTGCCAAAATTTTCCATTAACTCATCAAACGGCTTCTCATACTGATGACTTCTGTGGTTGCCAAGGAATCTTCAATGACTGATTTCTGGGACAACCAGCAGGAGTCAGTCCTTCTAGGAGGGGCGGGGGATGATGATAGTTGTTTTTCTGTTATTGTTGCCACTCCGTATCTGTTAATATGGCTAACCTCTAGAGTGGTAATCCTCCATACCAATAGGAGCTTTGGTTGCCCGGTTAGTGGTAACGTTGCCACTCAAGAGGGTGAGCTTGGTAGGATTGGGATAACGCTTGTCACCAGCAATGGTAACCAATTATTTGAATGCGCAACGGAAATATCCCTTTAGGTAGCCTTGTACTTGATCCGAGAAGAGGGTACCAGCTTGGATGAATAAAAGAATCTGTTTATAGATGTAAACGAGTCTCAGTCTATGTATTTTACTTTCCCCCAAAAGATGAAGTACTCTGAGTACAATTTCACAATTCGATTTTACAACAAAGTAATGCGGGAATATGGTAGAGCGACCGGGCGATTATAATGCTCGACTTATTGAATTAATGAACGCGTAAGAATTAAGATAGTAATAATGAAAGACTCTCTCCTTTAACCTATCTGCACCCCTTTATAAAGGGGGAGAAACTTTCATCAAGTCAGCCTCACACCCCGCCTACAAATGACGTTGGCGCACGTGATTGGCTGCTTAATCCTTTATGTCGCCTCTTGATTGGCTTAAATTAATACTTTATTTAATTCTGATTGGATAGTGTCTACACTGCCATACCTTGGCCAAAATTTCTAGAAGGCGGAGCTTTATTATTAGGCTTATATTTGTTTAACTTTTGGCTATCTTTGTTGCAGAATGGTGAAATGCTTTAATCACACGCCCTTTTATTACCTCCAGATATTCTCAGTTTGCTAATATATATTTCTCTGGCGCTTGTCTGATTTAAGCCCAGATATCGAGACTAACATTTTATTACAGTGAAAAAATCGAGCCTTTATCTCGACCTTCTAAACTCGCCCTCTCTTCCTTACCTAAGGTTTAGTTGTGTAAGATATCTACATCTACAACCTTCAGGTGAATACATGTGTGCCCTACACACGTTTGCTCCGAGAGCATGGAGTTATATTATGTCCTTTGCTACGAGACATAGATACATATTATACATCCAAATTCATGACCCTGAGAATCGACAAATAAACTATATATATATATATACAAATGCTTGAACTCGTAGAGATGCGATAAATATACATGATGTGGTTTCCTACATATATACATTAATGTGCTCTTAGAGAGCATACTTATGTAAAAGTTACAATATAGTTTGACTTCCTCTTAAACGCCATAAGTAGAGGAGTGTTACCCACATAATTTATTCACCACTTTATTTATTGTCCTCGGCTACATACAAAGAGGACCGAGTTATAATGAAAGTCGTATTACATATGTAGATATATATGTAGCATCACTTCTTGTAATCCTGATAGCGGTAGTAATTACAATAAACACGGATTGGCGTTGACATTTACATCTGCCCATGCCTGTATTTAAGATGGGGCCCATTATGTCGGGTCCAGCCATATCGAACGACATTAATACAATCATTGCTAACACATTCTTCTAGGTATCTCCTTTACAACTGGCGTATCTCTCGTTAGGTTCCTATATGATACAATCCTGACACCTAACAAATACATTTTAATATATATATATATATATATACTAAGCTATAGAGGCAACGAGGCGTGTATTTTTACCGCTCTAACTCTTATTACAGTATTCCTCAATAATACTGCTATACAGAGTTAAAATATATGACTGACAGATTTCTAGCAAATGGCTGTCGCTATTATGGGGACCGTTACATGGCTTTATAGAGTTGCTATGACGCTAATCTGTAAGGACTTATATTGGATCTATTTCGTCTTGCAACGTACACTTCCTATTACTTACATAGGCGAAAACAATACATTGGTATTTTACAGAGATATATACATTACTGTTTCACTTCACTCTTTATATGGACATTTTTTTGATGTATAGACTATTCGCACACGGATTTATTTTTATTAAAGAGCACGGCTCTATCTTTTAGTTTAGATTATTTATATTCGTGTACCATTTACAAGACTTTACAGAATACTCATGACTTTCTATATCTCCTTTTTTGGCATTTTTATTTGTTTAATTAGTCATTACTTTATATATTTATTTTTAGGCCCCAATATATGTTTAATTTATCACAACTTTATTTTCACACATATGCATAATTATTTGTTTCTTTAATATGTCCATATTAATAATATATATATATATATATATATATATATATATATATATATATATATGTTGTCCTTTGCGAATTTGACCTTCGTCCCAGTTCGCGTCGAGACTTGCTCCCGCGGTGGCTCCTCTGCTCTTAACGCATTGCCCAGATGACTGGGTTCGATCCTAATCCTTCTTTTCTTTTGTCCATTCTTCCTGGGCGATTAGGGTCAGGCCTCATCTGGCCGATCCGGGACTTCCGGGATCGTCGGTAATTGTCTCGTACGTCTTCGCTTACCGGAGGCAATTTTGCCGGCTTTAACCTATCTATATAAACCGTGTCTCTCCTTCCGTCCGGGGATTTCAATTTGAAGACTTTGTTGTCGCGTTAGATTATTAGGAAGGGACCCGCTTAGGGCGCCTTACGAGGTCTCAGCACGCGATCAACTCTGAGCCAAACATGGGATGCATCCTTTAGGTCATGTGATACGTAATGCTTTAGCACTGAGTCGAAATTGCCTGCTGATGAAATTCCAAAATCTATCTGGGCCATCGTTGTAGCCAGTTCCTTTATAAATTTGCAGTGTGCTTTGGACGAGTCCGTGGAAATCAGCGGTTTTAAGCATAATAGTGTCGGGTTGGTTACCGATGTGAAAGTGGAAAATCACGAATCACTTGATAATGCACGAATATCCAGTCAAATTATTGGTCGTGCCACCAGCCACTCTTGTTTGTGAGCCATTATTGATGATTTAAGCACCGTTTCCAGAGGTAACGAGGCTAGCACTTGATAAAATTTAGTTTCTTCTTTTATTATTTTGGAGTTGTTACAGAATGGTAAAATGTTTATATCACACGCCCTTTCTTTACCTCCAGATATTCTCAGTTTCCTAATGTTTACTTCTCTGGTGCCTGTCTGACTTAAGCCCAGATATAAAGCTTACCACTTTATTACAGTGGGAAAATCGAGCCTTTATCTTGAACTTTTAAACTCGCTCTCTCTCTTCCTTACCTCGGGTTCTGTTAAGGTAAGGTATCTATATGTATACCCTTCAGGTGAATACATCTGTGCCCTATACTTTATCAAATCTGGTGTCCTTGATGAGATGCTTATTTGAAGACCATCAAATACACCTTACTCCAGTTTTTTCATGCTGACTCGTGGAAACTTCTAACGGATGAAAGAAAATGCTCTACCTTCGCTATCTATTTTATTTACAAAGTTCTTTATCCTACCTAAGTTTTGGCAGTATTGGAAGCAATACCTTGCTCGGTCCGACCATAGGGTGGGACAGAACGTTGTATGGGCCTGGTTCTAATCCTTGTCTTGACGGCCGTTCTTGCCTGACATAATTCTGGTGGTCAGCGCGACTATCCCCAAAGCACATAAGTCATGGATACTTTGTGTAGCCACCTTAAAGTCCTAGGACGTGTCCAAAAACTTTAAGATCTCCACAGAGGACACATTTGTTTTACTGGTACGTGAGAGAAGACAACGGACGGTCGATGTTGTTGCAGGTTTTTTTTTTCATTGCAGCTGAGTGTCCAACAGGGTTCGATGAAAACTTATTGCCGTTATTAGGAAGAACTGCATTGAGACTTCTGTTAGATGAGTCATTGAAAGGTCTCCATTTTATAGCACCATACTATATGGTCATGAAATTGAGCAGATCAGCAATGTTGCTACGGTAGTCCAATAAAGAGGCTTTATCAAACGTGAAAATTGTCCTAATGTCATTTTGACATAGTAGCAACATTTCTTGCTTATCGCCCATCTTCAGGTTATTTAAACAAAGTTAATTTCTAAACCAATAAAAAAAATTAAAAGCTAAGGTCATATGGCAAAGACCATTAAAAAGAGTATAAATTTATCGTAAATGTAAGATAAAAAGGAACATCGAATGATTTTCACTAAGGAGCGGCAGAGCACAAAACCCACGACTGAATTGCTCGATTTAAAATAAGATTTAAAAAAAAGATAAAATGAGCAAGATTAAAAAATAATCCTTTTTCAACATTAATTTATGGATGGGGTACAAAAATTAAAAGCGACAATTATACGAATATAATAATTAGAAAAATATATATAAATGACGATTTTAGGAAAGTATTCAAGTAAAAAAAACTAATAATGAAATTCAGAATAATTAAAAGGTCAAAATGCAAATATACACAGAATTGAAACCATACTATTTAAATCAGTAAAATGAAAACAAATACACTAAAGATGAATAAAATAATTAAAACTATTGTTTTTAAATAAAAAAAGAGCATCAAATGGAGAAAATATTAAAATTACCTATCTATCATGGTGATAAATCTAATGAAACCAAAACAATACAATGTTGTCTACTTGGACAGTGATATGTCGATTCCTTGGTAAATAATGGTTGGTTGTTTTCAGGGCACAGCCGTGTTATCACAATTAGGTTTAGGAGGTTTGGTCTTTAGGATTAGAGTCAATTTTTTAGAGTATATATGTACATCATAATTGCGAAAAATTACTTTAAAATTGTCACGAGGCCATTCTGTTTGTATTAAATTTGAAAGATTTTTCAAAACTGAAAGTTTATTTTCTGATAGAATTAATTCCGCCTCTTTTGTGTCTGATTTAAAATTTTGGTTCTTTGCAGAAAATAAAGACACATAAAAGCTTAAACAATGGAGCTGTTCATCTAAAAAGGAAGTTTGACTTTTGAAGTAAAGAAACTGCCTATGGAAACGAGGTTCACAAAGGTGATTTTGAAGTTATTATGAAAGAAGTTTTTATACTAACTTGTTGCAGTGTGTTGTGAATAATTTATTATTATTGATAATGTCATCCCACATACGAACATTTTTCCCTTTAATGGGCATTTTTAGGTCCAAGAAAAAACAATGCGTAAATACAGGCTAATAATTACACATAAGCACATAGATCCATTTAGATATACACATACACGTGACATGTAAATTAGGCGTTTTAAATAATATTAATAATACACGAACGTCCAAGTTTAGATATACACACATTATACTATAACAACTACTATTCATTACTTTTTATAACCAATCACCTTTCAATATACAGTTATAATTTACATGTATACACGCGCACGCACACAGGACCATGTATGCCTAATCACGCGCCCTACATGCTGCGACACATCCACATCATATAGAAATATGAATAAATTGAGGAAATGATAAATGAAGAGAGCATTCAAGCACCACCATTAGCCTCGCCACATCAGAAGATGGCTACATAGATACACGAGGGTGAGAGAGAGATCGCACATGCCCTACATTTTCCTTTTGGTCTTTATGTGAGTCACTCTTAGTGTCTGATAGGTTAGGTTGGAGTAGTTTTCACCTCACTGTGCGTGACGTCGCTTAAAATGGGTTAATGCCTTCGACTCCGAGATGGATCGACCGACAGATAGACAAAAAAGGGGTGAGATAGAGAGAAAGATCCGCATCCCTAATATAATTCGGATCCACTGAAGAGGGTATATCACTTTTTCCTTTGTGTACGAACGCACGTCACTTTACGTACAGCAGTTTAGTGGAGCAGGCCCCATGCCACACATACAACAGGAATTAGAGGTTAGGAGAAGGGCCAGTCTTATCTCTGTTTGGCCTTGTGGTCTTTATGTTAGTATCACTATTCAGTGTCTGATAGGTTAGGTTGTAGGATCTTTTAGCTGTACGTGTATGGCGTCACTCAAAGTGTCGTAATGCTTATTACTACAGGGTAGAGAGACATATACGAAGGGCGGTCAATAAGTTTTGCAATTCGGATATAAGGAAAAGTGTTTTATTATTTTTTCAATATAACTACCCTCGACTTCAATGCACTTGCGCCACTTGTCCCTGAGGCTTCGAATTCCCGACAGCAAGAAATCTCCAGACTGCTGTTCAATCCACTCCTGGACGGCGAGCTAGACATCTTCATCGTCCCCAAACCGGCGCCCACGCAGTGCAGCCTTGAACTGGCGGAATAAAAAGTAGTTGCTAGGGGCCACATCTGGACTGTGGATCTTCGACGAAGTACGACGACGGGTTACAGGGGTCACGTGAACAGACGTCAGTCTGAACAGAGTGGATGGCGGGCTTTCAATCTCGTCGAGAGATGGTGAGCTTAAGGTTAAATACTCAGGTGGCTGATTCGATAAACGCCTGAGAGCCTGGCGGTCCCTAGGGGATTCTGGGCGCCAGTATAAGCTAACACATTTCATGCTAACGCGTCGTTCGAGACGATGAAACTTGCTTCGTGATATGGGTAGGGTTAATGTGGCTGCGTACGGTGTTATCGCAGGGGAGGGTTAGGGGGAGGGAAGAAGGGACGAGTGGCGTCCGAAAACAAACACAGCAGTGACGGGTGATTAAGCAAGGGACTGATTCTTTCTCGAACTTTCTAAAATTCTCATGTTGGGCGCACGTGGGCTTGAAAGAATAGAGCGGTATTTCTGAGGGGGCTTCCTCTCAGGGTGGTCATCAGAGGGCATCCCCTTACAATATACATAGAGAAAAGGTGGTAGGGAGACGATATGATTCTAATTCTAATAATATAATTTAAATATTAATATTAACCAGTAAAGCGTAAGTATTTATCTCTGCGGATACCCTCCTTGCCACAATTCACCGTCAAGGCGCTACTATTCCAGCTCTTCCCAAGGGTCATTTTCCCTTCTTCTACGGAATATTGGCCCTTGACTTTACTCATAACTTTTGTTTTTTGTTGCCCTTAGAACCGGGCATGTTCGAGTCTTCTTCTTCTTCTTGTTTTTCTTTTCTGTACTCCGCCCTTTTTTGTCTGTCCCTTGACTACATTCCCTTTTCCTTTCTACTCCTGTCTACCCCGTGGTATGGATTATAGCCTTTTTTCTGTCTGTTCGACGTCAAACAGTCTTTTTTTCCTCTTTCTTTGTCTGCCTCTTGCCAAGCTCTCCCCTTCCCTTTTATCCTCTCCCTAACCATCAACTTCAAGCCAATTTCCTTTCTTCCGTCTCTCTTCCGCCACATGATATACTCTTTTGTTTTACCTATCCGTCGACTCCGTCTCCTTTTCGTTACATAATGATCAATTTGCCATGTCCTCTCAAAGCACGTGTGGTTGTCAATCGAGAAAAGAAACTCAAATGGAATAGAAAAGAATAATCCCTTAATCCTTCTTATCGGGTGCTTAACAGTTTTGAGCGAAACTGTGTACGATCGTGAGTGAATGACACAACCTATGCCATTTAGATTCCACGTTACACTATAAATTACCACTGAGGGCTAGAATGTATCAAAGATAAAGATAGATAGAGGGAGAGAAGTAGAGAGCGAGAGAGATTAATATAAAGATTGATAGATATAGCACATATCAACAAGATGTCGTGAAATACTTTATACTCCTATAACATCACATCTTTCAGTATTTATAATTACTCTTTGCAAATGGTAGCCATATCTTTGGCGCTAAAATGTCGCCAAGACTCTATGAATTTATAAGAAATTCTTCTTAAATGGTCTCGTAACAACGTTTAACTAATTAGTAATGAAAGGAACCAACTTTATTGCCTATCTTAAAATGACCTGGTTTTGTTTTGTTTTGACAATGGATGGTGAGATTTGCTAAGTGGAAGCCATTTCTCGTAATTTTGTTTAAATGGGCGAGGAAGACATTTGGATTTTACAAAACCCAGGTCTCATCCCCTCGTATTTACCTTGCCCGCGTGCGGTAAAAATTGTCGTATTGTTCCAAATAGACAGTTAGTTGAATGTCAAAGGCAAAATCAAGTCCGAAAATAAGTCTTTTTTATCAAAGTAAATGTCAAATTATTTTTTTAGATACCGTACGATAAGGTGTGCGTAAATATTTGCTTTTTATAAATGTTTTCCTAAGCACTTTTTCCCTAAACACTGGGGAATTGCTGTTAGATATTAGCTTACACGTAGTTTTCGATTGGTCTATGAAAATTGGCTACAGATACAACTTCTACTTGTTTGTAATGGTATTTGGTGGCATATAAAAAATCCCTTAAAAAAAAGTTTATTTTAGCAGTCCCAAATAGTTCAATAGACATTTTGATTAAACTTATCAAAAATAATGTTTTGCCGACGTTTATCGTCGGCATATGCTTCATGTCAAGATCTTAACTATACTTTTTTTCCCTTTTTTTTAGTTTTTACGCAGTCCTTATTTAGGCTCAGTGTGCTGAAAGAAAGAAGTCAAAGAAGCTAAGCTAGGGCCGGACGGGCGCTGAGCCCCGTCAGCACGGCAGCCAGGAGAGCAAATGGCCGTGCCCCTTCCGGGGATCTTAACTATACTAACAGATCTTTGAAACATTCGTGAAATTTTGTGCATTCTATGAGAGCACCGCATACACAAACACTCGAAAAGAGGAGAAGACCAGGGTTTAGAAGCCGGTAACAAAAAGGAACACTACCGAAAGTACTTGAAAAGGAACACTACACCAACTACTAATAAATGAGCACTACCCTAAGTAGTTTGTGCGCTCTCCATTTTTGCATTAAATTCCACTCATGAGAGGCTGCATTTTTTTAAACAGCGACAACATTATATTTTCCCTCCCTCTGATTGAATGGTTTGAAATTTTAAAGGTTTTATTTGATTAGGTAAAGTTAGGTTAGGTTACGCTAGGCTAATTTAGGTAACTAAGTTAGTTTAGGTTGATTTTTGTTATGTTATGTTAACTAAGGTTAGGTTAATTTAGTTTTATGATAAAAACACTTTTTAATAAAAATAAATAATTATAAATTGTTTTATACAAAAATAACGAAAACTGCGTTTTCCTAATAATGACTAACTTATGCCAAAAAAGTCGTTTGTATTTATCGTTTAAGACCTGCTGTCTTTATCGATCGTCGCTAATTTGCCTTAGTTCTTATTAAGGAAAAATATACAGTGTTGTCTACTAATCAAAGCAGAGCCAACATTTACTGTAGAGAAGAGAAGATTATTTTACAAGAAGCTATACTAGATGACTAATATTGTTAAAGTGAAGAAAGGTGAATAATGAATAAAGTGAACAAAGTCCAACCCATTTAGCTGCTGGGGGAAATCTATCCAGAGAATTTCGGTGGATGCCCTGATGTTTCTCCGCCTCCAAAGCCAAAGGACACTCCACTGTCTTGTGAGACATTCATTCTGTTATTTAGAAAACAAATTAAAGTGCTTCGTTCCAAAATGTTTTATTTAAGGACTGGTACCTCAACAAATTCTTCCCTACCTTGGAGCCTTATATATCTGTACAAAACCTTCTCTTGCCGATGTTCCTGAACAACCAAATTTTTCATAAGCATAATTTCCTGCAGATCATCAAATCTGTTCGGCACATAATGGACCAATGAGTTCTGGCCGCCTTTAAAGCATATCGTTTGTAGTGAACTTTTGCACAGACACTCCAGGAACTGAAGCTAATGTGATGGATGACCTTGTCGGAATTCTGGAAAAAACAAAAGAAAATATGGTGGCATGAAAATATCGCAGAATTTCAAGATGCCATGAAGCTTTCCACCACGGAATCGGGTTGGAGTAAATTTACTCCTAGGTCTATGAAAATCTCCAGGGCTTGACAAATCGAGAAGCTTCCTAAACCAATCAAGCTGTAGCTGACAATCGGAATGATATGCAAACCTATAGCGATAAAAGTAAGGTTTCCCAGCTTCTAGTATCTCCTTTACAAGAGCTGATCAACGAGGACCTTTTAGAGTACGATCAGAGGATGAAAGAACGCTAGGAAGTACGAGAATTTTAGGAACTAAATAAGTCCTACATGAAAGATAATTTCGTCTCTTTGATCAAGGGCTTTCTAAGGTCGAGGAATAGGTATACCATCACTTCACGGTTCCCGACGATTTTCCTTGGAGTTTCATCATCATTCTCGATACCAGATTCTAATCCAGCCTCTCCAGTACCATCATAATCATGTTCTTCTAACTAGTTGCTTCTTACTTGAGAAATTACCATTTCCGCATACAAGACATATATGTAATATGTGGTAAGTTTTAAATTTTAATCCACTTTTCAATTATAAATTTCTATTGAAATATTATTATTTATAACAAAAGTAGTTTATTAGTATAAAGAATATTTTTAAATATTATTATTATTATTATTTTTGTACACTACTTAATTATACTGTGCCTGTATTATTATTATCACATTAATTTATTTGGAAGTGTTTTCAATTGTTTAATACACTGCATGAATAGAAAGGTCAAGTGTTCTACGTACATATATGAGCAATTCAGACATCCATTTAATAAAAATCGGAATTACGTATAAAGCTGAATTATTGCGTTACCAGGAACGCATCTCGTAAAATACCCAAGGGCCATATGTATAAATTAATTACACAGACTAGTACATTCGCCTGAAAATAAATGATATCACCTTGGGAAATATACTCGTGGTGATAATTTGCCGGTAGCCTCCTTATTGGTATTTCAGATCGCAAAGGGAAGATTACCAACATTCAGCTTTTGGCTCAATGAAAAATACGTAGGACAGGGCAAAAATCGACCTGTAAATGAAAGCATAATTGTTTAGTGTTTCTATTTCATCTCATTTCGCCAAGTATTATGAAAAGATTAGTCCATTACCACTGGGTGCAGCCACTGGCCCACGGTAATCTCATGATGGCGAGACTTGATAACTTCGGGCAACTCATCCTTATTTAGTGGCACTGAAAAGAGATGCGAATATATTGTGTTGTTCATCGCCTCACCCCTCGCTCGACACACTCTCGTTTCACCAAACGCACCATATTTATTAAATTTAAAGGTGTTTTAAATTACTGCCTCTCAATACCAGATAAAATTTCAGCGTGCTCCTAAATTATGTAAACTCCTTCCTTCCCCTACGAGAACCACAATCCTAATTTCTTACTTTTAAATTGCTATGGAAATTTCATGCCCTTATTTTTCACTACACTGAAAAACATCGAGTCAGCAACGGCTATTCAGGCAACAACGAACCTCTCTGTCAGTACTTCCAACGTAGGTAAAGCCACACGGTTGACAAACTCGATAAGATTTGAAATGCAAATAAAAATTATCTTATTCTTCTTTTCCTTAATTTATTTTGTTTTTATTTACCTTTATAACAACGTACTTGTGTGACCTTTAGTATCGTCGCTTATGAAATCGAATGGGAAAAATCGGCGCCAATAAAATTTAACATAATGAGATATTGATTTCTATTGGAAACTTTGGGAATATAAATAATTACAAAGGAGATAGTAAAGTTATAAGTTTTCCAATAACCTATTTGGAACGATCTATCAAATTAAGGCTTTATTAATGACCAATAAACTTAATGAAACAATTAATGGTACGACACTAATTGCTTGAAATGCTTGGATGAGATATGCGCTCATCTTTCAAATTGAGAATTATGTATATCTTAATTTGTTGTCAATAATGGAGCAAAATACATGTTCATGCATAGGATGATGGATAGTAGATAAGAATAGATAGGCTAAAACAGTCACGTCTAAATCTTAAGAAAATACCGCCCAAATCTATATTTTCATGAAAATACTCATTAAATTTATACGAAAGTTGCACAGAATCTTCATTTGTAGAAAGCATACGTCAAAAGTCGAGAACGATTTGAAAAAATACCATCACAACCAGGAAAAAACTAAGTATAGCATAGACAATTGAATTAAGTGAACCTTTAACAAGAGGACTAGAGCAGTTTATCTCATTGGTCTGATGTGATTTGATTCCATTATTTTTCTAAATTTTCTGCAGATTTACAACTTTCGTTAGTTTCTGATCAATAACATTTTCACCTAGTATCTTCTTTAGTCATTATTCATAATTAAATTGGATGCTTTGCCTAGTCTAGTTCGATACGCTGATATTTTCAGCATCCCTTATTTTTTCATCGTCTTTACTGTGTGGCACGGAACCTTATCCTAAATCATGAGGCTCACATTTCCAGTTGTTTGGAGAAGAAAGGAAAGTAAATGTTCCTGAAGCAGATTCTTGCTAATGAAGTGTTTACTCTGTCGAGTAATGAACGAAGGAATAGACTGCATACCTTAAAAACAGTCTATGAAAAGAGAAGAGGAGAACTACCGGAAAAAAAGAATAGAAGCACTGGTTTTATAGACTCATATCTCAATGAGTATCTACTCTAGGCACCTCAGTCTTTTCATTATCATATTTTAAAAACTTGTTTAAGGGTGACTAGGTAATGATTTCAATTCTCACAGAAAGAAGATTTCTAAGATTGTCATCAAAGAAAGTTATGGGGGGAAGTAAACTTGCATACCTCGTCATAGAAATGAAATGAAAAATTGCAGTAACACACATGAATGCGAAGATCAAAATTATAGGTAAAAAGAAATGAGCGGACCAAGAACTGAGCCTTGCGGAACCGCAACAGACAATCAGGCTGTTCTAAATAAATTGTTCCTGATATGCAAAGATAGAATAAAGAGGGCCTAATTTCGAGCCTAATTAGTTACGGGCGGTTGTAAGAAAGTGTTTTGAATCTGTAAATATGAAAAATAATAGTATGTTCGACACTATTGCAAGGCTGCCATGAGATCAAGACATACTAGAATGAAATCTGATCAGGTTTAGGCCGTGAGGAATACTGTCCGTTATATTAAGGTGAATGAAATCAATGCTTGATTCTACGTAGAAAGAAAGAACGAGAGAAGATGATCAATGTTTATTGCGTATCGCAGCCTTTAAAAAAAGTTAAAAACAAACGGGGGCGGAGATATTAGACGTATCCTTCAAGTCGTTTGAGATTCAGTTAAGGTTTATTTAAAATTGAGCGCTAAACGGCTTAATACAACATATGATTATAGGGAATTGATGAAGACACCAAATAGGAAAATAATAAAATGACGATTGAGAATTAAAAGGATAAGTCAAGCAGATAACAAGTTTATTTTGAGTAATGACGCCGGTACGAAGGAAAGGTAGATGACGAAGTGAGAGAAAGAAGTACTACCGGTAAGATATAATGGTGATAGATATATCGGATAGACTATGATCGATGTATCTTGTTGGAGAGGCTTGCGGAGAAATTTGCACGAATAAAAGGAGGAAAGGATTTAGAGTGTAACAGGAAAATAGAGAGTAAATGTAGATTTAAAGGTTTGATTGGATTTTTATTTATTTAAAATAGGATTTTTTGGTCCCAGTAAGGAATTCTCTCTCTCTTGTTGTTTCGTAAGTTGGGTTAAGTGATCAACCACTTCCTTATGGGATGAAGAAAAATATATATATATATATATATATAAACATATATATATATATATATATATATATATATATATATATATATATATATATATATATATATATGGACAAATATCCCAGACAAATTGGTGCGGTTAAGGTAATGGCATTATTAGCCAAGCCATCCTTAAGTATAGTCTTCCAGTTTGAGGAGGATAGCATCACCCGCTGGACCTGAAGCAGAGCAGTTGTCTAATAATCCCATTACCTCAACCGCACCATATATATATATATATATATATATATATATATATATATATGTGGATTCTTTATTCCTAGTAAATAGCTGGAATAAGCTGCGAAATGGCGAACAGTAATGACAACTTTTCTTCTTGAATAATAATAACTTTTCTCGACTCAACAATGTCGCTCTCTGTGACCCGCACGATTTGTGGTCCAAAAATGTCCATCCCATTTCCCTTTACTTCACTACTCGGCACAGGAGGCAACGGTTTCGGGAGGCTCCTTCACCGATCGAGTACACTGGGATTTTCGTTCCTTTATTTACAAGATATGATCCTGGGGAGTTTAACTTACAATTTACAAAAGAGAGAATACTAAGCGGGAAGTCCATCTTTCTATTTACTAAAGAGAAATAATACAAAGCGAGGAGTTTGTCTTCCCATTTACGAAAGAGAGATACTACAAAGCAGGAAGTTTGTCTTCCCATTTATAAGGTTCAATGTGTGAACCGTATAAAATTTTCAAACAAAAGTTTACTATGTTCGACCCCCACAGGATAAAGAGACATATACTATAGAATCAAACTTCAGAAGGACGTTCTAGGTTGAATAGTATGGTTGAGCATGAAGGAAACTTAGCTGTCTCTGTTCCTCGTGTATTAGTTCTCTAAGAATTGGATAGATTGTTTTTCCGGATTTATGTAAATATCATGTTGAATATATATGTATAGCATATTAATAAGTGCCAAAACATTAGATATATGTTGAGCCGTTTTCTGAGCCAAATTTAGTAAAAATCGTCCAAAATTTGGACGAAAATGCAAGTTTATTTCCGATTATCAAATAGAAAACAAGGGATATACTTAATAAATGGACATAAAAAGTCAAATCTGTTTAAATATTGACAACATTAATATCTAAGTGGTTAAACTGTTCTATTTTGATAACAAATAATTATAATGTTGACTGTCTGAGACCTTAGAAGTAAATAAAAGCCTCATGTGATGGTTAATGGTCGCCATAAAGAGCTTAATAGTTTCAGATATAAGTTTTACAGCTACCAACACTTTATAATTGAGAAGCTTGATCGGGTATTAACAATACTTCCTGAGGCCTTTTGTCAGAGAAGGCCTTGGTTAAAGCAGCTTCACAAGTTCCATTTTAACAAAGATTGATTAGTTCTGATCAGATATTAGCACTAGTATTGATTGCTGTGCCTTTATACTCGATTCTTTGCTCGATTCCTAGTTCAGGTGGCATAATTTTTTATAGCAATTTCTCTCACTTCATTTCATCAAACTTCATAATGCAGTCGAACGAATATTCAGAAAACAGAAAAATCAGTGTACTTCTGTATTTGTTCAAAATGCAACTCGTTACTCTGGATAAATTTGATGATTTACAGAGACTGATGTTGGAACTTACCGTTCCATTTAATCTCAAACCTTCAGAACGCTTACATATTCACAAAATACTTTATCAGCAGATAATATTTGTCTTGCAAGTCTAGGAAGTAAGTATCTCTTTTCCAGAGACAGATTAATCGAATGGCCAAAGTTAATCAATTAACATTGTTTAATGGGCCAATTTTTCAGGCAGTAAACCTTTGAATGGCTTCTTTTCTAAAGATTCCACGTAACTACTCCCGGAGATGCAACTAGTCAGGAACTAAGTTAATTCAATTTCTCATCAGCAAACTTCCTCTCATCCAGAGCACCAAAGATTTTGATGAAGTTCACTTGAGGAAAATCTTAGTAATCAAACAAACGAAGTGGGATCTTTTGTACTGGTATCAGTGTGCTTGAAAGCAACTCATAAAGGAAGCTCATTCTGAATGAGTGCAGAAACAATGGTGTTCAACTAAAGTCCTTTTTTTTTTCAAAAGATTTGGCAATTTCTCCCTGCCAGATAGTGTTTGTATATGTGATGCAAAGTAAGACTATTCACCAGTGGTAAATTAATAAAATCACCAGTGGTGTCTTTAAGAAGACCAACACCGGTATCTCCACTACGAGGAGCAATTCTGTGGGTAAGATACATTCGAATTTCAGGCCCTGGCTTCTTTTTGAAATTCTAATGGTGCTTTTGCCCTCTTCCTATCTTCACTCAATCTCACCATCTTCACCTCTGACCTATCTATAAAAAACTGCCTTTGTAAATTTTCCCATCAAATTCAATAAATTTTAAGCTTTCAAGAAACTCCTTGTATTTTTATCACTTATCGCTTGTACTCGAGCATTTTTTATGTCATTTCTTGGTAATCAAATGCTATCAGTTTGACATCAATTAGAGGCTTGAGCAAGTGCATAGTTTGTTAGCCGAGGAAAAAGTGGTTGACCATTTGTATAAAAGACATCAATAAACAAGCAGAAGAAAAGAACGCTCCCCTCCCTGCCATTCCTGTTTTTCAGAGAGATGCAAGCTCCATTGGGTGCACCATCTGCTTGAACTCATTTCATCACCAGATTGATTTATTGATTATTTGCATGTTACGTAAATGTTTGCGAGGGTGTGGAGGTAAATGTGGCTAAGGCCGCCATTTTTGCTCTTGAATCTGCTTAAATAATCTAGTTTCTTCCGCCTTCTAGTATCTCTTCACAGCAGATGTTTCAATATGGCCAAGCTGGAATGAGACCTTAGAACCTATTTTTGTCCTATGATTTTGCAAGAAATCCATGTCTTTTATTGTAACTTTATTATTTTGGGGTGTAGAAGTGCAAATTATGTTCTATATTTTATCATTTCCTACAATGCATTATACAGTATTGTTATTACAAGTACGCATAAGTAACTTGCAGGTACATGCAAACATGTCTAAGACTTGAAGCTTTTTCCTTCTTTTATTCATGTACTATTCCAAGAATATTGTAATATTCGATACTATTAGAAAAATTAGTCTTTTATGTATGCGCATCTTTAATATAATTTTCTATTATTTTGTGTTTATAATTGCGTAAATTTTAGGGGTAAAAATCTTAAGAGATGGAAATCCTTAAAAGGAAGCATCATATTTTTAACTCTCAAATGATTTTCATAAAATATATTAAAAATTTTGTATTAATAATCTATTCTTCTAAACTGGGAAGAGATGTACATAAATATCTGTTTCAATAATATTGAGCGATTTCCAATAATTCAGGGACTTTCTTGGCTAACGCAAATGCATTTTTCTATAAATTTGAGCATCACAGTCAGTTATTGACTTATGAATAACTAGAATCGTCTTTCCTAAAGTAACGATCGTGCCACAACACATCACCCTAAAGTTGATGGCATAGAAGCATCCATCATTGAGCAACGCCTTCTAAGAAAGAGAGAAGTGTTGGAGCCATCAAATGATCCCCAAGCGCGGGGGGATGAGACCTTCGATTGAGTTAATTAAGTTGATGCTAATAACTACACTAATTTAAATGAAATGGTAAGTAGGTAACAAGGCAACTAAATGGTTTTTTATTGGGAAAATATTGTGTTTTCGTATTGTCGTTTTATTCCTGAGTGTAAATTCTTAGCTATTTCGGATTTATTTAAATATAAACATCACAAATTTATAATTCCTTCCGCAGCGTTTCAAATTCGTCTTTTACTCATTATTTTTTCAGAATATATTCCTTAAATCTAAAATTTGTTTTCTTGGCTGCTGCACTTTGGGATAAAATAGTTCGCTATGGCGAAGACTAACAGAGAAAGATTTGGTTGAACTCCATAAACATATCTTCAAATCTTTTAATCAAGTTTTGATTATAATTATAGAGATTAATTAGAAAAGTTGCCCCAATAACATTGTAATGATCAAATTATGTTAGTTAGAAAGAACCGCAATTCTTTGCGAGATAAATGGAGATTTATGTTCGCATTTTATTATGAAAATAAAAAGTTTTCTGCTTCCAAATATGTACACAGCTTGGGTTGAGCAGACGAAAGATAATACTGCCCTGACATCTCCCAGTACCACCGAATTTACCTCTTCCTCTAGTGGTCCAAAAGAGATGGAAGGATTCTAACTCAGTCTTCCTAGTTAAGACACTCTCATCATTTTTTTCAAAACTTTAAAAGAGATTGCATGACTGCTTGCTAGCGATGTGCTAGCTTTCTTCCTCTAACGCAACATTACCACCTTATGTATCTGGGACTTAGGCATATTTTTTATGTTTACTTAATGTCCCATCAAGTTATGTGTGTGTAATTTTCTACTTCAGATTGCTTTCTCCAGAGTTTAGTAATATTGATATATTTCAGGGGTATTTTTTTCAATAATGTAGTTTGAAAAATTACATTTAGGGTTTTTTTTTAACCCAGCCAATTTTAGCAAAATTTACCTGTTTCGCTATATGATATTTCATTATTCTTTTCTGACAAATGAAACCGAACTGCCGATATCCATGGGACCTCTCTACTAGGTTTTTAGAAAGTTATTTTTAATTCTACGCCATGACACATCAATGAAAGGTCTGTTACACTTAAGAGTCATTTAGACTTTGTGTAAAAGATACACCCTACCATCCTTGCTAAGATGTCAATGACGCACTACCAAAAGACTCTCCCAGTCTGCCTTCGCTCCAGCTTTTGCTACCCCCTAATTCAGTTTCTTCTTCGCATTGCGCCACCTCTGTTAACTCTCGTACCCGTGTTGTATGTGCTGCTGTGGGTAGTCAAAGGAGGAGGAGCCATGGTACTAATACTTCTACTGCTTCCAGGGCCGTCCATTTTTGGCTCTCACCTGTACGGTTTCTAATAAGGCTGTTGCCCTACCATCTGAAGCTACTATAACTAAGATGTTTGTGGATCAACATCTAAGTCTTCAGCTATAGTATAAACCATATTTTATGTTTTTAAATAAAGTAATGTAGTGAATTTAGGTGATATTTAATTTAATTTTGCCCCTAAAACATTCATTAAAACAGCATGGGAAATAAAACCAAGTTGGTCTCTTTTTATATATATTTTTTCAGATTAAATCAAATTTAATCCCAAATATCTTTCCATTTCAAAACTGGGTAAACTTTAACCCACCTAAGTGTTAGTTTACTCGAGCTTAAATTACCTGTTCTAGTGTTAATACTAGCATTATGAGTGCTTATTTTCCTGCAATATAGTCATAACTTACAAAGAAAGAAAGTCATATAGAAAAGTTTTTTGCTGGTTTCCTTTTATTTCCCCGTTTGCAATTCAATATTTTGTTGACAAAATTGATTACACTTATTAGGATCTTTTACTATATCTGGCTGGATTATTAAAGGTATTATCTTAATATTTGCGTAATAAATCTGAGAAAAGAATAACCTGCGTGAAAATGTTTCCTGTATCTTGGTGGAAATGCTTTTGGAAGAGAGACTTTATTGTACCGGTTTTTCTATTCTTCAGGAAAACTCTTGATGCCTCATTGCATCATAAAAATTCAAATACATTCTGCGAAATTCTGGATTTGTGTTCAGACACGCGGTATTTTTATTTGGACTTGCGGATGAGTGGTTTATACTTACTACATGCATTGAAATAATAACCGACCATTTCTTGATAAAAAAACAAATTTCCTATCGAATATCAGGATCAATTTAATTGTCATTCAGTTTCATTATATTCATTGCAGGTATCTATGTATTATATATATATATATATATATATATATATATATATATATATATATATATATATATATATATTAATGATGGAGTCGTTCCTTGGGAACCTTATTCGTAGCAGGAATATAGAGACATATGCGATGGTTTTGAACATTTAATTTTCCGGACGTTTCGGTCATTAACGATGACCATCATCAGCGAATTCTAAATACAAGGAATTATTTTTATAAGAATAACTAAACACATCAATAAAAACATGACAGGAGTCAAAAATGATAACCGAAAGCAAGAAGTTCAAATGAAATATATAATCCTAAACCGTTGAAAGCAAATTGGTAAAAATCTATTAATAAGAAATTGATGTAATATCGTAAAAAATAACTAAATTAAATAATAATCCCATGAGTATAAAATATGCATAATAAACATGAATTAAATTATATCGAAATAAAAAAATTGTAAACTATAGCAATAAAGTCGAAAGCAAGGCATGAAGAAGTCGATTAATAAGACTGAGAAAAAAAAGAAGATTAAATTATCCCATGAGCTGCAAATATGAATAATAAACATGATTCAAGCGGAATACAAAAAATTCACTATAAACCACAGCAAGAGAGAATTATATGGGCAGGGCGAACAATTGAAAATAAGTTAGATCAGGGGGTATGTAATCGAAGCGGATATTAATAAATGGAGCGAAGCAAGTAATTCAATTAAGTTAAATTTTAAGTGATTGAACATTAAATAATACGAGTAGACTAAGGCACAAAAGTTTAAATAGTAAATAATCAATAATGGAAGGGTCAAAAGGACGACTAAAACATTAAATTAAGGAAAAGTCAATAATAAACCAGATCGTTTAGATATTAATGGGACAAACTAAAATAGAAATAAAAATTTCTCTGCACGAGTAATAACCTTATAACGGTTGAAGCTGGGATTAACAACTGATAGTACGGACAGAATTAGGCAAAAAGAAAACTATTAAGGGGGATGTGGTTGGTTGTACATTTGTCTATATAGTGAATAATTTAAGGGATGATGAATAATCATTGGGTTCCGGGTTTATTTGTTTGATGTAAAGAGATTCAAGAATTTTTAAACTTAGAGAAGAGGAGGCAGAAGAGAGTATAACTAAAGGAATCAGGGTCAAGCGGGTGGTTAAGTTTTAGTGAATGTTCTCGTATAGAGGAGTGTTCGGGTTGGGAGATGGAAATGTTGGTTCTGTATGGTACTCCGATATGCTTAGCGATCCTACATCTTAATTGTAGACTTGTTTGGCCTACATATATATATATATATATATATATATATATATATATATATATATATATATATAGTTAGAGTGCGTCAAAAAAATATAAGTTTGAAATCGCTTAAAGGCACCCATGAATTAATTGAGAAGAATAACAAGGAAAAAAAGCACAAAAAGTTTCATGTGAATCTTTTAAGATTTAGGGGTTGCAGAAGGTAGTTGATTTTTCGAGACCATGCGAGTGTTCATTTCTCAAACTTATTTATTCACATCAACTATAAATGCCACAGAAACGAAACATTTTGCTCTGAAGGGAGTTAAATAACTTTTCTAGGAACATTTAACGATGCAGCAGTGTATATGGGAGGAATATTACTCTGATACTATAAAAGGAACACTTAGGAACAGTGATAGGAATGGCACATTTCCTGGACTTTCTTCACCCCTCAGCGGTCACTGGGAATGGTCACCAGGGAAGGAGTAAACGGGGCACCTACCCTCATCCCATTCATCGCGCCCCAGCGCCTAGGACCTCTCTAGTCCTAGTCTCTCGCAACCAATAAGCACCGATTGGCGTTATTTTTAGAGGTTCCAAAGCTTCTCTTCTCACGCATGAGGTAGCTGTCAGGTCTTTGAATTTCTATGGATGAAGGATAAAGCTGAAAGGATAGTGGTAGGTTTTGGGTTTTTTTTTCTTAGATCATGCCATCGATGTCGCTTCCAAAGCTTTCCCTCCTTTACCGAGAATATACATTTGGTAGCATAATTGGATCCGAGCTCTGATTGAGCGCTTAAAAATTCGGAAATTGGACATTGAAAATTTAACATAACAAGTTAGGAAGTATAGATTAGTATAGCAAAAGTAAGAGGGTATAGTGCTGAAAAGGTTTTGACGAGGATAGTAAAGGTAAGTTTAGTATAACTAAACTTAGTAAAAAGTATAGCCCGTAAGAGCAGATATGTATAGATGCCTAGTCAAAGGGTAGCTCTGGCAATGTTAGTATCGTGTTATGTTGTTTTGGGTGTCGAAATTGGTTGGCATTGAAGCCTTTGTAGTAACTAGTAAAACTCGCTAATACGGTAAGTCAAATTTCGGTGAAAAGTTGTCGTAAATTGGTCTGTCATAATCGGTAAGATTGTTACATGCTAGGGTTGATGTTACTGTTCGGGTAAGGTCTTCTTCAACTTTTGGCTAGCTTTTGATACTACGCTCGCAATGTAGCGTAGATGTTATGGTGATGAGTGTTCTATTCTCGTTCGACTTTTGCTCCTCGAGGGGAGGACAAAGGAGTCTTCCCCTTGCCGGATCTCTTCTTACGGAACTCTGCGTCCGTGATAACAGCGTAAGTGTCGGTTGAGAATTAGTCAAGGTCACGAAAGTTAGCCTGCTTTACCAAATCTTCTGGTACGTCAGCCTCTTACTCCCATTTGTAGTGTCCGGCCCTAAGGCCTTTGACAATATTTTCTGGGCCTGCATCCTCATAAAACTGGTTCCCTTTGGCAGCATATACTCTGAGGTTTATCATCCTCGAGTAGTACATGTACCTGGGAGCCCGATTATTTGAAGACGAGGACCTACTCGGTCGACGTGACTGTGAGACCTTTTTGAGGCGAATGCTCCACTTTCTTAGGCCTCACAGCAGCAGCTTCCTTCCGCTAGACTTGTGCCTCTGTTGGGGTAGTTGGGTGCGTGTGTGAGTCCGTTTGTGCCTTCTGCCGGGCAGCCATAGCTTGCACTCGAGGATCCCGTGAAAGGGCATTACTCGTGTCCGTAGCTTTTTGGCCGCTCTTCTCGGTCTGTGGTTGAAGATTCACTCGAAGAACCTCGTTAGATGGAGAGTTTTCCTGGAACCACATTTTTTTCCATGACGTTATTCACGAGCATGGTGTTCCGTTGCTTCACGAAGGTGCCAGGTTTGGTCAAGTTAGCAATGTGTGCATAATATATGCAACATTATTTTTGTCGATTTCTCGTTTTCAATTTTCAGGTACGTAGGTGAAGTGGTAAGACTACTCTCTGCCACCGTTGCCTTGGAAACCTTCGCATAGGTGGCGTTAACCTTTTTTCCTCCTCTTTTCTGCCTTTGTCGTTTGTTTTCTGTGTTTGTTTCCTGTATTTGTTCCAGAACCATTGCCATGGTTCTGTGTGGGCCACTACAATTGAAGCATTTCTAAAACGAACCTTTACATTCGTGCCAGGAATGGTCTTGGCTGGCGCACACAAAACAAACTCTGAGTGTAGAGTTGGGGCAAGTGGCGGTGGTGTGTTCGTTGTATCTGTAACATCTGAAGCACATTTGCAGGTCAACGAACTCCTCACGCTCAATCTGATCGGGGCAGATGCGTACTTTAAAGAGGAGAGGCCGTTTTTTTCCCTTAATTGCCGTTATGGTTTCCGTGAGTACAACTTTAAAGTCATGGATGCAGTCTTTGAATTCGATTATTTTGTCTACTTTTGCCCACTTATGAATCCGAAGAATCTCTTCAGTGCTTCGATCGATCGAGTGGCCTCCAACCCAGGGGTAGAGGCGTCGGCAGATCACACTTCTATGTGTGCGTATTTGTGTCAGTGTCTGAGGTGTGGCATCAGTTTTCGAAGTGTGTCTGAGGCACGCGAGAATGAGAGGTCTTCGATGTCAGCCGCCCTCGCAAAAATAGCTGCGTAGCCATTTAGCAAATCAATTGGCCGTACGAGGGCAATATTGAGCTCACCGTAAATTCTCTCAAAGACCTTGCTCCTATCTGGTATTTGCCGGCCTGGCCAAGTCCTAAGGGCAATATGCGGCGTCTCCCTCATCTCTCCACCATTTCATCCAAGGGCATAATTTGGGAGGGAATCTGGGGGAAGGGGAGACCCGAGTCTGTGAGTGTAACTGTGTGTGTATGTAGTTTTAGTAATCCGTTATGAAATTAAGGAAGAGTGTTATGGAAAGGTGGAAAAAACTTCCAATGAACAAAAGGCATCTTTACCTTCAGGCAGCGTAGAGGAGACCTTCTTCCTTTCAAGGCCAGTCAAGGAAAGAGTAGCCACTTCTGAGCGTATCACTGCTGGTGGAATATCCGGTCACGCTCAACAAAGCAGTCCTTAATCAACTTCATTCGAATGAAATGCAGTCTAAATTAAAAATAAATTGACTTTACCTAAAACGAATAAGTAAGAGAGCAATCCAAGCGACAAGCGCAGACTTAAAAATTCAGAAAATGGATTTCAGCCGTGTTTACATGCAAACAGTTTGAGCCTTATTTACTTTTCCAATCTATCTTGACGCTGATTGGACAATTATTGCAGTACTTATGTGTAAAAGCTGATTGGTCAATTTGTTAACGCTAAGGTATGTTATTTAAAAAGTGAACATAAGTATGACAATTAAATGTATATCAATTCTGATTGTTTGAATTTTGTAGAATTGTGAGTATATAGAATAACTATTTATATAGGTATATTTTTATGGAAAAATAGAGTTAGCAATCATTATAATTCAAGAAGAAAGAAGTGTCATATCCGTTTGCCATTTCAAGGCTTGTTACAGCTGTTTACCAAGGAATAAAAAAATCCAGCTTAATATTTTCCTTTATCCTAAGGAAGATCGTTGTTTAGATAATCCAGCTTACCAAACAACGAGAGGGAAGTCGTTATCGAGCCCCGATAACTGGTGACCCCTCTTCGTCGAACGAAACGTGATCATACAACAAAATGGATTCTCAAAGCTGGCAACAAGCTGCTTATTTTATTCCACACCAAGAAGTTGAACTCGCGAGACGAAACTAAATTTTATCATATTCTGGCTGCGTTGCCTTCCTAGACAGTCGATTGTCTTCCAGCTGCGGTCCTCTCGTCACATAATTACTTGCTCCTACGAGAAGAAATCGTTTGAATTTTTGAGAGGAGGAAACCTGAGCTCTTCGAAAATTAATCGCGTCTTCTCGGCAGACCAGACGACCTCCGGTAAATCTCGAAGAGCTACGAAAGACAACTCTGCAACTTGGTGAGACACAAGTTTATCCAGTCTTTACCTCAAAACATTGCCCCCATCATCGCCACGCAAAAGGACGTAACTCTCGCCCAATTGTGAAAACTGGCTGAGGAACTCATGCCGTTTTACAAGGCAAAATGTTATAATATAAATAATAGTTAAACTATTAATAATGGTGCGTTCCCCGATATAAGTGCTCTTAGTGTGAACCAACCGGTAAATAATGTGCAATTTTAAAATTTGCGTTCAGTGCCCGTTGGCGTATATTCTGGTGGTAATCAATCTAGGTTTGTGCATAATAATAATAATAATAATAATTATTAAAAAGGTGTACCGTTAGGCATACACCCCTTCCGTCGTAATCAAACGCCAGTGGTGTGCCGTTCACACTTATAATTTGGGTCGAGGGCGAAGTACTGTAGACCATGGTGCAGATAGCCAAAGCGAGGTCAGAACCTTCAAATTGAGCCATCCTCTAGACAGTTTTTCCAACCCCCTCAGAGAACGAGATCGACAGGCCGCTGTAAATGAGACCAGAGGCGTGCCCACTCTTCTCTCTGGTGTTGCCCGAATTAATGAGATAAAGTGCAAATTTCTGAGAAACACTGGCACGAGCGTGTCCTTAATTCCATTTAATATAATGCAATTAAGTGTGATGCGCAAATCGTGTGTTAACATCACGCCTAATGGAGAGAAGAAAAGAGTGCATGGAGAAGTCCAACTGGAAACAGGCATCCCTACCCTACGACATTCATTAAGATGGACGTTCTTAGTTACAGATATTATGTCACCATTATTAGGAGCAGATTTTCTTGCTCATTTTAAACACTTAGTAGACTGTGCTCGTGGTGTCGTAATTGATAACCAGACTAGCCTACTTTCTAAAGTGAAGCAGTCAAGTGAACCAGTGATCTCGTCAATTATTAATGACCTTTCTCATCTCTTACCTAATTGCAGGACAGTTCTCTACAAATATGAGACTATATATAACACGAAGTATGTTGCTATTAGTTCACCGGCTAATTCAGTTGTTCAGACCATTGAAATAGGTAGTGCCCCACCAACTTTCCCCCGCCCAAGGCCCCTTCCAATGGAGAAACTACAAATTGGCGAAGCAACTTCCGAGACTCTGTTGAAAGAAGGTGCGGTGCGGCCGTCGAAATCTTCATGGTCTTCACTTTTTCACATGGTGAAGAAGAAGACCCCAGGCGATTATAGAGTTGTGGGTGACTTTCGATCCATCAGTGTGATAACCAAACCAGACAGATAGCCCCTGCCAACGATTTAGAAAATGGTAGACCATCTTCATGGCAATACAGTTTTCTTCTGCCTGGATTTAGTCAAAGTCTACCACCAGATTCCAAAGTATCCAGCGGACATTAAGAAGACTGCTGTCTCAACTCCGTTTGGAATGTGGGAATTTTTAAGTTTACCGTTTGGTCTAAAGAATGCTAGTGGCACCTTCCAACGCCATATGGACAATTTATTTCGTGGCTTGGCATTCGTTTTCCAGTATATCGACAATATTTCCGACGAGCATGTGGAGCATTTGGATCAAGTCTTCAAAATATTGGGAGAAAACCACCTTCGAATTTCTATGGAAAAGTGAGAGTTCATGTAGGAAGAAATCGATTTCTTGGGCTAGCATGTCTCAGCTACAGGACTGTGCCCTGCAACTAGAAAGGTCTCCGAGATCACCGAGATGCCCTCACCAACTGATTTCATAGAACGTCGTTGATATTTGGGCATGCTAGGGTTTTACAGTCGTATGATGTCTAATTTTGTTGCGATCACGGCCCCTGAACTTGCACGGCTTCAACCTAAGGCTCACCAACTTGTTTGGAATGACGCTGCACGGGAAGCATTTGAGGCTTCTAAGGAGGCCCTGGCGAACTCCGTTAAGTAACGCTACCCATTCATTACCCAATGACTCTCTGTACCAATTGGTGACGGACAGCTCTTAATTCGCAGTTGGTGCTGCGCTACATCAGAGGGTGGATGGGTCTCCCAATCCCGTGGCATTCTTCTCCGGGAAGTTAAGTAAAACACAGCGAGCGTACTCTACTTATGACAGGGAACTCCTGGCTGCGTATATTGCTGTGCTTCACTTCAGGCATATGATCGAAGGGCGCCAAGTGACTTTATGCAGAGACCACAATGCCCTAGTCTTTGCCTTCTCCTCTCCACTACGTGCAAAAATGGACAGGCAACAACGGAACTGGACCGCGATCTTGGAGTATGTCAATGACATAGCTTATGTACTGATGAGGACAATGTGGTTGCTGACTGTCTATCTCGGAATGTAAATTCAGTCCAGGTGGAACTTATTTGATCTCCGTTCTTTGGCAGCAGCATAAGAGCATGACAAAGAAGTGAATTCGCCTTGATCTGGACTGAAAGCATTTCCCTTTCCCGGTGGTTCCCAACTCTGGTGTGAGGTAACATCTAAATACCTACGACTGTTTGTTCCTTCACCGTGCAGATCAGCTATTTTTATGAAACCTCATAATATATCACATCCAGGTATTTAGGCATCGCTTCGGTTGATAAAAGGGAGGTATTTCTGGTCCAATATGGACAGAGATATACGTTTGTTGACTCGTGAATGCTTCTCCTGCCAATCTGCTAAAGTAAATCGTCACATTAAGTCCCCAGTCCTGCCTATTAGTATGCCCACTTCTAAATTTGAGACGGTTCACATTGATATAGTTGGTCCACTCCCGCCGTGCACCCTGCCTGGGCAGTCTTACTCCTCTCATAACCGGTACCTGCTGTCATGAATAGACAGATTCATCAGGTGGATTAAACCAATACCAATTCCAGACATCATTGCTACAACGGTTGCTTTAGCTTTTTTGGGCGGCTGTATATGCAGGTTTGGCGTTCCCTTATACGTGATCACCGACAGAAGAGCGCAACTTGAGTCCAAACTCTTCAAAGAATTATCGGCTCTCGTTGGTTTCCATCGCCTGCAAACCACGGCATAAAGATCTGCCACTAACTGGATCGTGGAAAGGTCGCATCAGACTTTGAACAGCTCTATAATGGCATGCCGACAAGGCTGGTTGATGGCACTACCAATAGTTCTTCTGGGCATCCAGTCTTTGCCTAATTATTCGGTGTTTTCACCATTTACAGCCCAAAGCAGTTGGTCGCCTCTTCTTTATCCAAGGTCGATTCGAAATTCATCTCTAAACTAGCTAAAACCATGTCGCAGATAGATTTCACACAAACCTCTGAAGGCCACCTGCCCTCGGTAACGAAAACGTTTGTACCCAAGGAATTAAGTAACGCCACACATGTGTGGGTCCGTGTTGATCGCGTTCGGAATCCATTAGTAGCACCTTATGCAGGCCCATTCCGTATTGTCGAACGCGACGACAAGTTTTTAAATTAGAATTCCCGGATGGCCATCAGAACACGGTGTCTATAGACATAGTGAAGCCAGCTATATTGCCTGATTGTATATAATGAGAGAAATAGAAACTGTTTGCGACCATCAAACAATCAACCCATTGTAAATAGTCTTTTAGAATTAGATGCCGCGCAGCAAAATGAAGAAGTATCATCGGGAGGTAGTTGCAGAAATAACAGTTAAGCGGAATCAGTTCCAAATACCCAGGTTAATGGTAGTGAATCGAGCGTTTGCGAGAAATCATCATACCATTATTTTTGAGTACGTCATAGCATATTAAAATATGTTTGTATATATATTTGTTTATAATTGTAAGGCGTAGATATTATTTATGTATTAAACAATTGAACCAAGTAAAACATTCGAATAAATAATTTAAACAGCTCACACAGTGAACCTTATAAATGGGAAGACAGACTTCCCAGTATGTATTTTACCTTCTTAAATGGGAAGATAAACTTCCGGGTTTGTAATATTCTCTCTTTTGTAAATGGAAAGTTAAACTCCCCAGAATGCAGTATTTTTCTCTTGTAAATAAAGGAACGAAAATCATAGTGTACTCGGTCGGTGAAGAAGCTTTCCTAAACCGTTGTCTCCTGTGCTAGGTAGTGAGGTAAAGGGCCAATGTGATGGACTCTTTTGGAGTACAAATCGTGCGAGTCACAGAGAGACACATTGTTGAGTCAATGATACTTAAAGCTTCTGTTACTCTACTTGTAAGACCTCGTAGGGAAGAATTCACACCATCGATGTCGCTTTTTGAAACCTTCATCTCCTTTAGCAAGAATATATAATAAGTTTTTCATTTTACAGATATTAAAATTAAATACATATATGTAAAAAGAAAGAATAGATAGGTGTAGTGGTGAAGTTATATTGTTATGAAAATTCAGCGAAGAAGAGTAAGCTATAAGTAGGAAAACAGATTCTCCCGCAAGAACTATATATTGCTTTGATAAAATACATGAATTGTTTTTAATTTTAATATATAAATTTAGTACAAATTTTGAGGAATAAATTTTTCCAAGTTAAATTTTGATATAATCACATTACATTCATAATTCGATTTAATTTATTTTAGGAGTTACAATTTTAATTGAGTTGTTCTTTTAGTCATATTTGGAAATAATAATTATTCTGGTTTTATTATTTCCTCTAGTTTCCTTTAACACCTCATTTTGGTAGCACTTTATGTTATTATTATTTACACACTCGAGTTAAACTATTATCTTATCTGCTAACTAACTGTACTGATATTTTCATTCTCGTATTTCACTTATTATTATGGCAATTAATTGTTAACTAACTTATGTAAATTATTTAATTTTCGCGTTTTAGATTAATTCTAATGGTTTGTTTTAATCTAGTCACTTGTAGCTTATTCACTAATTTATTATTCTCCATATTTTTCACTGTTAGTCTTTTATTTATTATTTTCTCGATTCATTCACTTTTCGCCCTTTGATTACTTGTTCTAGTCACTTTAATTTGTTTATTTATTTATTTATCCGCACTTTCGATTACTTGTTCTATTCACTTTGATTTTTTCATTTATTTATGTATTCACTTATCGCTATTACTTTTTACACTTATTCAATTTCTGAACTCTTTTGGCCATTTTCTATTTTCTTATAGGTAGACATATTGACGGTGTGTACGCAAGAGTCCGGGATGTACATAGCGCGTTCCATCAATAATCCACATATTTCCTTCGGGGACCATGGTCCTTGGTATGCCCATTTGTATTCGCCCTTGTGGATGCTGTCAAGCAGTTTCCCATTGTCCCCTTTAGAGGGTCGACATATGAGAGGACCAAAGACTTTAAGGTCCACATCTTTGGCGTCGAAGAAACAGCCCCGCAGGAACATATCATTTTTCTCCGTGAGGGAAACACACGCATACTTTAGGATTTTGTCTTCGTCTGAGCTTTCTTGTAGTTGGGGGCAATTGTAACTTGGGCCCAGGGGTGCCACATGTAAAGCATACAATTGTTCTACGGATGTAGTTGCTAGGCGTGGAGGGGAGTACTGGAGGCTTCACGTCCTTTTGCTCTCGCGGCGGGTGAGGCCTGTACTTGCTTGGCCCCTGCACTTTTACGAAGCCGTTGTTGCCCTTGGGTTGGCTTCAGGTCAACCTAAACTTTTGTTTGGGGAAGGGGAGATGGTTCTTCTTAACCTCCTTGGGGTAAAGGTCGTGACTGGAAGCTTGAAGGTCAGCTTCTTCCACACTCTCCACGAAAGTTTACGCTCTTCTGTCTGCTATGAAGGCCCTTAGTTCGCGAGAGAGGGTTGACATCAGTTGATCCCTTAGAAGGAAGTCAATTAGCGACTCATAATCATTTGATACTTTGGCGGAATCCAGCCAGAATTAAAAGTTACGCCAAAGCATGAATCCAAATTGTCCTTAAGTTTGGTTTAGCTGTATTCGCGCGGAGCGTAATCTAACTCTATAAAATTCTGGATTCATGTTAATAACAGAAAGAAGTTCTGCCTTTAGGGTTGAATAATATATGGTGGCCTCTGAAGGAAGCGAAATGAATATGTCGCGAAGACAAGGATTCAAGAGTGGAAGTAACCGGGCGACACCATCTGATTCTAAATCCCAATTGTTTACTTCGAAGATCTTCTCAAAGTGCCTTAAATAAGAGCAAAAACCTTCTCCATCTTTGTATGCGGGGAGTTTTAATGAGGGCACTTGAGCCTCTTCATTTCGAGATCCTACGGAGTTTATCTCGACTTGGTCACGGCTTATCTCTCCCTCGTGCTGCCAAATTCTTTCTCTGTCTTCTGCTTCTCTATGCGTATACCTCTCTTTTTCTTCGTTCTTTGCTTTCTTTCCACACGTTCGTTACCTTTCTCTTCCTGGACGTAAGCGATTAAAGCTTTCCCAGATAAGCCTAGGATCTGCCCTTGCTTATGAAAGTGCTCAAATGAAGACATCCTAGATATGCTACTTTCGACCTTTGCACACGAAAAAGCTACCAGAGCTATTGAAGCTTGACCCCAAAACAAATATAAATTCTACTAACGACAAAATTATTAAAAATTCCTAGTCAAAATCGAGCGAACTCACACAAAAAAACTAACTAACGAAGGAATCTGACTCACGACACAAAAAAAATGGTGGATAATATTACCGCTTAGCTAGTATCCTCTTTTAAGGATCTAGAAAAACTGTAGGCAGACTACACAAAAATGGGCTTAAAAATTGGTTGTTACCCGTCAATCAAAAAGAAAATTGTCCTAATATATTGGTGTTCAGATATTCTTAGTAATGCAGCTGCTATTAGTTGAACTTAGTGCTTCAAAATCAGGTAGGGCGGATTCTTAGAAGTACCCAAACCTGATGCCAAATTATATATACATATATATATATATATATATATATATATATATATATATATATATATATATATATATATATATCTTTATGTCAAAATATGGCCAAATGTACGGGAATATACGCACAAGGGCTCTAAGGTAGGCTAAGCAAGGCAACAACTGTTAGTTATTTAAGAGTGCGATCAATAGTTAGCTGCAGCTGCGTACCCAAGGAATCAAGGAATATTCCAAACACAACGACAAAAATAGATTTTGATACACAGTAAATGAAAGTTACGCAATAAATATGGATATATATATATATATATATATATATTAATATAGGTACATGAATAAGACGGAATTAGTTTCCGAATTCGAATTGGATAAACAAGGATACTAAATGGTTATAATGTGAGATTTAGGGTACTGAGAGATTTAGTTCTTTTAAACCTCAAGAGTAAAGCAAGGTGAACCTGGGGGGAGGGGGGGGGAACTTGATGACCTTGGTTACTCACATGTGTAGCCGGGAATCCGAAGAGGGCGATGCTACTTTCACCAAACTTTGATTTAGCGAGATGCGGGCCTCTTGTCCTCAAGAGGTTACATGACGAACATCGAAGGCGGAAGGGGGGGGGGTAAATGACTTTTCCAAACTCAGATTGAGCGAGCTATTGGGCCTCTTGTCGTCGAGAGGTCGCCAGAAGAACTTCGGAGGACGGCTTCTCCAATCCTTAATCCGAAGGTGGTTGAGAAAGGCTAACGTTACCTCAAAAGACTCTTCTCCCTGACCCGAAGATACGAGTGTGATGTCCAGCTCTTCCGTGGCCTGCGTCCGTCACTAAATACTTCTCAGGAGAGAGCGTCGTTAAATCGAAGTCCTTTCGGGGAAGCGACGTATATCCGAATCCCGGGTAATCCTTGGGGGAGGGTGGGGGGTGCCTATATACCCAGATTTTTCCAAAAACAGGAAGAGAGAGAGGGGCCTTCTCAAACCCTTATTATCGGCTGGGACAACCGAGCGAGTCCTTACGGGAAAGTGTAAGATGCCGTATCAGCGGGCCATAAAAGTTTTTCGAGGCAAACCTACAAAATAGATGAGTAATCTCCCGACCCGAAAGGAAGGGAAGATTAAGACGGCGGGGAGGTAGCCTTCAATTTCACCGTCATGCCTCGGTGTTAATTTCTCAGTGACCTGGTGGCAAGTCCAAAAAGGGTGAAGTCGGAGGGGGAGGAGTAACGGCTTGCTTTTTCTCCCGAAGTAATGTCTTAGGAGCTGGGGAAATACTACTATTTTAGTAGATCCCTCTATATATGATACCTATGAAAAGTAAATCTGAAAATATATATCTTCTAAACCTAATTATATTCTAAAATTCCTGAAATTTTTTTTCCGAATTTTAGTATTGTTTAGTAATTTTTAATGATGATGATAAATATTATGTGCATTAAAATATTATAACGTCAAAAAATAGAAAAAGGGGGCTACTGAAGTGTTTCATACACTACATGTAATGTGGGATCAATTTGACTCCAAATTCCTAATAAGTAGCCGACGTTTTAATTTTTTTTTAAATTTTGATGGTATAGTCACCTTCACCATGCTATTAGAGGCAGCTAAACGAAGAATCAAGTTTCTAATGAAATAATAATGTAATGAACCTCCTCAATTTTTTTAAGGGGGGTCACAAAGACCCCACACAACTTTTCAAAAATTGTTGACCAGTGTTATTTGTTTCTTTTATTATCCTTTTATATTTTGTGAAGGGAAGTCCCTACCTTTCTATGTAGTATATATATGGCTGCGTTCTGTTATTATAACTATTCCTTCATAATGAGTTTGAAAATATAGTTCATGAGGAGTAGGATTACTCTTTTCATTTTCCTGTGGGTCTTTTGCAATTATTGCTTCCCTCACGCATTATATTATGATTGCACCATATTTTTGCAATACAAATACTTATCTATATCATATATATGAACCAAAGGTAGTGATGGACCAAAATGCAAAAACATAACTGACGAGAACTGATCGTCAATGGCGTATTATATTAGAAAATTCATATGGTCTTTTTAATCATTTGATTTGGTTAAAAGAGATATAAAATTTTGAACTCTTAACATTAAATAAATATAAGACACATCACTATTATATTACTGATAAAAATATATATCCCACAATAATTCTTGTAGTTTTGTTTAATGCCTTATAAAAATATGTGTCATTATTGGTTTTTATTATTGTGTATATATTTTTTATGAGTTACCCTGTTCGTATGTACCTTTTTGTTATTGTGGGACCTTTCCTTTTTTTTCTTAATATCTTTGTATGTAAGCCCCTGGTTATCGAGACTATGATGACCCATGCTATTGATAAATATTCTTGTCTATCTTATTGTATTATTATTTTTGTAGTTTTGTTTAATGCCTTTCAAGAATATCTGCCATTATTTTTTTTATTATTGTGTATATATTTTTGATGAGTTACCATGTTAGTTACCCGGCGACCTTCTTCCGCTGAGGAAGTATAAATACTTCGAGAAAAGGTTGGGAAACCAGTACCATACAGCCACGTCTTGGTTTTCAGCCACGTGCAGTCTCGTACACACGGATTCGCCTCCCAACGGCTTCCAGCTTCGAAATTCAGTGCATTTTTTGCATAATCATATTGGCATAATAATATAAAATATTCCTACTAAATTTTTGGAAATCGTATGAATCTGAGACCTACAATAGAATTATTAACCCATTCCTAGTGGAGGAAAACTAGTTTCACTTAGGTTTCAGACAGCTGCCTCTTTAGTTCCCCTAATCTTATTAACTATTTTCTATGCTGTGTAATTCTCAATATGGTCGTGGTTTTCTCCCTTCAACTCGTATGTCTGTCTGTGCACTTAAATAATAAGACCTTAGTAAAATTCTCTATCAGTGAGGGAGAAATTCGGCAAGCGCGCTCTTCTCTAGCTTAGCTTATCTCGACACCCAACGATCTTGATTTTTCAGAAAATAACAAAAGGAAATCTGATTAAACGTGTTTTTGTAGAGTTTAATCAAGATTTGTCATATTGAATGAATCGATAATGTTAGGTTTAATAATTATATTTCTACTGATGTAGGGAAATAATTTACCGCACTGCCGCCATGAACGCACTCACATACCCCGCTAGGAAGGGGATAATATATCTCATAATATTAAAGGAAAAGAGATGATGATCCTTGTGGGGAAAATTAGGGTAATCAAGTAAAGGATGCTACCTTGAAATCAATAACACTTTTAATAACTTCAATCAATTTTGTGTAAACCTTATATTTTCAAACCTCGTATCACTTGGTGTCCATCTTGCATTTAAATTTAACAATAGATTAATATTTATCCGGGAACGCTAAAGCGTTCAAATTGAGAAAGATGAGCCAAATAAAGCTACAGAATGGAATAAAAAGAATTAAACAAATAGGACAAATGGGCAACGGTAGTGAAATAGAATCGCTAATGCGTAGATAACAAACGTCTGGAGCAAATATACACAATAGAACGGTAGTCCTTCCGAATGGTTCCTCTTTCTCCCCGTCATAAGAGTAAAATGTGACGAGTGTTTCGACTTGGAGATATGATAGTTAAATTGGCGCTTCAATTTGCGACATTCCATTGCTGAGAGTAAGTTGGAGGAATGAAAGTCTTTCTCTACTGGTGTCGTCTCCGACAGTTCCGTTTTTTCTCAACTAATCATTTTATTTGTAAATGACATCGCCAACAACTTATACGTTAAATAGATCAATTTGCGTATTATATAAAAAGATTGGATGAAAGCGATATGTAGATATGCAATATTGCATTTCGATTTATGTCTGGTAAATAATTTATCCTTTAAATGATAAGTTTGTCACGAAATAAAAGAAATGCATGTTTGTACTTATACTAGTAAATTAGACGCAAACATTTGTATAGTACCTGTAGATACCATAGCCTAGGAGAGGGATTTAGCAATTTTGATGTCTCATCATCTTTAATTTTCTAAACGTTACTTTAAAGGCGACAGAAATGTTTTATCAATTAATTTTTCGCTCGAGATTGAATTATGTCGATTAACTTTATTCACTTTCTTCCTAAAAGATGAAATTAATTCAAAAGAGTTCCGTGACGAGTGACAAAGTCAGTTTCAAAAATAATTAAATTGTCGTTTGAAGAGCTTAAAAGGCATAGCCTTTATCATTGTAAAAGCGTCGGCTTTGCAATCGAATAAATGGTGTATAAAATTGACAGGCCACAGTAAGCAACCTACAAACTACAAAGAGCAATTTTTTCATTGCAGAATTCCACTATTGCAATTATATTTAATAGAAACCATAAACTTTTTACTATATAAGATTTGCTGCCTCGAATAAGTTCGCAACGCGCCATTCAAGTATTTCAAAATCGTCTTAGAAAAATGCAAGTAATATTTTCTAAGATTAAAGTTATAATCCTTGTGGCAAAAATAGCGGTAAGTGTGCGAAGCAAGGGAAGAAAAATGTGCAAGTAATAGGTGAATCTTTCAGCGCACTTGACTTTCTCTGAAATCAATTTCTTCTCAATATATTTATTCCATTTTGATCACAGGCAGGAGATGACCTTCTCTTTTTCCGTATGTGGTGGATGCTTTGTTAGCAAGGGGGACTGGACTCTTATCCCCAATACTTAGGATGGTAGCGCTGAACATAGTTTTACCGCGACTTCTCTCATGAATTTTCGTTTCTGACATAGATGAGAGGTCATTGTGACCTCTAGTTTTAAAAATACTGTAAAAGTGAATCCCGAGATTAATCATGGGATTATAAATTGTTCGATCCCGAGATTGCCAATGTTTTTTTCAAATTAATATTTCCACATATTAAATAATACAATTATTAAAAAGTATAAGTATATAAACTTATAAAAATTGACGAAGACATGTTTCCTTTACAATGAGCCACAATGACCACGTTTTTTTCCGGGGTGAAAGCCACGTTGCGTTGGAAACTCACTCGTTACCGGCGAGTCTCCCATTCAATGCCACATTGGTTTTATCTTTAATAAGAGAGTATAAGTCTTATCAGGGCCGGAATAGAAGAACTTGTGAAATAAAGTTTGTCTGATGTTGGTATTGATTTAAATGAACATATAATATAATGCACTACAGAAGGTGCTTCGGTATGATCAAATATGGCAGAAATATTGGTATCTGAGCATCATCAATACATTTTTCATGATATATACGTTGGAGTTTGCTCAGTTTTGAAGAGATGAATCTAAGTGAAGAGCAAAGACAAGAAGAAATCTAATACGAGGAGGATAAATATGATCTTGAAGATGAAAATGATCCTACTAAATGTCAATTTTCACACTTAACTCATGAGGATAGGAGTGAAAATGTAAGACAATACTTTTTAAAGAAAATATTCTGCCACGATAATTAAAGTGAGAAAGATTTGCCGAATATTTTGCAAATTCCCGCAAGAAACTTGCCAAGTAAGAAACTGTGAGGCACTTTTTGATGGAAAAGAATTTAAATTATTATTACATAGGAAAACAAGATGGAGAATTTTATTTTCTACGATTGAAAGTTTTGTAAAACTGAAAGACTGAATCCCAGCGACTCTTTCTGTTAAAGTAATTTCATCCGTAGAATTGGAAGTTTTGCGAGATATTTGTGACACACTTTGCACATTAGAGATGGTTCTGCAAAACTTCTGCACTAAAGATTCAACCCTCCTAACAGCTCATTTATCAATTAAATTCCTTATGAAGAAACTATATTGAAAAAGCACTTCATTAACAATTTCAAAAGAGAAAGAAGATGACTTCTCACATAAGCCATCCAAAATGAAACTAAAAAACTGTAGAGCATCTTTATAAAAGAATTTTTTAAATAGAAGTGATCTTAACTCGCATAATGAATAAAGTTCAAGAGAAAATTTAAATGAGTCCAAGAGTTTTTCAAGTGAGTATAAAATTCATTGATTTTCAGAGTATATTCAAGAAATGAAGAAACGCGGGAAAAATATAACAAGTGAAAGAAGTTCGAGTAGCAATTTTGTTCCAAATTTTGAATTTACAAGCTTTGAAGTTATACAAAAAATAACAAAGAATTTTGTTAAATTAATAGCTTGCCTTTCCGAATATATAATTTTTTTAAGAAAAATACTTAATTGAGTTTATTTGATCAATATATAAAAGTTTCTTTTGAGTTTTACAGATTATATATATTTTTTAATTTAAAAAGGAACTTTAAAACAAAGTTTAGTGTTTAATATTCTTCATATTGCAAAATTTAAGTTTCCAAAAGTACCAATATTTTAAATGTTAGAAATGTAATATTTCGAATTACTTTATTTTTATAATAAATTTATTTATAATTGACTAAAAATTATTAATTTAAAATGATTGTGATGAAATAATTCTGAGGATTAATAAGAGCAGAGCAAAAATGTATATATGTACGGGCAAATAAATTTAAAAATAGATATTTATTTTTCCGAATCAATTTTCCCAGCAGAGCCGCAACTTACATACGAGTATACAGATCAAAATTGATTGAATGGATTCATTGGAGCGCCTCTGCTCTATAGCTGTGAGTTGGGTTGTTTAGAGTTTTGTGTCCTGTGCTGAGCGCTACCCTGCTTTGCTCAATAGAGCCTAAAGTATAACAAAATAAATATTAAATGACCGCAAAATGAATGAATAAAAAATCATCAATACCGGGCTTTCTCCCAGGATTAATAAATTTTGGAGATCTAATCCTGGGATTAAAAATTGTGGGAGGGGACTGTTACACCCCTAATCTACTTTTGCCTGGGCTTCCACTTTTATAGACACACCCCTACTGCTACCATAATTATCCACACCCTTATCATTTTTCCTCAAAATTGGGTTCGTTGTTCCCTTGCTCCACCTAGTACTCTGCCCTTGGCGTGAGATAGGTGGTTTCAGAACAGCTGTTTCTCAGGCCAACGATCAATATTGTACAAAAGTTCTCTTAAACTTATGTAGCATCCCTTGCAGCAGATATGTGGTGCAAAACCTTTATCTTGATCTCCTAGCTTTACTCCAAAATATGCAGGATACCATGAATTAATTTGAAGGCGAGATTGTACATTGCTGCTCGGAAAAAGTCACTTTGCCGCAAACAGCAAAATCTGTCGGAGCTATTCTTACATTTTATATTCATTTTTAACTCAACCACTATTATTATTATTATAATGCTAAGCAATTTCTAACATGCAAAAATATAATCTTATTAACATAATTACTTAAAATGTACACAAAATTTACTGCGAATACAGTAGTTCAAAAACTATTGAAATTTTGATATCACCTCCAGTATTGCAAAAACTTGACAAGATAGAGAAAAACAGATGCCAGATTCGGATGTAAGAGGTCAATTTTATTAAGAAACACTACAGAAAACTTGAAATACATTTTTGACGCAAACCAGTGTAATACTAAAGTGATTAAAGTAATATATTACTACAACAGTAAATGCGCATAACATATCTAAGAACATTAATTTTATAGAAGAAAAATGGCTTGAACGCCGTAATAATATAAACTATCCCAAAGACAACAAAGGAACCACATAACAAAAAAATAGTTAAAAGCGATAGACCTGTTCACCAGGCACTTAGCATCTCTTTGCACCCTACCACACTTCTTTCTCTTTTCACCACTTGTCTATTTCCAGCTATCTTTCCCCACACCCTTTCTTTGTCCCCTACCCACTTACATCATTTATTCATTCAGTCTGACTCTTTGTCGCTCCGATCTAGTTCTCTGGCAAAGGAGGCGAAGGAAAATGAAGTTTCAAAACGTGCTTCTTTTAACGGCAGGCAACTCGGAGACGCCGATATGTCGGGAGTATGGTTTTCAGCTAAAGTTGCACGTTAATTGCCGGTTTCTTCCTTTGAATAATGATGGCTTCGGCCATCCGCAATCTTTCTGATAAATGAACCTGATTTACGGTATAATGCAGAAGTTCCTTCTTCAATAATAAGTGATCTGTAAACTGCTTACGAACAATTGCCTTTACGAGTCATTCTTCTGTCTTTGCAAACCAAAACCCCCCTTAACAGCTCAATCATGAATCTAAGTTACGCGAAACGCAAACACGTTCAAGAGAAAGAGTGTAATATTTTAGCAGACACCAAATAAACTAAGCCCTTTCACTCATTCTTGACAAGAGCGCTGATTTACGGACGTGTAAATTGGAGTAGGGATCTGAAGGGTAAAACTTATTATGACTCAGCGTGAAAAGTGATGTGTAGAACAGAAAGGTGGATGATAAGGAAGTGGTAAATATGTTCTTTAACTCAATATGTAAATATCTTTAGGTTCTTGTTCTGATTTAATATACCTCTGCTGAAGTATATTAATCACCTCTATCATTATTATTATTTGTATCAAGGAATATTCATCGTTATTATATTTATTAAATACGGATTTAAAGCGTGTTAAAGTGACAATCTTTAGATATTCAATACAATTAATCCTAATACCATTAATCGTACATCATTTTCACTCCTACTCTTTCAGTTCCTCTGCTTTATTTTTTTATCTTTTCTTCCTAATGCTTTTAACACTGAATCACAGTTGACCTTTTTAAAGCAATAATCCGTTTTCTTCTAAGTATTAAATGAAATTACTATTATTTAACCCAAAATACATATACCCCCTTTGATCTTATTAAAGGAGCCATACTTCACTCCTTCGAAACAACCACGAATGATGTGGAGCCATCTTTCCCCATGTGTAAATAATTGCCTTTCTGATCATCAACAACGCCATGCTAGAATGTGTATTATCGATTGGAGACAGACCTTACTTAATTTCCATTAAGTACAACTTTTCCTTTCGCATAACCCAGAAAGAAAGTCAATGGTGTTAATTTCTGGTAAATGAGGGGACCATTGTGATATTTCCTGTGTTCAAAATTTATGCAAAACCATAATGATAGATGATGCCTTATTAGGAAAAAAATAGGCGACTCTCACCACAATTAGTACTGATCAAATTTAGATCAGTGGATTGCCATAAGGATTAGAACGAATAGTTTGAAAATAAAGGGATAGCTACGATAATTTTAATTGTTTCATAGGGAGAAAACGAGAATTTTTGTTATAAACCAGTACATTTTGCTCTGGGATAATGACCCTCTTGGCTACCAAGAAGATAACGCAGTTTTTAAAAGAGGATAAGAATTATCGTTTTATCTTACATCTTGAGAAGACTTATAACTATATTTGCGCACTATTTTTGTGCTTGTTATTCATGATATTTTGTTCTTTGCTTCTTTTCTCGAGGTTGCTCCTAACGCGTAAATATTACTTCAGCGGACAAATTACATTTCTTGCTCCACCCCGCGAAATATGTCCTGTCACGCTAGAGCATAATGCAATTGGTGGCAACTAAGCATCTAGCAACAACATCGTAAAGAGTACAATGGATCGTCAGGTTTGCTTAACCGTTGATCAGAGAGGTTTGCTGTGCCTTTGTATGGGACACGATATTTTGCATTGAAAACCATAGAAACGCTTTACCAGGCCTAGTCTTCCTCTTATATATGCTACCGAAATTTGCTATCCCTAAATTGATTCCAATCAATTCAAATGAACTATCATCAAATTTTTTATTCTTCTCTTTATCAAGCGCAGAAGCGTTATGAAAAGGCTTAGAGAATCATATTCTTTTTGCCGGTAGTGATCAACATCTTGGTTGTTTGAACGTCTCTGCCCCTTGTTTTCTCTATGATGCGAATGCAAAGGCATTAGATAAATTGCTTACACGGTCTATCGAGCCAGTCACCAATTCTACCTCTCTTATAAAGGAATTGTATACCGTATATCTTTGCTTCTGGTGAAATTTTCTTTTACATCTTCATTGGTTTAAGCGTCACCCAAAGAAATATTTGCATTGTTTTGAAGAGCAATGTCATAGTCTATTTTAACCATTAAGAATTATTGTTCCATTAATATTTTTTCCATCTGCAAACAAATTCTAGTAGGAAATGGAAATATTTTGCATATTTTATCCCTTTATTCTCTCTCATAATGATATTTCCATTTATTACTATTTCAATAACTGACGTAGAAAGATAGTAGTAGAGCCAAGAAGATTAATAGACCATCTATGGCGCCAAGCGAAAAATGAACAGCCGTAAATTAGCGAAAATGGAAATTTACCATCATTCTCACATCGAATGCCATTAATCTTAGGAGAAAAAGAGTGTCAGAATTAACGGAATAGACATTCCAAGAAAATGGCATGACATATATTGTACTAAAAGCCCATCTCCCTCTCGAATTCTTCCCAAAGTTTGAAATTGATTCGACCCTGGAGAGCTGTCTTATCAAAACCCTCGTTTGTCTTCTCCTTTTATCATAAGAAATTATTTCATAACCTCGAGAATCTTTCAGTCATAACTCCAGTTTGAGCGTGGCTTCTTCTTTGGACCTTCATACGTAAGTATGGAGCGGTTAGTCATACAAACACACTCTCATTTTTTCTTTTTATTAACAATGCTTTGGGTGGAATTTTTCTTGGTTGTCACAAGTCTAGTGGCTCGCAGCTCGCGTGGTTGAAGAATTTCATGGAGGTCAATGTGAAGGCTTGTACTTGGCGTGGAAAGATTAGAGTTATGTGAATGAAAGTGAACGGCGTGAGGTTACCAGATGTCACCATAATAAGGTTGCCAGGGGTCGTTGGCTTAGCCACACTCCTCAAAATTCTCAGACATTTTCCCTGATTCATGCCTGTGCCTAATATTTTTTTCAGAATCTGTGATTCTAAACTTTTCCATTTTAAAGTCGTGTTTGCGAAAGAATTGGAATATTGGTGTATTTGTGACCCAAGACCGACAAGAACTGTTTCCATGCTTCATTCTCTTTCCAAATACCCATTTGTATTTCTGTCACTTAAATTTATGTTTGTTAGACTTTTTCTTACTAATTGTTTCTCTTTGAAGTATTTATTGCAGGATAACTAAAATTTATGTACATATATACACATGTACAGATATCTACCCGTTCGTATTGAGTTCAAGAGATTTGCCAGACTAACCAACCTAATAATTCCCTAGGTTACTGATCGAACCACATTATTACCAACTATGCACTATAAGTCAATGATCGCTCATAGGGGAAAAGAAACTGATCATCTAAAAACTGCCTATTCATAGTTGGTAGGAGGTGCTCTCGGGGGATAATCCTCTTCTATCAATGTCTCATTACGAATAAAGTTTTTCCTTCTTTCGCTATATTATTACTTCTCCGAGAAAAATTCGGGAGATAATTTTGAAACCAGTCTGACTAAATTTGTTCATTATCTAAACAGACCTATAATTTCTACTGACTGACCTTTACTAGGGAGGAATACACTTAGGTATTTAAATATAATTAGATTTCTTTGATATTTAAATAAAATTACAGCGATTTTGCACAAGTTTGCTCATTTTAAGCACGATCATTTTATAGACAACTTTGGCGATCAAAAGGTTTTAGAACTAATGAACAAAAGAATCACGCTGTGGAAGAATACGGTTCTTTGTCATCTCCCCCCAACTGACTTCCCCAGTTCGCCGTTGACCTTCTGCCCCTAGCAATTTGCGCGAGGGACAAACGCCATTGTCGCAGGAGAATTTCGTCGGCCTCACGTCCCGTTCACTGCGCTGCATTTTTCTGCCCTATATACTTCGAAAATTAGAACAATGGAAAGCCCATTAAGGAAGCATCTCGATTTCCCACTATCGACCCTTATCACAACCCAAGGCAATTAAGGAAGTCTGTTGACGATGGATCCTTCTTCCCTTCTAGATAATTTCGGAGTAATATTCGATACTTCGGGGTTCACAAGCAGATTGTTTCTGAAGCCGCCGTCCAGTACGTTGGCCGTTAACGTCTTCGTTAGTCGAGAGGGAATCGATTACATTCGTCCAGAGAAGAATTGAGTGATTGTCGAAGAGCCAAGGAAGAGCTAGTGTTATTCGTGGAGATAGTTTTAGACGCGCTTTAACTCTTCTCACCGCGTCGGATTTTAAGGATCGGAAAAGCCATTGCCGAAGCATCCTCCATTTGCCTTTAAAGATAAGAGGCCACTATCTTCGAATTTTTCCCAAGTTGGATTGAACCTCTCCTGAGACGCTCGCAAGTTAAAGTTGAACCTATCTCCCTGGTCCTACTCGACGCACATCAAGGTAAAAGGGATTTAACCTCCGCTTCGTCACGCTCCTCCCATGTTTTCCGCGTCGAACCTCAAGGATCCCCTTTGCTCTAGAACTTGCATAATTGTAAGATCATTTCTTAATTAATTATCCCTCGATTCAAACTTAATTGATAGTGTCAATCATCTTAGCCGTGAACCGTCAATATTTAATTGCACTGCCATTTGACTTGCCCTATATGTGTATGTAATCTTTAGTCTTATTAAAGTATATTTTTGTAGCCGTGTTTGAATATTCCTTAGCCTAGCAACTGTGTATTTAAACCACTCTTAGAGCCATCCCCAGGTGGAGCCTTAAGTTGGGTCCATAATATTTACATTGGGCTCTCTATTCTTGAAATGAAAAATATCGTGTCAAAGAATAATACGCCATAGGAATATGAAGTTGAATTTTATATTTCACTGTTGCACTTGATTTAAAGTATTTCTTAAAACTTCTAGGAAAATCATTAATAATACGCAATAAAGCGCCAGTTTGTCTTCACGCGTCGTTGCAACGTAACTCGAAAAGGCGAACTAAAAATGACCTTGAGAAAAGATGTTTTGCATCGGGTAAATTTTAATTTTAAAGGAAGATTACAAAGCTGCCGTTGCTTCGATACTTCTCGAACTGAAGTAAAAAAGCTTAAACGTGAGCTATCTTATATCGTATACAGCTTGATAAATCTACAGACGCTCTGTCGACTATTTTCTAGAAAATCAAACTAGATTCAATCTATGAAAGACACACTTATTAATCAAAATTGCAATATTCCAATTTTTCTTCGTCCTATGAAAAAAGCTCATTTTTTCGCTTCATCATATTTGAAAGAAGAAGAAGAAGAAGAAAAATCATGCTTACGCACCAAATATCGCCATCTTCACAGTGAAAAATAGTTGTGAAAATATAATGATATAGGGTATAAGTTTCTTCCCATCGTACAGGGCGACTTTATGTAATCGAAAAAAAGATGAATGGAGCCATTTACATTGAGTTACTAGCCAAATTCACATCCCATCCGCCAAGAGTTTTAAGGTGTAGTACAATTGAAAATATCTATAGGAGGAGGATAAAAATTGTACGCCAAGGAGAGCAAGAAGTGTCCTATACTAAATATTTCAAGAGACGAGAAGGTCTCCTAACCTAAACTCCATCGTAAAACTGATAGGAATTTAAGATTTTTGTTCATAACACTAGTCAACAATCATTTTGCTACTCTGGTATTAGCTTGTGATTTATACTTAATCGACTATGCTAATTCCAAATTTGTGTTACACATATACTCTTTCGGTACACATATGGGCAGTGTTGCTTCGGCTACCGTAGTTAGAGGATGTTTTGTGTGTATTTGGTTCCTGCATTACACTCCTGCTTTATCACGTTGTCAAATTTAGCCATTATAGTAATGGTGTGAAACGGTATTTACATACAGTGATTAATTGCATTTTTCTTTCAAATTTATCTCTCAATTAATACGTAAATGAAATAAGATTGTACAAAAGTATATAGCAGGATATATACAAACTAAGTTAAATACATGAATCGGCGTGGATGTATAAATAGCCCAGACAACTTCTGTTATATATGTGGAAGATATACTCCAAGCAACCAGCGGAAAATTTAGCTAAAAGAGTGAAAATTGCATACAATTATTATTTTACTTATAAAGTTGGTGACCAAGACAAGCCCTGGGCACCTCACAAATCTTGTACTGTGTTATACGGTGCTCACACAATGGTTAATTGGCAAACAGAAGGGTATGCCTTTTGCCGTACCAATGGTGTGGCGTGAGCCAACAAATCATGTTTTTGATTGCTACTTTTGTATAACAAATATTGCGTGATTCTCAAATAAGAACAAGTGAAAAATTGTATATCCAGATTTTAAGTCAGCTATAAAACCAGTCCCCCATAATATGGAGATGCCAATCCCAGTTCCTCCATCAGCTAGGGCAGTTACAGAAGATTCATCTCCTGAAGAGAAGGATAAGAAAGACGATGAAATGTATGAGGATGACTCTAAGGAAAAGAAGATCCAATTGATAAATCAAGGAAGATTGAATGATGTGGTGAGGGATTTGTCATTGCCAAAGGAGAACGCAGAACTGTTGGGCTCCAGATTACAGCAATGGAATCTTCTAGAGGACGGTGCAAAAATATCTTCTTTCCGTTAACGCCATGATGCCTTAGGTGCCTTCTATAAAGAAAAAGATGGTGCTTGTTTCTGTACTGATGTTAATGGCCTCATAAATCATCTAGGAAACGAGCATCTACCTGATCAATGGAGACTATTCATCGATGCAAGCACTGCTAGCCTCAAAGCTGTGTTGCTACACAATGGTAACAATTCCTGTTGCACTTATTGTTGGAATCATAGAGACATATGACTAAATGAAAGTGATTTTGGAAGGTGGCTCGAAAGAGAAGAACACATAGTTGGCCAATACAATGTGAAGCACATGCCTTTGGTACATCCAGAGAAAATCTCCCTTCCACCACTTCATATCAAACTTGACCTTATCACGAATTTTATTAAAGCAATAATAGCCCATGATTCTGATAGAGTCCAGTATCTCAAAGAGAAATTTGGTGCTTAGAAAACCGATGCTTAACCTAAAGCTGGCATTTTTGTAGGGCGGAAGATCAGAGAATTGATAGGTGACAGGGAGTTCAGAAATAAACTAACTCAACTTAAGTTGGCAACATAGGATTCATTTGTAAATGCAGTGCAGAACTTTATTGGTAATCATAAGGCTGAAAACTATTAAGAACTAGTGGACAACATGCTAAAGGCCTATCAACGAATGGGGTATCGGATGTCTCTTAAGATGCATTTCTTGCATTCGGATCTAGTTTATTTCCATCTAATATGTACGATATTAGTGACGAACATGAGGAAAGGTTCCACCGAGATATCGCAATGATGGAAAGCAGGTATCAAGGACGCTTTAACGAAAAGATGATGGGTGAATACTGCTGGTTCCTACAACGGGAGGATCCATATCCACGTACAAGCGCAAGAACAAGAGTCTCAAACATTTTCAGAGAAATTTATAGTTAGGTGAGTACTACCTCTTTTATATGTAATATATATCTTGTCTGGGTCTGCAAAACACGTACATAATACCAAATAGGGTGCCCCAATTTCAAACCTTTGCCCAGAAACGTCTCATTCTTATCAAACTCGTAATAATTATATCATTAATTGATCCAAGTTGACAAAGTGAGCCATATAGCCAAGTTGCGTAACTCAGGAACCTTACGTGCTAGTATAAATCTGAGCACAGATTTTGTATCAGCGCACCAAAATTAGTTAGGTACAATGACATTTACTCAATTAGGAGAGACATAGTTAAAATTTGTTGGCTAGTGTATAATCATCAACTCAATCAATAGAAAGAACTGAACATGATCTGCCACGAAGCATGGTCCAAAAATACCGAAAGAAGAGTGAATAAAATAGTCTTCTAATATAAAGCTAATATAGGCTAGAATTACAAACAATATTCAACAAAGTATAAGAAAAAACTTCCCTTAGGGTTTGGATATATTATTTGCCCTATAGTTTGGAGATTTCTGCTATATGATATTTTTATATACAGGTATGCTGGTAAACAGATATACTCGTAAATAAAACTGTACCATAGTAATATAGAAAGATTAAATGCATCTAATGTGTCCTCTAGCTTGAGGTGGTATTAATCTTATTACCTCTCTGACTGGCCATGAGTGGAGCCTACGGACTTTCCTGGTCTTAGCAGTGCATTAATTTTTATATATATGAATGTACTTCACAGAAATAGTATACGTTTAAATATAAGTAACTAATTCAATAAATGTTTGCCTAATTTTTATTTTCTGTTCCTGTGACTTTCTGGTATATTTAAGTATGATGTATCGACACGTATCATTTTGGGAATTATGAACATGGGTGTGAGCTTGATAAAAATGAATGAAGGCTGGATATTTACATTTGTGTTAGTTTATGCTGATCGTCTTGTTCTGGTGTCTCAAAGTAATATATATTTAAAAGGGTTAAGTGAAGAGATTCCTAGAGTATATATGAAGACAGCTTTAAAATGAAATAGAGAAATTAATATGGGTATGATTTTCAAGGTGAAGGAAGTAACCCAAATTGGTGATTGGATCATAAAAGATTACAGTAAATAACGTAAAAATTTACTTTATTAAAATTCTGTTTTAGAGAAATCATAACCCAACAAGATAATCCTGAGTAACATGATTTTTGTCTTTGGGTAGCAACTGTTATTTTCTATTTTTCTTGTGTCTATAATGGATGCAAAACACTTATTTATATCAAACTTTGTTTTGTGTCGGTAATAATGATATTCATATGAAATTTACCTATTTCCTAAGGAAGGAAGTGGCGTATTTGAACTTTCATTTACATAAAGTAGAAACAAAACGTCATGATACTTGCACAAAAATAGCATTTATTTATTCTAGAATTACATAAGTGAGACAATGGAAATATTAGAAATGAGTAGTTTTCCGTGATTTACGCTTATACTGTAAATTACTTTCATGAATCAGCTCCCAAATATAGTCTCCCATCAGATTTGCATTATACGATCCTTGATAGCGGTGTTAAAGTCCAATAGATCCTGGTGAAAGCGCTCGTCATGCTCTTCAATGTACGCTCCCATATTCTCCTTAAATGTATCAAGATGAGCGTCAAGAATATGGACTTTCAAGGAAATCCTGCAAACCATTATGCCGTAGTTTCTCACAAAGTTCTCAACCAGCCTTTTACAGTTTTCGGCTTTGTGACTACCACGGGAGCCCAGTACCACTGCGATAAAGCTGTCCCAAGCTGCATTGTCAGTCCTAGTCAGTTCTCAGGAAACTCCTTGCACTCCATGATCTTTTTCATTTATGGACCGACGAAGCTCCCGGCTTCCACCTTTGCCGCAGATAGCTTATGAAAGAAATGTTGGATATACTTTAAGCTGCAGACTCCTTATTTAAAACTCTAGCGAATTGTTCCTTAAAGCCCAATTTTAAGTGCAGAGGAGGAAATAGTACTTTTCTGGGGTCCAACAAAGGTTCCAATATGACGTTGTTTCTTCCCACACTAAACTCCGTCCGCTGAGGCAAATCTAGATGATGGTAGTGTGCCACAGTGTTCTTGCTGTCCCAAAGGCAAAGATAACAAGCAAACTTTGTAAAGCCGCCTTGAAGACCCATCAAGAAGGCTACCATTTTGAAGTCTCCGATGACTTTCCTCCTGTACTCTTCAAATTTCATTGCATCTAGTAAAATCATAACACTGCTGCATGGCTTTTTGATCGGACCTAGGGAGCAAAGAGAAGATATGAATACATGTTCCCGTTATGAAGTAGCACTGCTTTGACGCTCCTGGACAAGATGTCAATGAAAAAATACCTCTCTTCGGGGTTATAGACGATTCAGATTGCCTCAAACAGGCCGATCACATTGTGACTAAAGAAAAGTTCATCTTGACGTGTAAAAAAGTTGGAAAAACACTGGTGACGCTTTCTCTGACTTGATATTTGCACAGTGTCATCTAACAAACCCTACTGGTCGGGTTTCAAAGTTAAAAGCTCGGCATTGGACTTTATGAGACAAAGATCTCTGACAAGGTCGTTCAGATCTGTTGTAGTGTGGGTTTCTCTCTTCAGTTGCTCCCAGTAATCTGGATCAATGAATTCATCCTGTTCTGAACTGCTTTTACATTCTAAAGACTGCTACTCTGTTTTTGAGGAGTGGTTACGGAGAGTTCAGACTTGGTGGCACTGGTGCAATAAGTGACTTAAGGTCTGGATACCTCCATATTGGTTCCCTCCAAATTCGAGTGATTGCGAAATTCCTAGCTCTCTTTTCTCCTCTGTATATTCCTGTAATAAAACGAAACAAATATAAATATACAAATACTTTTCACTTAGTGTTATTAAAAATATTAAAAAGAAATCCACTATCCAAATAAACAAAACACATCATATATATATATATATATATATATATATATATATATATATATATATTTAGAAATATATATATATATATATATATATATATATATATATTTAGAAATATATATATATATATATATATATATATATATATATATATATATATATATATATATATATATATATATATATATATTACCTTCCAGAGTTCTTTTGCAGACCTTGCAGGTGAAATGAGGTGCACAAGGTTTATCTTGATCTCCGACTGGTATGCCAAAATATGTCTTGTAGGCCTCACACATTCTAACAGATCTCTCTAGGGAGTACTTTTTCGCTCTTGTCTTAATATCTTCGTCACAGACATAGAAAAATGCCTTTGTCGAATGCTTGCAGCCTCTTGATGCCAATTGTGACGAATGCTTCTATCAATCACGAATGACGATGTCTGCGCTTTGATGGCTAGAATTAATCTGATCTGTTGAGTAAACATTCTTTGTATTTATACAGTCATCTACGTTGCCAAAATATTCAAGAAATTCTTCAAATCTAGAAAAAATTGCCGAAAGTTCTGGAAAACTCCACAGTTTATTTTTCCTCAAAATAGTGCTGAATTATATGGTATGTAAGAGAATTACCATTGCGCTCCAGCTCGTAAAAAACAAAATATAAGAGAAATAATAGCTATTACTACTATTTTACTGTTTCTATAAGTGTTTAAATGCAGTATATCATGTTTATACTAAAACTGTAAAAAATATAACCTTTGAGACTTTTTATATACTTTTTACTATTTGCATCAAGATAATGTTATTATCATGGAATTGTCAAAAGAAAAAGAAAATTGAAATAAGAGCAAATGAGAGTAATTAAATGCAAAAATAAATAATTCTTTTTAAGGAAAATAATGGATAGTTTTATTCTAAAAAAAGGAAGATCTTAACGAGATATCCACAGATTATTGCAATCCCTTAGTACCATTTTGGGATAATAAGGTTCTTCATATTTGTTAGTAGTTATATTTATTTGCAAAATGTGTACGGTACTTTTTTAGAATTTTTTGTGCAATCATAACCTTTAATTAATTGCTCTTTATTTGGAGGAATTAAAAATGGAGAATAATAAACGCCAAATGGCTCTACTTGCTATTATTTTCATTTTAGGCTATAATTGAGAGAAACAAACTAATGTAGGTTTATTTATGTTAATTTATAACGTCAATGTGTTAAAAATCCATTGATATTAGAAACAAAAATTTAGCTGGACAGTGAGGCGCGGATTGAAATTGTGAATTAAATATGAGTGTTTAATATAAGCTTAATAATGGAATCTTTTGTGAGTGTTGAACTCTTTGAATGCATTACCAGTTAGTCTCAAATTTGAAGCAAATTGGTGCCTGGTTCTTGATCTGTTAAAAATAAATAAAAGCTATGAACTCAGAATATTGATTGGTAATATACCTTTAATAATTAGTTCATGCAAGTAGTTTTCAGAAAATAAGTTTAATAAACATAAATTCAACCTCAGGTCTCTGAAAGAGACCTGAGGTTTTCTAATAGAGGGGGAGGGGTACAAGTAATCGTCGCTATGAATGTCAATTAATACATCATCATTTTTCTTTGAAAGAGTAAGGATTGACAGACCGATTTTGTGACTGCAATGATTAAAAAAGCGATAATACCTATTTACATCATGCCCGAGACTTTAATAATTTAGATATTTAGTTAAAACTTGCGTTTATCTGCTTGAGACGCGCTTTAAATTCTACGGCTGCCCTCCGCATACTCACGTTTCATGCCCGCCTACCCGCTTGCTCGCCCCTCCGCACTACCGTAATGGGAAAATCGTTCGTTTCAAGTTTTTTATAATACACTACTCCATTACTCAACATTAAGATGAAACTAATATTTTATTCCTATCAACTTTTAAATGCATAATTTGACCTAAGCAGGGAAATAATGAAAATATTCCAAATTTCTTATGAATTTAATCACCTATATTATTGGCAACATTCAAGTGAGAAATCAAACAACCAAACAATGATCTACACACATAGTCATTGTCTTAAAAGCAAAGACCTCTGAAAATGACCTTAGCTTTTCAAAGGAAGGAAAAAAAATATTAAATATTTCCATTTATACGAGTAAGCAGGTTTCGATTATAGATTAGTAAAACTAAAATTTCTTAATAATAATCCAATTGTAATAGGCAATTAAGCAAACAAAATACTCCTTCTCTAATTGCGTTACGAATTATAAACTTTGTCTACAAATTTTCGCAATGCATTACCTTTTCTCATTCCAAAGCGACATGAAGTAGTCATTTCAATTCCTTTCTCCAGCCTCTTTTAGGCCGGCAGAGAGCTGCTCTACTTCGTCTCGCATCATGAACTCTTAACTGGCATAAAAGAGAATTGTAAAAGTTCGTTAACTAAATTAAGCAGTGAAAAGGTATTGCGACTTGAACGATTGCAATGACAACCACGTTCAATCTTATAGAACGCAGGCGAATTTTCGAGAATGATTTACTTGAGATCTCGCTTATCTCTGATTAATTGTACCGTGTAAAGATGCATTATTGATATGCTCACCATTTCTCCATCTTCCCTATTTTTAAATCTCTATTTTACCCTTTTTTGTTAATTTGTTTACAAAGTACTTCACAACCTTTTTTGTGGGAAACTTCTAGTCATCAATTATCATTCTTTCATTAATCCCTAGATGCGGTCAGTTATGGTGTCTGGTTCACCATTCTCTCGTAGCTTTCGTACGGATGCTGATATTTAACATGCGTGCAATTTTGCTAACCTTTTCTTCCACCTCTGAAAAACATACCTAACTCTCTTTTCGTACCCTTACGGCGATGTCCGGTGAGTTTTGGAAAGTTTTTATATTGCCGTCCAACACATGTATAGTTTGCTGTGACAGCTTCAATTCCTGCAGAAATGCTGGCAGCTATATATCTGCCACACAGTTTCACTATCTCTAGCTTCATCAATATATTTACAAATCTCTCTTTATCAACTTTCAGCGTGATCCCGTCTCGTTACGATTGCCCTTAAATTAGAAGATAATTATATTCCTATACATCGCACTTTATCGAATCCCTTTCATTTTCAGTATCAACTCTATCATCACTATCCTTTACGCTACCTAATTCCATTATCTCTACTAAACGGTTATAATATTCTTGGTAGATAAAGGGAGGCTTTTACTATATCCTATGTTATAGTGTTAACAGCAAATTCAGCACGGTCACCCCATTGCAAACTTGATTTTGAGCAACATTTGTTTAAGTTCTTTTTCAAAACCGTGCAAAAATGAGAGTACTGGCACTATTTTAATGAATCTACGAAGAAAATTGACTAAACCCAGGAATCTTTCAAGCTCTTGCATTGTTTTGCGTTAAGGATAATCTTTGATAGCGGTTACCCCTTGTGACGACATACCTTAATAGTTAAGTTTATATCCTATAAAATCAAGAGATTCCATTAAGGAAGTCCTATGTGCACTATTGAATTGAAACAATGCTACTTCAATCTTGCAAAGAGTTTCTTCATTGGACCCTTGTTTTCGCTTGCATTGATAACATCAACAACATATGGGAAAATGAAGTTCAAGTCACGTTAGACATGATCGATATAAGGCTGGTATGTTTTGGAATAGTTGGACAGAGCGTGAGGAAGAACAAAGAATTCGTAAAGACCCACTGCCTATATCATTTATGTTTTTTCTGAAACATGCCTACTTTGGCATTGGGAAAAACGCGTCCTTTAAATCGATTTCGAAAACCCTGAAAAATTAGGTAAAACTTATATAAAATCGGTGAAGAAATCGAATGGTTCTCTAATCATAATATAATTTAATCGGTGCTAATCAAACGTCACACGTTAAATGTGAATTATAGAGAGATTTACTTTCCCTAATCTTTTTATCTTTTATTTTTTGTGAAATTTAGCCTTTTCCATACCTAATTACTTTGGGAGTACAAACCTTGGTTGCTCAGCAACGAACGGGCATACCTTGCCTCATGAAATAATTAAAATATGAAAGAGGCAATAAAAGATCACCTTTACATAATTACCATTCTAGTTTTGCCGCTTGTAAAGATAATCGACTGCACAGGTGTTTGAAATTAAAAAAGAGAGTGATTAATGAATGAGGCGTTTAATCAAAGTGCCCTCTGATAAATTGGTCTTGCTGTCCACCAATTTTGAATGGTTCAGATCTAACAAATGGTCATAAATTACTATAAATCAGCACAGATTATGACATTTTTAACATCGCACACTAAAATGATTCACGAAAATTCATGCCTTAAACCTGAGGATAGATTAATTATTCGTTCCCCAAACGAAGGAATTGCGATCATATTGAGGTCTGAAATGGAATTATGCAATCTAGTTGTTTCAGATCTTTGTAAATAGGAGGAAAAATTTCTATCACTGATTCTGTGACTCCCAGGAACCTTCCTCCAATCGAGGATCGATAAATTGCAAGCAAGCAGAGGGAAAACCGAGAGATGCAAAGACTTCCTTTCTGTTTTCCTCAGATATTTCCCGAAGTACCGTACACTTTCCTTGCTTTCAGGCCGTTGGTACCAGCAGATGCCATCATGCAAAGTGGCTGAATTTTAAAATCCAGAGGGAACGTTCAGCGATCCATCGGCAGAGTTTCACGATCCAGCAGGATAGTTTCTTGCTCAGGATTCCAAGCGTCCAATGAAGTAAGTTTTTGATTTCTAGAGAGTGATCAGCCTCCGCCAGAGGGTTGTGATCTCTCTATCTTTCTTCTATCTGTTCACGAACTGATGTGGAGAATGGTCCTGAAGGAAGTCACCCTTCTCTGAGAGCTGAAGTTCAGAGTTCGTAAGGGAGCCTTAACGCCTTGCTCAACTGGGCTCTTCGGGACTAAAAAAGGGTTCCGGAATAAATTTAGCACTCACACCATCCTCTGGCATGTCCTTGAATTTCCTGAGGAGACCAATACGAGAATGATGGAATAGAGGAATGGAACGAGCCAAAATTCCAATTATTGATCGGTGGAGTGGAAAACATTTCCAAAACTGCGGTTTGCGGAGTTTAATAGCTCAAGTTTGTGTGCTCTCTTAAGTTAGACGAATTTCAATTAATTACAATGTGTAGCAATGTCAAAACAAGTGAGTTTTTATTGATTTTGAAGGGGTGGGGGCACGTGCATGAAAACTTACACCAACATTTTCACAGACATAGTACAAGAATATAAGAAATTCCAGGACTACAAAACCTTTTAGCCGATGATGTACATTCATTACAGTGATCTACTATCTTATGCTATTAATTGCATTTCCGAGGTATCCAATCCAGAAAAATCAGTAAAACTCATATGAATTTCTCTCTACCAAACATCCTAAAACTGTAATTTTTAGCTGAAGTTGGAAAGAAAATGATAGCGGTGTTGTGATTTGCTCCTTTTGTGTCCTCTAAAGGTGTGATTTAACTCCCGTCAAGAAGTCAGAAATCTAACGAAATATTGACAAGTTGGAAAGAAGTTGAAAAGAAAATGATAGCGGTGTTGTGATTTGCTCCTTTTGTGTCCTCTAAAGGTGTGATTTAACCCCCGTCAAGAAGTCAGAAATCTAACGCCATATGGACAAGGGATGCTAGCGCTCCTCCTTATTTCTTCTCGCTCTTCCTATTTCTTCTATTATTGTATTTTGTAGGTAAGGTAAGAGAGAGCACAAAAGTAGATAGGGAAAATTCAAGAAACAAATAGAGAGAAATAATTACTTTGCCTATTTTTACCAGAACCAATTCAATGCATGAACAACATCCGAAAGCAAGTCCACATTTTTCTGAATTTTGTTTTAAATTAAAACAATAAATCTACAAATTTAATTTTTAAATATTGAGCACAAAAATAAAACTGGTCTTGTTCTACTTAACAACAGAGAAATTTGCATTTCTTTTTAAATCCAATTAAAATAAAACCAAAATAGCTCCGAGATCATCGATCTTGCCGAGCACAATGTCAACGTGGTATCTAAAAGCACCAGGAATAAAATGATATAACTACAGAAATCATATTAATACATTCCCTAATATAAAGAGTAAAGGATCCTATAGCACATAGAGATAATAAGATTGTGACAGTACAGCATTTCCTCATACTCGCTCTAAGAAATGAGTGTTGCAGAATTAAATGAGGAAATGTAGAGCATGTATGTTGGCTCCCTTGGGATTTACTCCCCTCAACGACTGTGATAAATCAGGATCAAAAGATATTTTATCTCTTCCTTTTGATCCTTTCAATCTTTTTATATGTAGTAAAATGTTGCTGGGATCACGGAGAGCAGAAAATAGGGAATGCCTATTTCTCCTCTATAAGAATGGTGTTCCTCTGTATGTCGTAGTCTTCCTTAAGCATATATTATTTCGAGGTGGTGTATGGTTTTGTTAATGTGTGTTTGTGTAAGCCCCTCTTAAGTAATATATGTATGTCCTTGTGTATTATGGTGTCTGCTACATATATTACCCTGGATCCTGTGATATTTCAATGAGCCTACAGCCATGGTTAAAGGTATGACAGAAGAAAGGTTATAACTAAGAACAACGGTTTAATAGATGAATGGTGCCAGAACAGAATGATTCTTAATAGCAACTCGGACGAACTATTCGAAAACAATGTGGTGATGATCGATGTCTATATAATTCTGATAGACACCCAAATGTCAATGGTCACAACTAACGAAGTTCCACGCACCGCAAGACCTGCAAGATCCGGAACTCTGTAGATGGTAATCAAATCACGAACCTGTTAATATTCCTTAAAGAGATCGAATTATAAGCGAAAAAGGACAAATGATGACAGCTCCACACAGTTATTAGGCGTGGAATTGAAAGTGGTAGTTTAGTATTTTTTCATTAATTTGATATATAGCCATAATATAATGCAGAGGCCATTTATTATTTATAATTTTCTACGAGAGGGATTATGAAATCCACTAAAATTAATGGGTATTATGAATCTTTGTTAAAATGCCACATAAATATTTGAATGGTGTAGTTAAATAACATAAATCATTATAATTTTGGAACCACAAAATTAATATCTACCAAAGTTATGCTCGTGGGAATACAGTTAAAATTGAGGATACAATTGGTGTTGATAGGATATGCATGTTTTCGGTCCATTTTAATATTTCTTTACTGGTTTATATTTCTAAGTTACCCATTGTGTTATTTGGGAACATCGGCGAACTCTGCTGCCACGCCGTGCTTCTCCCTAAGATCCAGCCAACATATGTGTTTAGTGTTTAGATTGTGTCAATTTTGTGTGAAGGGCGGTCACGTTGCGAATATTTCTTGCATTATGTTTGGTACCTAGATAAAGAAAGTGCAAGCTTTAATAGCTTTAAAGAGCATTCTCTGGTTGTGTGTGTTTTGCATTAGACTGTCAAAGTATGAGAGCATTGTCTGGTCAACCCATTTCGTCCGGTGAAGCATAGTTATTTTGGTATACGGGAACCCACGAATGGAGTTCATGTTTGAATTAGACAACTTTGCTGCGGTTGCGATTTGGAGGGTTGTATGGCCTTCCAGCAACAATCGTAATATGTTGATCTGCATCTTATGAATATAACTTTCACAGCCTTTTAATTTCTCTAGTTTTATCCTTTTTCTTACTAATCCTGCCTTAAAAATTCTCCCTAATAATGCTTTAAAGTCCGTTGAGTTCCAGGGAATAGCGATGTGATGTACATAATAAAATATTCTCAAGGTTAGATCGCAAAGTAAAGGATAATATACCGAGTAATTATCTAACATATATCATACAATTAAGAAAGGCAAATAACGTTAATGAATAGCGGTCTACTAGTAGGGTCCTTGTTACCTAGGTGTAACTGTCCCGCTGAATTGCAAACCCTTAGGTAGGGGGAAGAGGCTCTGCTTGTAGGCTACCCTTTCAGTTAAGTCATCTCTAGTGATCAAAACGGCCAAAGTCTATCTTGCTTTACCGTGTATTTTTCCTCAGAAGATCCGCCAGATGCCTCTTACGATATTTTCCCTTCATTTCGAGTCACGTAAATCGGTATTGAATGCCTCGGAACATCACAAAAGCAAATACCACTGTACAACAAATTTCAGTGTCCAGAAAAATTCTTGGAACTCATATGCATTTTATTGTGATGTTGAGTGAGCTGAATACGAATTTGCTAAAATAAACTTCCGATCACATAGCATTTTCTTGTAAATTTTCGATTTAATAATTATGAAATTGATACCGATTTCCACGATACTATAAGAAATACTATAAGATTAAATGTGTCCATTGTAATAAATTCATGAATATATCATGAATCAGCATGTTTGTTAGCAATATATTATGTATTAACCTACATTTTAGTATTAACTTCTTCGTTTTAAGAAGTTTCAGGTGTGTCACGCTTCAAGTTCCAGAAGAAGTGACCAAGCATAGCAGGGCTCGATTTCCCCTTATACCTGTTTTCCATTGACGCTATATTTTGATGGAACGTCTCTCCACGTTCATCATTCAAATCTCCTGCATTCTCTGTCAGAAGGACAGATGAGAATGAAGAAAATGTATCTTCAGTGACATATTGCATCAGTGAATTTGGTAGCACTTTATTTGGCTCTCCACTATACGCTCTCGCTGGACCCCTTGTTGCTTTCCCAGAAGTTTTTTGAATACATCTTTGAATGCATGCCAGACACCTAGCTCAGTTTCATCCATTTTTCGCCTCGAAGTCCTTATCCGGTATAAGGTGATGAATTTGTGGCCCTACGAATATGCCTTCTTTAATCAGTTATTTTAGGGAAGATCGCTTTGTGCTACTGGAAACACGGTTTTTTATGTTATAGTTCTATATTATATTCCTTCATTAGCCCCATTTTTATAGGCAATGGTGGAAAACTGATTTTATCCTTCTTAACGAGTGTTTCGTGAATTCTAGACCACATAAGTTGCAAGGAGCATGAGTGGCTAATTTGTGCTGACGTTAAAGTAGTAACCCAACTTATTAGGCTACAAACTGAATACATCAATTTATGTGCATCCTTTGAAAGTGGGACAATAGAGCCATACCAGAAAATTATGTAAGCTCATAAGGTTCACCTCGGGAAAATATGACGCCTGGATGCCATAATTACATTATGGCATCCAGGCTAATACTGAGGTAAAAAAACACATGGAACATGAGTGAGCTCTTCCTCGAAGTAAGGAAAACCACAGATGCACAGGTAATGCGCAATTACTTAAAAAATTGAGTGCGGGGTGATTATATACCACGCACTGGTTAAAGCTCTATTCATTGAAAAGTGCCATACAATCCCCCTATTATAATCTTTTTTATCATAATATTATTATTTTTCGGGAGCTAAAGAGTTTAATATCAATACTCTATGTGTTTTAATTCTTTTGCATTATTATGAAAATTTGTGCAATATAAAATAAATATATTGTTTTTTATTATTGGTATCCTTCTGCCTTGAAAGACAGTAGAGATTGCTTCATGGAAGTCAGTCTGTAGTGAAACTGCCGCGCCGGCTATGACTATACACCCCGATCCTTGAAAGTCTGGTCCTGTTGCAATTGCTGCATATAAAGACAGTGTCGTCCGAGGGCGCTGAGTCTGCTCTCTGTTGTCTGTGTGCTTTTCTTTCTTCTTAGATCTGCTCTCTCCTCTGTTTTCTGTCTTCTGCGTGCTCTACTTTCTACCAACATCTGCTCTCTTCTCGGCTCTGTTGTCTTGATGGCTAACTTAGTGGCAAGTTGCCAGCTGTTGCGGTCTGCAGCTACTTCTTTACACTTTCCGGTATAATGCCACCCGCTTTGAGGTCTCGCTTGCATACGTCTTTGTACCAGAGTATAGGCCTTCCTGCGGGTCTTGAGCCTGTGGCAAGCTCACCAAACAAAATGTCTCTGGGTAGTCGTCTGACATCCTGCAGGAGGCTAACATGACCAAGCCAGCGCATGCGTCTCTTAATGAGAAGGGCAGAAATGCTGAGGGATACTTCCTTGCTAGAACGTCTATTTAGGGCCATGATACTGCCCTGAAATGCTGTGCTGAGAATCCTTATAAGGCAGCGTAGGTGAAAAGTGTTGAGTCTTTGTTCTTGGTGTGGGTATAGATTTCAGCTCTCGCACTATACTCAGTGTGCAGGCTTGATACACTTGTATCTTTATCTTGATTGTTATCAAGTAGTTTTCCAACACTATCTTCGACAGGCGGGCCATAGCTCCAGCTGCTTTGGCAATTCTTAAATTCAGCTCGCTTTCCAGATTGAGAATGCTAGAGATGGTGGAACCAAGGAATGTTAAATCTTCCACCACGTCGAGGATGCAGTCACCGATGAAAATGCAGGGGGCTGAGCTAAGATATTTTTAATGCTGATTGTCAGGCCAAACTCTTAGAAGGCAAGAACGAAACATCTAATGAGCTCTTGTTGGACAACCTCGGTGTGTGCTCTGAGGGCGGGATCGCAGCAAACAGCAGAGAGGACGTTTAGCACCTCTCTCTTTGGACAGAGGCGTGTGAAGTTGAACAGGCTGCCATCGCTTCTGGCGTGGAGGTAGACGCCCTATTCAGTTTGACCGAAGGCCTAGCGCAGCAACAGGAAGAAAAGGATGCCGAAAAGTGTTGGCGCGAACACAAAACCTTCTTTGACTCCGCTCGTGATGGGGGGGGGGGATCTAAGGAGGAGCCTTCATACTGGATGGTGCCTTTTATGTATTTGTTAAAGGAAATAATCATCCTCACTCCTAAGCTTAGGTGGACGTCCGATTCTCTGCAGCTGTGTGAACAAGCTTGACCTTTTGAAAGGGTCAAACGCCTCGCTCAGTTCTATGAATACGAGGAAAATGGGCCGTCTTTGCTCGCGGCACTTCTCCTGCAGCTACTTCAGAGAGAACATCATATCAATCCTTGATCTCTTCAGCTCTACATCGGTGGTGACCCTCTGGATATTCGAGCTCTTCGAGCGTATGCAAACTGTTCAGTGTCCTGATGCACAGTTCCCTCCTCCCAGCACTACAACCAGAGTTCTTGGAGATGGTCGAGGAGGCTAGTCTGTTTGCCTGCTTTGATCACCTTCGACGAGATGCCATCGTTCCCTGGAGCTTTGTTGATGGCTCGAGATTCAATTGCCTTGCTGAGCTCCTCACTCTTGGTCAGATCGTCAAGCTCTCTATGAGTGGCAGGGGTCTCGTATTTTCCTCCGTTCTATCTGTAACGCCGTCTCCCTTGAGTTTAGCTCCTGGTAGTGCGATCTGCCCATATCTCAATTTGCTTTGCAGGGTAAATGATGATTTCCCCAGTGGTGGACTTCAGTCGGAAGTTCTCAATGTCATGTGGGCCGAAAGCCTTCTTCATACCCTTATACATGCTTTAACATATATTCTACCAATAGTTGTTGTGGCACTGTCTATAAATCAGTTAGGGATCGCTTCTGGTCCTCCTAACGGCATCAAGTATCTTTTCACAGGGCTCTTGCTTGTAATTGAGTAAGGCCGATTTGTATGTGGCGTCGCGGATGTGTTCCCATATCTCCCCCACGCTGATAGTTGGGCAGTTGCTACGTGCAACTTGAATGAGGCTGCCAAGCGTTCGCGTAGTTCAGAGACTGATGACTTGGCTGTGTTGATTTAAGGCCGTCCTTTCTGCTTTGATCGAGGGATACGCTTGGACTGAAGACGCACCTTACTGGAGAACATGGAGTAATCAGTTTCGCACTCAGCGCTGTAGTAGCTGCATGTAGTGAGGCCTTAATTCTGCGAAGGTATTTGAGTGATGACGAGATCTAACTGGTGCTAGTGAGGGAATCTGAGTTGCTACCAGGACACTTTGTGAGAAACAGGGTTTTATGGAGAAACGTGTTCGCGATGAACGGAGCATAGTGCGAGGAGTTTTTTCCCGTTCTCCTTGAGTTTGCCGACGCCAAAGTGGCTGATGCATCGGGGCCAAGAGATACGGTCTGAACCAATCCAAGCGTTGAAGTCACCAGGCAGGTAGAAGTGTTTTAAGGGGGGTACCTTCTTTATGGAAGTATCGAACTTCTCCTAAAACTCATCCTTTTGTCTGCCTAAGAGCAAAGCGTGGGGGAGTTGCTCCTTATGATGTTCACGGGTCGTCCAAATCGCCAGTATCAGCGTTGGCGGTTTTCTTGTCTTTCTTTATTATTTTATCGGGTGTCCAGTTTGCAGGCTGCTTTTCAGTATTTTTACTGAGCTCCAGGCAGCTATTAAAGCAGGCAGACTAAAAAGGTGCGCACCTTACTGGCTGGGGGCTGCCCAGCTTGAGGTAGGCGATAGCTGATAAGTGGGATGCGATGATCACTCCCACCGTTGGAGATAGCTCGTATTGTTTATGTCGCTGGGGCAGCGGCACTGGAGTCACCTCTCAAGGGCGCAGGCCTGGTAAAGTATAAGGGGATCATGGGTTGCCCACTTGTCAAGATCCCTTTCTCAGCCTCACCGCCGCCATCCAAAGGAATGCAGAGCAATACCTTTGATACCTCGTTGGCTGCATGGTTCCTATTTTCTTAAGTACAGGAAAGGCAAATTAATAAATCTACACGAAATTATCCACTAAATTATTGGAATGTTTTATTTTAATAAATCCATATAAAACACCATGGCAAATGGTAGCAATATTATATTTATATATATATATATATATATATATATATATGTAATGTCCCGCAGGAAAAATTACTTTCGATCTTTATTTAGTTCATTCTCAAGGATAACTACAAGAGAAAATAATATAATAGGGGTATATTTAAGCTAGTAAAAGAAAAAGGACCGCCTCTAAGACAAGAAATCACCAATGAGAGGGATGGGTAAATTCTCATTAAGATTTAGCTATTAAAGGTACAAGGTCAAACTGAGCGGCAAGAAAAAGACAAGAACAGAGACAAAAGGGTTAAAACGATTAACAGATAAAGCGAAGTATAAAGAGAGATATTAGCGATGACTGGAGATGAATGAACATTTCTAATCTTCATCCAAACTTGTCCGCAAATTGTTTGGCGAAAGTGAATTTAGATTTAGAGATACAAAGAAGCAAGCTTAAAATAAATTGTAGGTGGATAAAGAGCGAGAAACATTTAAGCTTTCTTCAAGAAATGTTAGAAGGTCAGGAAAGGGAATGTTCATGAATAATGAAGAAATAGCACAACTAGACAACAATGAAATTATTATAAAAAAAAGGAGAATTCAGTCTGCTGATGAGATGGAAACTATTAATGTGAATCGGAATTGTATCCAATAAATATGGGTTCTTATATTTAAGGCGAAAATGTTTTTAATGATATTTGTTATGTCATGTGTGCATTAATAGGCAGTGGCCAATATTCTTTTGTATAATAACGAATCCTTCCTGATTCAATTTCCAATTTGCTCGAATGAAATGCCAAGTATAACACTCTTTTAAATTGCTAAGTAAACTCAATTTATAATTGTTTATCCTTTGGTAACATGGAATTCCTGAATAAATCTGTCAATATCCAATAATGATATAACTAACTTCAAGTGCTTCTCTATTATTACCGATATTTCTTTTAGTGTAATAATGATCATAATTCAAGTGAATAATTTAAAAAATCTATTGAACTCTTAGATAGTCTCGTAACAAATTTCGACCCTCAAGACTGAAACTCTCTTTCGTCTATTTTATCGTAAATTAGCTCAATGCCTATAAACTCTCTGAATGGATGAATGTCTTTTCTCTCTGATAAACATGGATTTAAATCAAGTTCCCACTTATTTTATTCCTACTATTTTATTGAAAAAGTAGAGAAATTTTCATTAGGAATAGTTTCATAGTCAGGTTCGATATAGATAGCCCTTTTACCATTATCACTATTAGTGAAGACTTTTATGTGTTAGTTAATGTCTTAGAAAAACACAATTTAATCCTTATATTTCCCCCAAAAAATTTACTAACTAATTGATATTTGTGTTATGACTAATGTATTTAATGTTGATAGTGGCTTCCTTACGACAACTATAGCCAAAGTACTAGTTGATCATGTATTACTTGATGTTGTAGGCACAGTGGTTGGCCTCTTTCTCAATTGCTTATTACACGTAACAATTCACGAGATTAAAATCCGAGGAATTAATAGGGCAGAAAGTTGCATTGGTGAATTCCTAAAATTCTCCGACAACCACTTCTTACTCTTCCCAGAGGTATGGCCTTCCAGCAGCAACCCTCTCCAGCCAGAGTTTGACCAAGTCTCCAGCAGGAGAATGGGAAATATAGAATTAGCTTCACAAGAAGTTGATAAGATCCTGTTAACGCATATCCTGGGGAGAGACATACTCCATCTGGAGAATTATGGCTGCGTTGAGAATGATGGAGTCATCAAAAGATTTCTTGTTTTTCATACCAACAAGAGCAAAGATCCGGCCATCTTCAGAAGCTTGTGAGCAGACACGATCTTGTTTGTATTGAAGTAATGTGTAGAATCTGACCTTTGACATCATCCCGAAAACGGATTCTTTTGCATTGGATGTCGGAAAGTACAGATCAACAATGCGCTTGTTATAGATGGCTGTAAAGCCAAACATTACCAGCGATTCTCCAAGTCAATGATGGCAGCCCTCCTCAGTCCCTTTCGGTTCCCACTACATGACATTGACTCGTCACTGATGAGTCTTTTTTTTACTGGGATCATAGATACTTTCTTCTTTTTTCTTTTTCTTCTCCTCTCAACTTACTTATTGTCAATAGCATTCCTTCAGCTTATATATCACACTACTGGTTTCAAAATTATCAGTTACACACTACGTAATGAGTAACTCCACCATTGACATCACCACCTAGGTCATCCAATTATACAGAATCAGGAAATGTCTAAAATTAGCGGGAAGGATTAAAAAACTTTAAAAAGAGTTTTTATAGGATAAAATATGGTAATTTGGCGTCACGAAACTTAATGTTTTAAGAATATTTCTGCATTTTCCTCATTATTAATATCACTGTAAGCAGGAAACTATAGTTTGGTTTTGGCGTTGCAAACATTTGACTTGGATTCCTCCATTTCATATATGTCCATTATGACACTAATATTGTCATTAGGGCTAAAAACAAAACAAAGATATCGGGTCTGGGGTATTATCGGCGCATTAGGCAGCCATTTTGAATAAAAGTGGGTATTTTGGATACGAATTGTGATCTAAAACGTGCCCTTCGATAAATTTTTTCCTTCCTTAGCTAACATTTATAACAAATGGGACCTTTGCATCATGATATTTAGTCATAAGCATATTTCGTGCACTTTAGCTCCCTACAATAGTTAGGTGTGCAGAATATCTCGGGTGGAAGCTGTCCGTGGCTTGTCAGTGTTGCGTTGGATGGCTGAATTTTGAAGATGTGCTTTTTCCGTTGTGACAGGGTTGTGGAATTCAATCTCGTTCACCGTGAAGTTTGGTGTTGCTTGTATACAATACTCTTACAAAAGCTCGTCTTTTGTGACAGATCCGAAGTGGGCAAACAAATGTTCTTGAGGAGGAGAGAGCTAGGTTCTTTACACTATTAAATTACTAAATTTATTTTGTTTATTCTGTCTGTCGAAGTAATGTTACGGTAGATAATAGCCTGACAACATTCTCATCATCATTAAATCAAGAAAACATGGTAATGTTTAAATAGTTTTGCATAAATATTACCAATATTTATTATTCCTCTCAATTTGCCCTGAGGATCTTCCACGACTGTTGATACAAAATATCTTAGCTAACAAATTGATTTCCCTTGCCAGGCTTCTCTATGGCTTACGCGTACTAAGAAGTGCTTTGTGGAAACAGTTAAAAGGCTGCAAGATTAAAATTAACAAAGCAGCTGTCCAAAGACATTCGTGATCAGGACTCTAAAGCTGCGAACGATGAGGGCCTTAATTGAAGATGAGAAGCGAATTTGCTCGCAAAGTTTTATTGAATTCTTTTGGGCATTTTTAAAGGAGCTGGAAAGAGATAATTACACTCACACTTGAGAAGCACTGCCCTCCACACAGAAACAAGGAAAAAGAGATGGATTTAAAAGGGTGACGCAACAGAGTGAGATGATTTTAATTTTGGATAAAATAGCCAAATTAACTAAAATATCTATGCAAATGGTGGTATAAAAAAGCTTAAGAGATAAAGTCTTGTAGTATTGTAAAATTAATGGAAATCAAATTATTTGTAAGCTAGTTTTGTTTAATTCGCTGAGATTACGATTGTAGGAAGCGAAGAAAGAGATGGACAGCATGATTGATTAACATGAGAGATTGCGCATTCGAAGAGAATAAATCTTTCTCACACTCTGAGAGAACGTCGGTGGCCATGACTACGAATGGGCTGAAGAGAGTTCTCATCTTAAACTGGAGAGAAAGTTTCATAATTTAAAGTACCGAGTGCAAGTCTTACATACACTTCATTCGCATGACCGTCAACATCAAACATTGTTCACATATATACGATCGTGTACCACTCAATACTCGCTCAGTCTTCACTCAGTAAGAACTTAATTTTCTCTCTTTAAATCTCTAAGTTCCCTGGATCATACTTGTGACCTCATCGCTCATCATATTTGCAGGATCATCATTATTTTATAATATACATTATGAAGAACTTGTTTTTCAATTTTCTTAACAAAATCCATGCTCATGAAAAATAAACCTGTTTGCGATTCTTTCTCAAATCGTCAGGTAACCGTCTAAAATAAGAGTCAATGTCTTAAAATCCACCCATATCAGAGCAATAATCGTTGTCATAATCAAAGATTGATCCGTTTGTTTTCGTGTTTTACTCACTTTGAATGAGAGTGAAGCCTATAGAGTAAAAATCACCATTTAAAAGCCGATATAGAGGATTAGGGTTAACCTTTAATTGAGAAGTTATAGATGGCAATGAATAAAATTAATAGGGAGAAAATAATCACTCATTTAACCATACCGGGAGGAAAAAGAATAGAGGAAATAATATTCTCTTAACATATTGCTTCCCAAAACAACAATTTAACATATATCGGGTGAAAAAGAATTAACCGGACAGCCAGTAATAATTTATTCCTAGGAGAGTGAAAGTCGAGTTACCCTTTAAGAAATACAAAGTAAATGATACTGTGAGGTTTAATCCAACTCTGATAAAACGTGCAACGAGGTCGTGATAGGATGGTCAGACACCGAGTATCGGGTTTACCTAATCAGACGATTGGCTTCCAATTTTTAAAAGATTTCCCAGCAAAGAGCTGTTTGGTTAATTGGCCCTTACCTGGTATCTTTGTATTTTCCAAGAGTTTACAAATTACGTAGGTTATTTTGACCTATCTGAATCTAGCAACTCGGTTTTGTAAAAAAAAAAATTAAAGGATTCCAGTATATATCTCCTATAATATACACTTGGTCTAGTTTTCAGATCCATGCTTATTTTCTACGCAAGAAAAAACCTTTTAGCAGAATTGTTTTAAATCTGGAATAAAACAATCCTCAGAGTATTTTATTTTTTCATCAAATTATATTTTATTTGTGCCCTCCCTCCCAAGACTATGCTTTAATTTTAATATATTTTATGGACTTCACGATTTGTAATTATTTTTGTTTAAAAAATTCAAGACAATAGAAAATCATAATTTTTTAGGAACTCTTAAGAGAAATTTGATAAAAACGTTAAATATACGAAAAACTATGACTGCGAGTTTTCTATTCAAACTATAAATAAAATCTTAGAAATAACTGATAAAACCTGCGAAGCGTAAATGTGAATAAAGGCTGGCCAAAACTAACGCGTGAATACAATTATATAAATTCCTCGTAAATAGATGATCGATTTATTTAATGGAAACTGGTCATAGGGAACCATTTAAGCAAGGTTAATGAATATGTTTGCTTAGACAACTCGATCCTTAACCTGCTCCAAATTTAGATATGATTCAATGTGATTTAGAGGGATTACGTTCACCGAAAAACGAGTTTCGTTATAAAGGAAGACGAGACAAAAAGGAAATCGATCGAGCGGAAAAGAAATAAAATGCTTTTGAGATGAGAAACCGAATAAATATTGCTAGGAATGAAAAATAAATTTAGAATATTTATATAATGTATTATTCGGCATTTAATCCATTTGAGATAATAATTACATTTATATAAATATATATATTACATAGGCTGCGATTCAAATGAATTTGAATAAGTACAAAAATGAAATCTTGATCATTTAGAGGTATTAATTTAGACTAAATGTGTTTAATGATGAAGTTAATGGGTGATTTAGACACTGAGGACATTTCTAAGTGTGGAGAGATCACGATTGGATTTGGGCTTAGAGGAGATGCAAGAACAAAATGAGCTGGACTCTGATTCTTATTTAAACTGCATCAGGCAAGCCTTATAATTGTTTAGGAACAACCGTACTGATTTAGGAAGTGAGTAAAGACAATATTTGAATATCGTACATAAGTAATACTATCAAACATAAATTTAGTGGGAGATGTGTAAGCTCATGAACAAGGAAAATGCCAAGGACAGTTTAGGAACTATTGCAGGTGCTGGCTAATATTAACAGCTGCTACACACCTATTCTACAGTTTTTCTTCTTCGTCGTATTCCTCAGGAGATAATTTTAGCACTAAAACCACATAATGTAGTTGTAGACTTGATTTCATCTTGGGTATAAACTCATATTGATAAAACTTAGGGCCAAAGTAAAGGCGAGGGAACTGAACGGGTGCTCCCACTCAAAATAAGCATTATAGGACGCTTGGTGCAAACATCAAGAAATTGTTCATAAATATCAAAACAAGTGTCAGAAGAGAGATGAAGTCCAACTTTATCTCAAGCTGAAACAAAACTAAGATGAGATCAATAAATTCTGTTCGAAAACCTATTGAGTTCTGGATTTTCAAAATGCTGACTACACTTGCTCAGGGAACAGATAAAAGTCTCATTAGCAAGTGACGGCGATTATCCACGAGTATCCTTTATCGCATAATCTAAATTCACCACTTTCAGTAGCTTACACAAAAAAACTTGGACGAACAACTTGAACACAATCTTTTAGGTCTCATGAGGATTTATTACTACACCTTCGAATAAGTCCTTTTTAAAATACTACAGGACTAAGTTTGACCTCATTGAGCTCATCATAATCGCTGTCTTATACGATTCTCTATACCATCTTGAATCACTACCAGAATCACTCAAAGCTATTCTTCTCCCGAGTATCACTGCTGATTAGATATAATCTTTTATCTCCCATCCAGAATATTCACATTTCTGCGCAATTCTTTCAAACCTCGGTTCACCATCGGTTCACTTCAACAAGGTTCGAGGTTCTGAGTCCTCGTAAGTTTCTTCTAATAAGCTTGAGTTTAATGTTTTTTTATTGAACTCAAGCTTATTCCAAGAAACCTATTCTACTATTAAGCTTGAGTTTAATGTTTATTAAGAAGGAAAAAACGAAGAAGACAGGTCATATCTTTAATTTCAGCGTTTCTGGTTACGACCAAACCCTTTATGATCCATATATTATATATATCACCATAGAAATAACATTCTTTTTAGACTTACCTTCCTTTAGATTGTTTTGGCCAAGAAAATAGTTGTGTTAGGCTCTCACTCTCAATTTAGCATTCAAAGCTGGATTTTTTAGACGAAATTTTAAATACCATAACCAAATGAGATCATTTGCTGTTTCCATTAAGGTTTTATGTTTGACTGAAGATTTTGTTGTCATTTGAGAGAAAATCGTAGTTGATAAATTTCAATATCGATGCGATTTTATTCGCTGAAATTCGGTCAAATCTTAAGATTTGATCTTTACGAAAGATGTCCTCTCTTAAGAGAAACTGCTTTCATACTTTGCTAAACGGTCAGAAGTTCAGGAGAGCTGTCCCACTCTCAAGTTCATATGATTTCCAGTACATATTCTTCCCTTATGTAGCTTCGGATTTTGTATCAAATATACTTATTTCCTATTGCTTCACTTCTTTCTCTACCAAGTTTTAAAATATTTCTCGGAGATTTATTCTTTTTACTTTTTTTAACTACAATTTATTGATAATTGAAAGCAAAGGAAAGTGCTTGGCGCCAAGAGATATAATATTTGTGTCTAATCAGCTCTTTCGTTTCTCCCATTCCAGCAGCTCCCAAGGCTAATATAAAAGGATCCATAGACATGTACGTGGATAGCAGATCAATCATCAATCTATCCTTTGTTATTGAACATTATCCCCATCCACCATCCTATATTTATTGGTATCATAAAGGTACGATAGGTGAGAAACTTCTTACCTTCCTTCTGATTATTGAAAACATTTCTAGATAGTTCAGTTTATTTAACTTTATATTAAGATATCTCTAGGTGAATATGATTTCTTATATGAATAAAGACTGACTTCTCTCACGAAACTAATGTCTCATTAATCTTGGGAAAAAAGAAGATATAACAAAAACCATGAAACGCTAAAAAATTCAAAGAAATCAACGTGTTATTGAGAGAATGTAAGAAAATACACACTTAGTATAAAGATGATAATATAAGTAATTTTCTTAGGAAAACAAGGATATTTGCAGGAATATTTGACAAAGATTGAACCTCGCTCTTGCACTTATTTTTTTTTCGTTCAGTATTTTTTCGTGGTGATTTCTTCTATGTAGCTTGCTTTTATTGTTACCGTTATCTTAAACTGTTTGGTTTAGTTCTCTTCATTAATTTTCTTTTTTTTATTTGTGCTTACTGTTCAACTTTGTCCCTTGCTTGCTTCTGCCTCTTGATAGTTAGACTAGTATGATATTCATTTCGGTCACGTAGGTGGCATTTTTAGTTACTACGAATTTAACCTCCATTTCTAAGATTTATTTAACTCTAAGTCTACTATTCAAACCCATCACTACCTTTTAGAATTTCATCTGTATTCTAAGCAGTGTGTTCTCCAACAGAGCAGGATATTTTCTTCTTTGTTTTTATTTATAAACGTGTCTGGTAAAAAACATCTGCAAAAACTATTTTCCTCTTCGGCGGATTTTTGCTAAATATTAAATTTAGGCTCTCTATAAGAATTCTCACCAATATATATATATATATATATATATATATATATATATATATATATTAATTGAAAGGGAAAAATCAGATGACAGGCTATATACACTAGATGTAGTTAACTGTCCAAAGACATTACCTGAACTCTTTAAAAGCTTAAGAAAGAAAACGGGAGATTTAGAAACTGGGAAAAAATTGGGAACATTTTAACCGCAATATGAAGGTCAATAAATGAGTTTAATTCAAACCTCTTTCTTCAAAAGCTCATCGCTATCGGAACCACGGTGCTCATCGACTGAGTTAACCACCCTCAAACCAGCATAATTTAATTACAGAAGCATTTTGAATAACGAAGTGTAGGTTTTCATTCAGTGAGAGACAAGTGTTTTCTAGTAGAAAGGAGCACGGGCTTTTTTGTTTATAATAAGTGAAAATCACCTGACAGGTGATAAAAAAGGGATGTAGTTAACAGCCCAAAGAAAGGAAAATTGGTATCACAAACCGTTAAAACGCTATTGAATATATTACTCGAACCTTTGAAAATCTTAAGAAAAAAATGGGAGATTTAGAAAAGGAAAAAATAGTGAGAACTATCTTAACAATAAAAAATAGGATCTCTGCCCCCTGAATATTTTGGAGACTCTTCTCATCAGAGAGATGGACCCGAACCTGGAGACACGGCAAACAAGCTCCGAGCGAGTATTATATCCTTCTTGCTAAGAGTAAAGTGAACCGTACTATGACATCGACCTATAAAAAGGCCTGAAAGAACGAATACGAAATTCATTCATTGCTCCTCACGATCACCAAAGAATTACTTCACCGCTTAAGGAAGCAATGCGAATAGAACAATCAGAAAGACTTCTGTCGCAAGATGCTTAAAGAACGGCGAAAGCGCACTGCACTTAGAACAGGCTATAACATATATATATATTATATATATGATCTCTTCGGGATAAATTGGACGATTTTTAATGTCCTTTTTTCAGGAACAGGTTGACGTATCGGTAATCATTAATTGCCTCAAAGAAAATAAAGAGTAAATTTTTAGTAGCTGATATCAAGAAGTGGAAGACATCTGAATATTGGAAAAATAGTTACATTCATCATAATGATTCGCAGTGTTTAAGTTAACCCCTTCAGTCATAGATAATAAAAATAATTTTTTATTTAATTGTATTTTTTATTTGTATAGAAATGCAGATATAAAACATATAATGAGTTGATTTTAATGAATAATATAAAAAATATTGAAAACAAATATCATTTCCCATAAATTGGACAATGTGACTTAGATAGCTCTTTTGTATCTACGTATGGTATAAAACAAAACATTTTTTATCCCTCTTCAAACGTAATGCTCTTTTGAATTTATCACAACTTATCATAGGTAATAAAAAACTGGTCAATGCGTAAGTCATGATTAACAAAATTCAAAGAAAGTACATAACCATTCATAATAAAGATAGGTTAGCAAATTATAACTTTCTTTGGGGTCATAATTATTCTTAGATCCTATAACCCAAGAATGTTTAAATGTTACAGCTGAGTCACATTGTCCTCTGTATTGGACAAAATGAAAGAGTAAAAAATAGTATAAAGTCACATTGTTTAATTCATTGGACTAAAGCCAAAAGTTCAATTTGATAAATTACAATTTAGTTCTATTATAAGAACATTAATAGAACTCTTAAACATTCCATTTCGTGTTCGCATATTTTTCTGTATTTGAATGTGAAATATAAAAAAAATGAGCGTAACTAGTTTCATCAGGAGATAATTGGAATTACCTCAGGATAGCTTCGGTTTTAGTTTTCCATGGATTTGTGCTGTTTCAAGTGCTAAAGTAAGGGGCAGTCAAAATCTGACACGACTGTAGCTATCACACGACGATGAGACTTTCGCATGTGGCTTAGCCTATGTTTGCATAGGTTGTGTTTCTAATGGCAATAGAGAGCGATTCCCAAAGTTAGAGTCTGGCTAAGTTTTCAAGTAGGATGAATATGTGAATTCCATTTTAAGTTCCGGAGTTTGCGTGTCACAATAGGAAAAATCTTCAAATTTTTATAATTCTGTCCCCCTATTTTTTTCCCTAAAATTGTATATGAATATTTTTGCGCCCCCTCCTTCCCCCTCCGTCCCCGTGTTGTTTCCTTTTCTATAAAAATATATTTTTACAAAAATTGCCATCCATTATCTCGGCAACATCGTGATTAAAGTTTTATTCATACTGCTGATTATTTCGAGCATTGCTAAGATTATTTGAACGCGAGTTTTTCGTTATAATTTTGCTATATTTCAAGAATATACAAGATAAATATTAGAGACGAGAGGTTAAAAGTAGATAAAAAAGATATACTTGTACTCATTATAAAAAAACTTCCTAATTGCTATGCAAAATAGCTTACATTGATTTAGAATTATAGACAAAACAGGGATTTTTTTTCATTTAACAGTTCCACCACAGTCTTTGAGTCTGGGAATATTTTATCTCTGCGTTGTTACGTAAATTATAAATGACTAGGAATGAAATACCGCCATTATTAATCAAGCCAAGTGCCGTTAAAGAATAAAAGGAAGACCATTAACTTTTGTGACTTGTGAAACTGCAATACTTCTGGTATGAACTTTCCATGATAGACGGAATCATTATTTTAACAAAAAGGAAATGAATAAAAATAAAAGTATGGAAAATGTAACATAAAACGGACCATCGAGAATAGAAAGATGTTATATTTGCAAAAAAGGAAGATATATTCTTAGAATGGCGGCAATAAATTCTCATAGAACATAAGACACTCGCGAGCGCGTTTATCATTTTAGAAGGAGCAAAATGTTAAGGAAAACTTTATGTGGATATGATAAAGAATAGAAGCCGTGGTTTCGACTGCAACATTTTAATTGAAGAAGGATTGTTTATAGTGAGAGGCAGATAGAAGGATAGGGTAAAAATAAACACCGGATAGGGGTATAGAGGAGAGAGAAGAGAGAGATAAACATTAACACTTTCACTATCTCATTGACTATGATTGGAATGACCTGGGAGAGGCTACCATTAAAATGTTCATAAGCATCGTAAGTTCTTTGATTGAAGTTTATTGTTTAGTTGGGTAAGTTGAGCAAATGCCCCTTGCTAATAAAGCTGAAGCGGTTACCTATAATAAATTTTAACCACATCAGCCCTGTCTACTTTTGTTTCTTTATTACCTCTTTAGCATTTTATCTTTATCTCTATTGTTTATAAATATCACAAGTCGTGCACACAGCACCCATCCGAACACTCTCTATGTCTGAAGTTGCTTATTATCTAAGGGACCTAGAACACATTTTCCCAACAGTTCAGGACAAATTTTGTAGATGATATCTGTATCTCTCAGTATGACCAGGCACGTTGTCCTAAACAAAAGCTTTAAAAATATTCTTATGTCAAGATCAGTTAATTTATTTTAACTAAACATTCTTCAAACTTTATGAATTTTCTCACTTTTGATTTGACCTAAAAAACATATTCTTAGGTTAAGATAATAATGCATATAAAACACCCACTTTTGTAAATTTTTAACCATTTATCTCGAAGATGATGAGCCTTGAAAGGGTTGAAAGATGCCTGGGCTAATATAGATATTCCACTTGCTCTCATTTTTACCCACCTTTCGCTTTTGGTAAGGAAAGTCTTTGATAAGGTTAAAGAGCTGCAGCGCAAGATTAACCAGGAAGACATCGCTTTCGACTTAAAAAAATAAATATGTGGTTAAGGTAGTGGCATTATTAGACAACTGCTGTGCTTCAGGTCCGGCGGGTGATCATAACCTCCCCAAACTGGAGGACTATACTTAAGTATGGCTCATCCTTAAGTATAGTCTTCCAGTTTGAGGAGGATAGAATCACCCGCTGAACCTGAAGCAGAGCTTTTGTCTAATAATGCCATTTGTCTTGAATATTTTTCCATATATAAATATATATATATATATAGTATTTCTGTAATATATATTACTTTCTTCTGGTTATAAAACTAACAGGAAACTCAGTAAACATATATTTAACTGATAAAATGTTCATAAGAAAGATTTTCCTTGTATATGACAACATTTGCTAAACAAAATTTAGCAAGTGACCAAAGCATTCAGTAAATAATAGTTTAATTTCTTATTTTTATCCACTTTTCCACCTAAATATTCCTCGAGAGGGAAGGTTATGTGGGTTTCTCGTTTGGTTTGCAGCCTTTATTATTTTCCACCAATACTCAATAGGATTGAGGTCTGGCGATGACTTGCCATTGAAAAGAATTTCATTTTGTCTTTTTAAACCATTTCTGAGTTAAATTCGCCCAGTGCTTAGTATCGTTTTCTTTCTCAAATATTCATTGATGTCGGCACTTGAGACATACATTTCCTATAGTATATCGCGTGACGTGTCACCATCTATATTCCCACCATGGGTAGAATAATCCTTTGTCATGTGCCGTAAAACATCCCCATTCCAATGAGACTTACACCTACGTATTTCTTGTTGTGGGTGTGTCTTTAGAATAAAAGACTGTTCCTTTAGCTCTACAAACGTTAACAGCATCATAACCTGAGCGAAAAGTTCTATTTTAGTCACATCTGAGCATTCTCCGTTTTATCAAGTCACTTTGAATAATCGATTATGCACAGTGCAGTGATTTAACTCAATTCCATTTTAATATTTTAAGCCGAATAAATATTGTAAACTAAATGTTCTTCATTTCTAATAAGTATATGTGATTAATTATTACCTGTGTGTGCAATCAATTTTCTTTTTCATTGAATCATATGTTTTGACTTTAGAACAATATATATCAATACTATCCACTAAATAAGAATAATAAACCACTAAATCATTTCATTTTTCTTTCATCTCCCAGAGAGTAGAATATCCTTAATCGCTCTTGTTCGCTCATTAAGTAGCTAATGCCCTCTTTTTAACCCTTTACTGTCGAATGTTCCCATTTTGGGAACATATTTTCAAAAGTCCAACCAACAAAAACTACAACAAAATAATTTAGTTCCTCCAATTAATTTATCAGAGGCAGGTGTAATGCACCCATTTCTGCTATTTTGGGGGCTTACATCATCTCAGTGATTGATAGCACGAGTTCGAACTTTATGAAAAATTGATTTTTCAAAAATATTTTCATAAATCTCTGAACATTTATTAATATTTGCTTTTAGAAGAAATAAAATGCATAGATATTATTTAATAGTTATACAAACGTCCTTTAAAGTAGCGAGAAAAAAACGTAAATCTAAGCCAATGAAATTGAAAATTATACCTTTTTTGTGTATCTTAACTAAAACAAAACAAAAAGGGACTCAGCATTTATAAGTCAAATTCTGCCCAATTTCTTATTACTTAATTTACGCGTTTCATTTATATTTCGAAAAGGTCTGTAATTAGTTTCGCAGATAATTTTCCAGACAAATATGTCGTAGTTTTTCCTCTTTCTTTATTTCTCATGATTAAAAATGGCTCTTAATGTTGAAAGAGCTCATAAAGTCTTAGTGTCAAGTGAGTAGATTGGTTTAGAAAATGGTTACCTCTTTTTATTACCTCATTTTTTTCACACGCCCAGGCCTAACAGAGGTATATATCGGTTTCGCTTTCTTGAAAACGCAAGAGATAATATCGAGCAAAATGATAGTGAAAACTTAGTTTCATTTAAAAACCAACTTCTTCCCTAAACAGTTCTGTAGAGACGAAGAAAGCGATGGTTGTATTCTGGACCAGGATACTTAACCAGAAAAAGTTGCTGCTAATATTGAAGTCCACGAACAAGAAACAGCGTCTGACAGTGAAGATATCGATCCTGGCGCGAGAAAAATATGGCGTAAAAATAAAAATTTGTTTCTCAGACCGATTACACCGCAGCAATCACAAGAAGATCTCTTCCAGCAAAGTGGTATGGATGCCTTTGATATTTTTGTGATGTTCTTTACTCCCGACATGATAAGTCATATCAAAGAGCAAACGAAAATGTATGCTAAGAGAGATAAAAACAATCAGAATTTTAGCGTTGACTCAAAAGAAATGCCCCGTTGCTTAAGATTACTCTTGATAAGTGGCTACCATATATTACCATCGGAAAATGGTTATTTGTCCACGAACTGCTCTTTGAAAGCACCCATCTTACACAAAACAAAGAGTAGATACATTTAAATTGATCAAGCAATTTCTGCCTATTACTGGTAATCAAAATCTGTTGCAGTCCAAAATAGCGAAAGTTCTACCCTTGTTTAGGTGCTGAAAACACAGTGAAAACAGTTTGGAATATATCACAAATTCCTAAGCATCGATGAATCAATGGTCAGTTACAGAGGTCTACACAGCGCAAGGCAGTTCATAGGGAGCAAACCAGAGCTTCGGCTACAAAGTGTAGATGTTGTGCAGCTCGAACGGCTTTCCTTATAATTTTGAAGTATACCGTGGCGAGGATAGCAGCAGAGCAGGTTATTTGGGATCTCATGATGGGAATACGATGCTTCAACCTCTCGAAAAGCACGAATCTCACGCAGTGTTCTTTGACAACATCTTTACCAGTCACCAGCTTTTTACAGAGTTTTCTAAGAAAAACACCCGTGCTTGTGGAACAGTCCGAGTGAATCGTACGGGACGTTTTCCTCTAATGCCTAAGACAGAAATGAAGAAGACAGATAGAGGAACCAACGACCAAAGGTCAGATGGAACCATTCTATGAGTCAAATGGCACTACAACTGTACAGTAACGGTGTCTAGTAACTATTACAGCGTTTCTCTTGTACAAAATATTGAAAGAAAAGTGAAACATAAAAGAAAAAGTTCAGGGACCTAACTTTACACCAGAAAAATGTATAACATGTATAAATTGACCCATTTCGAAATGAAAAAAACTGTTGCTGAGTCACTTTTGAAATCGCAAGACGAAAGGCTTTCCCAAGAAAGACGAACAGCGCCTCCACCAAAAGCTGTAATCTTTGACGGCGTAAATTATTACCTGCTATCATGTACACAAGGTCAATGTGATGTGTGCTTGAAAAACACACGAGCAAGGTGAGAAAAGTGTGACAAAGGCTGCACAAACACATTAACGAAGCTTTCCACACTAAGTAATCAAGCGGCATTCATAGTGTTTGGTGCACTATTTCACTGTTTTGATTGTTTTGTTTTGACTGTTATTGTCATTGTTCTATTAGAAATATATATATACTAGAAGTAAACACGTTTTGTTAGCTGTAATTAAAACTGTGTTCAATAATCGTGTATTATTTGGGATCCAAACGAGCGAATGTTCCCATTTTGTAAACATACAAAATACTTTAAATTGTACATTTAGAATAAAACAGACACGAAGTTACTTCTAATTATGCCCAGAAGTAATGTAGTTTTAAATTTCACAGAAATTCCACAGCTCATTCAGATAGCCGTCAGTAAAGGGTTAATCGAACTGAACTAGAAACCAATAAACAAAATTAAGGATGAGAGACAAAAGGTTCAACCAAAGTCAATTTAACTTCAACTTTAACTAGGCAATATCTTATTTAACGACTATTTTCACCTTTATTTAAGACCATGGCTTGTTGATCAACCAGAACTATTATAAATGGCTTCTCCTAGTCTCAATAAGCATTTTGAAAAAACAATTGCATTCTCAGAAGTTAAATGTTTTGTGTGAACTCGTTAGATCAGGTTTAATGGAACATTCCTTTTAGAAGATTCTAAATATGAAATGCTAACTAAAAAATAGTTTTAGTAAGATGGGATGAACTCACGCCTATCATTGTTTCCCTCGCCGCCAACCCCCAGACTTGTCTCCTCTTAACACCCTTTCCTAAATATTCCAAACGCAAAATCTGCTAACATTGAGCTGAAGAATACTGTTTCATAAACCATCGCTTCCCTTAACTTTGATAATTATAAAATGTCCTTGAAAAGTCTTGCCTTTCGCATCAATATGAAAGGAAAATTTAAAATAGATCGTTTATGGAAAATGTAATCTAGTCAAGGAAAGTTTCCTCCTCTAACTTTTTTTTCCTGCAGCTTTCTGGATTTTAGGAATAAATGATGGATGGGTGCACCAATCCAAAGACTTTTATATAAGGACACTCTACAGTCGAATAACATAAGAAGTTTAGGTAAATTAAATGATTTTTTTCCGTACAGATTTAGTGTGAGTGATGTTTTTTTTAAGAGCAGCATATTAACTAGGTATTAAATTATATACAGACATATTTTTTTATTTGAATTATCTTTTTATCAGCATCTTTGCAAAAGATATTCATTAAACAAACCTGGCTCTAAAAAAAAGCAAGGCTTGTCGGATATGTCACAACCGCCATCACTAAACCTGTAACACTATCGCTGATATGTACGAATCTTCACGGCATCTGGAAACACTTCAGAAATGTTTCTTATTGCCTCTGTAGCTGCACTTTTCCTTCTAAAATCATACAGGAAGCAATGACTAATATATTGCTTCATTTAATCCTTATCCTCCATGTAGTGAAACACCAAAATGATCAAGAACGACACACTGCAAGTGAGAAGATATAATAATCTATTCCTAGAAAGTTTTCTGCCCTTCGACATTTGTTTTGACGTGGTTGGTTGGCTCATATTTCACAGGGGTGAAATAGTGAAGAAAGTTTATAAGCACAGTAATATAAAGACAGTAAATTAAATAACTTTATGGAAGAATGAGAGAGAAATAGAGATAGAGACAGAGAGAGAGAAAGTGTGGAAGGGAGGAAGAGAGGGAGACAGAGACTCAACGCTCAATTATATTGGTGATTTATAGGGTCTTTTATCAAAAGTATATGTTTATCTATTGTGTCCAAATTCCTTCCTTTATCAGCAAGAGAAAATCGATTATTTTCTCACAATATTTCTTTTTTCTTCCTGAGATTTATCACAAACAGGAGACTCGGACAACTATCAACATTTTTCAAGGAACAATTTTAAAATGTAAATTAAGCTCCACACTCGCCATAATTGAATACATTTAACGATAGGTGGCGATTTGAAAAGATGCGATTGAAATATGAAGACAAAAATATAAATAACTAAATTAAAACTAAGGGTAATAAAAATGATATTACAAAAGAGCCAACAATTTTTAAGAATTAGAAGTAAACTAATTGGATGCGCATACATGAATGTAAAGTAAAGAACAAACTATCATAACTCACATCCTTGTTACTTTCAAAATAACAAAATATGACCGAAAAAAATATATTATTTATTAAACTAAAACTTTAGATTCATTTTTCACTTATTTTAAGAGTGAAAATTACAATTTTCTATTTATTACATTTAATCTTAATTCTAAAGACATACTAATGGAAAAAACTATTAGAGACACGGATACATAAAAGAAATGGCTCTTTTATGTGTGCGTATCTCTAATATTTTTTTCTATTATTTTTTGTTTATAATTAAGACTGAATGTAATAAATAGAAAATTGTCATCTTTAACTCTGAAAATAAGAGAAAAATGAATCAAAACTTTTAGTTTAATAAAGTAATCAATTTCTTTTATATATATTATCTTATTTATATATCTATATATATCTATATATATATATATATATATATATATATATATATATATATATATATATATATATATATATATATTCTGGATGATAAGGTTAATCGCTTGCTTTCTAAACTTAAAACTCTTAACATCATTGACGATGGATCTTATAAACAACTTTTCTCCTCTGGCTCTAATCCCGGACTTATGTATGGCCTTCCTAAAATCCACAAGCCTAATGTTCCTCTCCGCCCCATACTAGCTGCATACCCAATGGCAACCTACAAGTTGGCTAAATATCTAGTACCTCTACTTAACCCTTTTACCACTAATCAATACAAAGTTAACAATAGTTATTCTCTGGCTGAAGAATTCAGGAACTTGAAACTTCCTGGTCCTGACTTTTTGTGTAGCTTTGATATCGTCTCCCTTTTTACAAATATCCCCGTAAATGAAACCATAGACCTAATCATCCAAAAGGCCTTTCCAGAACCGGATTCGACCTTTCATAAATTCACACCGTCGCTTTTACGGACTCTTCTTGAACTAACCATTAGAGACAACTGTTTTCTGTTTAATAACTCCATCTATCAACAAGTTGATGGTGTTGGAATGGGTTCCCCCATGGGTCCTCTTCTTGCTGACATTTTTATGTCCAACTTCGAAGAAGTTGCTTTGCGAGAATGCCCTCCTGATTTGAAACCGATATTTTACCGTCGTTTTGTTGAAGATACGGTTCTAATATTTAAAACAGAACAACAGTCTCTTTCATTCTTTGAATATTTGAATCATCGCCATTCAAATATAAAATTCACAATTGATAAAGAGAAAGATGGAAAATTACCATTTCTGGATTTTCTCATATCACGCTCCTCGCCCAACTTCACCACTTCCGTCTATCGTAAATCCTCCTTTTCTGGTCTCGGCATGAAATTTTACAGTTTTTGTGATATTTCTTATAAGATCAACAACATCAAAACCCTCCTTCACCGTGGCTTTCAGCTTTCATCTGATTATTTTCTTGTTCATTCTGAATTCAGTTTTCTCATGGGTTATTTTCAAAGGAATTGTTTCCAGCCCTCACTTGTACAAAAATGTATCCGTCAATTCTTTGATAAAATATACCATCCTCCACAAGAAATTTCCTCTGTCCCCAAGGATGTCCGCTATTGTCTACTTCCTGATATTGGCCCACTCAACCTACCCTTACGCCGAAAACTTAATAAGCTTTTGAAAAGTTTTTACACGCATACCAACTTCAAAATAGTTTTTCTTAACAACTTTCACATTGGAAAATTTTTCAGAACTAAAGACAGAATCCCACCTGAAATGAGCTGTTCAGTTGTCTATAAATTCATTTGCCCCAGGTGCCACCAGGGGATCTACATTGGCAGCACTGTTCGCTCACTTAGAGCTAGGGTCTGTTCTCATCTTGGTATTAGCTCTCGCACTGGCTCCACCTTAACCAATAAAGAAACTTCTCCCATTCGAGATCATTCAATTAAGTGTAAGACAGAAATTTCCCACAAAAACTTTCAAATTATAGGACATGCAAAGGACTCCACTTCCCTGCGCATTCTCGAATCATTATTTATAAAACAACTAAATCCCAGTTTAAATTCTGATTCAACTGCTTTTTCCTTTCTTATTTCATAAACCACTCAAAATATTTTCACAACCTACCAATCTCTAATCGGTTCCCTCTATAATCTTTCCTCAGTCTCTCCGCTTTTACCGTCCACTAAAGGTGACTAATATTTTTGTGTACCAATTAATTGCCCCAATTAGTATATTCTTATATTTATCCATATTTATAGCATTTATATTTAGTGTCAAGTTTTCAAATGATTTTTTCACATTTTCATTTTATTAAATAATTTATTACTATTGCTGCTTCATTTAGTGACTAATATCTGTGTCAACCAATAATTGTATTAACTAGTGTTATATTTATACATTTTAAAGTACCCATAATTGATCCATATCTAAATTTCAATAGTTTTCAAACGATTTGCCATAATTTCAATTAACTAAATAATTTATTTTTTTTAAACTTTGTGTGCATTATAATTTTTGTAATTTAAACCTTTTCTAAATCTCTTTTATAGACCAGAAGATGGGTAAGATACCCGAAACGTTGTTCTTAATTAAATGAGAAATATTACATGTCTCATTTTGGGATTTATCCTCAACCTCAAAATAAGCCTTCTTAGAAGCAAACCTATAGAATATATATATATATATATATATATATATATATATATATATATATATATATATATATATATATATATATATATATATATATATATATATATATATATTCGAAATGACTGCTACTCCAAAGTTTCTAGTTATGTTTCTGTAGAAAGGCCTTGACAGGATTAAACTGAAATTCCTCTTCTCTTTTTCCATTTTTGGACAAAACCTTTGTGCAAGTTTTCGCCTTTGTGTGGTCTTATTCCTGCTGTATACAAAGAAAGAAAATACAATAAATTTAAAATTATTTGGAATTTATTTATCTAAAAACTAAGAACAAGACTATTATTATAGTAAATTATATATTATTGTGGAAAATACCAAAGAATATTGAGAAAAAAAATGTAAAAGTCGCTTCATACAAACTGATAAACACCTAAACCCTCAAAGTAATTAAAATTAAAGAGAAAATTAAGTAGGGCAAAAAAAACTTTGTTTCAGCCGCATTCAAAATTGCTCTAAAATAGACGGAACTGGAGAAATAGGTAAGTTTCTATCGGCGAATTGGTTTAATGAAGTTTTGGATAATTGAAATGTAATCAAAGTCTAGTTGAGGTGGAAGCATTTTAATAGAGAGAGATTGAGCAATGTCGAGAGGTATAGGATTAGCTATATACTCGACATCACTAAAATAAAGCAACCAATACACGGGCACACAAAATGATATCAAATTTATGAACACACAAACAAAAAAATAATAAAAAATTTGTTACGGTTGATTCAACTAAAATTCCTTCCATTTCATTTACCCCCCAACCCCCCAACCCAAATGATTTCGAGTTAGACAAATCGATTCAATGATTTAAGTTCGACTGATTCCCTCAAAGTGCATTAGAAGTTTTCCCTTTCCTACTTATTCATGAATTAAGGTTCTTTAATTCTATTTTCTCGTCCTTTAATGGATCGGCTTTTGTAAATGTACATCCCCCTTTACAGCGAATCCTATAAACACAAGTTGCTTCAGTAGGTAAATAATTTTTAATTGATAATAGTTTGAAAATGGACTCAATCAAAAAGAAACATTAAGAATGAATCACATTAATTTTACTTACACAAAAGGGAATATTCTCGTTGTGAAGAAGAGTTAATTTATTTGAATGTGAAAGCTAACTTAATTTTGGAATAAAAAAATCATTTTAGCGCCGCAAACTAAATCCCTCCGGAAATATGGATGATATATTAATTTATCTCTAATATTTTGTATTTTCTAAAATTATTTAGGATTTTAGTGTTAATCACATATTCAAAAAGGATGAAAATAAATATATGTAGAAGTAAATTTGTATTTTTCTTGATGATTTAATTCGGAATGAATATAACAGCGAATTTGAGTAGAGTAACACTGTAACATTTTGCTGTCAAATCTATAGTAACATTATAAATTTTAACAGAAAAAATAACATCTACTGTTAATTATTATAAAATGCATGCTTTCGTTGCAGGATTTGGTGGTAAAATTGAATAATTGGAATTTTGGGGAGCTAATCCTACCTTTGGTACAGACAGAGAATTAGAATAATAAATTTTAAAATAGTTTTTGACATTTTGGCAAAATACAACAGGAGGGGGCCTACATATTCCTGTATACAGGAGGAGAATTCAGTTCGAAGAAAGACATTCGGGCCGTGGCCCACTGTCTATCTGGTTTTACCAACGAAGTTTCGGCCTAAGAAAATTATAAGGTTACCACTTCATATCTCCCAATAATAGACTCTTGTTTTAGACCTAAAAACAATAAAAGATTTCACGGGAATTCTTTTGATATACAGAGAAATACTCATCAGAACTCGTTTTACGTCTAAATTTGATTTATATTTAAAAAAGATAGAAAAACAGCGATGTCTTAATTTTAATAACTTTGATAAAAGATTCAAATATACTAAAAACCAGCACCGTCTGTGGTTTTTCGAACTGTAAAGAAAACCTTAAAAAGAACTTGACTAAAAGCTTCAAATATCTTCATGTGACTCAGAAACTAAAATTTAACTGTTCAAAATAATTGCATTCATAAAAGGTGCATGCGCTTTGATATAAGGACTAAATTTATAAAGAATATTCTAGTAGATATCTCCAAATAATTGACCATTGGTATATTTCTTACCACATGCTTACTTTCTTGGTCAAAAGGCATATTTAAAATAATCCTGACGATTCTTTCTTTTCTCCATCAAAATTTGTTCATATAATTTCATTTTCCTTGACTCTCTTTAGGGGCCAGTAGCTATTTTGCCCTAAAAAAAAAATTTAAAAGCTATTGTAAAAATAACTTCAATAAAACTATTGAATAGACGAACAAATAAAATAAAAAAAAGAGTCCAGGCCTAAATTTTAATAAATTTTCTCTACTTTGCCATTTGTAATTCTTTATGTCCTTAAAAATTCAAAAACATTAAATAAATTTGGTATTTTTCCTGATCTTAGCTATTTTATTTTTTCAAACTCAAGGAACTCTCAGAATGAAATGGGATAAAACCATAGATTATACCTAGGTCCGAACCAAACTAAGAGAAACCTAAAAAAATTCCTGTTCTTAAAATATAGTGTCATGTAGGATTAAAATAAATATTCGACGGCAATTTTTTCTTTAACCACTTTTTTTATCTCACCAATTAAGGCTTGAGGTACGGTCACTAATATTGCTAAATTGAATGATGTAAAGTTCACTCAATGGTTTGTTCGTTAGTTAATAGGAAAAAGATGCATCTTCGCATTTTTGGTAACGACGAATTCTTTATCTTTTTAATTAAAAGGAAAAGGACTTACCATAGAGAACGTACTTGGCGCATGTATGCAGAAGATGGAGACGAGGTTTTTTGAGTCTTTGAATTACCCTCGAATATCCATGTCTTTAATTTGGTAGTTTGTAAATTACAATGGAATATTATGTTACATATATTAAATCTTATTAATTTAGAACTTTCCAATTCCTCATGGAGTTTAGTTTACCACATATTAGATGAATACAGCTGTGTCTATATATGGTATTGTATATGGTCTCTATCATCATATATTTATATAGATGAGAGATTTCTCTAGCTCCCAGTAAGTATTAATATGCATTATTTCAAACTCGGCGTAAGTTATTTTATTTTACTAATATATATATATACATAATTATACCTAGATTGGCACATCGTTCACAGCAAGTTCTTGATTATAAATCTCAACTGCATTTTATGCAAAGTCTCAAATCCTCTATGATCACTAATATCAAATTTTTATACAGGTAGGTAGATTGACATAGCTCAGAGCAAGTGTATAATGCATTAGTTAAAGTTTTTTCTCAACCGCAAAGCAATGGGGGGGGGGGTCGTCCAATTCAATGTCACAGATCTCCCAACTTTCTTTCGTGTGCTTACCAATTTTAGTTCTTTACTCTAATTGCATGATTTAATTTTAGGTTTATTCAGCTAATTGGTTTTAGCCATCCAGAAAAATAAACCATTTGGAGGAATAATGTTGTAAAACTTAATGTTGAAAACAAACAGGAAAGAAAAGCTAGAAACTCTAATGAATTCAGCAAGGATTTTCCCACACTACTGCAATAGAGCAGGTTTATATTAGTTAGATTGGTCTAAAGGAAGCAGTTTTTAGCTTTGACTTAGATGTGGAACATTCGCATGTGTGTCCGATTCAGTAAAAAAGAGGCTTACTATTTCTCTAGATATCAACCGCAAGTAGTAAAGACTAATTTATTTAAAAGAATTATCACAGTGTTAGAGAACTAGAGAGGTGAGAGGTTAGAGAACTAGAGGAGGTGAGATAAAAATGATTAAGAGGTGATTTGCCAATTTTATTACCATTGTATTATTATTTTGTGCAGCTGTTTCTATATTACTTTAAACGAAAAAACTCTCAAGCAAAACAAATTACTCCAGCACAACCATGATAGCTGTTAACTTAGCTTTAAGTATACAGCTATCGTGGTTGTGCTGGAGTAATTTGTTTTGCTTGAGAGTTTTTTCGTTGAAAGTAATATAGAAACAGCTGCACAAAATAATAATACAATGGTAATAAAACTTTCATTAAATTTTCCTTACTAAATCTTTCTATTCTTCAAAATGGAACTATAAGAAAGCAAAATAAATGAGTTGAAAGAAACTTACGTTGAATCAATTTAACCTCTAAAAGTGTCTGTAACTAATCTTAGGAAAGTTATGAAATGCATTTCTTTGTTTATTTGTTTTATGCACCCTTTATAAAGAGTATTTTCAGCGATAAAAAATAAGCATTTGTTCTCAAGAAAGAGGTTTCATGATTCAAAAGACTATAAGTAGAATGATGCAATATAAACTTATTATTCACGGAGGCTACTTTTAGTGTTCGAAAAGAAATAAAATCTAATATACATTATTTGAAGAAAGTTAATTTTAAATGGAACATTATATTTAAATGTATGTCGATTTGCAAAATTAAAATAAACACTTGTGATATCTGGTATCATTAATTGTTTTAGTATCAACACTATGCTTTAATTCCGAGGTCATGGATTATGAAGAATCTCTTGTATTATACAGTGAAGGTTTAGGAGTATGAGAGAAAGAGAACTGTAGGCCAACTAAATGTTACAAATGATTGAGAGGGCCTCGGACTTTGCTAATGCCTAGGTTTTCTGTTTCTACGAATGTTCCAATTTTATCTTTATTTAAGTAGGATGCTGTTTTTTAAGTTGTTTCATTGGTATGTTATCGGCGGAAGCAGGGGGAAAGGGGTGTTTAATCACTTTAGGTCTTAAAAAGGCTGGATTTGAGTTCGTTTTGTGGTTTAATGTTTTCATGTATTTGCTTCAGACCTCCATGGTTTTGGTAATAGAGTGGCCATGTGAGTCGAGTAATGTTGGATTTGTTCTAAGTCTTGTTGTATAGGTGTAATGTTTTGTTTTTGTTTTCATCTATATTATTCAAAGTGATTTCTTTGGTGAAATTTGGGAGATTTTGTTAACATCCATGTATTTTTATGCCCTTCCATTTCGAAATTTCTATTGCATAGATTTTCAAATTCTTTCTCTCATAAAAATCAGGTTTGTTTTTCGTTTTGAAAAAATGAACAGGAAAATATATTTGCAAATGCTTAAATCCAAAAAACTAATATAAATTATAAGAAAATATAATTGTAAAATTCATAAAAAAGTAAAAATCAAACATGCCAAAGGAAATTCCAGAAAATTGTTAATGAAAAAATTTACTTGGAAAATAACAATAGCTTAAAAATGTTATCAAAATTAGTAATCCATAAAAGAGATTATAATTTACAATCAATACAAATTTCATAAAGAACAAATATAATTACATTAAAATATTAATATTAATACAAAAGAAAAAGTGCGATATCAAATTTCATTAAAATAAATCTAATAGGATTGATGATAAAATGTAATTCAAATTTTTTATATATTATTAATAGCGATATTGACGATATTATTAACGATTGCTCAAACTTTTAATGCTAATATTCTACAAATTATTTGAATTTACAATTTCATATCTCATTAATCTGTCTCTATGGAAGCTGGTACTGCTAAATCGGCATATATTGGGCTAATTTGTATAATTATGTTACCTCTAATTGTCGACAAATTTATTTCGATCTCTGGATTTTTATATGTAAGTAGTTAGACTTTGCTCAATTGTGTAAGTACATTTCTCAATTTAGGCTTTGCTACTCTCCTTAAGTTCATTTATCATATTAGCCTTTGATAATCTTCGTAAGTTAACTTCTTAAAATATTCTATTATTGATCCAAAATTCCTAAAGATTGTCATCTCGACTGGTCAAAAATTGCAACTCATCTAGTTAGAATGTTTTCCCTTTTGAATTATTTTACTATTTGCAGAATGCGAGATGATCAGACAGCACGAACTATTCCTGTGACCATCGAATAGTGGACTTCCATCTCATCATGTTCATGTTCTTGATAGTAAATAAAGGAATATTTCATTAAATTGTTTACATATGTAAACAAGATACCATATTGGGTGTATTCTTGGTACCTAATTATATACATCTTTACAGTTGTTTACTTATCACTTCTCAACAGAATTTAAATTCTTCATATGTTGGAATATTTGTTTACTCACTGATCTCTCATTTGCTTTACTCTGTGGCAATGTGACATTATAACGGAGGATGGTGCATGCGAGAGAGATTACATCGAGATTACATCGAAAGTCTGGTAACGACAGATCTACTGATCCTCACTAGGCTACCAGAAGGATTATGGATCAAAAATCTCTATGAAACGGCCAAGTAAATGCGAGGCACGACAAATTTGCTAAAGTAGATTGCAATTTTATTAGTTACTATTTTTCATCACCCTTTTTTATTTACTGTAAAACAAGTCTGGGTAGTGGATTGTCATCATTCATTTATCAAATTTGTCTTTAAATGAAACTATACTAGCTGCGTTAACCATAGCATCCGGTAGATTATTCCAGATTCTTATGTTGCTGTTAAAGAAAAAGAATTTCGTTTCATCTACCCGAAAGTGACTTCTCTCAAGTTTAAAGTTGTGACCATGCGTTGATTCATTGGATATAAATATTGAAAACTTCGATTTGTTTACATTTTCAAAACCATGAACAATTTTAAATAACTCTATCATGTCCACGCGTGTGCGTTTCTGTCTAAGATAGAATAGATTTAGAGCTTTAAGACTGTCTTGGTAATTATTTGTTCGCAAGTGAGGAATCATATTGGTCATTTGACGCTGGACTCTTTCTAATCTTTCTGTGTCGCACTCTAGATATGGTGACCAAAACTGCACGCAATATTTCAAATGTGGCCTAACAAGTGCATTATAAAGTGTTAGAATACATCTTTTAGACTTGTTTTGAAATGTACATCCTATGAGACTTAGTATCCTGGTTGCTTTTTTCACTGCCTCCATGCACTGTTTACTTGATTTAAGGTCGCTGGAGATTTTTACACCCAGATCTATTTCTACGCGCGACGTTTGGTATGTCGGTTCCAACCAGTTTATAGTTGGTTCTTAGCGTTGTTTTTACCAATGTGGAAGGAGCTGCACTTTGCGATGTTAAAATTCATTTGCCATTTACTCGCCCATTCAACCAATTTGTTTATGTCATCTTGAATCAGTGCACGGTCTTCGTAAGTTTTTGCACGGCCGCCAATTTTGGTATATATATATATATATATATATATATATATATATATATATATATATATATATATATATATATATATATATATATATATGTGGGGGGGTATCTATTGGTTTGGTAGGAAAGAGATAAAGACCAAAGAAATATGTATATATACAGTTACCCCTACATATATCCTCTAATGTACGTACACGTTCTTGCTACGTACAAGTACGTTCACTTCGTAAAAGTACTCCTTTAGTTACAAGGTATAAGAGTGCAATTTACTACAGCATTTAACTGATAGCCTTTAACTGAGTTTACCAAGTTGCAGTTCAAAGGTATATTTAAAGAATGAAAACCAAAAATATATTTTTTAATGAGTCACTAGTTAATATATATATATATATATATATATATATATATATATATATATATATATATATATATATATATATATATATATACACATACGGAAAATATATGTTATGTGAATAAAGGACAACTCAGACAAAATTCAGATTAATGGGCAATCGGAGAACGTTAATTATCCGTTAATCGGCTTTTAAATGGAATATTACAAGTCAGTTATACAAAGAGAATATTTAAATGTCGGAAAGCGGGTCGATTATCGTGAGATTAAGGCAAATGGTCGTTTTACCTTGAATAAGGTCAGCTCGAGGAAAGGAGAAGGATAGCGGACGTTGTCCTCGAGTTAATATCCTTCAGTGGGTCGGCGCGAGGACTGTATAAGGCCAATGGACGTGGTCCAGGTCGACTATCCTGTTGCTGACGGCGATGAAGGGGGGGGGAGGTAGCAGAAGAAGAGTTCACAATCCTTTTTGAAGACGGACGATAGTACCTCTGCTCCAGAGAAGTACAACCTCCAAATTGAGACTCTGCAGCGGCTCGCTACGAAGTCTCCCACGGGAAACTGGAGATCCTTGAGGACGGGGGAGGTCCAGATCAGATGAGAAGAGAGAAATCCTGGTCAATCCTTTGGGGACAAAAACAATTAAAGGCTTGCTCTAAACAGAGTAAGGCTTCACAAAAGAGATGGATCTGCCTGGTGAGATCCGATCTCAGGTTATAACTGAATACCGGGGAACTTGAGGAAACAGACACAACGATTTGAACCGAAGGCGAGAGGTTCTCAATCTAACTAGTGACTCGAGAATTCAGGGTATTTATATGACGGCCATTTTTGATTCTTAATCGCTGGAAGGCACAGAAGTCTAGCAGAAGACTTCTGGCATCTAGAAGGAATAGCGTTTGTCACCCGACCAAGGTCTTAATGGCCTCCAACGATGTAAGCGGGAGACTCAGCGAGCAGCCTCCAAAATACGCAGCTTAGCGTTTTCATGGTGGGATTAAAGCTTTTAGAGCGCTTAACTTAATTAACTGCACCTGCGAGGCAGCTGGTGGATATTCCGATTCTTTCTTTCTTTCTCCGCTTCTTTGGACTCTTACGTTACTATTCGTGGAGTTATATTTTTAGAATAGAGTAAGGGAAGCAATTTAAGAGCAACTTATGGGGATATTCCTCTTTGTATCTATTTCATTACATGCCTCCCTTCCAAAGATGGCGTTTTCCCGATGAAAAACAATCGGTATTAAATGTCAGCCGACACTGCAGCCATCAAATTAAAGGTTTAACTTCCTTTTATCCTAGGCGACAGATAAAATTTACATATACATTGGGGTTAATGGGCAATTAACTAATTAAAATATATACCGTTTCATGTAGAATAGGGACCACAATTAAGAATAAGAAATCAATCAAGCGGAGGGTCAATCCAGGAAATAATAACAAAAAGACACACAAACCAATAATGACAACACGTATATAAAAGCAATACACTCAAATACCTGCATACGCACCAAAGAAATTTTACATGGGCGAGCAACGAGATCGAATATATACATAAACTTATTTGATGTATGGATTTCTACCTTGAGGAAGGAGGGTCCTCTACTGGATTTCGACTAAAATTACCTTTCAAATAAAAAAAATCGGAAATGATATTCCATCAATAGCAGACTTCAGCGTATAAGCCTTCCGTTTTGGCTTTTACAATTACTTAGGTACACCAGAAGACGGTGATAAATTTTGATCCCGAACTCCTGAGCTATCAGATACATTCTAAACTTTTGAGCACCCCAAATAATTGCAAGAGCCTCAAGGTGTTGCCATCGTTGCTGGCATCCGTACGGATTCCAAACAATTTGTTCGGGTTCGGGAGCGGCAATATGGGGGCAGATGTTAACCTATCTTTCATCTGTCGCAAGTGGAAAATTGCCTTGGGGCTCCACCGAGGGAATCTTGGGAGTTCTTCTTAATGAGAGCGTTCAGAGGGGACGCTAAGGCGGCAAAGCTGTGGACGAAGTGCCTGTAGAAGGAAATTGAACCTAAGAAGGAACGTAACTGCTTCTTGATCCGGGGAAGGGGCACATCTAAAATGGCCCTCATCTTTACTTGCTGGGGCTTTATTTGATTTTCCCCAATGTGGAATCCAAGCTACTTGAAGATGTCGTAAGCAAAATAACACTTGGAGGGACATATGGTCAGATCATACTCACAGAGCCTGTTAGAGAGGAAACGAAGGGAGATTAAATGTTCATCTCTTGTGCGTGTAGCTACTCATACATTATCAGAATAGAATGACACATTGTTCAGATCATCTAATATGCCGCGCATCATTCTGTTGTAATTACTGCAAGCAGTAAATAAACCAAAGAAGAGACGCTTAAATTGCATTAGCTCATTTTATGTAGGGAAGGCAGTGTATTTCCAAATACTAACCTTGAGGGGAATTTGATAGTACGCCTTGCATAAATCTATCCCTGAAATAAATTTGGCGTTCTCGAACGGGATTGGTTCGGCATCGAAAACCGTCAGGGGTTAAGTTTTCGAAAGTCCACACACATTCGAAAGGACTGGTATGGCTTTCGAACCATAACAATGTGGGAACAAATTCGACCTGGAGGGTTCGATTATTCCTAATTTTAGTAAATTTTTGATCTCAGCAGTGAACGCTGATCGCAAATGAGTAGGCAAGGGGTAGGGCTTGGATCGAATCGGCTCTTGTGAGGTTAATACTATGTCATGCTCAAATTAGGTCGAGAAACCAAGCTTCTTAGAAATGATGTCGGGGTAGGCCTTTAACAACTGGGATAACTTGGCATTCTGAGCAGTCTCCAGGTGGGATTTAGATCGATCTCCGAGGGGAGGGAGTCTTTATACCAACTGGTGAGCAACGGGAGAGTGTAATCATTGTCAGATTCTACGCAAACTGTCTGGACTAGGATAAGAAGCTCGGGAGGATAGAAGGCTTCCATCACGGCTTCTTCGTCCAGGGCAACAATATTGTTGATGTAGGCACGGCAGCAGTAACGTTTTAGCAAGTTGACGTGAAACAATTTGTTACCGAAGTGCGTTTCAATCATCTAGTCCACGGGGCTACGGGCTTCAAGGAGTGAAAAGGGACCTTTCCATTGGGAAAGAAGCTTATTTGTCTCCGTGGGTAGGAGAATCAAGACCTCGTCACCGGGCTTGAACCGGTCAAAATAGATCCTGTAATTTTCCAGGTTCACTCCATCATTTTTGTACGAAATGTCCACACATTCCTCCAGACGGTTTCGAAAGTACAATATATATGCGTATGAGGACTCCTCATCTAGCCGGGGATTCGAAAACAGTTCCTTGAGAATGCTCATCGAGCCGCGAACATTTAGGACGCACAGGAGTTCAAAGGGAGCGAATCCCAGGGTTCAGGAGGATATTCCTGCAGGTGAAGAGGGCAACCGGGAGGTATCGATACTATTCCTGTGGCTGAACATGGCACAGTTTTTTAAGGACGATCTTCAGCGTTCCATTTAATTTCTCACAGACGCCGTTAGCCGCGTAGTGGAACGGGGTTGTGAAGACGGGCTTGACTATTAGGAGTTTTCCCACGTACTCCATAAGCTCCGAAGTAAATTGTCTACCCGTATCTGATAAGATTTCCTTAGGAATGTGAGGTTTTCTGGTCTGTCCGTCAGAACAAGGATAGAGTTTACCTTCCAATTAACGATTGAGCCGAATACGGTTCGTAAATAGCTATTGTTCACAAGGAGCTGGGGCTACATTCATGAGCAGAATGAAACTGAGCTATATAAATTCAGAGTACGTTTAGACATCATACACATTTTTCTCGACAAATTAGTGAAGAACAATATTCAATGTCTAATGCTCAAATAGAAAAATCAAAATTAAAAAAGGGCAGTAAAAATGCTTAAAGTACAGGTAAGGGTTGCAAACTCAAGGGAAAACGTGTTGTAGTTAGGGTTGGAATGGTCTGCCGGCGTTATGAGGACAGTTATCTCCCTGCCCTCCCAAGGTAGGCAGCCGATTCATAATTTTGGTTTCTCTTACTCAACTATATTATCACGATAGTGTGGTCTCTTCCAATATATATATATATATATATATATATATATATATATATATAGATATATATATATATATATAGTTAACAGCCCAAGGAAAAGAAAATTGGCATTTTAAACCTTACCGGTAAAACGCTGAGGAATATATTACGTGAATCAACAAAATAAAACCTTAAGGAAGAAATCGAGAGGTTTAGAAACCGAGAAAATAGAGAAAACTATTTTAACCGCTATGTTATATATATAAATATATATATATATATATATATATATATATATATATATATATATATATATATATATATTGAGAGAGAGAAAGAGAGAGAGAGGGAGAGAGAGCGTCGTCCAAATTATGGGGCAAGTATGAAAAAATTAGGAATATGATTGAAACTTATTTATTTTATACTTGACTCGATACAAATAAATATTTTTGCATAAATTCTATCAATAATTACTATTTGATGGGTCCTTTTGCTTTTATACCCGCTTTAATGCGTTTTTGCATATAGTGAATAAGTGGTTGGGGCAAACTTCTTCCATTCGATGTGTGATACTAACATTTATTCCTATTTTTTCACTGATTTTCTTCCTGTTTGTTATAATTGGTAATTATTTGGGAACAATCTCTTCGGAAGAAACAGATTCCTGAAGCTCAAAGAACTCAAATCATTGCATTGTCCAGATAGAGATTATCCCAAGTCAAAATTGCAGGAAAGCTGAAATTCTCGAGAAACGGTGTCAATCCATCTTTTTCAAGGTACAATGAGACTAATTAATGTCGCAAAATGCGCACAACTCTCAGCGTAAAGAAGTTAGTAAAAAGGACATCTCTGACCGATAGGAAAAACCTCTCCTGATGTAGCTGCTAAATTATGGGCAGTAACTAACAAGGTGAACAAGAAAAATCGATTGTCTTGAGAAAAAAGCATGGAGATTGTGCTAAAGCTGTTTGGTCTGATTGAAGCAAATTTGAAGTAGGTTCTCCATATTAGTTTCCACCAATTTATTACGCTTGTACCCATTTTATTAGATACCATAAATGATCCATAAAATTTGTATTTCTGCTCAGATCTTTGAAAGCCCTAATGCGTTTATGTTCTTCGAAGAGTTTAAGAAGCTTATGATTGGCGTTGTGTTGTCCCTTCATTCAAATTTGGAAGTGTCAGGGTATTGGTTTGGTGCAGCATGTCGACTTCAGGTCAAGGATTGTTGTTCACTTGTAAGGGGCAGAATAGATTCCAACGCAAACACCAGCATGTTAGACGACGTTTATATACCTTCCTTAGGTAAATGCTTCAATATGGACATACGAGATGTTGTAATCTTCTAACAGGACAATGGCTCCATGCCACGCAGCTAGAGTCTCAAAGAGTTGGTGCAAAAAGAAAGTGGTGATGTTTATGGAATGGCCCCTCAATCTCCAGACCACAACCCCATTAAACATTTCTGATAACACTTTGGTACAAGAGTCAGGGTGCACAAATGTTCCTCAAAAAGTGAGATAACAGCCAAAATTCATGAAGAGTGGCAATAGTTGAGTCAATCAACTGTGCTAACTTAGTCTCAAATATTCAAAAATGCACAACAGTGGTTATAAAAGGAAAAGGAGGACACGTTAAATATTTATTCCTAATCAAATATACGCAAAAAGTTTATTTGTATTATGTCAAATATGAAATAATTGAATTTCAATCATATTCTTCACTTTTTCATACCTCTCCTATAATTTTGGCCAAGGCTAAATATATATATATATATATATATATATATATATATATATATATATATATATATATATATATAGAGAGAGAGAGAGAGAGAGAGAGAGAGAGAGAGAGAGGAAGAGAGTGAGAGCCTTGCCCCAAATTATGGGGCAGGTATGATAAAGTGAAGAATATGATTGAAACTCATATATAGCTCGAATTAGAGTACTTCCGGACTTTGTACTTTCCTAACGTTTGGTTTCAGGTTTTGGTTTCTTGCTGGATCGGGGGTAAAGGTTTAGTATAAGGTCATAACGTTAACTCGCGACGTTCTACGCCGATGTCAGTGGCGCAGAACACCACTTTACAATTTACGAGAAAAAGAGGCCACTCTGACACTAAAGCTGTTACTAGTGTGAGACTAGTCCTGGTCTTGTGAATTTTGTGAGCAAGTCTTTTGTAGTGTTGAGAAGAATATGTTTTCCTTATTTTGTCACCTGTTTCTATGTAAATTTATGATTTATTTGTTTTCTAAGCGCTATCTCATCACTCTTTTAGTCTTTTTGTCCTTTCTATCTCTTAATATCATTATATATTTCCTTCTAACTGGAAATTTTCACATACCGCATTTCTAAAATCCCCCTATCTTCCGTCTCATTTTCCTCCGTGATGGCGAAAACATCGTCACCCTCCATCAATTTGAAACCCTGTTTCCGCCTCATGGACGTCATTAAAATGTACGGTGTCAATTCAATATGATTGTTCTCTTCCTAATATCAGTTCTCGTTTAAATTCTTACGACCTGGAAAACTTTAGAAGAAGAGATTCGAAACACATCACTTTTTAATCGAAAATATCCATTCTATTTTCTTTTAAGAAGCCGAAAGAAAAGAACTACGATTTTTCATCCTCTCAGCTGCATTATGACTTATACACTTTCCATTTTCCTTTTTATAAGAGGAAAACAAGGATGCGGGTAGAATACCAATGATGGACAAATCTCAGTATTTGGTAGATCACTTTAATGAACGAAAAACATAATGAAAACATGTCTGCAAAGATCAAAGAATAAATCACCAAAAATGCTAAATGATGTGTCAGGGGTAGCGGTGCACGGTCTTAATTTATATTCGGACCGAAAATATTATAGGGGGGGGGGGGATGAATTTTGATAGTGCGGCTTCTATTCTAGGTTAACTGCTCCAAATAACTTTTTTGCCTACTTCTTCATTTGAACTTAAATTGTTGTTTTGTTTAAATGAAAAAAAGTAACAAGAAGGATCATCCAAAAGAAATGTGTAAGTTTGATTATAATTATCGCGCTAATAGAATGTTAGAGCAGGTTGTTCGCCAACTTCTTCTTAGCCTACTTATTGCATATAAAAGATTATTTTCCTTGAGAGAAAACTTCAATCTATGCAAATTTAAGGCATAATTTGCTTAGGAGACGTTTGCTACTTCGTGTAGCAGACAACCCAAGGTTAATAATTGAACTCTTTTTACATTTAGACATCTATTAAATAAGCAATTCGAAGTCTGTAATTTCTTTATTAGCAGAAAGGCCAGTGCATTTGGAGGACCAATGGCACCACCTCCCGCAGAGGCCACAGGCCACAGCTCTATCACCAACGGGAGTCTTACATGTAGCACAAGGGAACTGGGTATCGGAGGGCACGGGCTTGGTGCAAGAGCCCCATGGCGAGCGCCACCCTGCGACCTCTTCTGACCTCCTATCAGGCTCAGCACAAGCACAACTACTCAAACAATTAAAAAGAGAGAAAAAATTAAAAAGAAAGAAAAAACAAAGTAAAGAGGGAGGGATGAAATAAAAGTAACCAAGATATACCGCCCAGCACTCGGTAAAAATAAAAAAAAGAAACGAAAGGTTAAAAAAAATAAACAACCCGACAACCAAATAGACTAGCAACTAAACAACCTATATCCTAAGCAATCCAACAACCAGAAGATAACCACAATATAACAGCAGTATATACAGTCCAGGAAATTACTAACACGAATACAAAATGAGAATATATACAAATGGTGACTACCCTGTTATAAAATGTGGGGGTAATTGTAAAGAAACAGGAGCACCAGAGCATACGACCATTCACAAGGACACTTCAACCGAAACACTATTAAAATAATGTAGTAATCCTGTCTAATTGACTCGATTCTCCCCAAAAGTAAATAAATTCTTCCCAATACAATTAGAAATGGGATTTTTTTCCTTCATAACCAGCTGTATTAAATAAAAAAGAGCAACCGTGAAGAATATATCACAAATCTCCTTATCCTTTCATTAAATAGAGACAGAATAAAAGGAAAAAATGTGAAAAGTAAAGCGGGAAATTAGCCAATTCATGTATATTTGAAGAAGCCTGGTTGTTTAAGATCATCCTAATATATTCTAGAGAAGCCTTAATGGCTAGGATGAATAAATTGGAAAAAAAAGAAGCTAATGATTCAATTATCCTTAAAAAAAGTGAATTTTAGGGTCGGAAAGAAGAATAAAAGCTATATATGAAATATAAATGCAATATATGGGTTATACAACTTATCTAATATCTTACGCTCAAATTAAACCATTTTTGTAAATTAGACACAATTTCCCAAATTTGGAAGAAAGTGAGCTAACTTTGCCGGCCTCCTTTGTTTAGAAAGTTAGGAAAAGAAAGAAATAGGGGTAAATTTAAAGGGGAAGGGTTTCTTCACTCTCTCACACGATAGTCTGCACCATTTCAATATATCAGATGCGTTTTGTTTTTAAGTAAAAGCATGTTACCCTCTAAATATAATTATTTATATATATATATTATTTCTTCTCTCATTATCTGAATGAGAAGCCTCATTCAGTTCCATTAAAGCCAAACAGACCCAATGAAAATTTTTAATGAGAGAAATCAGTGAGGAGCCGACTCCTAGCAGCTAACCTCCAAAGGAAACACAAGAATCGAGTTTTAATTTGATAGGTTACCAGATTAATCTTCTGAGATCTTTTGCACCAATTTGGAAAAGTCTTAATCCTGTATTTTTTCTCTATCAAATGCTGTCATTCTTTAGTCTCTTTACCCTTGTTGTTATCGCCTTACCCATTTGGAGCTCTTGCTTCTGTTTTTCGTTAAATTCTTAGTTCGAGCCCAACGAAGCCATTGCTTCCAATCTTTCTCTGCTTAACTACATTGACATATATTCAGCACCGCTATCATTTCTGCAATTATGCTGCCTTCATATCGTTTCAGCAATAGAAGCAGAGTGGCAAAATATCTATATTCGCAGATGACACTAGGTTAGGAGTTGTGCAAATTCTCGGTCCGATTGCGAAATCCAATAACGGGATCGAAAGTAATTATTGGATTATTAGATGAAGTTTAAGTTTAAAATTCTGCATTAAGGCCAAAGAAACTTGTTTAATAATTAGAAAATGAATGGTAACACTTCGTAGTAATAGAAACAAAGAGAGTACTTAGGTATATAGCTAGCAACTTTAGGTTTAATTCCAAGAACTCGTTCTTTTATCTATATAAACATTAGTCACACCCCACTCACTCAAAGAACTCAGTTCAATTTTTGTTGCAATACTTGGGTATGGATATCTAAATTATGAAGAGAATTCGGTTTAGAGCAACAAAAATTATCCAAAATCTAGATATGAATCTTAAGTGAGTTTAAACACGCTAAAATGTAACCTTGGAAAATAGACAACTACGTGGAAAACTGATCGAAGTTTGTAGAATTATTTATTTTCATATAAATGCTTAGTTCGAATCATTTTTAGAATATGACAATCTGGCGAACCTTCGAAATAATAGATTTATGTTGAAATACAGGCGTTCGACAAAGTAAATGCACAAAAAAGAATTTTCCTATAAAATTACCAATATTCAGGGGCGTTTAGCGCCATAATTGGCGCAAAAATCCTCTCTCATTATGTTTAAGAATAAAATTTACATGTACGTATTCAATGTATAGATTTGGATTAGCTGTTTCCTCACACCATGGTTTATCCATGGTGTGGATCACAAGGGTTTTGGTGGTGCGTTATTCTGTAGTACTTTAATTCATTGGTTAAAAGTATAGGGTGTTGACAAAGTCTTTAGACAATTTCAAAATTTCTTACAAACTTAAATGAGGTGGTTAAAAAATTACTTTTGTTCATGTTAATGGTTAAGGCTTTTATGAATATTATGTATTTGTTTTACGGAGTAAATATAAAAATTACAAGAATTCAAGCTAAAATTGATCAAAATGAGTACTACACATGAAAATGCACAATGTGTTTCGAGGTTTATCGAAACAAAATCAGATATTCAGAGTAAAAAAAAATCAGAACTATATATAGAAAAGATCCTCTTGGACGCCAGTCGATTTACAACTGATATAAAAAATCTATGAAAACGGGAACGGTGATACTTAAACCGAGGAGTGGAAGCTCAAGAACATCTTATAAAGACTGAGTTTGTCCTTCACTCATTTATTCATAGCTAATATAAGTCCATCTTTACTACTTCTATTCAACTTCAATTGCGAGTTATTAATTCACAATCTTCTCCAAAATTCATATGACGCTTTAGGCATAAAAAAGTTCAAATACTTCAAGAAATTAAACAAGATGATAAACCACAACGAAGATATTTTTTGTGACCATTTAAGCAAAAATAAAATAATAATATAATAATAATAAGTCTTTTGCAATGCGCTCTTTAAGGCCGGAGGCCTTCCCAGAGCACACGTTGTGCTGAGATGAGAAGGGAAATTCCATGGAAATTCAAGAGGGGGAGAAGGCAATATTGAAAAGATGCATTTTCAGGAGACGCTTAAATGTGGTAAGAGAGGGAGAAGATCTGATTTCAGCAGGAAGAGCATTCCACAACTTAGGGGCGCAGATTGAGAAGGAGCAGTCCCCCATTGAGCAGAGGGATGAACGAGGAATATTCAAAAAAGGTGCATGTGATGACCAAAGGGCCCGAGGGACATGGCGTGGCGAGAGGGCAGAAGAGAGGTAAGACGGGGCCTTGTTGTTTAGGGCCTTAAATGTGACGAGAAGTATCTTGAAGTGAGTACGGGATCTGACAGGGAGCCAGTGCAGTCCATGCAGCAAGGGTTTCGAGGGAGAGAAGCAAGGGCGACGAAGGAGAAGCCGAACAGCATAGTTCTGTACAAGTTGAAGAGAACCGAGAGAGTATGATGGCAGATTCACAAGCAGAGAGTTACAGTAGTCAAGGCGTGAGGTGATGAAGGCATGAACAGCGCTCTCAAGACTTTGGCGATCAAAGTGAGAGCGATTGCGAGAGTAGTTACGAAGGAAACATAGAGAGGATTTGCTGACATTGCGGATATGAGGCTTAAAGGAGAGATGCTCATCAAAAACAACACCCAGATTCCTAACGCAGTCAGAGAAAATGAGAGTATTACCACTCAGAGTAAGCGAGGGAAAAAGAGATTTAGATTTTTTGACAAGAGCAGGGGTGCCGACGAAGAGGACCTTAGTTTTGGAGTGATTAAGCCTGAGGAAGTTGGTAGAGAGCCAGTCAGAAATGGAGGAGTAGGCAGCCAGGAGGTCAGTGATAGAGTAGGCAAGAGACGCAGGGGATGAGGAAGCGAAAATTTGAGTGTCATCAGCATAGAGGTGAAAGGATAGACCGATATTACGTAGAAGGGAACTAAGAGGGAGAAGGTAGATACAAAATAGTAGAGGACCAAGGACAGAGCCTTGTGGCACTCCAAAGCGAATGGGGGTAGAGTCGGATGAAACGTCGTCAATCACAACGGATTGGGTACGAGACGAGAGGTAAGAGCAGAACCAGTCAAGCACGGTGCCTGATATGCAGAGGAAAGAGTGGAGACCATCAAGTAGGACGGTATGAACAAAAGTATCGAAGGCAGAGAAGAGGTCGAGTAGAACGAGGATGGAGACACAACCCCTGTCCGCGGCTCTTCGTAAGCAATCCGACACATTGAGAAGGGCGGTTTCTGTGGAGTGACCTGACTTGAAACCAGATTTATAGGTTTCATCAATGTTACAAGCCACTATGTGACTGTTTATGCGTGAAGCAACCACTCCAAGGAGATTATTACCTTTACGGTATTTGCTTGACAGATGAGGAAAACTTAATAGCATACTGCCAAATATTATGGATCTGAAAACATGACATTATTTGAGAATCCGAATTCGACAGCCAAAAGTCCAATGTATTGTGCGGAAGTTGAGTAATAAATTGGTTGGTTAATGTATTAACAAGGTGGAACACCGACGCCGTGAACATTTTCTCTTGGGGTTACATAAAAATATCGTGTAATCAACTAATAACCGCGGCTAATAAGACCGTATAATGAAGCTATGTTAAGAAGAAGATGGCCACAAATTAAATATCGCTCAGATATCCTTTGTGCAACAATTGCGCAAATATAAAAATTAATTAACGTTGGGAAAAAGTTTCAATTTTAGAAAAATAAAATGGAAACATTTCAACGGTATATAATTTGTGGTAAATGAATTCAAAATATTTAAAGAACTAATGTTATTTTAATTGTTTTAATTATAGTCATAATTCTTCATCGTATATATTTCATCAAATTTTCACAAATTTCTTACGCTCTTTCCCCACTTAGCTTGTAATTTTTCAGATAGTTGTATTTTCGGGGGATTTATAAATTTACCAAAGCCTATTATCTTTTTTGCCTATGCGCTTTTATTTTTTGTCTCTCTTTGTATACTATATCCCTTAAATTACTCAAAATGGGCCTTACATTAAACAATAGAGCCTTAGTTTTTTGTAACTAACCTATTGAGAGAAAGATAACCTGTGGTGAGAAAAAGAGAGAACATTTTGGCGAGATATTTATTTCCTCATAAATTCCGCCAAAGTGGCTTTCCATTCCTTTGAAGATTTATCGGTTACCACCAGCCCTTTTCCACCACAAACAGGCATTTATCAAAAATGAGACACTTTGACAATATTTTAAGACAGATAAAATGCGTGTTTTTATCATCGGCTCACATCAAGGTATATGGGATAGACCTAGTATTTTCTTACTTCTCGCTTCCTTAATGAAGTGACTAATGGAAGTTAATGGAAATAAAATTAAATGGCATTTCATTTATATAGTATGTAAAAATTACATTAGGAAGTGAATATGATCGATTTTATTTTTTTTATTTTAATAATGTGAATTCTAATGTTACAGAAGCTTATAAGAGATGTGTGCGACCAAAAATGGTTTGATATTATATTTATGCAGTTAAACAAATTGTCCTATTTAAGGTTCTGTTATTTTCAATTGTGATGCATAGGTCCAATGGCCCCAAATATTCATGTTATATTAATTGAAATAAAACGGAAGTTAGATATTATTTAATTATTCCTGAGTTCTATAAATTCACGAACAGTTTGGAATTAGCGCCGATAAGATAAGCTGTGCTGTGTTGCTACGTAATAATATTTTCCAGAACATTTTGGAGTGAAAATTTAATTAGAGAAATAAAATTAAAAATAGCCAAAATTTAATTGCATATTTATGTTAAATCGATGATTAAAAATTAAATAAATATATAAATTTAAGCCGGAAAAAGGAAACAATTGGTGAGATTTGCCTCTCCTTTTGGAAACCAAACTATTAAAAAGTAAATAATGGTTGAAAAACCGAAATAACTGAAATTTAATTTATTTTATTTCTAACTGTGGTAGTAGTGCCGTAGTAATAGTGGTAGTGTTGGAAGTGGTGAAGTAGTAGTAGTAGTATAAGTGGTGGTGGGGTGTAGTAGTAATGGTTTTGTGGGATATGGTGGTGTCGTAGGTAGGGTAGAAGTGGTGGTGGCGTAGTAGTAGTGGTAGTGGTGGTGGAGGTAGTGTAGTAGTAGTGATGGTAGGTGTGGTGGTGGTAGGGATGGTGATGGTAGTAGAAGTGTTGGTGGTGGTAGGGGTGGTGGTAATAGTCTCAAACTCCAAACAAGAATCCAATTATCAAATCTGGAATAAAAAAAAGATTCCCAAAATCCTCAACTCTTGAAGTGAGAGACTTATTTTTGGTCTCATTAAACAGATAAGAATCAAAACCTCTTTTGGGGGTCCCTCGTCCCATGGGTGGGACCATTAGAACGCGTGGATTGCCCCAAGATTTCTGAAATGCCTCAAAGTAAAAGAAAAACCGCGTTTCTACACCAGGACAAAAATCGGCCAAAGAAAAATGATCACTTTTCTGCCGGTTTTGCTTACTATATATTTATTTATTTTTAATTATTATAATAAATATTTGGATCTTATCTTGCTTTATTTACAGCCCTAATTTTTCATGTAATGTAATTCACCCAATATTCCACACTAAGCTTGTGATTTTTCATACAGTTTTGCTTAATTTGTACTTGTGGCAAATCTTTTTAATTTCCAGCCACATACAACAAGTATTTTATCGTATGTAAGTTTGAGTTATGTGGTGGTCACTACATAAAGGTAAGCGACATTACTTCACATCAATTATTCGTGTGGTTATTATTAATGGATGTAATTCCTGGAAAGATGCATCTAAATCTTGTGACATCTCGGTGGTATTTGTTCCAGTGTTCATTTTTCCCTCACATAAAAACATTACCCTTGGCCCTGATCAAGACAGGCAGACACAGAGCATGATAGAATTCGCTGCCCAGATTCACATTTTGTACCACACAAGCAGAGTAAATTTCCCCTCCAATAATTCATCTCATAATATGGTAGCAAGGCTGAAAATCAGTTATATATATATATATATATATATATATATATATATATATATATATATATATAAATATATGCGTTTGAATTTATAATTTGGGATTTCCTTTGGGAATCCCAATCATTTCAGGATATTTTTAATCGATTATCTGGTGAATGCCTGCAAGGACATTATATACCCAAGTAATGAAGAACACCTTCATGCTTACAGATTTTTAGTTTTAATTTTAATTTAGTTTTCCCTGCTTAGTGAACTTGGCCTCCAGCACCCCCAAAAATAGACAATTGAAGTTATTCATTTTACCGTCTGATTTTCCCATTCGGTAACACATGCTTATTACTATAGGATTGAGCGAACACTTATTATACATGCTTCCACTTCCTATATCATGGATTTAGAGTACAATATATACGTAACATTTTATATGATATTAATCTTTGTCCACTTTGGAGGTATCAAATAGAAATGTCAAATATTACTCATTCACTTTTTTGCGTCTGGATTTCGAATTAAAGAACTTACAGAGAAGGTAGGTAATAAAATTTTCTAAATGCCAACACTGAAAAAAATAGTCTCTGAAGTATTTCATAAATCCATTTGAGATATAAAGATAGAAAAATAATATATAAATTAAATATTGATTAATGAAACAGACTACATTATTTTCAAGTATTGTCTTTTGTTATGTCATTTAAAATAACTTGATATATGCTCGTAAACTTAAAGGACAGCTATAAAAGTTCTTGAGAAAGTTTTTCTTTGTTATATAAATGTTGTTTTGGGTCGAATTCTTTGGTCGAAACGTGTAAGGCCAAGATGTTATTCATGACTCAGAAACATGATTCAGCTCTATGACAATACATGACTTGAGATTCTTTTGCTTAGTGCTAGATTAGATTCTGAATTGAGTAATTTGGAAAAAGCGTAAGATCATCAAGTTTGATAATCATTAAGCCAAGAGATATGAATTTATGGAGTTAGTGAAAAACGAATGGATAAGGGGAAGAGTATTCATGTTGAAGGTAAGACGTGCGACAATATTAAAAGTGAATCAGAATGAGTGGTTTGAAATATGTATGTGGAGTGATTAGACAAGTTAGTGTGATGTTGCCATAGCTGTTTAATATCAGTTTGGATGGAGCACTGAGAGGAGTACGTATGTGAATGAGGAAACATGGTGTAGTAATGATGAGAAATGTCAATGGATTCGTATTATCTATGTCGATATATGCTTATAATGATTTGGTGGTTAGTGTTGAGAGCGAGATTGATTTTGAATTTTTATAGTGTATTCGAGAGGAGTGGGGCTAAAGCTGAAAGATGTGGGGGCATTTTATTTTGATCCCCTGGATTTCCCCCTTGAACAAGGTAGAAGTTTCAACTAGCTAGGTTGCATTACACCCTAAACACGCTAATAGCTTGGTAGGGAAAGTTAAGACTTCTTTGTTCTTTGTAAATCAATTTTGATGAAAATTTCCCAACTGGTCTACACAATATGGTTATACTCATGTTATGTTTGCGTTAGGCTCTGTTACTGCCTTCAATTTTTACTTCCGACTAGTCGTTTTAGGGTGAACCACTCTAATTACATTTGAATGAAAGTAGCCCATCTAGACATAGTTGAGATAAAACGAAGGATAATTATGCACATTAAGAATACATTGCGTATATGTTTAACATAAATCCTAATTATAATACAGGATATATGGGAAATTAATTATTTATCAACATGAGTGCTATTTCGACGGATGATTTCAAAAATATTGCATGCATGGAATCTGTCAATTTGTTATTTGTAGCAAGTTGAGCTGCCTCTGCTGTAGCATTAATGGTCGCCCATAAGATTTCATTAGACAGAAATTAAGATCATTCAGGAAAACATCTTGTTTAATGATGAAACACAGATTTTCGATTGGATTGAGATCTAGAGAGGCTAGCGGCCCTCGACCTTAAACTTGGGACTTTATATACCATAAGATCTTTGGAACAGTTGGGTTTCTCTGGCAGAGTGTGATAATGCGTTGCCATGCATAAACCGAGAGTCCTTATAGGTGAGAACGTTATGTCATCTACCCAAGAATTTAAGACTTCCTTAAAAAGACTGTAGTAGGGGGTTGCGATCACTTTAACCAGATCAGGCAGCCTGCCTGGGCCAACAGGACTGTGTTGAGTTATACATGCCCAAAATATGACACCTCTTTCCTGTTTTTGACTTTGCAAACTTTGGTGACGCTAATGTCCCAAATAAATCCCAAAATTTTCCCAACCTTCAGGCCCACCAAGAGTCGCCCTGGTCTATTCAGTGGAGAGAACGTAACTCATGCCCGACATCATTAACTTCCGGGTCCATTGGAGCTTTGAAGTCTTGTGACACGGAGTTAAAGGAGCCAATTTCATAGTCCCTAGGATACTGTTCCTATTGTCTTAGGTACATGGGGATGAACGGCGGCAGTGAAAATGACTTTACTTGTTTGTTCGGAGTTTTCACGTAAATAGAGTTCAATAATCATCAAATCCCTTACTGTCACACTATTTGAGGTCATACAAATGGATTGCTGGTCCCTTAGTGTCGTTCAGACATCGTCTAACCGTGTCGACATGGCGAAGTCAATTCCCAGAAATAACATGAGCAGAGGTGCTTTCAGCACTCTCTTTACTGATGAAAGATTTTTCTTCATCTTTGAGGACTCTGTTACGTGCCATTGTTCTTATAGAAGATAGATGTTATTGGCCTGTTTCGCTCAAAATGCGCAGAAGCTGAAGTAAAAAATGAAGGACGTAACGCATCATAATTAAATCATAACATTATTGTTACAATATTGTACAGACCAAATGGGAAAGGTTTCATCAAAATTGATTCACAGAGAAAGCGAAGAAGCCTAAATTGCAAACCAAGCTATGAACCTCGTTCAGGATTTATAAATGTTAGTTGTATAGAAGAAGCAGATTGAGACCACAAGGGCCGGGTCGAGAGGTGCCGCGTCGCGTTCGTAGCTTGAAGCCGTTGAGAGGCAGAGCAGGGCGTAAGAGATTGTACGTGGCTGCTAACCAAGGTGGGGCCTTGTGGTATTAATTTCTTAAAGCTTTTCCAGAAGTATTTATAATGCCTCGGCTGAAGTGAGTCATCAAAGGCCCCCAAAAGTGAGACTGAGATCTTATTAGACATGGCGCGCCAGGAAGAAGGGAATATTCTCGGCGATCATCCAAGGATCGCGCAAAACTCCTCGACGCCGGAGGTCTGGCGCCAATCAGGCGATGCGACGTGCGGATAATGGAAACCCAACACAGATCACACGGCCGCGTGACATTCTTGAAGCTACTCCTTGGGTTCGACTTGCCGACCATTCTTGATGAGTGCGCCATGACCATCCGACCGCGCGTAATTCTCGCTGATCCCTTTTGGCTGTCTGGGCGTGCAGGTGTATCTTCTCTCAGGCGCCGGGGGAAGACGTTGGGTTCTGGGGTGGGTGAGAGTAACCTTCTCTCTCTGTCACTGTGGATGACTTGTGTCTTAGTCCGACATTGTAGACGATTCTTGGAGAGGCCTTTGATCAATCATATTAATAAAACGAGCCAATCCTTATATATATATATATATATATATATATATATATATATATATATATATATATATATAAATGAAAGACTCACAAAGTTGCCAAAAATCACCTCCATGATATGACCAGAGGAATCCAAGTACTTTCCAAATCTATTTTCATATTTATTTTCATGAAAAATATATAATCCCAGAACGCAGCCATCTATAGACTAAACCGGGAGGTAGGGAAGGAACACCCTTAACAAAAAAAGAAACAAAAGTATAAAAAATAAATAAAAATGAACTATCCGGTATCTTAAGCATCTGCCTGTGCAGCATCCAAAACGACACAAATATATATTTCCACACAAACAACCATAACAGATGTATCCGAGAAAGGATTAAGCGAATTGTTACGATTTAGAGAGGGTGAGTAGAGAAGAAATTAAAGCTAAATGGAGGAATAATATTAGAGATTATCATAGAAGAAATAAGTAGTAAATAGAATACCAAAGCCAGGAAGAGATCGAGGCGAGAAACGAGAGTGAGAGGAAGGGGATGATGAAAGACGTAAGTAAAAATGAAACAAAGAAAACAATAAACTATGATAACATAGATGTTATGTTTGCAAATAATTGCCTCTAGTGTTTTTTTAATCTAAGGAATGAGTATAATGTGGAAATATTGATTTTGGCAAAGCTACTAATTAAGGAACAGTTCTACGATATTTCTTTTTATTTACTCTTCTTAATGATAAATGAATTTGGCAGAATTCCAATTAATGGGATTATTATTATCTGAAACATGTACAAAGAGAGCACTGTTGCGTTCTTCTAATAGTATATTTTTTGTTAATTTAATATGAGAGATAAATGTTTTCATGTTCCATCAAAGGAAGGCTTTTTGCAAATTGAGCATTTGAATAAGCCAACTCTCCCCTTTTTTCTTCTATCATTATAAACAATCACTTCATATAAATAAGATTCATATTTAGAATAATGTAAATATTATATTGTTTAAAGATACGTAGAAGAAAGTGAAAGCTTGAGATTAATTCAAACCAATAGAATTTTTAAAAGGGGGAAGTTCGTCTGTTCTGCAGAAGTTCATTTTAGCAGAATTTAACGAAGCGAGAAGAAATTGACGAATGCAGCAAAAGTTGTGACTTACTTTAAAGATTTTTAAAACTCTCTACATCCAAAGATTCCATAAAGACAAGGAGTAGTGTAAGTAAAAACATTAAATTAAATACAGACCTTTTAATTTCATAACTATGGCCTGAATTAAAATCGATATACGAACCAGAATAAGTAGGCTTTCAGTAAACAGAATATTTAAAGCCTGACAGCGACTTATGATCTATGAAAGGTAGAATATTATTATGCTCAAATTCGAGGGTAAATTTTATAGAAGAGACTAAAGAATTGTGATTTTTAGACTTAGGCGATAAATAATTAATATAATTAATAAATCTAAACAAAACAAAAGGACAATTACGAATTTGGGGTAAGAAACTAGTCTCAAAAATTAAATATAAATATAATAAAGAAGGTGGATGATAAATAGCACCTTATTAGGAGAATGAAAACTTTACGGTAAACATCATCATTGAACAAAACTAACAATTTTTAGAGCAATGATAATAAGCTCGATATAAGTATTAACAAGCAACAAAGAGTGTAAGAAGATCGTACAAGGGTAACTTGTTAATAGATTGCAAACATCAAAACTCAAAAGTGTAAAATTATTCAATTAGACAATGTTGTTATGTTTGGCAATAATGTCATACCTAGTTTTTATATGCGATTGGGAAATAGTACCATCGAGGGTGGTTAGATATTTGGAAAGCCATTTAAACATGGCATAAGAAACAGTTCCTTATGCTCTGTAAGACTATATAGGCTTGAGGAACTGTAAGAAAGTTTTCTAGCAGATTAACGAGTTCATAATTTTCGCCTTCTAACTGCATTGAGATGAACGATATTTTTTATTATTTAGAAAATTAGAGTAGAGAAGAGCCGCACAATTATTCACAGTTCCCTTTTTCAGCTAAAGTTCCAACAGTAACTTTTATAAAAGGCTTTATGAATTTTGGCTTTTAGACAAATGGATGTTTGTCACTCATGAATATGGGTAAGAACTCCAGGAGCTTTAGAAATGGATTAAGGCTTGTTTACTCTTTCTATTGCATTAATGTATTGGCATGCAGTTTATTGTTCGTTGATAGAAATATTTAGAACGGCTTCAAAAAAGACAACCGTGTACTTCAGAATGCTATCGTGGAAGTAATGAGCTAGAAAATTCACTGCCTTGTATATATATGTACTACTGAATGAGGCTTAGGCTCCCTCGTTTGATGATCTGGCTTGGAGAGAAAATTTAACTCCATTTGATAAGATTCTGCCTCTATAGGCGTTCCTCTCAATGAGAAACTCACAGAGACGAGGTACAATGCACACACAACACTTAAATTTCCCCAGACAAACGAGAGCTGGGAATGATATGCAGATTCTAAATCCTTAGCGCCAACAAAATCAAGAAGCTATACACTTCACTAGTATGATCAAATTGGTGTATCCAACTTTGGTAACGAAGGCGACAAGCTGTACCTCTCTCAGGTTAATGCAGAGTGTACGGAAAAACGCAACACTGCTAATAGCTGCCGCGTAAACAATAAACCATATACGACAGACAGAACTGTAAGAAAAGCAAGAAAAAGGAAGAAATATGCCACTGAATATTAAAATCAATCCAGACGATAGTAATAATAACGTGAGAAAGAGTGAAAGAACATATAATCCTGACACTTGTAAGTAATATTGAAATACCTCAACTTCAACAATACATTGTCACCAATCGAGCTCTTTTCTCAGGCAGAATATTTGCTCTCTGGAAGCTACAAACCAAATATTTACACGATTCAGATAAGCAAATTAGGACAGCAAATGCTAAAACAAAAAGAAAATATGTGTAACAAGAACTTTCCAAAACAGACAAAACTAAAGTGAATAATTGATCACAAATGAAACAACTAAAAGTAAAGAGAGGCAAAATTACCATTTAAAAATCAAAAAGAGGCAAAGCGCCTGAAATTTTAAAAAATAAACAAAAAAGCAACACTAATGACACTACAACAAATTCACTGTCAAGAAAAAAACATATCTCAAGTGCATTATGAACTTGAGTGAGTGGCTGAATTAGAATTTGCTAACAAAAAATTCCCATCAAGTAAGATATTTTTACATGCATGACAGGCCGCTAGCTCAGTCCCATTTATTGTCGCTCTAAAGGCCTCATCAGCTATAAGTTGATGAAGTTGGGGGCCTATGAATATGTCTTCTTTAATCTTGGCATCACTTATATTAGGGAAGATCGCTTCGGCGTACTGAAAACAAGGATTGTTATGTTGCTGTGCTTTTGTAAATTGCTTCATTAGGCCTAGTTTTATATGCAACGGTGGTAACATGATTTTTTCCTTATAACAGTGGCTCATGAATTACATTATGGCATCCAGGCATCATTGTTTTCCAAGGTGACCCTTCTGAGCGTAGAATATATTCTGATCTGGCGTTACTGTCCCACTTGCTAAAGAAGCAGATAAACCTGGTGTATCCACTTTGTAGCCCATTAACTAGCGATACTACTTACAATTCAGCACAAATTAGCCACTCATGCTCCTTTTAAGTTATGCTGTTTAGAATTAAAGCAAGTTTCTCATATGTCTCTCTTAAGGTGACTAAGAGAGCAACTGAAACTGAAGGCATGTTGTTCTCAATGTGCAATAGAACCCCTTCTCTGCTGTAAAGCAGGGATGGAGAAACCTTTTATGAGCCGAGAGCGAAAGTTTCCTATGAAAGTAGTCGGAGGGCGATAAATAAAATTTGACTCATATATCTTTATAAATGTTGTTTAAGCTTATTACATGGAGTGATATAATCCTGCATTAATATATAAAAAAATAATAAGAACCATTTTTATTGACTGCCACTACGGAAATTGGACATATTAAAATTTTAGTATTGTAAGTTTTGCATACAAACATATCACTCAGGGGGCGATGAAAATTGGGCTCCAAGCGAAATTATGCCCGAGGGTGAGGGTTTCGCCTCCCCTTCTGTTAAGTGATGCCTTTATAAATAATATAGACTCATTTGGTTAATCGTTCAGGCCTCTGATATTATTGCAATGAGTGAAGTTGTTTCCAAAAGTAAAGAATTGCTGTAGATCTGCAGTACGCTTCCTAAATAGTGTAATTCGAGCATATTCATTTAACAGTTTCCATTGTTACAGGAGTGAAGACAGGAGTTTAGGTAATAAATGTTTTATTACGAACCAGATCATTGAGTTCCGGTTTGATAATGCCTTGTGGTTTCTTGTCAGATTCAAGTGTGCCACATATGCTGTATTTTGAGATTCTGAATAGTCTGAGTTGCTCTTTTCATCGCTTGGTAGTTCAGAGGGCGTCTGCAATACAGGAATACTACTTGAATGTCGAACTGGGCGATTTCTTGACTTTTTTGTTGTGACCTGCAGTGAAATAAAATCTAATCAGACTAACCATTGTTATTTGTGACTGTGATCACCTGCTGAAATAGCGGAAATACAACATAGTATGTGTTTTGATCTTTTTAATTTATACATCTCTTTAACTAAATTAAAGATCAGGAAAGAAAACACATTGAAAACCTAACTTAAATATCTGTTAAAAAGAAGTAGAAATGCATGGAATGGTCTTTTGGCTCCCTCTAGTCCATTGATAGGCCAAACATGAGACCACGGCCTTTGCCTTTGACCTAGACAGAAAGGAAACTTGTACATCTGACACAACATAAATCAGCTGCCAAGCGTTTGTCCTAGTCACCCACTTTACATTTAAAATACAGCTCATAAAGTTTCTTTACATGTGTAGTCAACTGTCTCTTGTATTATAATGTAACTGATCAACATATACAACATAAACTGTCTGGCAATGTTGCGCCTTCTCTAGGTATTTTAGCTCTCTCTCCTGTAAAGAAAAAACACTGTAGTATGCTAAAATTAATATAAATAGTAAAAGCAACAAATATTAAATAAAAATGTAAAAATAGAAAGCATTTATAGTAATTTACAAAATTATCAAGCGCTATGAAAAGGTTACCACGGATTTGGAACCATATTTCTAAAATATTTTAGTATACTTGCATAAATTTCATAGATTAGGTTGACAAATACCTTCGAACCCCTTCATTAAAATTATATCGAAATCCGTTAAAAACTTTTAGAGTTGTCAGTTTCGGCCTAATCCTCTTTGCATTCAATCCCTGCGGAACCATCAGTGAATTTAAGGTAAGTAAGATGGTAATTTAGGAGAAACTGGAGGATCGCAGAAAGAGACAGATGTTATATTTGTGACTTATGCAAAAAATTACCCCTATATAAGCTTATTCTCATTTCCTTTTTTTCACTATTTTACAGTGTTATCAGCTCTGTAGTCAGTAAATAACAAAATAATAAAGGCTTGAAACCTACGGTGGAGCAAAAATTATATATTGATATGAAATAAATAAAAAATAACAACGGCAAGAAGCAACAGATAAAACTAGATGAAGCAAGTAAATGATACTTTCTGCTCCATACCTTATAAAGAAAATTTCTTGTCTTCTATCTTCTCTTTTACTAATTCTATACCTTCTCATTGAATCAAATATTAAGTATAATATTCGTTGCAATTTAACCGACAGGTCAACAACAACATCTGGACCCTTACAAGAGAACCTTCAGTGAACATGTGACCACATTTTTCAGCATCAAGAGGCAAACCAAGAAGAGAGTTTAACAAAACAAACTCTAAAGAATACAAAGTAAAGCTTAAATTAATATATACTATACCATCTTCACGAAACTATATTGAAGTAAATTGAAGATTAATTGAAGACTTTAAAATATCCTATAATAGAACTGGATAAAGCTACTCTCTCCAGAATGCCCTGCTCTCGTTTCCATTTCCTCAATGTAACCATAAAATTAAGTAAAAATACACAGAAATAAGAAATTCACAAACCTCATCAGATCAAATTAATAAAATTGAGAAAATGGAACTTCTACATCTAATAACGAAACAAAGGCAAAAATGTGCAATAAAGCAATAAAGAGGATCGTCAGGGAAACATAAACAAATGAATTCTGGGGCAAGATATCCAGCATGAAATCGAGAAACGCAAATCGATTATTAAGATAAGAATGAGTACCAAATCTTAGAGAACCACAACTTAAAAGCGATACATATGAAAAAAACGAGTTTACAGGAGGTCATTCAACCACCCCATGCCTTAAGAATGGTTGCATAGACTCAAGATCGTGAACATTTGGCAGATATTTTTTTTATTACATATTAAGGCAGTTAAAAATAATTATTTGAGGAAGATTAACGAGTTAATTATGGGTGCCTAATATATTTATTTGTGATCTTAGGATGACTTAGTAGGGTTTTTTGATCACTTGAACCTATTGGTTTCTAAAACAACAATTGAACATATTGTTTCACATTTTGAAGAGCGTTTCATAACCAGGGTGAGGAAGATGGACGAAAGAGAAATGAAGGGAAAGTTTAGCTATGCCGAAGGCCTAAAAAACAAATTACTTGGAGCCTTTGAGACTTGGTGGGCACTCAACTCTCACGGATCAGCTAATCTTTCACACTTGAGGCAGCCTCCTTCCCCTATCCCTCCGCCCAACGAGCGTTAGGAGCAGGTCGGCTAGATATCCTTCCAATGTTAATTTCAGCTTTATTTTCCACCTACACGTGACACTCCTTGAGTTGTGTACATTCATAGATATCTGATATTCCAGAGTTTAATGGTGCCATGACTGAGGAAAAATAATAAGTGCTTTTAAATGGTTAGGTTATGAACAACGACAATAAGGTTACAGTGGTAAGAAAACGCGCCAGAACAAAATCATAGGATATATCTTTGTCTAACCACTTTCCTGAACAGTCAATTGCGGACTTTTATCCGGGAATAAAGCCTCAAAACTCTTAGTCCGATCCGGATTACCTAAATAATGCTATATTACTTTACTAGCATAAAACCTAATCTAATTTTACAAAACACTTAAAATAGATTGGGGTAATCTGCAATTCTCAACTTTTATATCACATCACTACTTTTCGATCGAAATGTTGTAGCAATGTTGCTGTCAGAAGATTTAATTTCTCCAAGGTTCAACAGAAAATTGAATTAGTCAAAGTTCGGGTAAAATTAAAAATCTAAATATGTCAATGTTTAAGAATCAATCGTAAAAAATAGGGCTAACGTGAAATCCATTTACTCAGAATAACACATATCTCTATAACAAAACTAATAAAATTATATAAGTACGTACACTGTATCAATGATGGACATAATTCACAAATAGGCTTACCCATACTGTTGGATAGACCTAATAATCTAACCATTAATGATTTAAAAATAACTTTGCACCATATCTCAATCATTCCTATTTTAGTCTTTAGGAAATTAACACATGTAGAAAATAATAATAAGAAACTAAAAAAGAAGAAGGAATTTACTTCAGTCCTGTTTCCCAGTGACGAGATCGTACACTTAGAAACTTTCCGGAAAAACTCGTATCATTTAAATAAAGGCAAATGGAACGAGGAAATTTCAGCGAAGAATTTTGTGTTATAGTTTCAGAGGGAAAATGATGAATTCATAAAATATGTGTATAGAACCACAAGGAGAACACTGGAGTTGTTAGGGAAAAGAGTGAGCAACTCTACTAAACTTGATGTGCCATCGGATAGCCTAATCTTGCAAAAGAGCTCCAAACCAGAATTCATGAATTTAAATTAAAAAAAAAATACTATATAATGATGGGAGAAGTGCAAGTTTGAGTGGAACTAACACGCTGAATTTCTTTATGAATTATTTAGTAAGGTTATTTTAAAAGGAATTCATACATGTCTTAAGAAGAAATGGAAGTAAAATTAAATTCTATTCCTTCCCAATGAAACGTGGTAAACCGTGATATAATCAATTATACTCATATTAAAACATAAATTAGTCTATTAAGTCAAAGAAATAAATTTTAATTTTAAACAATTTAAAATTTTCTCCTTATTTTTTTATTTACTATAGTATATTTTATACTCAAAGTGATTTCTTATTTGGTAAAAGAGTACCTGGTTTCCCTCAATGCAAAAGAAATATGAGATTAAACTAGGCTTGGCTGGTTAGGAGTTTAGATTCATTAAGAGTTCGATTTTTCAAGATTTCTATTTTACAAAGAGGTGAGGAAATTAATTGATGCGAAGATAAAGACAAATATGAAATAACACAAATAATGGAGAGGAGAAAAGAGGTCGTAAAAATAAGAGTGGAAACATGAAATTGAAAATGATGTATGGGTCAAAGCGAGATTTTACTAATTAACGTGGTCAAGAGGATAATTCAAATTAATTTTGTAAAATTACCTAAAAATATAAAGTTTTATGCTAGATTGAATAAATTTGGCAAGGAATCCCGGAGAGTGTTCAAGCAACAACTTCAGATCATTACAATTATATGCCGCCCCTTTTATTTGAATACCAAACCAACCACAAATCAAAGGTGCAACAAGACATGAACACATTAATCACAGCTATTCCGTGTACCTCTTAACTCTTCCACACAAGACTCGTCCATATACCTTTCCAGGCACACTGAACAGACTTATACCCCTATAACTACTACACTCAAAAGACTTATACCCCCTATAACTACCACACTCAGTTCTTTTGTAAACAGGAACAATAACTGCATTTCTCCAATCTAGGGCACACAACCCTGGTCTAGACCTACATTAAACAACCCACCAAACACTCTACTACACACTCTCCCGTTTATTCAGCATCTCACTTGTTATCCCATCCATCCCCGCTGACTTTCAACATTTTGTCCTTTTCACTGCCTCTTCCACTTCCTTTTTGCTAATTCTTACAATCTTTCTCTCTGATGTCATTCCACCACTTCCCACAACATCGTATATTCTAACATTTGTCACACCTTTACCCCCAAACACTTTTTCACAAAATCTAGCTATTCTTTTCGATATATTCTATATCTTCTTACACCTTGACACTTACACACATATATTCTCTTCGTAAGTGTATGTCCATCCATTCTAGTTGTATAGCCATATCACCTAAGCATACTTTATACACACCCTTCTTCACACCCTTAAAATCTCTAACAAAGTTGGTCGACACTCTATCCAACAACCGCAAACCAGTAATCACTCTCTAGTCCATTTACACAGCCCAAACTCCAGTACTTTACTCATCTTTTTACACCATAGTCTCTAATTGCCTAATTAATTTTTTTACCGTTTATACACTTATGATCGCAATCTGATATCATATCTTCCTCCTTTCTCACCATCACATACAATCACCTGAAATATTTCTGCACTTAACTTTAGACCCCATTCTCACACACCCTGGAACAGTATACAATAAACACTTCAAATTCCCTTTCATTCTCAGCTCCCAAACATGTCATCAACATTTCCCAAACATAAACAAAACTCATCAATCTTCAATACTCATTAATCTAACAATATGTAGCCCTCATTCACATACGTGCTTCTTTCATTACCTAATAGCACAATCTTTTTACTTCTACTTTTACCTTTTTTCAGCACCAATCCCCAATTATAGAAAATTAACTTCTCAAACGACATTATGATAAGAGCAAGCAATTTCAAAACCGCCAGCTATTAGAACACTTTATCCTAATATAAACACAAGAGAATAATTGCTTACACAAAATTGATCATCGCCCTCTGCCTTCTATCTTCAGTCCTTATTTAAAATAAAAAAAGGGTTAAGATGCTTTGATCCTTCATAATTTATGAATAAAACAGGACAAATGAAATTCAAGGCCTACATGTTCGCTTTTGTGCATATCTTCGCACTACTAATGGATCTCGAGCCCCAATCACAAACCCCGATATTGAACCCGCTCATCCATCAGATAAGATTCTCTCTGCCTCTCTTACTCGCATACACTGATTCGACTTCTTTATTAAAGACACTACCTATAATAATTTCACAAACCGATTCTAAACTTAAATACAAATTCCTTCCCCAAACATTATCATCAAAACTATGTAATATTAACTTGATCGGGGTTTTATTAATGATCTGTAATTATTTAAAAAGCCTTTTACTTCTCACTAAGGACCAGGAGTTTATCGTGAAATTCGAACCAAGGGTACCTAGAGCTTAGGATGGAACTCGGGTTACCAGAGTGGAATCAAGGTCGAATTTTATTTTGTCGAGGTCGACGTCCTAAATATTAGAGAGATTAACAAATAATTGACCGGCGTCATGAGGCGGCCCACCATAGAACAGATTCGCAGGGAAAAGTAAGGTCACACTCATTATTAGGCAAATAGCTGATAAAACCCCCACTATCATTTCATTCCAAACTTCAATAGAGACAATCTTTTCGCTGTTCCGGAACATTGCAGATGTAGTACTACTGTCACCTATGGGATTACTCATTTTCACATATTTAACACCATGGAACAGGTGATCCATTGGGATTGCGAAGTATTCTACCATTACTGACCTGTGTCAACCACACACCTTACTACGCAGAAGCCCTCTCCTTTCCCCAACGAGAAACTGGTATCAGTGCTTTCGTTTAGCAACCAAAATTGCCTTTCTGGTAATTATAAATCAACTAAAAAAACATATATATATATATATATATATATATATATGAGGGATAATGTCACACAATTGCTTGGTTAGGGTGTGATCTTCTTCTTCCTTTAAATATATATGTACATTGCATACAAGACTTAGTGATCCAAAAATATGTATGGATCGTTTCGTATTAAGGAGAGAATTGTTAACATGCTTATTTCGATACACATGCACGTATCTTTCGTAGAACATTAGCATGAACATATTTGAAAGCACATAAATCTCCAATTATGTACATTCACAAAGTTACATGTAAATAAGGAACCTTTATGTGATGAAACTTGTCCAATCACAATAAAACCAATTTGCGAGGAAAATGAAGGAAATTTGCTGACTTACCAATTTTGATGTATTGCCTCCATCGAATCAGTAAGATCCCGATATCAGCTAAATCTTTCTCTTAGAAAATAAAAGAGAAAAGTTTCAATGAATAATGAAAGGTAAAGGGTGCAGAGAATGAAAGGTTTGAGATATCGACAGATATTTAGAGGTTAGACAAAATAATTGGAACAGTAGAAATTTAACGCCAATATTTCCATGAGCCATTATATTTCGAATATCCATCCAAATTTCATTGTGAGTGTTTTGTTTTTATTGAAGATACATAGATTTATTTATCAATTTTAATGTTTATTTATATTTCTTTTTTGAATCGTAGTATAGATGCTAATATTTGGGACCTCATGAGTTCGAAAAAGGGCAAGTTGTGGTAGCTCGAACAGCTAAACTACTTGTTTTTTCAAGAGCTACCATATCAAGGACAATACCAGAATTAAAGAAGCAGAGCAAAGGCTCCAGCAGAGGGAAGAGTAATTCCGGCACGACTTCGAACTCACTGAAAGAAACCGACTAGTGTTAAAACGCATTGTGATGAAAAATCCTCGGACACCTTCCACTAAAGTGACTGCAGAGTTGAATCAACAACTCACTAGCCGAGTTTCGACCAAAAATGTTCGCCGTGAGCTCAATAAAGCCGGATATAATGGTAATTGCATGGCCATAGTGCGGTAGTTTACTCCGCAGTTTACACATTTCTTGGTCGTATTATTGCATTTCCTGAAGTCATGACCCTCTGATGCGCACTCGGAACACATGACTATTCCTTTTGGGGGGCAAGTGGCCGAAGTATGGTCTTCCATGGCAAAGCAGTTGAAACACATCTGTATATTTTCCAATGTGTCTCTTTGTATGTTATTCGGGGGGATCATCATGCTAAAGGGCAGTAGTCCCTTCTTTTCGGCTTTAGATGTCATCTCTGTGGTTTTCACAAATAACTTTGAATACATGAGTGTGGTCTTTAAATTTGACCATCTTCTGGATCTTTAACCATCTTTGCTTGGCCATAAGTTCTTCTTTTATTTCATGACACGAGTGGGCGCCCACCTATGATTCTACTTTTCGGCTTACAAAGCTCCAAAAAGGGGTAATTTGCGGCGGTGTCCTAACTTCGAGGTCAAGTTTCTTTAGAGTCATGTATGCAGCCTTTGCCAATAGTCATTCCACATCCTTTCATTTAGAGCAAATGAGGATAAAACCATATGGAACTCCAATGCATTTAATCAACGGGATGGAGAGGTCTGCGAAGATAGTTTGCACTACTTACTGCGGGGGTTCTTTTTTCTGCCGTTCGGTACGAGTCGCAGGGGCAATCTCTTCAGAGAACACCGTCGAAGTAATATATAAAAATCTTTTAATAAATCATAACTTAAATGCAATAAAAATATCTCAAATGTTTTTCATTTTAATTAACAAATTTTCCTTTGAATAAGTAACTAAATAAATCTTTTTTAATTAACAAGGAACCTGTGAATGAAATCTAAATGTAATGAAACACTAGAATTATGTCATATTAAGCTAATATATACAGAAATTTGTGAAAAAGACTATAGAAAATAAGTTCAATATTATTAGCACAATTTATATAATATAAATGGACTAAATTAACAAAACGTATAAGGTTCCTTAGAGAAGGGCGTTCAGGAAATAGAAAAATGGTGAAATTTGGGAATGAGCAAGTTAAGAAATAAATCTCAATCTAGGGAGGAAATTATCCAATTGAAATGATTCAATCTTTAAATTTGCGTACGATCCACAGATCTAGAAATTAAAGGATTGAATAAAATGTGTAAAGCTTAGTCAAAGAATTAATTTCGATAAAGTGAGGTTTTAGAATCTTTAATTAATGGCTAATGTAGTAATAATTGTTGTCGTAGAATGACTCCCGACGATACCATATATTACACTATTCGTTGAGGGAACTTCCTTAATTATCTTTAGAGTGCGTTACTGTCTGGCGGCCGATATTATGTATCTTCGATATGCTTAAGAAGTGGAACTAAGCTCAAGGATAATAATATTGCTATCATTAATAAAATAGAGTTTTATTAATAATAACTATAACCAATACACAAAAACGGAAAATATTGACATAAACAGAATGGAAAGGGTCGTGGAGACACGGGCTAATCCAAGGATTTAAGGGATTAAAAAAGGTAAAACAAATATAGAGTTAAAGAGATGGGATGGTTCGATAAACAATTTAAAGCACAGGATAGAATTGGCAAAAAGGGATCAATACTCAAAAGGTGACGTTTGGCTTACGTAACTTTTCATTAGGGTGCAGTGGAAGGTACTTGAAGGAATATTCGGTCCGCTGGCGAGTTCCAGCCGAAGGGGGGGGGGATAAAAGGATCCCGACGAGGCGTCTTGGAAAGGAGAACCGTTACTCGACGAACGGCTTGAAGAACAATGGCTGTTCTACTTTGTTCTCTTCTGAACAAAGGGGAGAATGAGAACCGTCTCTTGTCTACGGGCTCAAGAACAATGGCTGTTCTAATGTTGTTCTCCTTGAACAACAGGGGGGGGGGGTGAGAACCGTTTCTTGGTGAAGGGCTCAAAACGAACAATGGCTGTTCTAGGTTGTTCTCTTCTGAACAAAGGGGGGGATGAGAACCGTCTCTTGTCTACGGGCTCAAGAACAATGGCTGTTCTAATGTTGTTCTCCTTGAACAACAGGGGGGGTAAGAACCGTTTCTTGGCGAAGGGCTCAAAAACGAACAATGGCTGTTCTAATGCTGTTCTCCTTTGAACAACAGGGGGGGATGAAAACCGTTTCTTGGCGAAGGGCTCAAAACGAACAATGGCTGTTCTAATGCTGTTCTCCTTGAACAACAGGGGGGGATGAGAACCGTTTCTTGGCGAAGGGCTCAAAACGAACAATGGCTGTTCTAATGCTGTTCTCCTTTGAACAACAGGGGGGGGAAGCCTTGGGGACTTGACGTCGGAAAGGCTCGAACCTTTGGCACTCAAGGAATATTGTCCTCCTTCTGGACAAGTGATGGTGAATCTCGAGGTCGAGGTCCCTTGGCGCACAAAGGGAGAGAGGGTCGTGGTGATGTTTCGCGACGAAAATCTGGATCTCCAATCTGATCTTAGTGGTAAAGTTTCCATATAAATAGCCAGGACATCTCCTTGGCGTGGGGGAAAATGGAGTGAAAGCTTGGAGGGAACGCACAGCCGGGCCGGCGAACAATGCCTTATCTGTTCATAAGCCTAACTCGATCTGGCGAGGTCGGTGTATGGGGGTGAACGGGGGGGACGATAACCTCCTTGTTTAAACATTGGCATCCGGTAGCTGAGATAAGATTCCAAGCCTCGAATCAAAGATGCACGTGGGCAGCATCGTGGTTTTTAATAATATGGGATAGGAGTTGAAATTAACTCGTTCTATCACAATTGTCTTCGTCCAAATTTGCGATACAAATGATATGTAGGATTTGAACGGAGCTCAGTTTACAAACTGTGCATACTTTTACGTCTTAAATTATAATTAAAAATTAGACAGCTTAGTTATATAAATTTCTTGTTTTTTTATGTATGTATTATTTTATGCAAGAATTGATCAAATTTGGTAAACTAAAGTGATTCAAAATATACTTCATTGATGAGTTTTTGTATGTATTATGAAATTGTATAATCGGGTAGAACATTATCTGCACTATGATTTTATGTGAATATGTTTGGGTATTTTGTTACCGTTTATGTTTAAAAAATCAGCCAACGTAACGTTAACTTCTGGTAGAATAAATTAAACATAGATGTTCGTTTAAAATTCGTCTCCACGTTGGTTGGTCCATTGGTATTAGAGAATCAGCTAACGTAACGCCTATGATTGCGAGAATAAATTTAACATAAATTTGTTCTAAGAAATCTGTTTAACGCTGATTGGTTTATTTTGCATAACAACACTTTTAGTCGTAAATGTATATATAGGGCAGCATTTTGTTGCTAGGGCAGTTGACTGCTCTAGTGGATTGGATATTCTTTGCTCTAACTCGTTTAAACGGTAGTGTAAAATGTTGGAATTTGTACTGGTTTTTCATTTCGAATGAGGTTGATTGGTTTGCGCTTTGTTGTGCGTGGCCGGTTTTCTCCGAGCAGTGATACGTCTGGAAGTGGCTATTTTCTCCTTGACTGTCATTGTTGAAGGCTAGTTGAGGGAATAGAAGAAGAATTGCTCTACGCCTTCTTGAGGAAAGTGGCGATTTGTTGATTTGACATCTTTTATTTTACCTTCCTTACATACCACTCTCCCTTAGTTTTCACAACAGGTTCCTGAATTATTTACACGTACAGTTACACACACTTACAGACTCGGGTACCACTAGATTCCCTCCAAAATTGCGCCCCTGGGTGCAATGACGAAGAGATGAGGGAGACGCGGCATATTGCCCTGAGGACCTTGCCAGGCCGGCAAAAACCGGATAGGAGCAAGGTCTTCGAAAGAATTTACGGCAAGCTTAATATTACCCTCGTATGGCTAATTGACCTGCAAAATGGCTACGAGGCTATCTGTGCGAGGGAGGCGGACATCGCAGCCCTCTCCGCCCTGCGTAACACAGACATCCTTGAAAAATAAAGTTCAAACCACAGACACCTCCACAAATACAAACAGATAGAAGTGGTATCACCCTCCGCCTCTACCCCTGGGTTGGAGAACACTCGACTGACCAGATCATGGATGAGATTCTTCGGAATCATAAGTGGGCTAAAGTTGCAGAAGTGATCAAATTTAAAGACTATATCAACGTTTTTAAAGTTGTATTTACCGAGACACAAATGACGATCAAAGCTAAATAAAACGGCCTTCTCCTCTTTAATGGCCGCATATGCCCCGAGCAGATTGAACGTGAGGAGTTCCTTGAACTGCAAATGTGCTTAAAGTGCTACAAGTACAAAGAGCACACCACCGCCACTTGACCAAACTCTGCACTCACAGTATGCTCTGTGTGCGCCGGCCAAGAGCTTCCCTGGCGCGAATGTGCAAGTTCGTTCTAGAAATGCCTCAATTGTGGTCGCCCACACAGAACAATGGCGATGATGTGTCCTGTAAAGAAAGAGCAAATTCCAAAAATAAAGTACATCTGCAGAAAAGAGGCTTGAAAGAAGGCTAACGCCATCTACGCAAAGGTTGCCAAGGCAATGATCGCAGAGAGTAGTGTTGCCACTGCAGCTACGTACCTGCAAATGGAAAATGACAATTCGACAAAGATAATGTGCTGCATTTATTATGTACACATTGATAACTTTAGAAAGCCCTCAGATTCGTGAGGGAACTGAACACCATGCTCGTGAATGAGGCATGGAAAGAATGTAGTTCCCGGAAAACCCTCGGTCAAACGAGGTACTTCGATTGAATTTCCAACCTCAAACTGAGAAAAGCGGCCGAAAAGCTCCGGACACGAGTAATGCCCTTCAAGGGATCCTTCAGTGTAAGCTATAGCTGTCCGGCAGAAGGCACAAACTGGCTCACAAACACACACAACTACACTAACTACAGAATCACAATTTGAGCGAATGGAGACCCGCAGTCACGTCAACCGAGTAGTTACTCGTCTTCCAAGAATCGGGCTCCCCGTTACATGTACTACGCAGGTATGTTAAACCTTAAAGTATATGCTGCCGAAGGGAACCAGTTTCTGGAAGACGCAGGCCCACAAGACATTGCCAATGGCCTTAGGGCTGAACAATACCAATTGGACAACGAGGATGACACTCCTGAAGATCTGGTAAAGAAGGCACTATTTCGCGACCTTGTGAAGTTCTCTACTGACACTTATGTTGTTCTTACGGATGCAGAATTCTGTAAGAAGAGATCTGGTAAAAGACAGACTCCTCCGTCCTTCCCCAAGGAACAAAAGTTGATAGACAATAGCACTCTTCGCCATAACACCTACGGTAAATTGCGAGCGTAGTATCAAAAAGCTAGCTAAAAGTTAAAGAAGACCTTACCCGAACGGAAACCTAAACCGAACATGTAATACTTTTACCTACCGGTAACATTGTCCAACAATGATTTTTCTACAGAAATGAGAAAGTAGTTTTCTATTGTAGTTTTTTGCGTAAATTAAGAAAATGACCTTTATTTTTTATTAAATTACTTCAGTTTTTTGTATTCTGCACATTTATTTTTTTATATTAGATTATTCAGTATATAGATGTATGAATTATTTGTTATTATTATTAATTCATTTGACAAAAAGTACAAAGATAAGTGAAAACAAAAAGCTTATTCATCAAAAGAAATTAATAAGTCCTTTTAATATATATCAGAGTGTGTTATTATAAAAATATATTTAAAAAATAATGAAGGTTTAAGAAATTTTTAAAATTGCTGAAATCTATACAATACTTATATATTTTTAGAATATTTAGGCTTCTTTTTATGCACAACATCTTGTCTCTCTCTCTGTAGGGTCCAGCATAAGTCAGCAAGCATGCAGGACTCCATTTTCCTTTATAACGATTTTCTATAGTAGCAATATATTGGTGCAATCTTTCACCATGCTCATCGCTGACGTCTGCTGAATTCTCTGGAAAAAAAGACAGATGGGAATTCAAAAAATGCACCTTTAGTGGCATACTACATCCCAACTCATTATAAGACCTAATCAAATTCTGAACAAGAATGTGGTAATTTTCTGATTTGTGCTTTTCAAGGAGACCACTACTTACACCTTTGAAACTATGCCAGGCCTCAGATTCTGGCTTGCTCAATTTTGCCTCAAACTCAATATCTACCATAAGTTGTCAAATCTAAGACCCAACAAAGCTTCCTTCTTTAATTTTAGCATCACTAATCGTAGGAAATTTTGTTTTCTAATATAAGATGGATGGCTGGTAATGCTCTAAGGCTTTTAACATTTGTTTCATTAAACCTAATTTAATGTAAAGTGGTGGCAAAATTATGTTTTCCTTAGCAACCATTGTTTCCCGTATGACATTATGACAACCTACTTTTGTCTCTTCTCTTAAAGGCCATTCTGAGCATGTGTAATGTTCTCCCCGAGCTCTACTGTCCCACTGGCACAAAAATCAAATGAATTTTGTTTAGCCTGACTGCAAGCCATTTAAAATGGCTACTCCCTTAAGGTCAGCACAAATCAACCATTTATGTTCACTATATTTAATGCCTTAAAGTAAAATCTAAATTCTTATAAGTTTCTTTCAAAAAACAGAGTAAATTACTGGTATTGATCCAGTTTATTTCTATTATGCATTACCACGGCTTTACTACTATATAAAGAAGCGTCAATGAAGGGTCTCCATTGACTGGGTTCATAATGTATATCTAATTCTTCAAAGAAACGTGGAATATTATTATAGTAACCTAAATTATTGTCGAATGAAAATTTGTCTTGTAAATTGTTTGATCATAAATCTTCTGCTACGAAATTTATTTCTTTCAGTCTCGATGCCGGCAATTCACTCTGTTGCTTTTTTAAGTTTAGATCTCTTACAAAATCATCTAGATTAAGTTGTGAGAAAGGTTTTGGAGTAGTATCAACAGTTTTAGGAACATCAATTTCAGTTTCTGGTTCACATCTTTCCATATCTGATTCATCATAGTTAGAAAAAAAACCAATTACTGCAGGTGGTTCAGGTACTGAAATGTCTTTTGGTGAGTTACAGGCAGAATAACAGATCTAAGATTGGGATATACCACAGCTGAAGCGCACTTCGTTGTTTTACCAAAAAGTATGGAAATTATATGTATAACAATTCAAGTTATGTACATATGTGTGATTACAATAAAGTGGTTCTAAACTTAATTAATTTTATATTTAAAAATAATAATATTACAGTATACTACTTTAAAATATAGGTAGAGTGGACAATACACAATTAGTTACTTTTTCTGTCTACCAAACAGAAATAGCAGTCAGAGGAATGATCTTGGGGCTCTCGCCATAACATTGGAACACAAAATTGAAGGCTTTTTATTTTTCCTTTAAACCATCTTGCTAAACAATTAAAGCATGTCGTACAACAGATATGTGGTACCCATGGTTTATCTTGGGCGCCAATTTTACATCCAAAATACAAATTATATAGTTTTTTCACTTGAGAAGAAATTTTTCTTTGATTCTTTTTAAATGTTACTGAACCACATGGGTAGCAGAATTTATCTTAAAATTGTTGCTTTTGTTTTAAAATTTTATTTAGTTAAATAAACTGAAAATAAGAAATAAATGAATGAAGTTCGTTAAAATCTTCTAAATTTGGCAAAAATAGTAATTGGCAACTTACAAAAAAACTGGAGTCATTTCGATAAAACGACTTCCATTTTTTAAATCAATACATAAATCTACATTACAAAATGTTATTCTAATCTTTGTAGTCGACAAAGAGTTTAATTTTGTTAGACAGGGTATTTAAATCCCAATTACGACAAACTTTCACCTAATTTGACCTACCGTAGTAACGCGTTATTCTAGTTCCTACAAAGGCTTGAACTCCTACCAATCTATGACAAAACCAAACACGAGATTAAAACTGTCAGAGCTACCCTTTGTCCTGGGATCTATAAGTTTCTGCACTAACCGTACTATTTTGACTATAGTAGCTACTTTTGCTTAAGATACCCTTCCAGCAGGGAAAAAATACGCCTTCAAACTTATACAAAACTTATCTTTTACTATCTCTTTCAGAACCGTTTCACCACTATACTCTCTTACCTTTGCTCTACTAATCTCTACTTCCTAACTTGTTATGACCAATGTCCAATGGTGAGGGCAGTTATTTTCCCGTAAATACTTCAAGACCAATCCACGCTCTTACAAGAATAAAGCCTACGTGTGTCCAGCCCCAAAGCAACGATCACCTGATTACCCAATCTACGAAACGACGAAAGAGAGAGAAATTGTCTAGATCCCATATATCTATAAACCTAAATCTATAAAAAGGTTATCTTTTAAAAGAAGCTGTTGCGTGGACTTTGTTTCCAATCAAATAGAATTATAACTTGGAACCGAAAAGACATGGTCATAGTTGTTATATATATATAATGAATAATATTTTCTACATGAATCTCTGATGTGTTATTAAGAAGTGCTAAAGCTGATGAAATGGATATCCTAAATAACTTATTAATAAATTCGCCGGCAGAAAAGGACTGAAGCCAAATATCGTAGCCATATTTGGCTGATAAGAAGCTGTCTTCAATTCATTCCAATTCAAAAAAGGTCATTTCTGCTTAGTTCTTAAAAATCTAGTACAGGTATCCTGTTTTTTTAAAAAAAGTTTAAATATTAGATTAATTGATGGATGCTGTTTCATCCCTAGAATTGATGAAGTCCGAACGATCTTTGGAATCCTCCTAGAGAATTTTGTTATAATGAAGATGTGAATACTGTTATAATAATAACTTTGTGACCTCTTCAGCCTAATCACCAATGATACACTTTCTTTTTATCTTGCTGTTATTATTCTCATATTATTCTTTCTTTTTTCTGTCAACCTCTTTCTTGTTGTGAAGTTTCTAGACAATCCTATTTTTTTTGTAAGAAAATAACAAAATATAGATTCTTCTTTCATCAATTTATTAAATACGCCCTAAAAATACATCAAACCTTGCCATGATTTTATTTCACTTATTCCATCCTTCTTTTTCTCTTTTCTTTACTAGACTTTCGTAGCTACTCTGCCCCATCCTCTTTCATTTTTCTCTTTACACACCAAATCCTAAGTAAGAATTATAAGATATTTTCAGATTCAGATTTTGATAATTGCGTCAACGAAAAAATCTTTAAATTTATAGTTTGGAGCTTTTGATTTAAGACGAGACCGACGCGCCTTCATTCGTGAAATGTTATTTTCTTTCATATTATTCAAAAAGATCTATAGGTGTAAGGGTTATGGAGTGTTGCACGAAAGAAAAATGTGATGTTATTCGTTTCAAGAGTAGTTAAGAGGATTACAATTAATAATAAAGAAGTCCGCAATTGAAATCAATTTATTTTGTAATACTTTCTTCTTCTTACCTAAATTAGTGAAAGTTTCTCCAATGAAAAAGAAAGACTCAATTTAAATCTGGTATTTCTCTCTATCTAAGCCAATGTTTCCCAGCATCTTTCAATCAAGGCCACACTGTACATAACTTCCAGAATAACACGTGCCCCATCGGAGGTTGAAAAAGAGGAAAAAGGTTATAACAATTTTAAAATTGTAATCTTAGTTATTGAGTGCAAAATAATCTAATCTAAATATTGACCAAAAAATATTAAACAAATTAATGAACAAAGTATAATATTAGTTGATTAAAAACACCGAGACGATGCAACTAGCAAAGCAAGTTGGAACGACTGACCTAAATCAGGCAATGAACCAATTTTTCTCTCGCTTGATATAACTCTTGTTTAACTGGTTGCAATTTTGCAAAGTGTTTTGGAAAAGAAGGACGGTCATTGTTAAAAAATATATTCTGAGATCCCATGCCTCTACCCCATTTGACTAGTTTTGTTAAATGATTCTTTATAAAATAACCAGGCAATGGGTTCGCCACTCCCCCCTACGGGGAAACTTGCGCTTCGCTACTAAGAATATAATTTAAAATCTAAAAAAAGCAGCCATGGTTAAATTTTTCTAAATTTTGTGAACTTCGCCAATTATAATAATTTTAAAAAGGAACTCTAAACTAAATTTCCTCCCATTTCAAAATATCACGTTGCTAAAATATAGTTATAGAAGAAAATATATGAAAATAAATTTTCTGAACTTCACCATTTGTAATTCTTTGGGTTAAAAAATTCACAAAATTTCGATACTTAAACGGCCATATGTTAAGAAAAGTGTGAAATGCCCTTTTATCAGATTTAGTGTAGCTTCACAATTATTTATAAATTTATTATATGCAAAAGGCTACAATGTAAAATACTTTAAAAAAAAAAAGAGTTTTTTTTGCTCAAATGTGCATTTCACATTTGTTTTAGCATACGGCCGTTATATTTATTTCTGAACTTTGATAAAAAAAACATAAGTCATAACCAAACTAAGGTGAAATAATTATTCAAATACTCAAAAAAATCCCCTTCTTAAATTATAGAGTTAGTGATGATGATTATTAGTTTGACGGGTTAAAACGAATTGTTAGCATCCTTCTGTGTCGGAAGACAATTGAGATTGCGGCACGGAAGACACCCTATGGTGGAACTATAGCGCCGGCTGTGACTATACAGCGCGATGTATTGTTTCTGTCGCTGGGACAGTGGCACTGGTGTGACCAATCCAGGGCACAGGCCTGGAAATTGTTTATAGAGATCTTGTGTCACCCAGTCGTTAAGATCGCTCTCTCGGCTTTGCTGGGGTCATCCAAAGGATTGCAGAGCTGTGTGTTTTGCACCAGATTTGCTGCAGGAGCAGCCGGAGTCAGTAGACACAGCGCAATGATCTTCCATAGGGGCTTCACCCCTGATTAGGATGGTGTACTACCCGACACTTGGCCGTTGAATCAGTCGAGGATTACCTCCGCCTAGGTAGCCGTTGGCTGCTGGAGGCATCTCCTTCACCAGCACGTGAGAGTTTAGGAGATGGATGAACACCAGTAGTGCCTGGCGACTGCACCCTACCATGTATGGTGAATGCAAAATAAAATATATTTTGCATTCATTATTGGTGACAAATGCAAAGGATACACAAACCCTTTTTGGAATCCCGAGGTGGAACCCTTTCGCACATTAACCCGAAATTATTTTTATTCTTGGCAAAATTACATCAATGTATGCAATAGTTGATTAATAAAATAAAGTTAAGTGTTCACCAACAAGTCAACGATTTGGAAAAAAACGTGAGTAGGCAAGGAAGAAATCAACTGAGAATAAAGAGTAAGTGAGAGGAATTCAGTTTTAATATCCAGAATAATTTACGATTTAGGCAATAGGAGCAAATCCAGCTTTTACCTATTTACACATTAGTATTGGGAATAAATAAATTTAGTAGTGAATGGGGGAGGGAGGAGGTAGGAGGCAGGAGCAAGGTTGCCTCTGCCAGGAGTTAATTTAAATGTAATAAAATTTGATACTAAATATATGAGAAACGTATGATTTCAGAACAAAATAAAATGCACAAGATGAAAATGAATTAAACCAAAATTCATTAAACTAAGGAATTACTTGGAGTAAGCAAACCTGCAGAACTAAGTAAATTGATGAAACTGAAATGCGCCACAGATAAACAAAATGAATAAAAAAATGAAGGAAGATAATTTCAATTTTGTTAGCACTGCACTGGCTATATTAGTTAGATCAATTGTGATGTTATCTGCAAACGTGATGTAGTGACTGATACGTCCTGGAATTAAAATTAAGTAAAAATAAACGAAGGTCGACAACGCTTAAAACCAAATAATGTGGAGGCTTTGACTCATTGAGGTCGTTAGGTGAGACACAGTTTCAGTTTCATGCTCTTGACGAGAAGAGGTGAGATTATTAAGGCAGTTGTGCCGTCAAGAGGGTTTCGAACAGGAAGGAGGATACACGCTTACTGAGAGAGGAAATTAGCCTTCAAGGAGCGAGACTAATATGAAGAAAATGACGGAAGATGTGAGAAAACATGAAATGATGATTTTCTACTGTTATTCCACTATTAATCTACTAGTCTCTGAAAGGTTGCTGGTACTCGTATGGTATCAAAGAATTACAAAATAATTATTTGGTTGATGTGAGCGACTCATAATCCGAGAGTGTCTATTTTTAATTCTGGTTACGAGAGATTATTGCATGTGTGAAGGAGGCGTCCGACGCCTTATGACTGTGAAAATTATGGTCATTTGCAAATCCGCACAATGGCCGGGAAAAGGCGACACAAACATTAAAATAGAAGGAAATATAGAGACATACACCGAAGACTCATATTCCCTTTCACCTCCCAAATAAATTCAGATATTATCACAAAAGTGACTTAAGGATTAGAGAAATAGATGACGCTGGAATAAAGTAAAGAATGCTGGGTATCACATGGAATTGAGGAAGAGTCAACAGAATATATTGGAAGATTATATCATAGCCATCAATATAAAATATGCTGGTGTGTGTGGTAGTATTAACCAAGTATAAAGATAAGAATAACTAAACGTTATTAGTAGTGTTTGAAATTTGCTCACCACGTACTTGAAAAGGAAAATGCATTTTTGATGGGCGGCATTGAAAAAGCTGAGTGTAATGAAACGATTTGGTAATGAAGTTGCACGAAAGAGTGGAGAAGAAGTCGCGGGAGGCTAATCTTTTTTTTAGTCATCGTCGAGGGGAGAATATAGCACAACTTTGACTTTGAGAGTGAAGAGATCCAGATTATAGATAAAACTCGTTCATGACATATATTTTATCTCGGAAGTTATAGCGTTGATAGGGAGTGTAATATTACGATACAAACGATGTTAAGTTGGAAATGTTTGGAAGGTCCCCTGAAAATGAAAATTAGTTCAGATCTGTGTTTTGCTCTTTTCTTTACATTCGCTATAAACGTACATGAAAATAGAACGGCCTTTTTATAATAACAGTCGATTCATGAAGTTGAAATGACAACTTTGTACTCTTTAATTTTCCATTTAATTGTTCTCCATTAGGCAATAAACTAACTTAGTATTGATTCTTTAAATCGCCTTATTACTAAGTGATCCAACATTTTAAAACATTAGTATAAAATTGATGCCTCATTCTGAAAATTACGCTTTTTATTATATGAAGTGTATTACATTTCTTGCAATTGTGGTACACTACAAGTTTTCCTCCTCATTTCTAAAGTTCGTATGGTGAAATCAAGACATCTCCCTTAGATTTCTAAATAAAGAAGCATTATGTAGTAGGGCACATGGCAAACTTTGTCTTAGGTTCTATGAAAGTTAATTCCCTTCTCTACACCTTTTCGTCCGCAAATTAAAAAATTGAACTTCAAATTTAAAAAGATGACTTTCATATTTTAAAAAAAAATGAACTTCAAATTAAAAAACTGAGTTTCATATTTAAAAAATGAACTTCAAATTTCAAAAAGCTGATATTCAAATTTTAAAAAGTTGGCATTCAAATTATAAAAAGTTGACATTCAAATTTAAAAAGTTTACTTTCAAATTAAAATACTTGGATTTCATATTAAAAATGTTTACCTTCAACTTAAAATGCTGACTTTCAACATAAAAAAAGTTTCTTTCAATTAAATACAAATGAAATTCAATTAAGAAAATTTAATATCATATGAATTTTTGTAACGTCAACACCACTAATTTCGCCACCAAACTACGCAAAAATCTCCTGTTGTTTTCGCGTCTCAGGCACTAATTTCTTCATAAAATACCATCTTTTATACATAGAAATATTCGTAAGACTCATATTTACAGTATAACTTACCATATGCGTTTGTAGTGATATACTGCTTAAAATTAGATAAAATAAAATCCTTCATCAGTCATCTTCCGAACGTTTCCAACATTATCCAACCCTCTACCGTGACGCTAGAGAGCCTAATTTCATATCTCGTGGGATTTATTCTCATCATATCATCAGTGGTAGCTCGTTCTCACCCTTAGCAACCGTTCCCATAAATAACTGCACTGGAAAAATATTTAATATTGCAAATTTGCAATACTGGTATTTTCTACCCGTATAAAATTAAGAGGTCTCTGTAAAAAAAATATAATATTCTGCAAAAAGATATAAGTAACTGAAATAAAAGATGGGTCTAAGACCACCTACAGGTCGCAAGTACATGACCAACCGAAGTGGGACCATTGGGCGCTGAAATGGCCTAATGGCTCGCAAAAGCCTCGGCTAGACTCCCTACCCAAGTGAAGGTCGATTGGATTTTAATACAGGTTACCCCGCAAGGCGGGGGAAATTCACTTATTTTAATTTGAAAATAAACATTTAAAATTTGAAATCTAGCTTTTTTAATATGAATGTTGTGAGCACTTCACATTTTGACTACGACAGCACAAGTGTTCTTATGAAGCGAATTTGTGTTTATTATTTTAAAATTATTTATTTGTTCAATTCGTTGGGGTGAAAATTGGCTGCTCTCTATTATGAGGGTGGTTAGGTAGAAAAAGTAAGAGAATATCGTAGTCACTTTTAGAAAGTTATGGTTATAACCAACACCGTACCATAGTCTGCATTTTAATTTCACTATCCATTATACTTTCGGACATGGAGTTTATACGAAGCTGGTGTAGAACTACCATGGGCCAGAGAGTGTTTATGAAGCTAGTGCTGAGCTACTCTGGATCATTGAGTAATTGATAATTTGATAGAGCATGAGGCCATGGACCATTATAGGAGGTTTATGTGATGGTTAAGGCGGACCCTATATTTTTCTGTTGATGAGGAATTCGCCACTGTTCTTCTTCTCCGCGTCGACCTCCTTAGGATATATGCACTCCATAACCGGTGACGAGCCTTACTTCTTCTGGCCTACTTAACGTTTACGGAGAGTGTCCTTGTGATGATCTGGCTGTCTGAATCTATGTGTTGGAGGACTGCTTCTTCTTGTATGACTCTCTCTGTCAGAGTGTCATTGTATGTTTTTGCAAGCACTTTTATTCTAACTAAAGTTTAGGGGCGTGGCTCCGTTTTTCAAATCCGAAGGCTGAGCGGAGCTTATTTGACCAAATGGTATGTGCGTGTATTAGTGTAGGCGCGTGTACACCAATAGAGTGTTTAAATCAGGAAATCTGCTCCAACTTTATTACCAATATCCGTAGCAAAAGTAGATTTCGTCTTTCAGCGCTGTTTCAATTTTCTTTGGGTTTTTTTCGGCCAAACTGTTGTGTTTTTCTCGGGTAGTTATTCTTTGGCTTCGATCATATCTTTACAGGTAAATAATTTCTTGTGATTAGGATATATACTTTTCTATCCTCTCTGTTTTTCACTCCACAAAATTACACTACCCCCAAATTTTAACTTTGTCTCTGCTAATTGAGTAAATGTAGTTATAAATAACTATATTTGGTTAGATGATTCCAAATCTGTGCTCATATTTGTCCTATCACGTATGGTTCCTGAGTTATGCAACTAGGCTATATGGCTTACTTTGTCACCTTGGATCAATTAATGATATAATTATTACGAGGTTGAGAACAATGAAATGTTTCTGGGCAAAGATTTGGAATCGGGGCACCATATTTGGCATTATGTACGTCCTTTTGCAGACCCAGACAAGATATGTATTACATATAAAACAGAGGTAGTACTCATCTTACTATAAATTTCTTCAAAAATGTCTGAGACTCTTGCTCTAGAGCTTGTACGTGAATATAGGATCCTCACGTTGTAGGAGCCAGCAGTAGTCGCCCTTCATGTTTTCGTTGAAGCGGCTTTGATACCTGCTTTCCATCATTGCGATATCTTGGTGGAAACTTTCCCCATGTTCATCACTAATATCACCCATATTAAATGGAAAGAAATTTAGATGCGAATGCAAGAAATGCATCTTAAGAGACACCCACACCCCATTCGTTGATAGGTCTTTAGCATGTTGTCCACTAGTTCTTTATAGTTTTTAGCCCTATGATTACCAAGGAAGTTCTGCAATACATGGACAAATGAATCCCATGTTGCCAACTCAAGTGGAGTTAGTTTATTTCTGAACTCCCTGTCACGTATCAATTTTCTGATCTCCGGCCCTAGATAAATGCCAGCTTTAAGTTTAGCATCGGTTTTCTAAGCAACAAATTTCTCTTCGAGATACTGGAATCCATCAGAATCATGGGCTATTGCTTTAACAAAATTCGTGAAAAGCCAAGTTTGATATGAAGTCGTAGGAGGTAAATCTTCTGTGGATGTGCCAAAGGCATCTGTTTCATTCACATTGTATCGGCCTACTATGTGTTTTTCTCTTTCGTGCCACTTTTTGACAATATAATGATTCCTGTCGTCACGGCTGTTGCATAGGCACAAGAAGCACATATTCTTTGTATAAACTAGCTGCAGTCTAAGCAGTAAAGAAATTACTTTTAGATCACAACAGATATTCCACTTATGATGCCAATAATGACCACCTTCAAAAGTAAATTTCATTGAGTCATATGTCTCTATGATACCAACAATAAGTGCAAAAGGAATTGCTGTTTTTTCTTGTTACCATTGTGTAGCAACACAGCTTTAAGGCTAGCAGTGCTTGCCTTGATGAATAGTCTCCATTGATCAAGTAAATGCTAGTTTCCTAGCTGATTCATGAGGCCATTGACATAAGTACAGAATAAAGCACCACCTACTTCTTTATACAAGGCAGCTAAGGCCTCATGACGTTTACGGAAAGTAGATATTTTTGCACCGTCACTTGAAGATTCCATTGCTGCAGTCTGGAACGCAACAGTTCTGCGTTCTCCTTTGACAATGATAAATCCCTCGCCAAATCATTCAATCATTCTTGATTTATCAACTGGATCTCCTTTTCCTTAGAATTATCCTCATACATTTCATCGTCATTGTTATTCTCCTCTTCAGGCGATGAATCATCTTCTTTAACTGCACTAGCTGATGGAGAAACGGGGATTGGCATCTCCATATTATGAGGGCCTGGTTTTATAGCTGACTTACAATCTGGATACACAATTTTTGACTTGGTCTTATTTGAGAATCCCACAAGATTTGTCATACAAAAGTAGCAATCAAAAACATGATTCGTTGGCTCACGCCACACCATTGGTACAGCAAACGGCATACCCTTCCGTTTGCCATTTAACCATGGTGTGAGCCCCGTATAACACACAGTACAAGATTTGTGAGGTCCCCAGGGCTTTTCTTGGTCACCAACTTTACAAACCAAAATAATAATTGTATGCAGCTTTCACTCTTTTAACTAACTTTTTCCTCTGGTTGCTTGGAGTATATCTTCCACAGATATAACAAAAGTTGTCTGGGCTATTTATACATCCTCGCCGATTCATGTTTTCAACTGAGTTGTATATATCCTGTTATATACTTTTGTACAATCTTATTTCATTTACAAATTAATTAAGAGATAAATCTGAGATAAAATGCAATTAATCATTGTATGTAAATGCCGTTTCAAAACCACTACTATAATGCATAAATTTGACAACGTGATAAAGCAGGAGTGTAACGCAGGAACCAAACACACGCAACACATTCTCTCACTACGGTAGCCGTAGCAAAACTGCCCATACGTGTAAATAAAGTCTATGTGTTACTCAGGAAGCTTACATCATAGAACAATTCTGATTACAGGTTCGGAATCAGCATACTCGATTTAGTATAAATCACAAGCTAATACCCACGTAGCAGAATTATTGTTGACTAGTGTTATGCGCGTTTCCCGCATGTAAATGAGGATAGAGAACTTGACAGGTGAAGCTCTCGTCTGCAGCGATTCTAGCAGCATAAATCAGATATGTGACAGATTACATCGCTCTTAGCAGATATAAATTCTTTAACCCTCAGCCTTGATAGGTCATCTCAGGCAAACACTCATCTCCAACATTCGAAGAACAAAGTAGAATAACATTCTTGTTTTTATTCGAAATATCGGAAAGCAGAATGATGTTAGTTTGATGATCATGGGCAAGCACACTTGATTGCCCCTTTCTTTTGATCTGACTTATGGGTTGCGGAATCTCTTTTCTGTTTGACCTGATTGTTTCTAACAAATTACATAAGATTCTTTTCTAATAATGTAACAGCTAAACAATGCGACTAAAAGAAGTTGTCTGTAACGATCTCACTTCCAGTTTTTTCGTAGGGTGTGCATATTTCAAGAACAACATCCTTTGCAAGATTCCGATGTACTCCGCTTTTGTTCCCACTATAAATCTTAGTATTCAGCGAATACCCACTCTTTACCTCACATACCGAAAAAAATTTCAGCCCATATTTTCTTGGTTTCTTTTTAATGTAGGTCTATCACGGAATTTGTCCTTGGTAGCCAAGTAGTTGTTCAGCTGCAGTTAGAATATCATCAGGAATATAAAATTGAGAAAATCTTTCTTTGAATGGATTCCGGATCTCGCTGATTGCAGCTAACATATCTTCTTGCAGACGTTCGTGGCGATTTTCTGTAATTATCGAATCTTTTTACTTTTAGGAAAAAACGAAAACATTCCTTTGTCATTGCAGCTCGATAAATTTGACTGGCATCAACTGGATTCCGTCAATCATCAATAGAAGTTAAATTACGCCCATCGGCTCCTGCAGATAAAATGAGCCCAAGATAACTTGAATATCCACGACTGTATATTCCATCATATAAGGGTACGCAGCCTTTGCATTAGCTCTCAGATTCAGAGTAATAAAAAGACTGAATGTTTTTTTTTCACTGACTGGGCTAGGTATGTGTGCACACATTTTTGCTTTGTCTACGTGATGCAAATGGAGGAGAGGAAAATAGGCCTAAGCCATCTTCCATTTGCCTTCCATCTTATATACATTCTTGAGCGTCTTCCTCCTAGAATGAAACTTCCTCACTAGATTTTTCTTCAAATATTGAAAGCTGATGTATCTGTCTTTCATCATCTTGCCTTTCTCCTTTTGGAAGAGTCATTTTATCACAACTGCTATCTTCTTCTATTAGCTCGTATTCCATATCAGAGGAACTCGCTTGCAATTCATCTTCCTAATGATCTTCATCACACGCAAGTTGCTGAAGTATATTTTTTTCAGAAGAAACTATACACGTTACACACTTCATGACTACAAAATAACTGAATTGTTATTTGTCGCCATCTTTGTGCATAAAGCGAGAGTGTACTACACGTTCCGTAAAGATTGATTGCCAAGCGTAAGAGGTCCTATGGAGGGGAGGGCATATCCTTCTTTATTATTATAATCTTTATTTATTTATACTTGTCTGTTCATTTGATTTTCTTGAGTGACAATCTGTATTACTTTAAGTTAGCCCTTCAAATATTTGTCTTCCATTTATCTTGACATCCGTATTCTTCTTGGCTGGGTTGGTCTTTAATCTTCGTTTTCTTTCTTGAGGCGATCCATTTATCTTGAGTCTTCTTTTTCAGTTAGGACTTCAAGCCGTTTTCTTCCGTTTTCTTCCTTGGGAGATCTTCATAAAAGTTTTGGGACTCTTGAGTTTCGAACGCGGTACCGTTGGATTTGAACGTCAATACTCTAGCCTCACGACCGGCTTTAGTCCGTCTTTGGTTGGTAAATTTATCGGCTATTTATATTATATTAATATTTTTGAGTTGGAAGGAATATTTCTCTGATACATTTTCGCACCCCTACAGTCCAAAATGTATTGTAACAAAATTTAACACATGGGAGGTTTAAGTGAAATTAAGTATTTCATTGATAAGTAAATTAATATTTTAAAGAAGATTTTAAAACTTTTGATTCTTCTATAGGTCCTAGCCGCATTGCCATCATATTGTACTCATCTCCCTAAGGCTATATTAGTTGCAGATATGAATCCAATTATTTTTGAAATTGTCACAAAATGTTTCACATGAGTGGGTAAATGTTAAAAGTGATTTATCCATTTCTAGCAATTCATAAGTAAATTTATGCATTATATCTCTCAGATTTATTAATCACTTCCATTATTTGGATAATCTCTACCTTAACATTTTATCTTGAGAGTTTATCTCTTATTTCCGTTACTGGGTTTTTTCCTTTTTCTACGCTTTACCTTATGATTTTTCTTTGTTCGCCATTGAAATTTGTAGTTTCCTCTGTAGGTTTCGAATTTGACACCTCACAATATCGATATCTACAGTATCTATGTAATTTGATGATTTATTTTGTAATTCTTAATTCTCGGTTACCTTTAGCCAATATTTTTAGAGCAATATTCATAGATGCAACTGAACGTAGCATCGTTATTATAATCTGTTACAGCTTTCGTCATTTAGAGTTTGTTTATAACGGGCAAAGGCCAGCAATATCCTTAGCCAATGAAATTAAAATTTCCTAAAAAATAGGCTAAACTAAAAGAGAAAAGCAGAAAAACTCAAATAAAAATCCCCAAATCCCACAAATAATTAAAAAATAGAGAAGGAAAAAGCATATTCTCGTGAAATGGGAAGACTGTCCTCCGCTTAGGGCCTAAGAATGCACACAAATCCCAATTTAATGAATCATCATCTTCCAGTTTGAGGCCTTGGGCGGCTATTCCCATGCTAGAAGGTGCCACACATACGCATTAAATTGATAAATAAACGTGTAAGGCTGAGATTTTCCTGGTGCAGGCTAGAGTAAAGATTTGATTTCATTCTTTCCTTTTAATATTTACTATAATGATATAATGGAGATCACCATCAAGATTTGAGATTGATTATACTCTTCGTAATCATGTAAAGTTTAATTTTTAAAACTCATAATTATCCCAATTTGCAATGGAAAATTAAAAAGACACACAAAACGTTAATTGCCAAAGTGCAAAAGAGAAATATAGGATTTGTTTATGTTACATAGTAATAATAATAAAACAATTTCCTCTCGTTAGCTTCTAGGACACAGACCTGCGAAGCCTTTTATTAACTAGGAAAAGGCTAGAGATAAAAAATAGTTCTTTATATAATGTTTGAAAAGAGCGCCGTTATACTGACTAAAAAATTCTAGAAAGAAGCGGTGGTTGATTATAGCGCGATTAGAAAGTGAGATTGAAAAGAGCGCCCTTCTATTGACTAAGAAATGGCTAGAAATATGATATAAGTCTCTTCAAAGCGCGCGTGCAAAGAGCACCTTGAATAAGATAAAACTAGGGAGAAAATGAGGTTATTTAAAGGGCACTTTAAAAAAGCACCCTCACATTAAATAATAAAATACTAAAGAGAAGATCGGGCTCTTTAACCCGCGCTTGAAAAGATAACCATTCTATTCACTAAGTAATGCCTATTAAGAAAAGGTGGGCATTAAAGCGCGCTTAAAAAGAATGCAATTCCATTTACTAAGAAAAAGCTTAAAGGGGAAAGGTGGGACTTCAAACCAAGCTTGAAGGTATCAATGGAAGGAGATGAGCGTGTTGCTGTAAATTTAAGTGGCGTCCAAGATCCCCCGATCTAACACCTTTGAAATTTTTTAGGAGGATATTTAAAAGATCGTGTGTACCGTAATAATCCTTGAAGTATGCAACAAATAAAAATTAATATCGCTGAAGAAATTAATATGATCGATGAAGAACTTTTGAAAAAAGTGATGAGAGCAACTTCTTCTCGAATAAATGAATGTTATGATAAGAATGGTAACTATTTGAAAAGAAGTATCTTCAAATAAATTAAGTTATTATTATTCTTTTCATAATTTTAAGGATATGAAATTAGTTAAAATAAAATTGGATTTAATAATCGCTAAATATCTGAAAGTTCAGCGAAAATATTCTAAAAATCAATGCTTCACTAAAATTGGCCTAACCTCTAAGAAAATCAATGAATCAATTAGTTCTTCGAGAACCAAAAGCCAACTACTAGTACTAATAACCTTTGGAAGTTTTATTATGCTCACTAAATTATTGGGGATTTTACTAAACTTCAAACGTATGACTTGTAAAAAAAAGACCCTATATGTATATATATATATATATATATATATATATATATATATATATATATATATATATACATATATATTAATGTGTAACTTTGTGAGCAGCTTCTTCACTTATAAAACTATGCGTACTAGAATACGAAGGGGAGATACCTCGTGTTATTTAGATTCCTAAGGGTAAAATGGCTTAACTAAAATAAAATAATCATTTATTTTGAAATCAAGAATCATTTAAATGTATGCAAAATTTTAAATAATTTTAAAAGCCAGAGCCAAACGGAGCCAGTAAGAGGCGGAAATTTAAACAGTCCTATGATATGGCACAATCGTTTAAGCGAGTTTTTTGCCTCAGTGGCTTGAGCCGAGCGATCATTGGTAGTTCTGTTTTGCAATTGAATTAATTTGCATGAATTGCATTGTAATGATATTTTTATTTTAGTAGCTCTTGAATTAACCTTCTCTAATAATGACCACCATCAAGAAATTGACAACAGCAAATAGATTATGACGCAGAGTATGAGGTATTTCTTTTCCACTTAGCCGAATTACAATGGAAATTTAGATTAAATAAGACCTATGTGTTTGCATATAATGTATTTCTTCCGTTTAATCTCGCATTATTTTTTCTAAGTTCAGTCTATCTTTCCTGCACTAGAAAGCCTTATATTATCCTAAATAATCGGTTCAAGTGTTTATTATGTAGCTGCATAGCTTAAGTTAAAAGATGACATAATTTACTGTATTAAAACTCTAAACGGAAAATTCTCAACATCGTATTAACATTCTCCGTTTGACAAGTTCAAATTAACAGATATTTTTATCTTCATTAGAATAAGGGAAAAATTGAATAATAAAAGACTTGCTAAATTTAACACAAAAGAAAACAAAATAATTTAAAAAACTTCTGTGATTGAAGTTGAAGCTTACTCAGAAGCGCCTGAATATCATAGGTTATAGTGGAGAGATAGTAACGCTTAGCACCTCCACTCCAAGTTGTTAATATTTTTTAGGTTTGATTGTGAGTAAAGTAAAGAAATCAGTCTCAATCACGTAAGTCGTGAAAAAAGAAGGAATAATTTTAATGTATGTATTGATGTTGGCGTGCTTGTATGTGGCGTGGACACTAACCATATCAGAAAAATACACGATGTCTTGTGAATTAGTCATTATTGAAAGAAGAGTTGTAGGTAAGTGCCACATAATCGTTTTACATTACGCCAGTGGCCTTATTCACAAGGCACATTAATTGGTTCTTTAACAATTTCTTTGAAACCTTTATAGTGTCGTCGATACTAGCAAAATGACGCCCAGATTCCCTAAATGGTGAGGGGAGATTTTTCCTCAAATGTTTCCTAATGTCGTCATCACAAGTTTGGTCGTTAGAGTGCGTAAAAATAGAGTCCTATCTTCATCGTTTCTCCAAATCATAAGTTTTGCCAATAAGAGATTGAAGGCAACTGTGCAAAATAACGATACACCTTTATCCATGAAATTTCTTGTATAGGTGAGTAGGCGCTTTAAAGAAAATAAGCCATCTTTTGTGGGATATTTGAAAATAACTTAAATCTTATCTACAATTTGAAGGCTTGCGCAAATGAATTTACTTCTTAGAAATCAAAGCCGTGATTTCTCCGTTAACATGTGTAATACAATTATTATTATTATAGAAACCTCTTAAGCCTCCCAAAAGGTGATCACACATCGAAACTCGCCCAAAACCCCAAAGGCTCGGTAGAGTCGCATATGTAGCATAAGAACTAAATAGAATACATTCGTTGGGCACAACAAATCATTAAAATATAATATAAACAATTATTTACATTACCCTCCTCATCCACCCTTGTTTCTCTGTGGTTCTCCTTTGATGCTCTCTCAGTCCCTTAAACTCTTGTGTTATTTGATAGAAGATAAGCTTACTTTTTAGAAGCCTCTAAATTTATGGCTTTCTCTATTGCACAAAAAACTGGACTTCTTCGTAAGTGCTTCAGGGCACTAGGTAATGAAGACGGTGTTTTAAAATCTTTTTACGCATTCATCCTACCATGTCTTAACTATTGTATGCCTATATGGCTTTCTACAGCTAAGTGTCATCTTAAATTATTAGAACGAGCTTTAAATTGTATTCGTTTCTTTCTACCAGATTTAACATTCAATTTGGAGAAACGAGGAAAAATTGGTGGTTTGACTCTCTTGTACAAGATTTTCCATAATGTTAACCATCCCTTGTACTTGAGACTCTCTGTTCCTTTTATCTACAATAGACCTACTAACCGTACCTTGGCTTTGAATGATTAAAAATTTCCCAATATTAACTTCAGAACTAATCAGTTTTCCAAATGTTTTTGTCCATATTATTGCAAATTATGGAACGATTTTACAAAGAAAATTGTTCTTTCTGCTGATTTGAATAATTTTAAATCTGCTGATAATCCATATGCCTGTTTGATGGATTAACTGGAACTTGTTTTTCTTTTACCGGAGACCCGTTCGGTCACTAACAGAAGAAAGCCTGATGGGTTTGAAATTAGTAATGTTCACGGTTAGGAAATATCTACAATCGACTTGAATTGTAAACGAGATTTGTTTTCTAAATTTAATGGGATATGAGCTGAGAAAATGTTATTCAATTTCTGGGGCCGTATTATACATACTAATACATACATGGGAACAAGTTCTTCAGCTTTGTTTCGGTCACGAAATATGTGATAGTTAAGTGGACGTTAATTTGTACTTTTTACCTTTTAATTATTGTCAAATCACTCAGTTGTATAGAATGTCATTCCTACTTTTAGAATTAATAGAGTAACACCAACGGTGGATTGTTGTACCATTTTTATGGCAAAAAACAAGAAGGCAAAGACCTTTTGCCAATGTATAAAAGGAATCGATTATTCTGTTTGCACAGGCATTATACGGGGGAGTAATAATGTTTTGAATGACTGAGAGGCTGGTAAAATTGGAGAATATACAGCCCAATATACTGCATAATCGCCAATATGAATTCAGGTGGGGAGAGTTCTCGGATAGCGCTATCTTCCAAATATTTGGCGTATCTAGCGATGATAGAGAGAAGATAGTTAAGGGTAACGGTTTTGTAGGTCAGGACAAGACATGTCTACGTTAATTATAAAAAGCCGAGCAGCTAATATTTTCAATTGCTTTGCATAGAAGGCGAGTACGACCAAGATACTCGATATCCATGCGCACTTCGGTGGGCTAATCGGCGTAATAGATTGAAAACTTATTCTTCGATTAAATCGGCAACAAACAGGCGTATTCTTTCTAGTGTAAATTCTACTGAGATAATTTAATTTACAATAAAAAGAGCGAGAGAGTGGTTATAAATTTGTGCGCTTTGGTGCAAAAATCCATTTTAAATTTTGGACACATTTTCTGGTTAGTGTCGAGCGCTATGGTCGTCAATCTATTTGAATTGCGTTGAAAACTTGTTACTGTGGCCACATAAGTTGATGACAGGCGTTTTATTTTGGTGTCTGGAGTTCAGAGCAGAGAACCGATAGGATGCTTAGGGGATGTACTTAGAACAGATTAGAGCAGTGCTGCCACAAGAGCGATCATTTCATTGTTTTTTTTAGCTCAAAAGAGGGTAACCTCATGGAATATTTTTTATTCTCATAACTAAACTATCTCACTAACAAATTTGGTAATAAAGTCTAACAGCCTCCTAACAAGGGTATAGTCTTTGAATGGAGCGCGTGAAAAACAAACGCAACTGCCTTGTGGCCAGTGACGAGGGTCACGTTAAACCAATGGATAAAGGGGAAAAAATTCTTACACTCAGAATACATTGCAGGGTTCTCGGCCAAATGTACATATTATATTCTTCTGTTTGGTAAGGAACCATTTTTAGAAGAAGCTGAGAGAACCCAGTTATTCATCTGCAGCAGCTATTATAAGTAAATACCATTCCTTGTATATCTGGAATCAGCTAAGCTACAGATGGGAGCGTCTGCAAATTAATGGCTTAATCAACCGCGTTCGCAATTGTGCTCTTCGTTACTGATTGCTATGAAGGCATCGTTCACACTTTAAGGCCATTTGCTAAGCGATGTGGTACTTTTGTGTGCATAATTGAAGAGGTCAATAAGGGCTGTGGGTTGAAAATAGTGACCACATTTATTACGTGATTTCTGTTAAAGTTGAAAATACCTATCGATTCTCAAAGAAATGTAGGTTCCGTTAGTTTAGAGGAGCTAAGATCAAGGTGGGTACGTCAGATCCTGAATTGGCTTAGTTCGATCCTGTTCTGGATTGTGGTCTTGGTGGGTATTAAGGCAATATCAGAGTTGGGGACCAATTTAGTTCAAAATTCGTGCGTTTGTTTGGCACCCTTAAGCTTGTCCTTAAGAGATGCGTGAACTGTGCAAGCATTTTTGACGTTATTTCACTAAGAATTGAACAGGCCAAAAAACTCCTTTAGAATTTATCTCACTGACGAGTAAGGAAAACTTTTACCCATGAATTCTGCGTGAAATGGGTAAGATACCCTTTCTAGTTTAAAAACTCCCGAAGATATCGTACCAATACAACCATTGCTTGCATTTTAAGGAGATTAATTTTAACCCTTAAACAATTATCCATCCAAAGAATTGCTTTGTGTGTGAGAGATGGGTCACTTGCTTAGGTGAAGAAGCACGAAAGTCACGCATAAAAGCATACAGTCATGGCTAAAAGATTTGAGACATTTATAAGCAACTGGATTGAGGTCGTGCAAATGCGACAGCAAAAGTCATTCGGCTAGAAGTTCATGTTCGACCCCAACCACCCTTGCACGGTCTTAGGCGAAGGGCAAGGTCACAGTCCTGTTAAAATATCTATTCTGCATTCTTTGTGATGTTTCTCACCCAGGGCAGGATTTCCGTGGCCAATATGTCTCTGTAATCTGCTTCGGTTAGCCGGCGTCAACTTCACGCCATTTGAAGCCACGAGGCCGACCATTAGCACTAACCCGGGTGCTTGATCGTAAAAACGTATTGTATATCATATACGTCCTAGCACAAGGTTATTATGCGGTCGTTCACAACCGAAGTAAACAAAGAAAGAGTTAACTTGGGTTATTACTAATTCTGATTGGACGCAACTCTCTTGTACTACCCAAAGCTCTTCTTGCAATCATGATTATTCTACTTGTGAAGTGTATGGTAACAAAGTGACCACTTGATTAAATGACGGAAAATACACTACTAGTGTATTGTAACAAACTGTCTACTTGATTCATTGGAGGAAAATCAACTATTAGTAGTAAAGCTGCAAGGAGGTGAAAACGCAGCATAGTCCAGCATGCTGTACCTAACATCTGAAAGATTGCGTGCCCTTCCGGCAACAAGGATTGTGTAAATATCACTAGCCATTTATCCTACACATGATTTAATTTCTTCCTTTTTCACACTTGCTTTATTAGTCATTCCATTTTTATATCTAAAGAAGATATGTGAGTTTTAATAGCTGTCTTTGGTGGTGAAAAGTCTCCCTAAAAAATCGTATTAAGTAGAAGCTTTGATTGAAATAGGGACTTTTGGCGCGTTAAAGAACGTTATAATTCATCCCTTATTTCGGAGATTCTAAAAATAGGAATATGAATGAAATGAAAGAAAACCATCTTATACCAAATCCGAGACTCATACGGTGACTTTCCCAAACAGCAATAAACAAATTATATTTTTTAATAAGAAGATAGATAGGATAAGAAAGACCGCAATTATGACTGTTTCTATCGCTAGTCATAAAATTCTTCGGAACATTTTATGACCTATCCACAAAATGCTTCGGAGACATTTTATCACCTGTTCACAACAGTCTAAAGAAACTTATAGTCTTAACCGGGAAAGGGAAGATTGGGACCTTATTAAATGTGCGGGCAAAAACCGGCCAATTCATCAAAAAAGGAAATCCCAACGTATCGTCCCAAGATTGGGATAATATCGTGTTATATGATGCCTTTTAATTATTCAAGCATCCTTTGTAAATTATTTAAATAAACACCTGAGTGGTTAAAGCCAAGATTATTGAAAGTAATAATTATATCTTGTAAAGTTAAACGATTGTACGATTTAGCGATTTTAGTCGATGAATCTCTTTTTAGGTTTTTCATATAGTATTCTATTATAGGGTTTAGGTGCTCGTCCTCTTTGGTAAACATTTTTAAGAATCTGAGCAAACCAATTTTTAGGTGTAGGGTTAAATATCCTAAAATCTGTTGATCTATTGAAAGCTTTCAAGAAAAAAGGAAGACTGGTCGAGAAAAGCCAATATCTAAAATGTTTCATTGTTTGAGTAAAATCTTCAACTCTTGTTGATGGCGCTTAGGACAAAGTCCTTTCACAATTTTTAAAGAACGAAATTTTTAGAAATTGACAGCACTGAAAAATATATTTAGGCGATATTTTCTAGAACTCAGTCGTGGTAACAGGAATCTACAAGTATATATCTATTTAAATTGGCAGTTGCTAAAGTTTCTTATTGTAGGGGAATCGTCACTCCCCTCCCCCCCGTTACCTCGTGCTGGAGTCACAAAGCGGTTATCGCAAAGACATCAGGCCCAGGCCTCGGCGGGTCAAACGCGTAACCGCAGCGCTGCACCACACGGCGCCATGAAAGACCTAAAGGTCAAAATGCAAGATCTCCCCCAGGAGAGTGAGATTCAATTTCACGTCAAATAAGAAATTGGAGACGTGTTTCTCCCAAGCTCGAAGGCTAACGAGGAGCCGATGTAAGACTTGGTGTGGAAAATCGTTGGGCAAAAAAACCCTCCTAGGGGCGTCCTCAAGCCCCTCCCCCCCCCTTACCACCCTTCCAGTGGGGTGTCAAGATATAAATGAGGAACACTGAGGAAAATCGAGGTAGTATACGTCAGACTCCAGGTGACGAAGTCCTCGATTAAAACTGAGCTACCAAGATTGGATTGGTAGTATACGTCAGTCTCCAGGTGACAAAGTCCTCGATTAAAATCGAGCTACCTAGACTGGATTGGTAGTGTACTTGGCTCGCCAGACCAAGAAGTACCCTGCAAGAGAGGCAGGGCTACCTACCTTAAGGGGCTAAGTCCCTGGATATCAAACCAAAAGTTAAGTTAATTTTTTTAAGTGCAACTTACTATCCTCAGAGAGCCTCATCATATCCTGGTGCACCTTAAACACCAGATGTATTCCTCGTCCTTGAAGAATTAAGAAAAGAAGAAGGAAAAGGCTCCCCCTAGAGCCAGTTACTCGGTGGCCACACCGAACTCATAAGTTAACTTTGTTAAGTTCAACTTACTCTCGTCAGAGAGACTCCTCATATACTAGTGCATCTTAAACACCAGGGGTATTCCTCGTACTTGAGGAATTAAAAAAAGAAGAAGAAAAAGACTCCTCGAGCCCGTTACTCAGTGGCCACACCGAACTCATAAGTTAACTTGGTGACGAACCAAGTTCAACTTTTTCTCTTCAGAGAAACCCCCCTCCGTTATACTCGTCCTTGAAAAAGACTAGAACTAAGAAGAAGCTCATCCTCGAGCTAGTTCCCGGTTACCAAACCGAACTTTAAGTAACTTATTTTCGTCAGAGAAACCCCCCTCATCGATCGTCGCCCTTGAAGGAGACCCTCACCGAGTTCATTCCTCGTCCATGAGGAATTAAGTAACGAAGGAGAAAAGCTTCCCCTCGAGCTCGTTACTCGGTGGTCACACCGCACTCCAAGTTAACTTGATTTAAGAACCAAGTTCGACTTACTCTCGCCAGAGAGACCACGACTACCTTGGTGCCGCATAAAGCACCGTAATTGTTCTCGTCCTTGAAGAACCCCCCCGGAATACTGAGTGGACCCCCCAGCTGCTACCTTCGCCAAAAGGACATCCGTGATCTCGCCCATCTACATCTGGCCAGGCGGCACGCGTCGTGAGTCAATAACATTCCTGAGGCCTTTTAAACTCCAGATGAGTCCGTAAGCCTAATTCTTATATTATTGAGGTGTGTAGTGGAATTAACCAATTTTAGACGGTCAAACTAATTTAATTAATTCTTGTTTATGATAATATTCAGAGTATTGCTGTAGTTAATGTTTAAATGTTGTGTATTCAATTGATAAAGTTAAAATATAAGTTCATTTTGGGATTATTGTGCGTTTCTCTATATCCTTACGTGTTTCCAACGGCTCTATTTTTCAAGATATTAAGATATCAATATATTAGCCCACTTAGCAATCTTAGAACAAAAGGGGGGGGGGGCATTCTACGACACTTATGTTTGTCACAAACAATTTCTCCATCTAAAAAGTAATTTGGATTTAAAATTGTGTTCGATGAGAAATCATTAGCCAAATCCTCCACATCTTGTGTGATTCGTACCTACATGTGTCCATAAAAGCTTATACATGCATTGATCACAATTGTGCAACACACAAATTGTGTGCCAATCTTTTTAACTTTGTTGCAACTGAAAATAGAACAATAAAGTAGAATAAAATCAATTAAATATATAACACTCTCATAAACCTTTTGTTTATTGAAGTTTAGTTCATTTTATTATTAAAAATTAATTAAAAATAATTTTTTATTCATATTCACTTTTTAAAATATCTAAAATATTTATAGTTATCCAGCGATATTGGCACAAAAGCCGCTTCATTCATACAACAATGACATCCTCATTTATAAAGAATCCACTCCTCGTAAGGCCGGAGTCCACCTGGCAAGGCAGCGGTGGAGGCATGATCCAACCTTCATGAGGAACTCGAAGAGGGTGAATGTAGCCAACGTCAATACTTGTCCAGACTCCTACACCGCACTCAACAAAACTAACTAAATTAGATAAGACTTCAATGCACATACAACACCAATAACGTAATACACACTCACTGAGGGGTTTGTGAGATATGCCTGAGTGGGACCACATCCTTCCTCCGGGTTTTGCGATATTTCGGGCACACAATATCTGAAGATTAAAAATAATATTTTATATTGATATTGAATTTATAAAAATACTATAAAAATAAGAAAGGCACATGCATACATTATAATATGGAAAATAATATATTCTCAGAAAAATAATTGGCATGCACCTTTTGACTTAAACAATCTTGAAGAGGGAGAAATGACATTCTTTTATGGCGATAAAAATTTGAGAATTAGTGGATTAGAAATTTCTAGAAGTCTGCTCAACTTTATACCAAATACTATTCAAATTCAAAGAGAATTTTTCCGTCTGTTATTTAGAAAATTGCTCTCTGATTATAATCAATATGTTGCATGTTCACCTTTTCAAGATTTACTTCGCTCATTTATATAAATGGAAGAAAAATACCTTTATAAATATTTTCCACGCACTAGGTGGGAATTATTTAATCTATTTTGCCTTCTATTTTATTGAGTAATAAATAGAAAATGTAGAGTTATTTTGATTTAAGGATGGTTTAGCGATTTGAAACACGACACTAACAAGAATATTTTAATTTTGGTAAAAATATGTTTTCAGGAATTCCTTCGGAAATTTTTTATAATATTATGTGAAATTTCCGATACGGTAACACAAAATCTACTAGAGAAAACCTTAGTTTCTTTGAAATTGTTTGTATTAGACTGGAAGATTTTATATACTGAAATAACCGGCCTCATGAATTAATATTGCTCAGAATATTAATCACTAAATTGCTTCTAAAATGTCTTATCCACGATCCACGAATCCAATATTATCGCATCGTTATGTGACCACATGCATGGCAATAAAATCTTTATTTAAATACTAAAAGTCGACGAGACAAATGTAATCGTGATCAGCCATAGCTTCCAAGCAGAAACAGGAGCTTCAGAAACATAGGTTTCCTTCTAAAAGAGTAGGATCAGGGGTTTCTTTATTCTAAGTTTAGTTCTAAAGGATAAGGACCAGAACCTTCTATTAACCTAGGTTTATTCAAAAGGAGAAAGAAAATGATGAGATCTTAAACTAAAATCTGACTGGACTCAGAAACAAGGACGATGGATTCAGACTTTCTTCTCGTTTTATTCTCCTAATTTTTAATTTCGATGAGGTGTTCATATGTGCAAGGGGCTTTAGGATTCAACATTTAGTAACATTATAATCGACCACTGAAGCCTTTATATTTGGTCATTTTCCCCTTTGTGCGTCAGCCTAGGAGAGACTAATTATTATTGAGTATTTATTTATTTAATTAAAAAAGGAGTATTTGTTATACAAATTAATCGCCGAGTTCTAGAATCAAATTCGAAATATCGGTGATTTTGGAGAGTTTAATTTTTTTTAAAAATATTTTCTCTTATTTCTAAAACTAAATAAAAACTTTTTATTTATATTATATAGCTCATAGTTCTACTTTATGATTATAAAAAAATCGTTGAGCTGCCTTTTTTCGGTTAATACCTCAAAATTGATTGATTTTTAAAAAAAAAGATTAACTGAATTGTAATTCTCATTTGGTGTAAAGAAGAATTTTTTGCACTAATTCTTTATTCTACCTCTGTGTCGTAGGGTGAACTGAACACCTAACACCAGAATATAAGTTCGTAGAGTCGAACGTCGATGCTAGCCGAGGATTGACTCTACGTTGACGTGAGAAGGGACTACTCCATAAATTGTGATATAGATCCCAGTGCGAGGATTAAATAAACAAAGTCTGAGCGGTTGGCCTAAATAATCAATTCTTAGAGGTTATACGTTTTAGAGAAACTTAATGTAGAAAAATAACTTTACTATATACATAGAAAATATTATTAGCAAAAGTAAATAAATGGCAATAAATAAGATGAGACCTGGGATACCAAACGCGGAGGAGATACAAATGATTCGACGGGAACGAAAGTCCAAGATAAGTTGTACGGTTATTGCTTCCAAGGAAATGGGGGGGAGGCGTGCTAATGACGGGGAGACTCACGTAAAGCCTAAGTGACTGGAGGCTTTGGATACGACGAGTAAGCGGAGTGCTGCAAAGTTCCACTTGTAAAATGCCTTCTTCTTTAACCTCGCTTAGAAATAAACGAGGGAGTACTGCAGACGAGAACGAAGTCGATACTCAAGTGATAGATACCAGACCGTGTGTATCGTCTGTCGGGCGGGAACTCTGGCCTTATGTACGAGCAAGGCCGGGTAGAGGTGACGCGTCTCGTTTGTAGCTGTAAGCTGTTGGGAGGCGAAGTAGGGCGTACGAGACTATAAGTGGCTGCTAACCAAGACGGGGCAGTATGGTACTAACTTCTCAAAGCTTTTCCTGAAGTATTTATACTGCCTCGACAGAAGTGGGTCGCCGGAGGAGCCCTAAAAGGAGAGGGGGATCTCATTAGACTTGGCGCGCCAGGGGATGAAGGGATATTCTCGGTGGGCATCACAGCCTTGCGCGAAAGTCCCACACGATGTAGGTCTGACGACAATCAGGCGATGTTACAGGGAAGATAGATAACCCAAACGGATCACGCGGTCACGCAAAATTCTTGTAGCTCCCTTGAAGTTGTCTGGCCGTGCAAATGCTTCATCTTTTCAGGCGCCAAGGGTAGACGTCTGGTTCTAGGGGGTGGCTAACCTTCTCTCTTTGAGACTCTGATAAAGAGAAATTTTTAGTAACTTATACTTTGACAATAATATTACTCTTAGAATATAAGGTTAAATTTTCTACATAACGAAAAATCCGCGAAAATCTATATGCGTAAAGTTTTGCCTCACGTACTTGCACACAATTTGACTTACAGTAATAATATCGCGAAATTCTCGCTTTTCACTTGGGGCTGTCTGGCCGTGCAGGTGCATCTTTTTCGGGCGCTACGGGTGGGCGTTTGGTTCTAGGGAGGGAGTAACCTTCTCTCTTTGAGAGTCTGATAAAGGCAAAATTATAATAACCTATACTTTGACAATAATATTACTCTTAGATTATAAGGTGAAATTTTCCACATAACGAAAACTCCACGAAAACCTATAAGCGTAAATTTTGCCTCAACTTCTTGCACACAATTTGACTTACAGTAATAATATCCCTTGTATTGACAAAATAAATTTATTCAAACATTTCAGTCAAGAAATGTTCTATTAGTTTTCGGTGTATGTAAATGGTTAAAATAGTTTATAAAATAATCAGAATTTTTTTATTCAATATTTTTATGTTTTTTGTATTAAAAGCGAGAGTATCAGGTATGTAGCTCAAAAGTTGAAGTGATAGAAAAAAATGTTGTCACTTACGGATTCAGACGCCAAAAGTAAGGCATATCTAACTCAAAGAAAAATTATGTTCCTCGGTGTAATACTTTAAATAATTATTCCAAGTTGTGGTAGGAATTGAGAAGATAATTATAGTTACTTGGGAAAACAAAAAAAATGGTAATTCCCTTTGCCTTCCAAACAGATTGTGAATTTCAACGAACTCAGAAAGGAATGAGCTTCTTTGTGAAATTTCGAAGCGCAATTTGATATTCCGGACCGAATGGTTTCTAAAAGTAGGCAAAATAAATGAAGGCTACAAAGATTTATATATTTGGATTTTGGCAGAGTAGTAGCTAGGAAGAACATATACGATGAGCATTGCCTGTTTGGTTTGGTTGATAGTGAGAATAGTTCGGGGCTTTGGGGGTTAATGTTATTAAATGAAAACTTTATTTAGGCTATTTATCTAAAAAAATCATTTTTATACAAAATAATGCTGTAATAAAGTAAATATATGAATATCGAGTAAACCTTTTCGAGACATGCTTTCATTAAATCAAAAGTAAATTAATCATAAGGAAGAAAAATAAGCTGACCCAAACAAAACGATGAGGATTTATAATTTATTGTGAAGAAATTAAAGTAATAAACAAGATAAAGTAAGTTCGAAATTAATTAACGTTCTTGTTTAAAAATAGAAATCATAAAAGTAGGGATGCTGAAATACATTGAAGAAAAGCTCATCAGACTTGGGAAATTAATAAGGCTGTTGACCAAAAAGTCGCGTGCTCTCACTAATTCTGATTTATGACCTTTCGACCTTCAATACTTTCAATATTTGTTGAACTAACCTTGCGAGGACTTTGGTAATTCTATGATCGAAACAACATAAGTGTTTCAAATTTCGTTAGAATCGGCGAATATTTAGGATGTTATGGCCAAAACATTATCATTCCCAAGCTACACTTGGGAGGACTTTGGCAATTATATTATTCGAAAGTGAATTGAAAAGAACATATGTGTGGCAAATATCGTTAGAATCGGCTGAGTATTTACAATGTTATTGCCAAAATAAAAATCAAAACGGGGACCGACCGACATAGTGAGATGTAAGGTCGCTCCTGACTACACTTGTACACGACTAAAAGACATGAGTTTGGGGAGGAATTGGTAGATATAAAAATTTTATAGCTTGCCCTTTTAGAGACCCATTAGTTTTCCTTGCAATAGGAAGAAATCAACCTACCAAAACTAAAAATATCAAAGCCAGCATCGAAAACACTATTAAAATAGCTTCAATCATGTGAAATAAGTGCAATTACTATATGAATAGGCTAAAATGTGATGTTAAAACATTGGAACATGGGAGGGCTAGACTTAATTAGTAAAACAGAGAAACAAATTTCACTACCTTAAAAGAAAATATCGAATCCTGTATCGAAAACCCAATTAAAATGCCTTTAGGCGTGTGAAATTAGAGAAATTCATATAGAAATAGAAAAAATCTACCTAACCTAGCTCAAAATATCGAAGCCCACATTGAAAACACAATTCAAATAGCTTCAATCGTGTAAATTTAGAGCAATTCCTATTGGAATAGGCTGTGAAGTGAAGACATAGCGGTCGAAAATCAAAGTACTAAGCCTGAAGTGGTAAAAAATTGAAGAACTAAACCGAAACTAGGTCCCACTCTCGAAGTCCTATATAAATAGGCTAATTAAATAACGGATCGTTGGCCATTTGGTTTGGGTATTTTTTATTTCTTTGAGTATGTAAGCGTCTCCCCCCCCCTAAGTTGGGGTGGTTAAAACGAGAGCAGGGATTTGTATGGTAATGCTCATAATTATTTGGAAATGACTATGAGCGGATATTGTTATTTTATAAGGTTAGTTCATGTCGTAGAATGACTCCCGACGATATACCATATATCACTATTCGTTGAGGGAACTTCCTTAATTATCTCTAGAGTGCGTTTTTACTGTCTGGCGGCCGATATTATGTATCTTCAAAATGCTTAAGAAGTGGAACTGAGCTCAAGGATAATAATATTGCTATCATTAATAAAATAGAGTTTTATTAATAATAACTATAAACAAAACACAAAAACGGAAAATATTGACAAACAGAATGGAAAGGGTCGTGGAGACTCGGGCTAATCCAAGGATTTAAGGGATCAAAAAAGGTAAAACAAATATGGAGTTAAAGAGATGGGATGGTTCGATAAACCATTTAAAGCACAGGATAGAATTGACAAATAAGGGATCAATACTCAAAAGGTGACGCTTGGCTTACGTAACTTCATTAGGGTGCAGTGGAAGGTACTTGAAGGAATATTCGGTCCGCTGGCGAGTTCCAGCCGAAGGGGGGGGATAAAAGGATCCTGACGTGGCGTCTTGGAAAGGAGAACCGTTACTCGACGAAAGCTGGAAGAACAATGGCTGTTCTAGGTTGTTCTCCTTTGAACAACAGGGGGGATGAGAACCGTCTCTTGTCTACGGGCTCAAGAACAATGGCTGTTCTATGTTGTTCTCCTTTGAACAACAGGGGGGGTGAGAACCGTTTCTTGGCGAAGGGCTCAAAACGAACAATGGCTGTTCTAATGTTGTTCTCCTTGAACAGCAGGGGGGGATGAGAACCGTTTCTTGGCGAAGGGCTCAAAACGAACAATGGCTGTTCTAATGCTGTTCTCCTTGAACAACAGGGGGGGGGATGAGAACCGTTTCTTGTCGAAGGGCTCAAAATGAACAATGGCTGTTCTAATGCTGTTCTCCTTGAACAACAGGGGGGGGGATGAGAACCGTTTCTTGGCGAAGGGCTCAAAACGAACAATGGCTGTTCTAATGCTGTTCTCCTTGAACAACAGGGGGGGGATGCCTTGGGGACTTGGCGTCACTAAAGGCTCGAACCTTTGGCACTCAAGGAATATTGTCCTCCTTCTGGACAAGTGATGGTGAATCTCGAGGTCGAGGTCCTTTGGCGCACAAAGGGAGAGAGGGTCGTGGTGATGTTTCGCGACGAAAATCTGGATCTCCAATCTGATCTTAGTGGTAAAGTTTCCATATAAATAGCCAGGACATCTCCTTGGCGTGGGGGAGAATGGGGTGGAAGCTTCGAGGGAACGCACAGCCGAGCCGGGGAACAATGCCTTATCTGCCCATAAGCCTAACTCGATCTGGCGAGGTCGGCGTATGGGGGCGAACGGGGGGGGACGATAACCTCCTTGTTTAAACATTGGCGTCCGGTAGCTGTTGATAAGACTCCAAGCCTCGAATCGAAGATGCACGTGGGTAGCCTCATGGTTTTAAATAAAATGTGATAGAAGTTGAAATGAATGCAGCTCTGAACTCGTTCTATCACAGTTCATATATTTCGTTTTTCACGTTGGTGTTTTTTATATATTTGGGTATTTAATCGTTTCCTCGCTATGTTTGGGAGGTTGAAATACTTCCATGTATTTATAAACTAATTTTCAAAATTATTTGGCAATGGTTATGAGAGGCGATTAATTTATTATATGTTCTTTCCTTTCTTTTGCTTAGTCACGTTTGCGGTATTTGTATTTAGTTAGGTACTTAATCGTTTTCCACCTCGGTTTGGACTAGTAAAATAAATCCTGGGATTTGAAAACTAATGTAGAAAATTACTTAGACTCCATAAGAGCGACTTCTTATTTTTTTAGATGTTATTTCTCTTTTTTGCTTAGTCAGGTTTGTTTACATTGCGATGAGCGGCCCTTTTTCCTTTTCGTGACGCATTTTTCGGCTATTTCGTGTTTTCTCCAGGGTTTTCGCTAATGCATTAGATGCATGTATGTTTCGATTGATTTATTTGACCGACATTCCTACCTTATATCGGCTATTAAAGAAAAAAAGAGTTTTGGCAGCAATCGGTAGCTAGGAGAATTTTATAACTTGCCCTTTTCCAGACCCGTTTTTTTCTTGCGCTTCCGTTTCCTTTGAAGGCTCTGATGTAACGTTATGACCTTAAAACCTGGAAAAAGTACGCAAACCTTGGCGAAAGGTATGAGGACTTTGGCAATTATATAATTCAAAAGAGAATATAAAACAACATTAGTGTTTCAAATTTCGTTATAATCGGAAGAATAGTTACAATGTTGCTAAAAAAAAAATCAAAGAAGCAAAATGGGCACCGACTGACTGAGATGTAGAGTCGGTCGTGACTAGAATCGCAGCTACAATGATAAATTCTCAAAAACTGAAAGTGAGACTAACACGCAGATGTTCACATTAAAGAGTTTGCAAGTTTACAGAGATGCCAAACGATATATGTATGTATTTGGCAAATGAAAGAAAGGAAATGAAAAGAATGAAAGATAGAGTTTAAATTATGCTATTTAGAGAGATTTAAATCGTTAATTAATTCCTTTATGATTACCTGTGTTTGTCTGCAAAAGTAAAATATGAATTAATACATCAATACTATCGTAGCGAAAATAAGAGAGTGGCTGTAAGCGTTAATGAGGTGTTTCCAATTCTGGCCAAGGTAAAGTATTACGCATGAATAAATATATAACTACTGTCACAAGGTGATTCTGAGGGTGGCTAAGATTCACTGGGGAAATTATGTGAATTTTTTATTAGTATTTTTTTATAAATAAGTAGACATTAAAATCCTGAGTCAACTCCGATAAATAATACAGGGTTTAGACAAAATAATTGGAACACGTGTTAAATTCAATGAATAGTTATTTAATACGGAGTTGGTCCTCTTTTTGCTTTCTGAACAGCGTCGATACGTCTTGGAATTGATTCATACAGCTTGCTGACATCGTTGAGAGGAGTTTTGAGCCATTCTTCTTGCAATACCTGCTCCAGCTGTTTCAGACAAGACGGTGGAAGGTAACGACTTCTAGTTTGTCGCTCCAATATGTACCACAAATGCTCAATAAAATTAAGATCTAGAGATTATGGGGGGGGCACTCCATGTGTTGTAGCTCACTATTTTGCTCTTTATACCAATTATTAACTACATGAGCGGTGTGTATTGTCGCATTGTCATCTTAGAAAAAGCACTCCTCATCACGGAATAATGTTTGTACCATGGGATGGACTTGATCTTCTAAAATATTTAGATATTTGTTGCTTTTGATCCTACCATGCAGGACAACGATTGGACCAAGAGAATTTCAAGATATGGCTGCCCAAACCATCACTAACCCTCCTTTGTGCTTCACTTTAGTAAGAAGGCAGTCAGGATTAAAAGCTTCCCCGGCCAACCTCCACATATAAACTCGCCCAGCAGTGGTGGAAAGAGAAAAACTGGACTTGTGGGAGAATACTACTTGATTCATTGGTCTGTCGATCAGCCCTTGTAGTGTCTACGCCAGTTTAGCCTTTTTTGAATGTTTTGATGAGCAAGCAGAGGGTTCTTGATGGCGGCTCTTCCATGATATCCGGCGAACAGTTTTGGTCGGAACTCGGCTAGTGAGTGGTGATTCAAATTTGCAGTCACTTTAGGGGGAGTTGATCGGGGATTTTTAATAACAATGCGATTCAAACTCGTCGATCTCTTTTGCGAGCTTCGAAGTCCTGCCAGAATTATTCCTCCTGCTGCAGACTCTTCCATGCTTCTTGAATTCAGTCAAGGTCCTTGATATGGTAGCTCTCGATAAACCAAGGAGTTTAGATGTTCTGATAAAGAGAAATTTTTAATAACTTATACTTTGACAATAATATTACTCTTAGAATATAAGGTTAAATTTTCTACATAACGAAATATCCGAGAAAGCTCTGCAATTCGAGCTCCAATGATTTGCCCTTTTTCGAACTCAGTGAAGTCACGATTCTTAGCCTCTATACCACGATCTGAAAAAGAAATAAAAATAATCAATGAAGTTGATAAATAAAAATATGTTTATAATAAAAACAAAAGACCCAAAATGAAATTTGGAAGGATATTCATAATATAAAGGCTCATTGAATTATTGGTGTTAAATTTATTCTGTTCCAATTATTTTGTCCAACCCCTTTATTAGTGAGAGCAAGAGTCTTAGCAGTTGCAGAAAGCTAATTCAGTCAATATCGAATATATTCGCATCAAAATTATAAATCTAAATAGTGGTACTAATGGGAGACATTATTTTAGTGTTTGTTCAGCCAAATGGATCGGAAAATAGAATAGGAATATAGGTCTGATGATACCTTGATAAAGGGTCTTCTTATAACTAATATGCCGTAGAAAGAATAGGAAAAGAATTAACACTTAAATAACTTGGTGAAAAAATATAAAATATAAAATTTGTCCTAAACTAAAATAACTCAAATATTATATGCGGTTTGATGTTTAAACTTTTAAAACATTAAATGTATTCAACAAAGATATTTAACCCATAAAAATTATAATTAATCATTGATACTACCATTACTTATTCACTAAGATTTTATCTATGTATTAAAATGATTGCCTAATGCGTGGTATGTCGCTGGAGTATAAATTACGAATTTTGATTGTATTTTACGCTAAAATTACAATATTGATAATTTGTTTAGGTGTCGAGACTCGGAATTGGGGGTTCGGGTATAAATCCCAAGGAGAAAAATTTGATTTTCGAACAACCTTGAGTGAAATTGAAGACCATTGGCATGATCCACGGAAATCGGTTTATGAGAATCAAGGGACTATTGTAGCAGATTAAGGAATTTTGACGTTAACCCTACCTAACCACATTGAATCGAACGTTATTGCTCACTCAATAAAAAAATGCGATGGGCGAAGAACCCGAGAAAAATTCGCATTTCCATTTTCTGTTAAAGTAAATGACTGCTTTTACAAACAGCTTCTTAAATTTCACTTTTTTTTTAAAGAAATGGATGGTTGTCCAGTCGTATGGGTGGCGCCATTGAACACGGTTTAGAATTTCTATGAGACTTTTCCAGCGGACTGAAGAGGGTTTATATTACCCTTACCTAACTGCATATTTATATTTATATAAGGAGTCCAATGCTTAATTCACCTTCATATAAATTGGGTATTTCCATATATTGGTAACCAAAACTCCTCCCCCCAATAAATCTACCAATGATGTCCTCCCGATATTATTAAGAGAGAAATGATTATCTGAATATGTAAACGACCTAAGATTTGGCAATAAACACAGTAAATAAATACCCGAAAGGATAAAAAAAGTCTCACTTAATAAATGGATCATTAAACAGCTACAGAATTATCTCAAGTCTATATGGATGCAGTAGACACCATCCACAACATAACTCATGGGAAAAATAGGTTTAGACCCTCTCTATAATAAGATAAACTTTTGGGCGCAATTAAGAGCACGAAATATAGTAAAGCGCCAAAGAAACAATAAGTAACAATCACACTTTTAGAACTGTTGGCGAACTTCTTATCAACCTTTAAACTATTAGGGAATGCTTAAACAGTTACCGGTCAATTAATCTCTCATAAGGTTCATATGTATTGGTTGGAAAGATATATCCAATAGACTAATACAAACACAGCAGTCATACTCCATTGAAACAGAGAAGCTAGGTATGTGATATAATAGAATTATTGGCGAGAAAAAATTAATGCAAAAAAGGCCTTTTATTGCATTCTTAGATGTGAAACAGAATTTCCCTTAGTAAACTCCAATTTGGTTCTCATAATTCAACATAATATTTTTTTAATCGACTCTAAAGTATATAAGCTTATGAAATATCGTCATTTAGGCAAGACGCGGTCATTAACAAGATAAATGGAGTGAGATAACTATATCCCTTTTACCCTTAGCTTGACTGATCTTTGCCTCAAATCCATAGCAATTCAAACCAGGGATAACAGATTTTCCCCAAAGGTAACAATTGGACGGAAAATGAATTTAGTATAGAAAAAAACCTTTATAAATGAAAATTATCTTATATAATTTTGCAAAGGATACAACAATTGGAGCGAGGAAAAGACTTTTAGCTAAATAACGACTTCGAGTGCTAACAGTGAATAGGATATCGATTGCCTCTTCACGGATAATCGCACATTTCGCCACTTGCAAACCTGCTGTCTTTCTTATCCTGTCCTCACACCACAACATATACACTATTCTTCTCTCTTCCCTAGATACCTGCTGATGGGTAGTTTTATTTCTTTACCCTGTCGTGAATTTACGATTGGCGTGATTTTCTTTATATTGGTTTCATTACCAGGACGGATTGGCCGCTTTGGCCTTGATAAAAGGCGTTTTCTACCTCCCTACTGCCCATATTGGAGGTTCACAACCATTTAGTCTTTATAAATGAAGCGCCAAATATCATCACAATCGCTATTTTAAATATTCTTTCAACTATTCCATGATTATTAGCAACTCCTTCAAGGACAGAACCTATTTGCGATGAACACGGGTATCATAGGTCCAACATACCCCACATGACTTCAACAAACCAATGGAATGTAGCACGCAACCTCTACCTTTCTCTCTTTCAAAATTCAAAAATTTTACATTACATAATTCTCTCATAACTTTTTCTTTATTTTCGGGTCTTCCTTTTCCTTTTGTCCACGAAACTCGTTTCCTTTGTTCGGATTAAGTTTATTCATTTCATTCAGGATAAATGTAACTTGAAATTTTGCATTTGTTTTTTTTTAGGTCAATTGTTTAATCTTGTTGATATTTAGTTTGTTTTTCATTGTCATCTTCATTCCCGTTTAAATTTTATAAATATGAACACATCGCCCTTATAGCCTTTTCCTCTCATTAACCATATTCACATCTTACATCATACCGATCAAAGTAGGCCAATCTTGATATAAGCGGGTCAGAATACTACAGCCCTAATCCTTTAAAAAATAAATCTCACCCATATTAATAAATTATCCATGTAAATAATGACACGCGTCACCTAAAAACGTCGGATATATACAGAATTTTTCCTTTTATGATGGTTATCATATCAGTTTTTTATCACCAATTAGACAAGCCATTTTTCGGACCCTTATCGCTCATAACCTTGATTTTATTGTCAAACTTCCAGCAAAATTAAATTAAAAGGGTAAAGGTTCGACAGCCCAGAATGTTTCGAGGATCATCGCCCAGGATTTATCTTAGATAATTCAAATCAAATCGATGACCTAATTTGCTCGCCGTCATCAAATTCGTGCAAATTTACAAAAAGGTATGATAGCAGATTTAAATCTGGCTGTACTGCAGTTAGGAGGTATAAGCATTGTATAAAATAAAACAAATATGTGTATAGAGAGAAAAACGTAGTGAAATAGTAATTTGGTGAGGGAAAGGGATAGAGCTAGATCAAAATGCATTATCCAGAAGCTTATGTTAATGCAAAAAACATGTCAGAATTTAGAAACTATTGTCTGGCAAAGTGTGGTATGAAAGAAAAATGCACAAATGCGCCTAAAAATTATGACCAAAAATGCCTTAAAAAAGATCTGGAGAGAAAAACGAATGTATTAAATCAGAGAAGAGAGAGGAGTTGTTTTAGTTAAAATATAGGAGAAAAGAGGATAGAAAGGAAATGACGTGATTAACAAAGACTGTGGAAAGGAATAATAGAGTTAGAGAAAGGTGTCGGAGGGAAAAGAGAACTAACTTTTTCACTAACTTTAGAAATAAAAGAAACCGAACTTAAAAGGAAAATTTAAGCTGAGAGGAAACGACAAGAAGTTTTATTGATTGCTTGACTGCTGTATCAGGGAACATATCTCAACTATTAAAATAAACAATAAAATAATACGATGTGATATACATTAATATGTTAAAACTTCCATGTTAGAATTGGCCTCCATGATTTTCACTTTTGCTATAATTAGAAAAAGCAATCGAGAAAAAGCCAGTTTTTCAGTGAGAGAAAGTTTGGTGTGGAAATCAAAGAGGAAAGTTCAGATTGATTCAACTGGTGTAGTGATTTCGGGCCTCAACCAGCCACACAATGGAGCATGTAAATCTACCTTTACCTGAACGACTCATGTAAAGAAGTAAGCCCACTTAATAAAAAAATGATTGCCTTATTGACAACCCTTCGGATGCCATAGGAGAAAGGGAGGCTTTGCCTGCTGGGTAAAACTCTTCCTTTACATCTGATGAAGTGAGTCCTTGTTGAAATAGATAAGTGTAACAGTCATTTTGAGGGCTAATACATAGATTTGTATATTTTTATTACCATGAAAAATCATAATACTGATTATAGTAGATAAGGTAGGAACTCTATGAGTACATGCAGTTAGCTTAAATAAGGGTCATTTAAATATCCATAGTCATATTACACCAGTTCCTACTCCTCATTTCCAATGCATAATTTTCATGCTTCTATGCCACAATTGTTCCTGCAAGACTAGTAGATGACCACGAAGCAAAAGAGCCATTCTTCTCTTGTCAGTTCAAGTTAAGAAGGAAGCTATTTTAGTTTAGTGTCAAGGACACTATAGTGGACATAATAAATCCCAGATTAAATTGCATGGACCTCACATTATTTAGATCTCCATCTCATCCACCTAGCGCATTAATACTTTCTTTTTATCCATCTTTTTCCTTCTCAATAATTTTTTGATGTTTACTAATTAACCATTCTTCGAATTTTTATTCCCATCTTTATTCTTGCACTGTTCGTACTCGTTGCCATATTACATATATTTTCCCTTCTCTTTTAAGCATTTTTTATTTTGATTATATTACTCTTTTCTTTCGTTGATTGACTTACTCTCTGTTATTCGACGTGAATCATTCTTTTGTACTTAAGCCAAAGCAAGAACTAAAAGTATCGGGCTCGAGTAAGCAAGAAATGTATGATATCCCCTTTTTTAAATTAGCGACTTTGTTGTCCCCATTTGCCACGACCAGGGGGGTCTTTCTGATCTCCTTTTCGAATAGGATTATGCGTTCGCATATTTGAAATAAAATAATTAATAAGTTTATCAAACACGAGAGAATAGCTGCCAAAACAACATAATTTCATGTAAACAAAAAAAACCCTAACAAATTAAGATTAATAATAACGATACTAAAAGAAGCAATACAAAAAAATAAGGGATAGAGAGGTGGCCCCGAACAAGGAACAAGGATCAGGAAAGCCACTATTACCTTACTTCAAGGGGAGATTTACCGGATAAGGAAATTTAAAACAACCTTGGGTACAGACTGGGTTGCAAGCAATCTCCACGCCTTTCAGATTTTCTTTAAGAAACTTTCCTCACCACTTCAATCCTATGATTCCTTCAATGGTATGTCCTCTATATCTAATTATATTACTAATAACAATATATTAATTGTTTCAAATAGTAATAATAATATAAACTCCACTAAACTTCGTTGACAACAAAGGCATATATTATATTGACACAGCTTACATTGAAAATGTGACGTAAGAGAAGACTGCTCGATTGTACCGTTATCTAGTATTTACCATAAAATAAAACTACACCCAATGTTTAATAGAGAATCATAAATAGTTGGAATCACATAAATAAAAGATCATTTAAAATTCTATTCCACTTGTCTATTTCATATGTATAGAAGACCTAAGGGTGAAAAACAAACCTTCAATTGTATTTACTATTTACGCACCGTCGGACAGTGGCCAGCTAAGAGAACAGAAAAAAACGAAAGGACAGAGAGTCAAGCAGATAAAGCAAAAATAAAGCAAAATATCACATCAAGACAATATATATATATATATATATATATATGTAAGAAAAAAAGACAATAACAAAAAAATACCCACAAAATAAATTCGAGGAAACCACTGGAATGTACTCTAACCGAGCGAGTTTATTAGCAAATTTTCTATTAAGAAAACGCAAGCATCATCAACAGATCTTCTTTCTACCTTCACACAAACAAGATTTTGGGATTAAAGAATAATACACACCTCAAAGCCTCTTATGAGTTTTATTCATCATTTCAGTTCTCAGTTGATAGCAAATTATACTATTATTACAATCCCCTTTACAATTTTGTTATTGGTTAACAAAATTGTAAGGTTCGTTCGTTTTTGCGTTGCAGACAATGAGTTTAAAGCAGACGATTGATTTTACAGACAGAAATATGGACTGATAATGGGTAACCACATTTCACCGATCTTATGTAATCTTTTCATGAAAAATCTAAGAAACTACTACTAACCCTTCATTTACCCAGTGCCATAACACGAAAAAGGTCTCTGCCATTTCATGATGTAAAAATATCGAAAATAAACAATAAATCATAATTTTCTGAATAACGGAAAACAACCAACTCTAAAGCCTATATTCATTATTTCTCTTCTCAGGAAAAATCTGTTTCATGATGCCAAACCACATATGTGATTCTTGTTCCTTGAGGAAGAAATTAAAACAATCATCCAAACATTGATTCAGCTGAATTATCCCCTATGCTTCATAGAAAAATGTAATTAAAAGCCAAAATGAACTTTTAATCACTAGCTAATCCTAATAAAAATAATGTAATAATAATTTTATTATATTTACATATTCGTCCAATTAATTAATTTTATAAAGCTGGCATGCGCCAATAACATCAATATCGCCTTTCAATTAAAAAATATGATACGAAATACTCTGTACAAAAATCGGGCCACCGATAAAGAAGACGGCGTTCATTATATTCCGTGCAAATATTCGATCAAAAATATATCGGCAAAAGCAATGGATTCTGCAAGAGAATGAAGAAACACAAATGTGCCATGCTCCATTAAAGCATATCTTCTATTTTGGTCTTACAAAAATCAAATGTTGGAAATCACATTGTATTTGTTATTGATTGATATTTCAATTAAATAAAATGTAGTCCAAAGTAAATCTAATGTAATTACAATTTTTTAACTAAAAATATACATTTTACCTCTATCCAGCATTTACAGACACTATGAATATATATCATCTGGGTGAGTTCAGCTACTGAAATGTCATCCTAATTTAAACGTTTTAAGCGAGATATAAAGGATCAAAATTACATAATTTAAAGTTCAGGGGGAGATGATAGCTCTATTGGAGCATTTTAGGAATATTGAGATTGAATTGAGTTAGAATATGTGCTACCCTATTTTTTTCTGAAATAGGTATTCCTCAATTAAATTGAGATCAAAGCGGTTGCTGGCTTTAATTCGTGTTCGATTTATTTTATCATTCTCTCGCGTTTATATGAAAAATACATTGTCTATTAACCTTGTGTTAAACTCAATTTCTCCTTTGTCCTTGGGATTCTCAATTAATTTCTCTCTCTTTCACACGCCCAATCGACCTTGCGAAGCGTACCTTAAAAGCTTGTCTATTCTGAAGATCTTTTGAGTCTTCCGAGTAGCCGAATGGTTGAAGGCTCCCTCTATTTGAGATCAAAGCGGTTGCTCACTCCCTCAGTGTGCTTTGGTTCGAATCCCACCCCAGCACGGGGTTTTTCCAGATAGGAAATAACAATTTCCAGAGAAAAAAATATTCCGTTTTCTCTTTCTTGGGGTGATCTAGAATTACTTCATCTTTCTCTCACGCTCATGAGAAATATACATTATATATATATATATATATATATATATATATATATATATATATATATATATATATATATATATATACATTTATATATATATATATATATATATATATATATATATATATATATATATATATATAGATATGTGTGTGTGTGTGTAATGAAACCACTTTTTGAGCACAAAGTTTATTTAACCGGAACTAGCAAACTATGCTTCTAGTATGTTCACCCATGTGAAAATCACCAACCACATAATTGATTTCCCTAGTGCCCAAATAATTTACCAATGTAACGATTTTAATAAAAGAAAAATGATCGATTTTAAATTAATCAAAGAAATTCCAAACTTTAATCTGAGAGGTCAACACAAATGTAGCCGCTATGTATCTGACCTCATTTTAAAAATATTGTTAATCACCTAAAACTAACGCCTCCTGATTAATGTCAGTTGTCGCTTTCTGTATATTTTAGTATTTCTCTTTTCTTTGTCAATTTCTCTCAGTTAACGGCTGATGATGGTATGGAAAACCTCATACCGAAACTAGTTCCGGTTCAATAAACTTTGTGGTCAAAAAGTGGTTTCAGTGTACATTAATTTACTGGCTATTGGGGAAAACAGTGTCTTCATATATATATATATATATATATATATATATATATATATATATATATATATATATATATATATATATATATTATAATATCCTTTTGCTGATCTCCCGTCTTCATGCCCAAATAGGCAGGATAGCAGGTCTTCACACATTTTCTCATGTTCGATTGTTGCTCAGGCAGCGCAACTTTGCCATATACGTAGCAAAACCTTTTGGGGTCATTTATGCAGCCCTGTCATACACAGTTTTGGGATAATTTCAATAAGAAATCTAAAGTTAAGAGAGAAAGATGTCTGAAAATACAATGACTGATAACAGCATTTCCATAAAAATCAGCATTGAAAACGGAAAATTGTAAAGATAAAATGTTGTAAGAAAAAATAGACCACATCTGCAAACACGGACTGTAATCTCTAAAATATCTGACATAAAATATCATTTCGACCATTGAATTATTAAAAGCAATGTTACCATAATTCTCTTTTTATTTTTAGGTCATAAAATAACTATGATTAGGAGTTATAAAATGTATTTGTCCAAATATTTAAGCAACATTTCGCCATTTTTGGCACTTTCGGTAATGTTTAATGCAAACGTAAATATCCTTTGTTTGGCACTAATATCAGAAAAATAAATTCACCCTTTTAAATAATTAATACAGAAATTATTGCATATTTAGTTTTATTCTTTAAAAATACGCAGTTTTTTCCTTCCATTTCTTTTCTTTAATCTGAATTACATCCAGTGTGTGCCTGTCGAAGTAAAATAATGACTAAGCGAAAAGAAATATGGAAACAAGTAAGTTTCTTTCATAAGTAAGTTTCTTCATAAGTGAGTAAATTTTGGATCAGAATGGCTGAAGGCGTCAAGTTTTATTATTCTTGAAAAATTATTGATTTTATTTATTTAATGCTGGACGTGCCTTAATTTGATTTTTTATATAAATGTGGGTGTACTTTATCCACTTCAAATTTAACCGTGTTTTTTTCTGTTTTTATGTCTTTGTAAGTAAGCAGATAAAATATAGCAAGGTTCGAATAGGCAATAAAATTATTGAACTATATCCTTCTTACATCCACCAAGTACTAATTTTATTCATCTTAATTTGTACTTATTTTCAATTATGTCTACATGATGCTTTGGTAAATCGCATGTATTCAGGAATGATAAAAAATGGAGGCAAGTTGAAGTTCTGATTTTTTAATCAACTTTCACTTTCTGGCTTAAAAGAGTGAATATTTTTGAATGAGATGTAATACTAATCACTGTGTCAAATGAGGGAGCTCTTACCAGATTGATGTCTATCCAATAATCCACAACTTTACTGAGTAGACCATTAATGCGCGCCGTTGCTCAAAAAAATTCTTTCTCTAATGTTCAAGTCAATGCCTCATTGACTAACCCGGAGGAAAACAAAGCTGCCTTTTTTATATAAAGTTAGCAACTTGTCATTGAATATGAATATGTAATACAAGTTCGGGAAAGCATTAGTGACAATGATATATTTTTTTACAAAAAATTTTTCCTTATCAAATTTGATCGGGCAAATATAAATTACTTTTGGAATTTATAAAATCTTGGCCTTTTACGATTTTAAATACTTGACTTAGGCCATCTCTTATTCTAATCTGTTTAATGGAAAAGATTTAATTCCCTAAGATTATCCTCGTATGGCTTGTTTTTCACACTAGGTATCATTTTGGTAACTGTACGTTGAATACATCCTAGCTTGTTTATATATTTTGGGGTGTAGTGGCACCAGTCTTGAACACATTGTTACAGAAGAGGCCAATGTAAAGATTTATAGAGAGTAAATATTACATTTTCGATCTCTGCTCTTATGCCCTGCCTATGAATCCAATTATTTTGTTCACCTTCTTGGTAACTTTTGTGCAATGTGTATTCGGTTTTAGATTAGTCAATACTCCTACTCTTAAATCTTTTTCCCTGTCTACACTTCCCTAATCATGTTGCATTCATTAAACGTATTTAATTTGTATTTTTTATGTAGAACACATTGCATTTATCCTCGTTGAAGTGCATTTGCCAAGTTTGGGCCTAAAGTGATGAGTTCTCAAAATTATATTCCATCTTTTACTTTCATATGCGACTTTATAGCATTGGCGATTTTTTGTATCATCAGCATTTTAAAATTGTGCATGTCAGACCTTTATTAATGTCATTAATGTAGCTAAGAAACAGGAAAATCACTAAATCTGAATCCTGTGGAACTCTACTAATCACATTGAGCCATTTCGATGCCTTTGGAGATAGATTCATTACAGAGAAGTATAAGACACAATAACAGGTGTGGCTCGGATCTAAAAGAGACATTTGATGCTCTCGACTTTTTAATATTTATGGCAGCGAAAACGAGATACCTATAGCCCAAAATAGTCCTAGCTTGAAAAAACGTGATTCTCTCTTTCTCGTGTCACCCCTTTGCTCTTCCATACTTACCTCCCTTTCCGTTTTAAATGGTACAATAATCGTACTTATACAATACTCACCATTATTAAGTAGGTACTACCAGTTCTTTTGTCAAATCGGTAGAACCATTGTACTATGACACTCTTCTCTCATTTTTATTTGTATCAGCCAGTGAAAATAGGCATTTTTGGTTTAAAACTTGGATTTAAGATTGAGAAAATGAATTACATTTGTAATTATAGAAATTAGCCTGCATTTAGCTTTTAATAGTATAAGTTTCATTAAAATAATAACTAATAGACTTATAATATTAACTTGGAAATGGAAAACCTTTTTTTGGTGTATTAACGATTATTGAATATTCAACAGAATGCAATAAATTTGCCCTTATTATCCCTAAATGACACTAGGAATTTAGAAACACGAGGATTAGTGTGTATATTCTCCAAGAGGTAGTAAGAGTTATTTCAAAATGATCGCTGTAATAATTAGAAGGACTTTACTAGCCAAGCTTTGTACACCAAAAGGGATTTAAACACCTTATTCTACGTATGTAGGCCAATGTGCGGCCTGGTCTAGTTTTAAAGGAGCATCCAAAACTCGTTACCTAAAATAATAACTTATCTGAGATGAAACTATATATAAATATATATATATATATTTATAAAAGTTGAACTAGAATCCCTCTTCCAATCCTTGTTGAAACTACAAGATCAAGCCATCATTAAAATTAACTCTAACCTAAACGACCAACTACGCGCAGAAGCTACCAAACGAAGAAGCTTTAATGGCAGCAAACTCATAACACCAGAGATAAGCAAGGCCATCAGCTCTCTAAAAAACACCAAAGAATTAGTCAAAAGAAAAGCTGACATATCTAACATATACGACATTCTAAACAAAGAAGATTATAACAGAAAATTGAATACTATCCTAAGCGAAACTACAAAAATTAAACGTATGAAAACAGACCCACCAGAAACTTGCAAAATAAAATAAATCGAATAAATACGAGTAAGACTCAAAGATTGGAAAATTCTGCACTACAAAAATGACCGTGAGTGGAAAGTCCGGAATATTTTGGATCCTATACACCTGTAAAAAAGACTTCTGGACAAAAATAATCAGAGAATTTGCACTTTTACTCGATCCGATTTTAGGGTCAGAATTGTTTTCTGTAACCAGTCACCAGGAATAGGCACTGATAAATAGGTAAACTGGGAAATCAATTCTTGGAAGGAGCAATCTAACTATAATTTGGAGAAGAAATGCATCAACAAAGCAAAGAAAAGAGAAAGGTAAAATTCTATAGTTTAAATAAAATGTTTGATTAAAGTAATTAAAGGTAAAATAAATATTTCAAGCTTTATAATAGTAAAATTAGATAGCTAGCAGAAGGTAAGAGAAAAGCGACACTCAAATTTACAATCACTCGATTGCAGATAAATCATTTGTAAGTATTGACAAATCAATACATATAGTTCATAATATCATAATTTTGACATTCATTACTTCATTTTGTCAATATTTAAAACAATAAATGCTCTTAGTTGCAATAGTATCCAGTGTTATAATTATCAGTAGTATTTCTTTTCTTCAATTTCCTCTTTTTTTCCTTATTCTTCTAAATTTTCCCAGAGGTATTTTGATTTCGCCTTATATTGTTCATCTTTTTCTATGTCGAAAAAAAGAAAATATCTTTTTTTCAGGACTGCTTCACTTGACTTACCAATTAAATATTGCGTTAAGCAAAAGAGTAAATAGTAAAGAACATCACTACGTAATTGAAAACTACAACATATTAGGAAACTATTTTCCATATTGTATAAACTTCCACCTATGCCCTTGACGTTGTATTAAGAGAATATGAATCTGTCTATTCATGAGAAATCAACGTATTCTGCAATTTTAGGGAAACTCCGTCCTGCAGATTGGTTGGGACGCATCAAAAGGCTAAATGAAATAAATTAACGATCTCAATGTTTTATTTATGTATAACTAAAACCACTAGATCTGAAGGAGATGATTACCCTTTAATTTAAGTAGAATTATTTTATTGTGATATGAGACAGGCCGTCTATTTGACTGAAATAACCATCTACCAATCAAGTTACTCTGTAGTTATTAATTCAAAATATTTTCCTCGATGGGATTTTCTATTTTTTAGCATAAAAGCTGCACTAATTAATCAATTTAATGCGCCCTGGGACCGTGCTAATTGCTTTAACACCAAACATCACTTTTCATTCGCTATTTTGATCATCTCTGGGATTGTTTTGCTGTATAGGCCTTTGAAATTGTTTATTTTAAGAACAAACTTCCTTAAAACCACAAAGTACGACAAATGTGGTAACGACGTAAACAACTTTTATTTTACCTAAAACGGACGTTGTTTAAAAAAAAACGTCCTTGAACATGGGGAAAATCTTTTTATCTTTCATGCAAGTTCATTTAATTCTGAAAAGGTTGAACATATAATTAGTTAATTTTGAACTTAATGGTAGTGTATACCACATTTATGTGAATATCATATTAATATAAATCATTATTTTGAAAGTGCAGGCTCTAACAGCATGTAAACAACCTAACCAAAGTAATCTATTGTGTGAATCCATCGAAAAATATATTTTTTTAAAGGCTTATTTAGGGAGATTGCACAAAATTGAATTAGAAATCTTCCCATTTTTAAAACATTTTTAGAACGATCAGTTGTGCAATAACTGAAAAGGCGTACATGTGTTGATTATTTTTAAAGTAAGGGTAAGTTTTCTTCTACCTGTTAGAGTTATTGATGCCTTCAATATATTTCTACATGTATGTCGTAGAATTCCCCCTTTTTTTGTTCTATTCTAAGAGTGCTAAGAGTGTCTAATATATATTTTGATATCTTGATAACTTGAAGAACAGAGCCGTTCCGAAACACGTAAGGATATATAAGAGAAACGCCAAATAATCCCCAAATAAACTTATATTTTAACTTTAACCATTAAATACACAACATATAAACATTAATTACAGCAATACTCGGAATATTATCCTAAACAAGAATTAATTAAATTAGTTTACCCACAAAAATTGGTAAATTTCTCTACACACCACAATAATATAAGAATTAGGCTTACGGACTCATGTGGAGTTTAAAGGGCCTCAGAAATATTATTTAGTCTCGACGCGTGCAGCCGGCCAGATGTAGATGAGCGAGATCACACGGTTGTTTTGGCGAGGGTGGCAGATCGGGGGTCCACACGTTCTTCCGGGGGGAGGGAGGTCTTCAAGGACGAGAACCAATACAGTGCTTTATGCAACACCTAGGTAGTCGTGGTCTCTCTGGCGAGAGTGAGTCGAACTTGGTTCTTAAATCAAGTTAACTTAGTGTGCGGTGTGACCACCAAGTAACGAGCTTGAGGAGGAGCTTTTCTCCTTCGTTAGTTATTTCCTTATGGACGAGGACTGAACTCGGGGAGGGTCTTCTTCAAGGGCGAGGATAACGGATGGGGGTTTCTCTGGCGAGAATAAATTACTTAACGTTCGGTTTGGTAACCCAGAACTAGCTCGAGAATGAGCTTCTTCTTAGTTCCAGTCTTCTTCAAGGGCGAGTATAACGGAGGGGGGTTTCTCTGACAAGAATAAGTTGAACTTAATTCCTCACCAAGTTAACTTAGGAGTTCGGTGTGGCCAACGAGTAACGGGTTCGAGGAGGGAGCCTTTTCCTTCTTCTTTTCTTAATTCCTCAAAGACGAGGAATACTCCTGGTGTTTAAGGTGCACCAGGATATGAGGAGTCTCTCTGGCGAGAGTAAGTTGAACTTACCAAAGTTAACTTATCGTTTGGTTTGATAACCAGGGACTTAGCTTAAGGATGAGCTTCTTCTTAGCCCCTTAAGGTAGATAGCCCTGCCTCTCTTGCAGGGTACTTCTGGGTCTGGTGAGCCAAGTACACTACCTCTCCAGTCTCGGTAGCTTGGTTTGATCCGAAGACTTCGTCACCTAGAGACTGACGTATACTACCTATTCAGTCTAGGTAGCTCGGTTTTAATCGAGGACTTCGTCACCTGGCCTGACGTATACTACCTCGATTTTCCTCAGAGTTCCTCATTTATACCTCGTCACCCCACTGGGGGAGTGGTAAGGGGGGAAGGGGCTTTAGGACGGCCCCAGGAGAGTTCTTTTTCCAAACGGTTTTTCACACGAAGTCAAACATAGGCTCCTCGTTAGCCTTCGAGATTGGGAGAAACACGTCTCCAATTTCTTATTTGACGTGAAACTAGATCTCACTCTCCTGGGGGACATCTTTCATTTTGACCTTTAGAGTCTTTCATGGCACCAAAATAGGCAACGCTGCGGTTACGCAATGGACCCGCCGATGCCTGGGGCGGATGTCTTTGCGGTAACCGCTTTGTGACTGCCCCGCGAGTGAACTGGGAGGGGCGCGAGTGACTATTGCCCTACATACACCTTCCATCGAAGAACTTAATGGGGAGGGGGGATGCTCCCGGGAACTCAAAACAACTTACTCAACCTAGTCGAGATTAGCAAAGTTGTCTTTCTTTGAGCCCTCTCTTACATTAAGTTTCCTCACACATGAGTGCCCTCGCGCGCGTTTACACAGGCAATGTGTCGAACTTGACCTACTCGCAATACAATTTTACATAAAATTAAAAAACCTTAATTCGTCGATTACCCACGAAAAAACAACAAAACAAGCTACTTCCTTACATTTCTAAGTTTTGGAGAACTTAAATCCTACCGATAAATTTTAACACGTACAACAAATGAAAACATGGTTTCACGCTCATTAGGTACTGAAATTACCCTTAATCGTATTTCGTCTCCGCCTATAGAGCAGCTGTACTTTATCGGCTCCTTTGATGTAGCTAATACTAAAATGGTGCTCTAATACCAATACTTTACCGCGCCGGAGTCGGCCGTTCGGGTTATTGAGTCTACCCCAGTATTTTACTAAATGGTAGCGGTATTTCAACCTACTGGACTTACCCATATTATGGTACTTGACTACCTTTAAATTGAACATTAAGGCTAGAGCGGCCTGTTGCAGCAGGGCATAATTGATGGGAGCGTAGGTCCCGTAGCTCTTCTTTACCCAGGGACACTGGAAGATTGGGTCTAGGTTCGATCTTGGTGCGAGGTCGTTAATGGGCGTGGCGCTCACTACGACTCGGCGATTTAGCGGTAACTCCTTGGACGTTCCGTTCGGGGAGGAGACTACTAGGGGTAGGGGATACTCATCCGCGTCTACCATTTGACTAGTCTTACACGGGTGTATTGCAATAGCACCTCTTTTCTCCTTCCTTGTTAACTCATTTGACTCACTTCTCTTAGTAGGTAGTTCCTCAGGTACACCTGCTTGTACCTCTACCCTCTCTTCTTATTCTTCCCGGATAACCACATTTGGCTGGGTTCTCCTCGTAGGTTCTTCCTTAGGTACACATGCTGGTACCTCGTCCCTACTTCCTAATTCTTTCATCTTTACCCCATTTGGCTTGGTTTCCCTCGATGGTCCTTTCTTAGGTCCAGGCCGAGCTCCAACTTCCTCGCCCTCTATGAGATTCTCGATGGTTGCTCTTTCGAGTGCGAGCAATCTTTCCTTTTTTTCTCTCTCTTCTCTTTCAGCTTGAGCACCTTCTTTTTCCCTCTTCATTCTACTTTCCTGCACCTCTTTTTCTGCTTTCGTTATTTCATTTTCCCGTCGGGTTCTTCTTTCCTCATCTTCCAGGTTTATCTTTATTTTTCTTTCATCATTTTCTCGTTTTATCTTTATTCTCCTTTCCTCATCTTCCCTTTCTATCCTTATTCTGAATTCTTGTGCTTCTCTTTTCAACAGTAATATTCTTTCACTTGTTTTACCTCCTTTCAGCATTCTTCTTTCCTCTTTTTCTATTTTCCCCTGTATTCTGTCTTTCTCTAATTTTATGTCTCTTCGTATTTTTATTGCTTTGCATTCTCTTTTCCCTTCTCTTAAAGAAAGTAGAGAGAGAGGTGACGCCTTCTTGTCGCGGGAAGAGAGCTTGTGTGTACCTTTGACTTTTCAAGCTATGTCGGCGGGGGTACCTCTTCTGTGGACCCCTGGTAGGGCTTTCCTTGTCGATTTGGTCGAAAACGAGATTCCAAACTAAGTGCGTCATTCCTTCCTTTTTATACTCTATCATTCTCCTTTTTTACTTTTATCCTATCTCTCCCACTTATACAAAAAGAAAAAACAAAAAAAAGCCTACTCCTATCACGTCACTCTTTCTCTTTTTTCCCTCTATCTACATATAAGGACCTGGCAGCTACCTCACCTGTCAGAAGAGAGGCTTTGGAACCTCTATAAACAACGCCAATCGACGTTCACTGGTTGCGAGAGACTAGGTTTAGAGGTGTCGTAGGCGTTGGGGCACGATGAATGGGATGAGGGTAGTGCCCCGTTAACCCCTTCCCTGGCGCATAATTATTGACCGTTTCCAGTGCCCGTTGACGGGATCCTCTGGTAGCATCGGTCCGAGGTGACGGCCCTTTGTTCCAAGGTTGGTTGCCAGGCCAATAAAAAGCCTTGGGTCGAGTCTCTTGGTGGGGCGGGATATCCATTAAACGCTGCTCCGAGATCCTGGCCGTTGTGAAGGGAACTAGTAGGAGTTTAGTAAGGGGCGTGCTTCGTTGTTTTTCACCTGGTGAGAAATCGATGGTCCCTTCGGGGACCGTCTGTGCTGCTTGGTTGGGAGCCACGGCACGCCGTGGCTTAACGACTCGGTCGGACGAACAGCAGCACATGGAGCGTGCCTTCTGGAAGACTCCGAAACGACTCCATCAATAGGCGGGAGCGACTCACGCGGGGAGAACTCACCAACCCCCCTTTTTATCATTGATTGGTCGCAAAGTATTGAAAGAGAGAAAGTGTTCAGAATGACCGGCAAGAAAGGACTAGGAGCTCTGAAATACACGTGCGCAATATGCCACATAGATAAGTGGTGCGTGGACTTTCCGGAGGGGTGTTTTTCGAAATGCCACCCGGCCAGTTCCTGCACCGACTGTATTTTAAACGGCCAAATCAAGGAGCTAAAGGAAACCTGCAGGGTTTCCGAGGAAAGATCCAGGAAGTTGGAGGAAAAAATAAGCAGCCTCAAATTAGAACACGCCGGACTGATTCGCAGGCTTGAGGTCAGAATAGCAGAGCTAACGTCAAGCTCTGTACTAAACACTGCATCTGCAGTATTACCCCCAGAGCTAGGTCCGCATGCTATGGATAAACCCACAAAGAAAAAGAAAAGGAAGGGAAAGAAACAGGAAGAAGAGAAAGTTGAAACAGAAGATAAAGTAAAAGCTGAAAAAGAGAAAGTTGAAGCAAAGAAAGAAAAGAGAAAAACAGAAGAGTATGTAACAAAGGAAGATAAGGGGCAAGAGATGAATAAGAAAAAGAAGAACAAGAAAAATAAGATGGAGAAGAAAGAGGGAACCAAGAGTTCGCTTCCGCAAGGAAAGCCTCAAACCTCTGCACGGAAATGTCCGAGGGTTACCCTTGTGGGCGATTCCCAAGCACAAGGTTTGCAGCCCCTGCTAGCGGCCTGCCTTCGCACTAGTGTGGAGGTATGCTTCCAGCCAGGACGGGGAAACCACCACATCAGGGTAGAGGCTGAGAAATCTCAGATCTCTGAGAATTCAGTCGTTGCCCTGATAGTGAGTGGGAATGACCTCTACCTCCGAGGAGGCAAAGTAGACCCCAGCGAGAAAATTCTCAACACGGTCATGGGAGCCGTGGACGACTGTGGATTGAGAACTCGCAAACAAGTCGTTGTAGGGATGCTCCCAAGAAGAGGTCCTAGCCGGACAGCTCACTCTAGGAACGTGACCCTGAACCAGCGCCTGTCTGACCTCTGTACGGCGGAAGGGGTCTTCTTTCTGGACCCTTACAACACCTTTTACGGTCGAAACGACCTTTACCAAAGGGACGGAGCGCACCTTTCATTCAAGGGAAAGGCTGTACTCTGTAACTTAATTCAGGATGTTGTAGAGCGGACGCAGAAGAGCGTCCAACCCAGAGTGAAGGTCGACATAAGACAGTATGCCAGTGTCACTCCTGGAACGACGTTCTTAGATGTGGCAAAGAGGGATACTGCCACACAAAAGAAGCCGGGAAACGAAAGAGGGTAGGGAGTCCTACACTGGGGGACTACCTAAAAGTTCTTCTGTTCAACGCAAGGTCAATCAGGAATAAGTTTCTTGAGCTCCGTGGCCTCGTAGCAACAGAGGAACCTGAGATGGTGGCCATAACGGAGACGTGGATTAAAACCCCAAGCCGAGATTTTGAAGGTGAATTCACGATTCCCGGTTACCAGCTCTTCCAGAAAGATAGGTTAGACAGAGAGGGTGACGGTGTGATGTTGTATGTCAAGGAGACTCTCAACTCGACGGATTGCAACATCGTATCCGACCATGAACTACTACGTGTTGACCTAGAGATAGGTCCTGCCAAATACAGGACCCTGGTGCTTTATAGACCTTCCGTCCAACTTGTTGAAAAGGACAGAGATCTGTTCCAGGTACTAGAAGAACTTGTCGAAGACAGCGTGTGTATCGTCATGGGTGATTTCAACACACAAGTTGACTGGGAAACCAGAGAACCCTGTGGCGAGAACGCACTACTCCTGGAGTTCGCGAACAACGAGTTGCTCACCTAATGGTTGAGAGAGCCAACGAGAGGAGACAATATCCTCGACTTGGTTGTCACCTCTGAGGATGACATCGTTGAGGACCTCTCTGTTGGCGAAGGGCTCGGTGGCAGTGACCACCGACTAATTAGATTTGTAGTCAAAGTCTCCAAGGCAGAGCCTGCAACTAGTAAATCAAGGAAACTTGATTTGAGAAGAGAAGACTTGCGGGACTGACTGACGCGAGGCTAGAAGAGTGCGAGGCTGTTGAAGATTCTTGGAACAGCTTCAAAACCATATTCATGAGTCTTCAATCGCGTTTTATCCCTCTGAAATGCCCCCGTCGGTCCTCTGTTCAACCACGGTGATTTAATCAAGAAATCGGGCAACTGCTTAGGGAGAAGAGAAATGTGTACCGGCAATCGAAGATCTCTGGTGACTTTGACGAATACCGGAGGCTAGCCAGGAGAGTGAAGTCCAGCATAAGGGCGGCTAAGCGGTGTGAGGAACTCCGAGTGGCGAGACTCTGTAAAGAAAATCCCAAGGAGTTTTTTGGATATGTGAACAGCCGTAAACCAATCCGTCGAACGATTGGCCCTTTGAGGAATGAGAAGGGGACATTAAAGCATTCAGATGCAGAAAATGCTAACCTCCTCAACGACTACTTCTCTTCAGTGTTTACTGAAGAGTGTGGTCCAATTCCCCAGCCGACGGATTCCTACTCGGGGGAAAAGCTGGAGGCAATGGACTTCACCGAAGGAGAAATAAAGAAAAAGATCGCTGACCTAAAGACGAATAAGTCCCCTGGACCGGATGGGTTTCTACCTAAAGTGTTAAAGGAAGTGTGCGATGAAGTATCACGACATCTGTGCGCTATCTTTAACATTTCAATCCGGACCGGATGCGTTCCTAGAGAATGGCGTGAGGCGGAGGTGACTCCTATCTTCAAGAAAGGAAACCGTAACCAACCGTCGAACTACCGACCTATCAGTCTGACTTCGATAGTCGGTAAACTCATGGAAAGCATCATGGTGGACAAAGTGACGTCGTATTTAGAGTCAAACCTGCTACTGAGGAGTTCCCAGCACGGCTTCCGAAGGCAACAGTCATGCCTGACGAACCTTGTGGAATTCTTCCACTTCGTTTTCAGTGAGCACGATCGGGACAAGGCGGTGGATGTGGTCTACCTAGACTTTCAGAAAGCCTTTGATAAGGTACCACACCACCGCCTTCCCTGGAAAGTGCGAGCGCTTGGCATAGACGGAAAGGTAGCCGGCTGGATCGAGAACTGGCTAAGTGGCAGACGGCAACGGGTGGTGGTGAATGGACAGTCTTCTGAGTGGGTGCCCGTTACTAGCGGGGTGCCTCAAGGTTCTGTCCTGGGACCACTACTATTCATCATCTCGGTCAACGACATGGACGGTGACATGGTTGCCAAGATTTCAAAATTTGCCGACGATACCAAGCTTGGTATGAGAGTTGCAAAGGATGGAAATACCGCCCGCCTGCAGGAAGATATTGGGAAGATTCAGTAGTGGTTGGACACGTGGCAAATGCCTTTTAACGTGGAGAAATGCAAAGTGATGCATATCGGCCACAGAAACCCCCAATCTCAGTATATCCTTAAGGGCACTGCTCTTGAATCGAGTGACACTGAGAAGAGACTTGGGTGTTACTATCACTAGTGACCTCAAGCTCTCGAAGCAGTGTATTGAGGCGGAGAAAAAGGCTCAAAGGATGCTAGGCTATATTAAGCGCCAGTTTGGTTATAGGAACCAGGAGATTGTACTGTGCCTGTACAACTCACTTTTCCGACCGCACCTGGAGTATGCCGTACAATTTTGGAGTCCTTCATTGCGAAAGGACATCACGAGATTTGAACGCGTACAAGCTAGGGCAACCAAGGTAATTCCTTCTATCCGACATACAAGTTATGAGGATAGACTAAGGGAATTAGATCTTTTCTTGCTGGAAACCCGTAGACTGCGTGGTCAGCTCATTGAAGTCTTCAAAATACTTCGAGGGTTCAACAATGTTGACTACCGGGATATTTTCACACTGAGTGAGAACAGAACGCGCAATCACGGCTTCAAACTTGAACTAAAGCGTTACAACCGCAATCTGTGTGGAAATTTTTTCACTTACAGTATCTGCGGTATGTGGAACGCACTTCCAGTAGAAGTTGCCAACAGTGAATCTGTTGACCAGTTCAAGTCAAGACTAGACAAAGTCTTGAAAAGTGGCCGTTTAGGGACGCAAAACAATTGAGCAGCCATGTGCCTGCTCGATTTCTAGTCCAAAGGTACCCTCCTTGAATGGACCGTAAGGTCTCCTAGGTTACTTAATTTCCTTGTTACTCCTTGTTACGTTTTTTATATTTTCCCTCTTTCTATCAAACTCTATTATTTCTTCTTCTTCTTCTCTTTGTATTCTCAATTTTTCAAGGATGTAGGCATCCATATCCTCACCTTCAAATCCCAGAATTTGGGCTTGTAGGTTGAATCTTTCGACCGGATCCATTTTGTGTTGGTCCGTCGAATTTTCCTTACTGTACTCTCAGGTAATTATGCCACCACTCACCAGGTAGTGCTCAGCATAACTTACCCTTAATCCCACTACTATGCTGATTAAAATACCACTCCCGACAACAAATTTACCACTTCGCCTACCAATTACCTTAAGATTGTTCCTACCCCTAACTCTAACAATTTTCCTCTCGTCAATTATTCTCTTATTCCTGATCTATAATTCCTTTACGTGTTGGCTCTTTCTTAATTAGACACTGCTGGGTTCTTTCTAATAACAACCTACAAACCTGACACCACTTTTATTTATGTCGTAGAATTCCCCCTCCCTTTTTGTTCTATTCTAAGAGTGCTAAGAGTGTCTAATATATATTTTGATATCTTGATATCTTAAAGAACAGACCCGTTCCGAAACACGTAAGGATATATAAAGAAACGCCAAATAATCCTCAAATAAACTTATATTTTAACTTTAACAATTGAATACACAACATCTAAACATTAATTACAGCAATACTCGGAATATTATCCTAAACAAGAATTAATTAAATTAGTTTACCCACAAAATTGGTAAATTTCTCTACACACCACAATAATATAAAAATTAGGCTAACGGACTCATGTGGAGTTTAAAGGGCCTCAGAAATGTTATTGTCTCACGACGCGTAGCGTGTGTCCAGATGTAGATGGGCGAAATTATACGGTCGTTTTGGCGAGGGTAGAAGCTAGGGGGTCCAAACGTTCTTCCGGGGGTAAGAGGTCTTTATAGACGAGAACCAATAGGGTGTGTCGTAGAATCGACTCTCGATGATATACCATATATGACTATTCGTTGAGGGAACTTATTTAATTTCTTAGAGTGCGTGGTGTCTAGGTTGACCGATATTATTTATCTTCGATATGCTTAAGAAGTGGAACTGAGCTCAAGGATAATAATATGGCTATCATTAATAAAATAGAGTTTTATTAATAAAAACTATCAACAACACACAAAACGGAAAATATTGACATAAACAGAGAATTAAAAGGGTTGTGGAAAATCTAGCTAATCCGTGGATTAAGAGAGATTTAAAAAGGTAAAACAGATAAAAGTTAAAGGGATGGGATGGTTTGCTAAACCATTTAAAGCACAGGATAGGGTTGACAAATGAATTAAATACTCAAAGGTAACGTTCGGCTTACGTAATTACACTTGTTGTGCAGAGGAAGGCGACGTAAAGGAATTTTTTGGTCCGCTGGCGAGTTCTAGCCGAAGGGGGGGGGGAATTAAATGATCCTGACGTAGCGTCTTGAGAATAAGAACTGTTTCTTGATGAACGGGCTTGAAGAACAATGGCTGTTCTACGTTGTTCTCTTCTGAACAACAGGGGGGGTGAGAACCGTCTCTTGTCTACGGGCTCGAGAACAATGGCTGTTCTAATGTTGTTCTCTTCTGAACAACAAGGGGGAAGAGTGAGAACCGTTTCTTGGCGTACGGGCTGGAAGAACAATAGCTGTTTTACGTTGTTCTCTTCTGAACAACAGGGGAGGGGTGAGAACCGTTTCTTGTCTATGGCCTCGAAAGAACAATGGCTGTTCTAACGTTGTTCTCTTTCTGAACAACAGTGGAAGCCTTGTGCACTTTGCGTCACGAAGGCTCGAACCTTGACACTCAAGGGATATTGTCCTCCTTCTGGACAAGTGATGGTGAATCTCGAGGTCAAGGACCCTTGGCGCACAAGGTGAGAGTGGATCGTAGAGATGTCTCGCGAAGAAAATCTGGATCTCGAATCTGATCTTAGTGGTAAAGTTTCCATATAAATAGTCGGGACATCCCGTTGGCGTAGGGGACAATGGAGTATGGGCTTCGAGGGAATGCAGAGCAGCGCCTGAGAACAATACCTCATCTGTCCATAAGCCTTACTCAATCTGGTGAGATCGGCGCATGGGGCGACGGGGGAAGATAAACCTCCTTGTTTAAACATTGACTCAGGTGGCGGCGATAATGCGCCCGGCTTCAAAGCGAAGATGCACGTGGGTAGCATCGTGTTTTTAAATAACATGTGATAGTGGTTGAAATTAAGCGGCCTCAACCTGTTCTATTACACGGTGCTTTATGCAACACCTAGGCAGTCGTGGTCTTTCTCGCGAGAGTAAGTCGAACTGGGTTCTTAAATCAAGTTAACTTGGAGTGCGTGGTGACCACCGAGTAACGAGCTCAAGGAGGAGCTTTTCTCCTCCGTTAATTATTTCCTTATAGACGAGGACTGAACTCGGGGAGGGTCTTCTTCAAGGTTCAGGATTACAGAGGGGGGTTTCTCTGCCCAGAATAAATTACTTAACGTTCGGTTTGGTAACCCAGAACTAGCTCGAGGATGAGCTTCTTCTTAGTTCCAGTCTTCTTTAAGGGCGAGTATAACGAAGGGGGGTTTCTCTGACGAGAATAAGTTGAACTTAATTCCTCACCAAGTTAACTTAGGAGTTCGGTGGGGCCAGCAAGTAACGAGCTCGAGGGGGAGCCTTTTCCTTCTTCTTTTCTTAATTCCTCAAAGACGAGGAATACCCCTGGTGTTTAAGGTGCACCAGGATATGAAAAGTCTCTCTGGCGAGAGTAAGTTGAACTTACCCAAGTTAACTTATCGTTTGGTTTGATAACCAGGGACTTAGCTCGAGGATGAGCTTCTTCTTAGCCCCTTAAGGTAGGTAGCCCTGCCTCTCTTGCAGGGTACTTCTTGGTCTGGCGAGCCAAGTACACTACCTTTCCAGTCTCGGTAGTTCGGTTTAATCCGAAGACTTCGTCACCTAGAGACTGACGTATAATACCTATCCAGTCTAGGTAGCTCGGTTTTAATCGAGGACTTCGTCACCTGGCCTGACGTATACTACCTCGATTTTCCTCAGATTTCCTTATTTATACCTCGTCACCCCACTGGGGGAGTGGTAAGGGTGGGAGGGGCTTGAGGACGGCCCCAGGAGAGTTCTTTTTCCAAACGGTTTTTCACACGAAGTCAAACATCGGCTCCTCGTTAGCCTTCGAGATTGGGAGAAAAACGTCTCCAATTTCTTATTTGACGTGAAACTGGATCTCACTTCTTTGAGGGACATCTTTCATTTTGACCTTTAAGTTCTTTCATGGCACTAAAATAGGCAACGCTGCGGTTACACAATGGACCCTCCGATGCCTGGGGCGCATGTCTTTGCGGTAACCGCTTTGTGACTGCCCCGCGAGTGAATGGGGAGGGGGAGAGTGACTATTCCCCCACAATGTAAAATAGGTTAAACTATTACAATATATAGAACAATTACGGGAATATATGGAAAAGAATAAACTTGAGTGTGAATATAAAATGGAGTAAGATTTAAAGATAGCAGTAGCTACTAGGCTAAATTTTGCATGGAAAAAGGCTAAGTACTTATTGGGGTAGAATACTTTTACTCACCTTAAAGTATTAAGGCGGATAGATCTATATTTTGATAGGAAACCAACATTACGGTTGATGGTGGCTTAAATGATTAACAAAAAAGATTTTTGGTTATGAGTAGTACAAAAGAAATAGAAGATAAACTAAATGAGATTTTTAATCCTTAAAATGCAGAAGCACAAGAGTAAATGCTCTTCCTAGGTCTAATTTGAAAACAAATATGTGACAGCGATCTTAGAATATATTGGAATAATATTGGTAGAATATGATTGACTAAAATATCCCGAGACGATACGTTTTTGCGGAAGTATTTAAAGTAGAAAATTGTATATTTAAAAAAGCCAGAAAACGTTTAAGGCTGCAAATAGGTGTAAAGATTGTCAAATGGCATAGGTAAATAAAACGAGAAGCCCGCCTCTCACTTTCATACTTAGAAAAACATATATTTGCATATAAACAGAGGGATAGATCGATATATATTAGATAGAAAAATTGATACGGATTAAACCTGTAGCAGTTCACAGACGTTTACATTTTTTTCAAGCTATTATATTCATTGTATCCAACTCTCATCTGCTGACCAAATTTTTTATTTTATTTTTCACCAAATCTCTATGATAACGAAGCAGGAATCGTACCATGTAAACAGCAAAATCAAGAAACTGTTGAAAAAGAACGACTTTTCTTAAATATTTCTTTGAAGAAACAATGTCTAGGAATTTGTTTTACTATGAAAATACTTCTCTGCTTGACATCAGACGTTTCTTAAGCCACCCACTAAAATAGGGAAGAAAATGAGTATGCCCGCATCCTGGTCGTAAAAGGATCAAATAAACAGGCTCTGTTGGAAAGTGACCTATCTTTCTTAGGTTAGCATTGGTAGACCCCTTAAACACATGTGGAAAATCCTCCCCTGTAATATACATAGGATTCTAAATTTTAATTAAATTTTTAAATAGCTCCTTTTAAGTAATATCTTATTATTAAACCACTTTGAAGATGAGCCTTACTTCCTCTAATATAAATCTTGCATAAAACCTTTGCAAAGTTTAGAACAGAGAGACAATCTGAGCAAATCTTTTTTTAAGGTTAAACCTTTTATTGGCGGGCAAGCAAACACTCTACTGCTGTTGTCACACAGGGTCATACGAAGCATTACGTTGAGTTACTGTGACCAATTAGGATCACACGACCTTCTACTATGATCGATCCCACTGCTAGAAATGTCATTCAACGTCATATTTCACAGTACACCAAACTACCAGGCAGTACTTTCTCACCAAGCATGATTCTATTGCGCCGACTACATGATCACCTTGAGTGCGTGCCACCTCTAACGAATGAGGGTTGTTGGTGCCATAGGCATAGTCAACAGGCCATAAGGAATCACATTAAAACTGGTGGCATTTTATCTGCCAATTATTGCTGCTATGTTATCTTCATCATTCCCCCGTGGCCTGGCTCATTTATTCACCAGAAAGGAAAGTATAATTCTTCCTTTTGATTGTTTTGTTATGGGAATAAATGACTACTAGTTTACCATATCCAACTTGCCAGAAACCGTGAGGTGCTAGTTCAGAACTGTTTGTATGGCTACATCTCTGAATCTAGCTTGGGACATAGTGACCCTCTACCAGCCTAAGGCCCGAGTCCTGAAGATTAACAAAATCAAATTATCCCGAAACCACGCTGATGGAATACGCCAAGCAAACAACGCAGATAACAGATAATAACTTTGAGTGTAAGGGGCATATATACTGTTAGCTTTATTTTGTGTTTATACCTTAATATTTCATGTTGACGGACGTTTTTTCAATTATTTTTTAGCTATCTTTTCGTTTTGTCTGTAATTAAAATAATAAAAATCTTATGGTTCTGTTACGATATTGAAGACGGGGAACTTTTTGCTTCATTTGAGCGGTTTTAGTGCAAATTATTCGAGCACTAATATTTAAAGAATTTTTAACATTTCCGATATATTTTATCGAAGTAATTTAGCGAAAAATCAATTTTTATATTTCCGTATCCCTTTTAGTTCTAGAAGGCATTGCTTATTTCTTGTAGAAAAGGGTGAATATTGGTAAAACACTTAGTGATTCTAATACATCAGCTTAAGTTTCCCCCTTGGCTATTCTCAGTGATCATAATAACAGTGACAATACCCTGTTGCTGCATTTTTTCTCAACTCACTCTTCTTCTGACTCTAGAAATTTTAACTCTTTTTAACGAGAGAATCCAAGCCCCTACAAACTCAACGAATTCCACACATCCACTCAAATTAGCAAACACTCTCTACCCATACACTTTGAACATAACACCTCTACTATCATTACCAAAACCAGTTTGTAAAGTAAAAGGATCACTAAATGCCGTATGTGTTGAAGCTAATTTAAACACGTGGTTTAATGAGCTAGAAGAATACTCCTGACGGGAAAACTCATTTGTTTCAACTGACCAAGACAAAATCACGGATACAAAAGTACTAGTAGTAAGAGGATGAGTAAGGCAATTGCCGGCTACCGCTTTGTTGGATACCGGAGTGGCAAGTTCCATAGCTAAACTAGCTTTTGTTTATTTACATGTGCATAATGCGGCGTAGTTAATCATAGTTAAAATTGTTAATAATAGAGTTTCCTTTTAACTAATTTTCTATTAGGAATGGACTTTATGAAAAAAATGTTTGGGAAATATACACCGTCGCTAAGCAAGTTCGAGGTAGAAACAACAGACATGCGTTTACCGACAGCAATAGTCAAGCACAATGTTTACGCCAGTAATGGGGAGGAGGATGCACTTACATAATTGTTTAAGGGCACATGAGTTGAATTACACCTTTCAGACAGTTTGCTAAAGATAGAGGGCCATTAATGTCTAAAGATTTACCCTTTGCCTGCGGCTGGTCCCTATATGGTCTCTTTCAGAAACAGCGGTTCACTACTGTCGATCCAAATATGGTTTCTGCCTTTTCTCACTTTCTCTCTGACATCTAGCTATATGTTGCCACGTATTAAATAGTAATATTTTAGCTTTGTTCTCTTGGTTACCCCCAAAATGTGAAGAGGTGAGGAACGACAATTATTCGAGTCCTATTTAAATGCCAATCATATCATTGAGGCGAGTCAATTTCTTGAGAATTTAGAGTATGACAATCTAAGTAGCCTATCTAGTCACGATGAATAGCCTTCTAGTTCATCAATGGTAAGTTTTGAGAGCAATTTTAATAATTTAGATGAAGAAAATAGGTCAAATTCAAGTGAAACAGAAATTTCAGAAGAACGGCGGCTGAAAGGAACGCGTCAAGACCCTGGCAGAAATTCACACATGTTGGCGTTGGAATTGCTTTCAAGGCGTTAAACTTTTCTTTCTCACTAGGATCATTCGGTTCTCACACATTCAAGTTTGACCACGGCATTTTGAATTAAATAAAATGAAAAATAAATTGATTATTTTAATCCATATATTGATCAATCTTTAAAAAAAATCTCAATGTTAGGCAAAGCAATAGTTACTATGAATATAGTCAAGAAAGTTCCTCCAAAACAAATTTTTGCTTATCCAATTTCAAGGAAACGAACGGAGAGGAAATTTAGGAGTTTATATGTATAATTCCTCTGATGGGACATAATAAAAAAATAAATAAATAAACAATTATAATTAATGGTCACGGGATAACATCTATCTGCAAAGGTTTTTCGGAAGATTAATGGAGAGGGACCTCTTTCTTCAGATATTCAGATTATTGCATTTAAGTGATTACACTTTAGAAACAAATATCAAAATTAAAAAGAATTAAACCTTTACTTGATTTCGTGAAAAATATTTGAAACTATTCAAGATGTTTGCAGACGTGAAACTCTTCTTTTAAAGCGAGGAAAACTGCATTTTAGCCAATACACCCCGTCTAAAAGACATAAATTTGGAAAAAAAGAATCTGCGATGTGTGATTGCAAGACAGGCTATGTACTAGATATAATTATTTATACCTGAATGGGGATCATATAGTTATCGAGCCCCATTTAAGCATAAGTGGATCAGTTGTAATGACGCTTCTTCAAAGTTAGTTATATAAGGGACATTTTGTTTATAATCACAACTGTTACACAAGAGCCCTGCTCCTGTTGAGAACTTATTCAAGAAACAGACAAACGCTTGTGTAACAGACAAACGTTTGTGTAACAGTTTTCCGAAATAGAAAATATCTGCCCAAATATAAAAAAAAAATGAAGAAAGGTGAATTGGCACTTGCATAGTGCATTCTCTGTATGAAATGATGTGATAAACAGAGTGTACAAGTTCTTACCACCATACATGATGAACAAATGTGTGATACTAGTAAAAACGATAAAGATCGAAATTTTGTATGGAAACATAAAGCTGTAATTGAGTACATATAATAATAAAATGTGTCTTGTAGATAGAAGTGATATGCTTTAGAGTGGAATATGTTAGTTGGTACAAATTGTTTTTATTTGATCTGTTAGACTTATCGATGTTCAATGCCTATTTTGTGTACAAGTATACGCAATGTGTAAATAAGTCACTTATTGACTTTTTATAAACTGTTGTGATAGAAATGATTGAAAAATATCATAAATTTTATCATAGATTTAATCAATGCGTCTTATTGAGAGGCATTTTATGAAGCCTATTAAATCAAGGAAGAGATGTCACGTTTGTGCTAAGACAAAAGTAGGAAAAAGAAAATATTTGTGAAAATGCGATGTTCCTCTATGTGTTTATCCCTGTTTTAAAAAGAATTTTAAAATCTTAAATTTAATAAAATATCTGTCCATAATATAATTATCATTTTTTATCATTTTTCTAATTTTCATGGCATAAAGAGTAATTAATTGCCTTTTTAAGGATTCCCTGTTCAAAAAGGCAAAGAAATGGTTGGAATCCAGGCCTATGATTATAACGGAACTCTCTAAATTCTGCGCATTCCAATTGTGTTCGAACGTGTATCTGAATTTTTTGATGCGTTTATCCAATGAATATAAGTTTGAACCAGTTAAATATTTTTTATTAATATATCGTTTAATTACGATATGTAAGATTTTTAATAAAGCTTAATTTATATTATGATAGAAAGAAGAGGTTAGAGAATGACCTTTTTCTCTTAGTAGAGGACGTAGAAATATTCAAAAAGAAATATCTGAGCGCTCTTGTTCAGGCGGTTTAGCTTAGAAATTGGGGAAACGCATCACTGTAATCAGAAAGCAAAAAAATTGGTGTTAATAAAATTTTGAGTAGAAGATAATTTTAGTATTTTTTTCAAAACTTCTGGCACTGAGAATAAGGACTTGAATTACAACCGACGCAGTCAAACTAACAGTCATCTGCGACGACAAAACGAAATTACTTTGTTACAAGCAGATATAAGAGAGCCATCAGCCTGTTCTATAAACGAGAGCCATCTACGAGCTCTGTTGAATCTAAGGAACAAATTGGAGTCAAGGCGTTGAGTCACAAAGGAAATAAAGTGTCATAATCCTCAGATGCAGGGCTGAATCAGGAGATTCATCGGGTAACTGCTGTTAATATGAGTATAGAAAATTAAGGTCGCGAGAAGAGCTTTTACAGAGTAGATGCTGTTTAAAAATAATTTAGCTTGTAGTTAGGGGCAAATTCCAATAGAGCTCATATTGGAACCTGAAAACCAAGTAGATTATTTCTTCCAGAAAATGTTGAATACAGCCCCAAGAAAGAGATCGTTTGAGTGCAAAAATAAACGAAGAAAATGGAAGGACTAATAAACCTGAGAATGGATGATATTTATAGAACAGGGATACAAAAATAGAGGAAGATTTATTCCAGAAACTATCCGTCATAAAGAGGATGGATCAAATCTTGCTGAAGTTTTAACACTGAACCGCTGAACCACTGAACCTCGCAGGAAAAAGTTTTTTCAATCCCCAAAGATCGAACCCAGACACGATCTTCCCGTGTACCTGGTTAAAGGAGAGCTATGGAACCCACGCTCCCATCAATTATGCCCCGCTGCAACAGGCCGCTCTAGCCATAATGTTCAATTTAAAGGTAGTCAAGTACCATAAGAAGGGTAATTCGAGTAGGTTGAAATACCGCTACCATTTAGTAACATACTGGGGTAGACTCAATAATCCGAACGGCCGACTCAGGCGCGGTAAAGTATTGGTATTAGAGCACCATTTTAGTATTAGCTACATCAAAGGAGCCGATAAAGTACAGCTGCTCTGTAGGTGGAGACGAAATACGGTTGAAAGTTAATTCAGTACCTAATGAGCGTGAAGCCATGTTTTTATTTGTTGTTCGTGTTAATATTTATCGGTAGAATTTAAGTTCTCAAAAACTTAGAAATGAAAGGAAGTAGCTTGTTTTGTTTTTTTTTATGCGGGTAATCGACGAATTAAAGTTTTAATATTTTCATGTAAAATTGTATTGCGAGTAGGTCTAGTTTGACACATTGCCTGTGTAAACGCGCGCGAGGGCGTTCATGTGTAGGGAAACTTAATGTAAGAGAGGGCTCAAAGAAATAAAACTTTGCTAATCTCGACTTGGTTGAGTAAGTTGTTTTGAGTTCCCGGAAGTCCCCTTTCCCATTAGGTTCTTCGATCGGAGGTGTGTAGGGAAATCGTCACCTTCCCTCCTGCCACCCCGTTCCCTCGTGGTTCAGTCACAAGGCAGTTACCGCAAAGACATCCGGCCGAAGGCATCGACGGGTCCAGTGCGTAACCGGAGCGTCGCCTATTTCCGCCATGAAAGACCCTAAAGGTCAAAATGCAAGATCTTCCCCAGGAGAGTGAGATCCAGTTTCACGTCAAATAAGAAATTGGAGACGTGTTTCTCCCAAGCTCGAAGGCTAACGAGGAGCCGATGTAAGACTCGGTGGGAAAAACCGTTAGGCATAAGAACTCTCCTGGGGCCGTCTTTAAGCCCCTCCTCCCCCTACCACTCCCCCAGTGGGGTGACAAGATATAAATGAGGAACACTGAGGAAAATCGAGGTAGTATACGTCAGTTTCCAGGTGACGAAGTCCTTGATTAAAACCAAGCTACCTAGACTGGATTGGTAGTGTACTTGGCTCGCCAGACCAAGAAATACCCTGCAAGAGAGGCAGAGCTACCTACCTTAAGGGGCTAAGAAAAAGCTCATCCTCGAGCTAGTCCCTGATTATCAAACCAAACGATAAGTTAACTTTGGTAAGTTCAACTTACTCTCGCCAGAGAGACTCCTCATATCCTAGTGCACCTTAAACACCAGGGGTATTCCTCGTCCTTGAGGAATTAAGAAAAAAAGAAGGAAAAGGCTCCCCCCTCGAGCCTGTTACTCGGTGACCACACCGAACTCCTAAGTTAACTTGGTAAGGAAACAAGTTCAAATTATTCTCGTCAGAGAAACCCCCCCTCCGTTATACTCGCCCTTGAAGAAGACTGGAACTAAGAATAAGCTCATCCTCGAGCTAGTTCCTGGTTACAAAACCGAACTTTAAGTAACTTATTCTCGTCAGAGAAACCCGTCTTATCAATCCTCGCCCTTGAAGGAGACCCTCCCCGAGTTCAGTCCTCGTCCCTGAGGAATTAAGTAACGAAGGAGGAAAGCTCCCCCTCGAGCTCGTTACTCGTTGGTCACACCACACTCCAAGTTAACTTGGCTTAAGAACCAAGTTCGACTCACTCTCGCCAGAGAGACCACGACTGCCTAGGTGTTGCATAAAGCACCGTAATTGTTCTCATCCTTGAAGAACACCCTCCCCCTTCCCGGAATACTGTTCGGACCCCCAGCTGCCACCCTCGCCAAAACGACCGTGTGATATCGCCAAGCTACATCTGGCAAGACGGCACGCGTCGTAAGTCAATAACATTCCTGAGGCCTTTTAAACTCCAGATGAGTCCGTAAGCCTAATTCTTATATTGTTGTGCGTAAAGAAATTGACCATTTTTTGTGGGTAAACTAATTTAATTAATTCTTGTTTATGATAATATTCACAGTTTCGCTGTAGTTAATGTTTAAATGTTATGTATTCAATTGATAAAGTTAAAATATAAATTTATTTGGGGATTATTGTGCGTTTCTCTTATATCCTTACATGTTTTGGAACGGCTCTGTTCGTTAAGATATTCAGATATCAATATATATTAGACACTCTTAGAACTCTTAGAATAGAACAAAAAGGGGGGGAATTCTACGACATGGGGAAAGGCTTACGACTGAGGCAAACTGTTCGTTATCTATAAAGATAATTTTTGGCTAACATAAATGACTTAGTATACTGTAAGCAACGCCCGTTGTTTGGTAGCTCGAAATTAGTGCACTTTAGTAATAAACTGTCGTACTGGTAATTTACATAGGAATAAAGAAAATACCCATCAGAAGTCATGAAATTTAGTATAAACTATGAAACATTATATCAATGATAGAACGCCAACTTTAGCTGGATTGTGGAATCAATTTATAATACATAAATTAACCTCTTACTCAATAAGGTGAGGGGTTAAATATAAAGGCAAGCACAAAGTGATATGGGGGAGCCATATTTTATAAGCTTGCATTAGTTTTGCGCAGTTAACTTTCTGTTACTTAGTTAAAGAGTATTTATTGTTAAAATTATCTTTATACTAAAATATTCACATGTACATAGCTTCGTGCAATATTTTCCCAATCACACGTGTTATCATTCATTCGGGCTCATTTGTCCCAAAAAATATTAGACAGGTTTCAAAGTTGATTAAATCGTTCCACAGTTTGCAAAATTATACTTGCCTAAAAGAAAGAAATCTACAATTTCCATTTTTGGTTAAATAGCAATTAAGGAGAATTTAATTGATTATTAATATTGTAAGGACACTTGACTCTGGTTATAGGTGGGGGCGATAGGCGTTCGCACTTATTTGCTGGGATGAGAACGAGTATGTAGGTTAAATGTGTTCTTAAATTGAGTTTTTCCGGCGTGGTGGCTATGTTTTAGCTACCAACCTAAGTTAATGCATCATTATTCTACAGAGGAATCTTATAGAGTAAAACTGTTTAGACCCCTTTTTGATCTTATGAACTTTGGTTTGCTATGTCATATTATGAGTTTGGAATGTTTCAGTTTTGGATTTATTCAGTTGCTTTAAGACATGAGAAATGATGTTGAAGAAAATTGATCATTATAAATGCTTATATAGAAATGTGGTCTTTGCAACTTTTAAATATATAATATAGCCAACTAGAGAGAGTAGTGTACATCTACTCTGAATTCAGGATATCCGCTAGTTCTGTACATACGAGTAAGAAAATATGTCCTTTTTCAACAAAAGAAGATGAAATGTTTAAAAAAATAGAATTATTAAAGGATGTAAATCTTCAGAATTTTGGCAAAGTCACAATTTTTAAGTGTTGTTTTTTTCACGGAGAGAAACTTTGTTTTTACATCCAAAGTGAGGATTTCTAAAGCAAGATGATACTAGTAATTTTGACGTGAGGCTTCCCTCTAATTGCACTTATTTTGATCTCCAAAGAGAAACCAGTGAATTACATGTCCCTTTCAAGCGAAAATAATAATAAATTTTATTTCCTCGAATGAAAGTATTACTCAACTTTTAAATTATTAAAACTTGTAAGAAGAAATTTTTATTTGAATAAATTTAATGTGTCCATAATTTTCTCTACGGGTGGGTCCTATTCCGCGAGCATCTGATGAATGAATTTAAAATAAAATAATTGTCTATTTTATTTATAGTACACCAAGAATAAGATATGATAACATGCAAACATTGAATTCTAAATTCTAAATTTGTTTAGTTAAGAAAAGCAGCGTATATATGTATTATAAAAAATATCCCCACAGATCCATACTCGAGTTCTTATTAAAAAGCAATTAATACCAAAATAAATCTGTGATAACAAACTTTATACTAAAACAAAAAGATCGTAAAATTGAACAAAATCACGGAAAACAGAAAATTTATCCGAAGAAACCTTAATTGGTTATTCTTACCTTTTAAAGTAACTTTGATCTTGATGCGATTTTTAACCATGTTTAGTCTTGAAGTTTGTGTCTCTTAATTGTGATATTTCCTAATTACTTCCGTAAAAAGGGTTGGACGGATGTTATGTGATCATTCATGTCTATCTCTATTTTTGTGCTGAAGATATGTCTAGAGGGTTTTATTGTCGGGTTTAGTAGAGGTTGCTTGGGAGAGTGGGAAGGAAATAAGGCGTGGAATCACTACAATTAAATTACAAATATGAAAGATACATATATACACACAAGTATTACTTCTCACCGGATACTTTATACATAAAGTATAACTAAGGTTTTTACAATTAAACACGCGTTAACATTTGACAAGCTCGCAATATGTAAAAAGGAAAAAACTATAACTCTCTTTTTCAACGTGACTCCACCATGTTCTATGCCATGAATCCACCCATTTCAACATAATTGCTGTCACTAATAAAGAAAACTCATTCCAACGTGTTGCTGGGCACCACTTTTTTGTAAATCCTGTGGAAAAGAAGACCGTACAAAATCACAATATGGTTATTTACAAACTAAATAATATTAGTTATTTTGTTCAAATATTAAAAACTATAGTTAATTGTAGGTGGAAATTATAAACCAAATATATTTTCGACATAACTTTTCATAAAACTACAGTATTTAAAAGGGAAAATAAATTGGTTTAACAAATGGCTTTGGATATTTTTTTACTCATATACATATATATGTATATATATAATTTAAAAAAGAAAATTAACTTTTAATTGTTAGCGATAAATTTAATCAGGAAGTAAAATAAATATGGGCAATGTTTTTATATGTGCAAATATTTTCAGTAATAAACCTAATTGGGAAATTGGATGAAAGTGGTTAAATTGTAAAATCTTTATTTTTTCTATCTCATTTGCATTTAGGAAAAGGGAAAGATGTATTTCAGGTTTCCTCTTATTTTATGTTCTAGCAAATAATAAATATATCCTTCTTTCATAAGAGTTTTAATTAAAGAGAAATAAGAGGGCAGAAAACAAAAGTTTGGTTGTTTTGGTAGGTTCCTTATGAAGGAAACTAAAATATAAAATTGTCCACATATATGGCAATATTTTTGAATCCATTTCACCTTTAGAAATCTCTAGTATGTGAGACACACCTAAATTCTCCCTGTTTCTTAGATTTTAACTCTACTTTTGCGTAAGCTTTCTTATCTCTTCCCTCTCTCTCTTACGTCTTTTTATCGTCCTCTTTCTTCCCAGTTTTTTCCTTCATTTCACTTCTCTCACGTCCCTCCAATCTACGCCCCCACACATTTAAAAAAATTCTTGGAAGAGTCCTTCCCATAATCACTCCGTCCCTTGCAGACATTAAGAAACACTGAAAAGCTGCTCTCTTAATCTTTGTCCTGCTAAACCGACCTTTGTATTTTAGAGTTTCCTTTACTTTTAGGTGGAATCGAATTTTGTATTTATTTACAAAGAAATTTTCATTCATTTTTGCTTTTAACTTCGCAGTTAACTTTATCCGTCACTCTACTTTTCCTGATTCAAAACTAACTTCATGATACTAATAAGATTTTGGCGAATCTCTTAACTGTTTAGAAGAAATAAAGTTTTGTAAAAATTACCGATAGACTTTTCACTCCCTGTTAATGTGCAACCATTTTGGCATTTTTACTTATTTGTATTTTTAAGTTTTGGTTGAACAAATGGATCTAGGGATCGGAATAATTTGTTCCTGTAAAAATATACAGTACATTATAATAGATTTTGTCACTAATAGCGTTTGAAATTATCGCTCATCCGCATCTGTCCAAATATGAATGTTTAATCTACAGGGTCCTCGCAAGCCAGGGAAAATAAGGAAAAATCTCTAGAAATATAAAATAATTCCCCAAAATATTACGTAATTTATTCAAATCTTCTACCGTTTTGTGACTCACAAAAGAGAGGACGCAATCTCCATTGCTCAGCATATTCTAAATCAGAGTCGCTGAATTCCACGAGACGACTCCCCCATTGAGTGTTTATGGTGAAAAATGCTGTGAATTTGGAGCTCGTAGGCTATGTTTTTCATGTGCTTGGTGCGATTTGGGTAAATTGTACGCGGTCTGGTGGCAGGTGTGGTATTCTGTGGTCAATTCCGGGTGACGGCATATCTCGACTAACAAAACAACTTTAACTTTCTTCAGTCTAGTCAATGACATATTACTTGCAATATAATAGGAAAAATACAAATCGCTATGGGTCCTGACTTACGCAATTATGGGTCTTAAATTGAGGGACAACATGTATATTAAATTTTTACTCTGTTTAATATCTTTAAATTGAACCTTTCATAAAAAAAAATGAGATAAAATTTAGGACTATTGATAAAGCTAAGGAAATTTAATGGGTACATTTTGTTATTAAAATATTTTGAATATTTAACAAACTTTCTCGCCATGAAAAGACAAACAAACACGCAAGGTTAGATTGCTCTAACTTTTCAGTTGTTCTTATATTAAAATTTCCTCCTTGGGATAATTGAAAAAAGGAGGTCAGTGGTAATATTACAAGAAATATACAAAGTTTACAATGTGTTAGCTAATATACTGGAATAACGAAAGATTATATTACCTTGCCTACAGGGCCAGGTTTCTGTAGTAACCATAAAGATATGTTGGTCTGAATGATGATTTACTAAATTGTAGCAAACTATTGATGACGAAGGGCCTCTGTACATAGGATTTGAAGATTACTAAATAATATTTTATCCGTTTATGATAAAGATAAAGAGACAAGAAGCTATTAAACTCTAGAGTAAAAACAACCAAATTCAAAGGACTAGGACAGGAGTTCCTTAACTCATCAAGACGATTAATTTTAGTTCTTGATGATATTTCCATATTTTAGACACGAGAATAACTGGTACACAGAATTAAAGGATATATTTTAAAAATCCCCTTCACTTTAATAACGCCATCATTTATTTTTAGCAAGTTAAAAAAAATCTTATTTTCGAACATGTCAGAATAAAATCACAAATTTGACTCGAAAATATTGATGAGTAATTTTTGCAAGAGTCGAGCAATGAAAAATGACAATCAATTTTAGATCAGGTACAGGAATGCAATTACCTCTCATGATGGGATATGTAGAGATGATAATGAGGAAAAAATTAATAGTGATTAACTGTAAATGCATTTATTGTACTAATTCCTTTGTTATTTTGAGGTTAAAGAGAATGCTGAGGAGGGAAAATGATCAAATAATCCTGAGGGCGAAGGAAAGCTTGCTGTCTCGTTGGAAATCTCAGGGAATATCAAGAATTATGTTTCACCTCACGATCCTTTCTGGTGGCCTCCTATAAGGGTGCATCCCCTGAAAATACTAATCCTTTATCTTTAAGCTATTTTAAAGTAATATCAAAATATAATAGAAAATATTAAACTAAAAGGAATTAACAACTAAAAACATGCCAATTCGCATCAGAATGTGATTGCCTCTTCCATGCACATAAACTAGAACCCCAAAAGCTATTTTATTAGCAATGAGTAGGCCCCATCTTCCTCCAAATCTCTATCACACCACAGCCGATGGCACTCCGTGGTGTAGGGATAGTGCCTAGCACCCAAACTAGTATATGATAGTTCCTCTTCCTTTCAATTTGACCTCGTAGATGTTTAATCTTTCGATTTCTGGCACTGGCATACAAGCCTGCATAGGCGCGTTCACACATGGCCACTGTATTATCTGGCTAAAAAAAAACGAGCCTTGAATGGTGAGTAAAGTGGGTTATACAGGAGCATGGGACATTTCTACGGTTTCTATCGAGTAGAGTGTGTGTGAGCTTGGATTTTCTATTTGTATTCTTTTGTCCGCGTGCGTAATCCTTTATTTCTACTTAACTGACTCTGGTCTGTGGTTTTCTTTTTCTTCAAAATGGTTCCAGGTCTAACCATAGGTTCTCGCTAATAAACCTATTCCCCACCAACATGACTCGGTTACTGTTTATGATGTTATTAATTGGGATTTAGGGCGGGAGAGGGGCACATTTCTGAGCTTTGGCCCTCCACCGCTCATCTTTTGTGGTTGGGTAGGAGAGACTATATATTCGAGCAAGTTCAAAGACCCACCACAGATTTGATCAGGTCTTCGACCAGTGCTGTGGTTTTTCTATGACGCCTTTTTAAGCGATCACATTTTCAAATTACTTATCCTCGTGTGAATTAACGCTAAGGTAATTAAGGCACATTTTCTGTATGTGTTCAATCTTGACTCTCAAATTAGTAGGAGAAAGCTGGCTCATTTATACGTAGTCAAATCATTAGGCGATTCTACAAAAGTATAATAGAGCATTTGTAGCAATCTTTAATTCCTAACTTGTTTTTAAGAAACAACATAATAGGATTAGGTTGACTATTTCTTATTTCGGTTAGGTTGAGTATTTCTCTTTTTGGTTAGGTTGAGTATTTCTCTTTTTGGTTAGGTTAATTATATCGCTTAGTGTAGAATATCTTTAGTAAGATGTTAGCAACTCTGCTGTTTCGTGTGTAAAATAACTAATGTCGCGGCTAGTGGCCTAATCTTTAGTAGTCAAAAATGACAGCTGTTTATGATGGTTTTAAAATAACTACTTCATTCTCGCCTGAATATTAATGTCGTTTCGAAGCTCTAATTCATTTTGGTTATCAACACGGCCTAATGCCTAAAGAGCATGTTTGTGACCGGCTTGGGATTTAGGCTGAATTAGTTTAAACGAGAAGGATATGAAGATGCCAGTTAAATTTGAGACTTCGAAGAGAGAGAGAGAGAGATAGAGAGGGGGAAAAAAGGAAATGTACAGTAACATAGGAATGGAATTTTAAAACACCCAAGGTTCTTAAATAATATACTATCTTAACATGTTATTCTTGTATTAATGCTATAAATGTCCTTTATATATTGAAAGGATTAATTTAAAATGCTAATAACTAAAAAAATAAGTGCTACGCGCCTTATAAATAGCAACAAACAATTCCGATAGTCTTTTAGAATAGCTTATTTTTTTTATCCTTTATATTCAATTTCACAGTACAGTTATTTATCTATATTTTTAGTAATTTTCTTCCTTTATCAATATCTATCACCTAACGGGCATTTGAACTTGCGATTCTCTCCTTCATCTCCTGACATAGATTCCAATCTTCATTGTATTGTATAACTTCCGATTTAATTAGTAATTTTAAATTTTATACCTAGACGTCACATAGCTACTCATTATTATTAGATCTTCATAATAACTTTACTTATATGCATACATTATACAGGAAATAAGGAATAAATTTCTATCGATGAAAAGGAAATTAAAAATTGTAAGCAATTAGAATTGAAAACCAGTGATACGAAATGAATTACTTAAAACAATCATTTCTGAACGATATGAAAGCTTCGTATAACTTTTAGAAACATGAAATAATGGAGTAGAGAGAGACAATCATTTTAATGCATTGTAAAAACTTACTGTTAAACAGAGTGGAGATATAAAGTGAAACACTGTTATTTTTTATTTCTTGAGTTTAAAAGGTTTAGAGGATAAATTAAAAAATACGCGAGTTTTTTTCATTCGGTAATTGTATATTTTAGTGGCGCACGAATTTGTTAGCGATTTTCGCTACTTTTTTGTTTTGCTATTTTTTTAGTGTTTTCCAGCTATCCTAATGGCCAATCAGCGATCTGTATTAAACAGCGTCATTGGCCAATCATAAACGTGTATTTTTTTCCAGCTTGCTTTTGTGCTTCTAAAGACGGGTGAGAATTAAGAGGGGTTTTTTCTATGTTTTTTTTTTATTAAGTTGAAAATCGATCTCTTCTAGATAATCTAGATCTGACACTATTTATTGTTTTTGTTTAGTTTTCCTCTTTTAATGAAATAATATTTTTTGTTTTCAATGATTGTGTTCGCCAAGTGAAGCCAAAATCAAACGATAAAACGCCTTTGGGGCGGAGGGGGGGAGGGCGTTACTTTCTATTTCATTTTTATTTTTTACAAACTATTTTGTACGCCACTATTTCATATTATCGTAGCAAAACAATCCTTCTGGTATAGCCTGGTTTATTAGGTAAGGTTTTAAACGCCACAAACATCCCTTTTGGTTGTTTTAATTTTGAAATCAATAATTCTTTTCCGACCGCGTGCGTGGTATGATAATCGATAGTAGGCCTAGTCATGCAGTTTTTTTGCAAAATAGAAAATGGGTGTGACGTGTGCTCGATGTTTGTTCACCATCTAGGTTCTGTTTTACACGACAACGATAGAACCTTCAAATTGTTAATAGAATATCAGCTAATAAAAACCAAGAACGAGTATCCGACCTGTATGTCGGAACTAAGCGTTAACAAAGATCTTCTTTTACAGTGTGATAATTACTTCGTTTTTTGGCGCCTGAAAAACGGTGCTGGCTTCCTTTGTCTGTTAAATAAATCGTTATTGTGGTTGACTAAAGTAAGTAAATTATAAACTTACAAAGACCTAAGCTAACCTAACCTTAGAAAATTGCCAAAATTCGCTAACTACATCGTGCGCCACTAAAGTAAACAATTGCTTTTCCTCCTAGGTTCACTTTACAAACTAACATAAAATAATATTGTATAACCTCTAGCATTAAAATATGTTTGAATGTAACTAAGCAACAGGAAATAATCTCACTGAACACTATCCTATATAACGAAACAGCAGAAAATAAAATCAACAACTTATAAATTCTTTAACATTATCTAACTTACTTTGGTATTACATAACGATCTTTCAGTCCTTTTCAGCCATATTTTCTTCTCCCTTTTTGCCTAAATGCTATGGAAGAAAATCAAGCGTCAAAGGGAAATTTAATCTTTATCATCAAAACAAAGAGTCTTGTCTGTAAACCCAACTGGAAATCCTCGCAACCAATTTAACCCACCTTTCATCAAAACCCGGAAAGATCAGGGAATCAGCTAAGTCTTCCTCCTGGGCCGACAAAAGGGCCGTGTTAATCAGCAAAGAAACTTCTGGGCACTTAAAAGGGCTCCCAATTCTCCCTTTCGCTTTGATGTGTTTTCACGCTAACATGCTTCACTGCAACTGACAGAAGAAAGACAGAAAAATGTCAACACACAAGGACGCTACTTTTAATTAAATAAATCTTTAGTCTATTTATCTCAAGCTAAAGAAAAATAGGGATGTAAAATGGAAAGATGCACGTGCAAAGGGGATATAATTAATGGTTATTAAGAGTTTAAATTAACTTATCATCAACCTATTTATTTATGAATCCATGCTAAAAAATAAATTAACAGGGTAAATAGAGCATTATCACTCAATTACATGTGTATCACTAGTTTTATAAAAATATGTAAATTAAAGGAAACGGTTGAGCAACTCTATTAAAAAGTGAGGATTCGTCCAAATTTTAGTGTATTTGATAGACGGGGCAATCAATATAAAGATAAGGACGATTAAAAAATTAATTTTCCTAGGGTTTCCAATCACACTAGTTCCTTTCAAGCAAGTTCAATTGTTTCATTTCCCACTTTACACTTATATCGCTGACGAGATTTTAGCTTTTCAAAGAAAGAGAGGAAGGGAGAAGAATCTTTTCCAGTGTGAGTAAAGAATGTACTCTTAATTGACCCTAATGTATTCCAAGTATGGAAAATACTTCACCACTCTGGTAAAATAATTTACATGTGACCCCAAAATAAGTCTGTTTCATAAAATAGGAAATTACAAACGACACCTCATTTAACTTTGCCTAGTCCGGGAAATCTATGTTACGTTTGAATCTAGATTTTTGACTTTGTATTAAAATACTTTAAAAAAGTTAATTCATTCATGAATAAATTTTTGTTTGGGGGGGGAGGGGGAATCCCTAGAGGATAGAATTTCAAGCGAATAAATTTATTCCTCAATAAAACTTCATCAGATTCACCTGGTCTAAAGACCTTTGTATTTTAGCTATTTAAAAAGAGAAGGAAAACTAAGGAGGGCATTTCCACAAAACTTGTCTGCAATGAGAGGTGAACCAACGTGGAAAAGAGAGGGTGCTTGGGGGCCGAGATGGAAACTTGATCCAGTGGACTCCTTTGTGAACTCTTCATAGAATATCGGCGTTCTCTCGAAGGGAAATTTTTTCGTACCTTAAAATAATATGAGGCAAATCCTCAAGAATTATCTGATTTAAAGAAATAATCATTAAAATAAAAAGAAAGTTCTTGGAATCAGACCTTACTTAGGCAATACATCGTTGGCGGCAACAAAACCCCAAATTTGGTTGCCCTATGTAGATCGTTACATCTAGTAACTGAAGGAGAAGTACATCCTCCCGCCCTGTGCCCCAGCAGTCTTAAATTGATTAACGCAACCTGAGTTTTAATGCTTCCAAACGTTTCCATTTAATCTCGGTGACCCTTTTGATCCTGTTGACCCTTTTTTCGCAAGTTCCTTTACAAGCTTTTTCTCACCTATTTTCTTGGCAAGCGGCAAATATCGCAGGCTAGTCGCCAACAAACAAGCTTTTGTCCAGTCATCCCTGGTTGAGACCGAGAAGTGGCGGTAGTTACCCCCATCCCCCTCTTGGCTCAGATTGGGGTGTTTGGCTTTACAAGATCTCCATTCCTTAAACAATTTCTCGTTCCTCACAGAGAGATATATGGAACAATGCCCGGAGGTTCCTGTGTCTTCCTGGACCAAATACCCGGAGTTTAACTTCCCTACATAAGGATCTGTGGCTATGTATTTTGCAGTAATTTCCACTTTCTTTAACTTCATCACTTTCTTTACAAATTTCTCCCTATAACTATGAATATGAGCCATCCATGTGGCCTACAGGATCCGATAACATCTTCCAATCATCTAAGATTTAGAAGAAAACATCTTAACGGCCCTGTTTTTTCTCTCGTCCATTACATCCCCCCACTCGCACCTTCTTCCAATTCCTCAACTCCTCTTATGGAAACGAGGAAATAAAGGTTGTCCTTGTTTAACGATTCCTCGGTGCAGGTTCATACTCCCTACTGCTCTTATGTTGCAGAACTACCTCTTTCCTGAGGCTAGTCCTGCCTCTACCTTTTCACACTATTTGGATTATAATTAATCCATTTTCTCAATTTTAACTCTTTTTCATCATTACTTCTTTGCATACTAAACGACTACTTTTTCATTTGAGTACTATGGTGCATTCGTAAAACAAGCTTTTTAAACCTCCCTATTATTCCTTTTCACTATTCACTTCCTTTGCGCATTTGTCTCTTCCAATAACAATACACATGATTGTACACTTGATCTTGTCGTTTTCTCCTTCACAATTCATATCCTATCCTGAACAGAATGTGGCATGTAAATTATAGACCATTTTATAATTCAGTTCTGCTCTAATCTTACTTGAACTAATCACTGACAACATGTTTCGTCAGCATCTGGTTTACTCCTATGAATAAACCAATCACGATGGATATTCGTTCACTCACCTGACTCAACTTTTAAAACAATTGATGATCTCATAAAGTTCATTACCTTGTAATTTTGGATCTATTACTGATTACTGCAGCTTTGTATTCCTTGTGACGCATCTTTTCTGCAAATGGCCAACGATGACCCATATCTCTCTATGCTACTACTCGTGGAGCAATGCGGCACAGGTGAGATGACCATAAATATATTCCACAGTGTTTGTTCTCATTCTCCCGCTTATACATCCTAGCTAGCCACTTCTCTACTAGTAGCGGATCCAGGCTAAATATTTGTGGGGTGCTTACCTGAATTCATCCCTCTGAGGTGTTTGAGAATAGGGCATTAAAAATTAATAATGAACATCTTACACAGCACTGATATTAAATTACAGTATCTTACATAGGGGTGAGCTCTAACTCAATCAGATCCGACTTTTTTTCCACACATCTCAAAGTTTGAATTTTAGTTTTTGGACGTATTACTGCATAATATTTGCATCTATCCCAGATGAACTCTATTGAGTTTAAAACTAGCGTTCCATTCCAAATTGGCATTGATTGTCAATGAGGTTTTAAATCAATGTTTTACTACAGTTTACTATAACGAACAAATAAACAAACCACTTGTGTCTTTTATATATAGAAATCATTTCCAGGTATTTAGACTAATTAAGGTTAAGATAAGACTGATTTTAATAGGTGAAAGCTAACTCTTTTGAGAGCACAGAATCGTCATTAGTAATGAGATTCACTTAGAGATTTCACTTTCACATAACCTTAAGGGGGGAAGATACACTAAGTCTTGCATCAGTCGGCTGTTACCTATTAATTAGGAACTGACTATAATGGTCGTGCATCTATTCGTCCCTCGTTAGATTCTACCACTACTTTCACTGACTTCACCGCAACTCAATGCTCTTTTGTCGTTCCTCTCCTCCTGCCTTGGTGTTCTGCATCCATCTTCTCACTCAAATCTGCAGCCTTTGGCCGATGCAAGCCGCTTGTTCTGTAGATATTTAAGAAACATGTGAACATTCATGAAGCGACTTCATTAGCCCGTGCTCGTACTACAAAACCAGACGCAGCCTATTCAACCAACTACCTTGTTATTTACTCATTCCTAGACTGCGCCCCTGAAATCTGAACTTAAAGGCCACACCCTCCGTATCTTTTTTATATTAAAAAAAATACAAAAAATGAGCAAGCATTTTGCCCGGCTCTTTGCCCCATTGACGAATTAATCGCTCCCCGACCCCTCAATTACGATGAATATTTTTCCTTCTTCTTTGACAACATAATTTGATCCTTTTTTAATGCCCTCTTCTCTTTTCTTTGGCCACCGAGCAATTAGCCCTCCCGCCAGTCTGGACACACACGCTACTCATCGTATGCCAAAAAAGATTGTAACTGCTCAAATTTCAACTCTCTACATCCAAAGATTTACTGTCGGCTTGTAATTCTTCCATGCCTTAGTGGTCTAGTTGCAAGCCTGTAGTTTTCTCTACCATTTCATTTCTATGTTAATGAGATTCAAATATATATCTTCATCTCCTTGAGCTAGTTTTCTGCGATTCTTATGAATATTATATTAATTTGCAACATAATCAATCCAACTCAACAATGACAAATCTAATGCATTGATGTGCTAATCTCTGAAATATGTTTCGCTGCCTTCTCCCTTTTCCAGAAAACTTAATAATTTGTTGGCGTCACGTAGGATAGTCAACTAAAACTCGAAGACCTTGTTTCTGTCAATTCTCTCATTTTACATCCATATTCCTACTCAAATCTGTTCCCACATTGTTGTCAATAGTTTTTAGAACGTTATTTTGGGTCTTTACACGCTTGCGTCTTTATTACTGTAACTACGTTCTCGCTGGATCCAAAATTTCGAGTTTTCGAACCAACCAATCTGCTCAAATCTTTGACCTCGCTGTTTTCTCTGCAGAGCAAATTTTCTCGAGCAACCCCCATTCAATAAAGAATCACAAACACCGCCCACTTCAGATATAAAATCCTAGCTCCGCTGACCGGATGGTCATCTCTGCACCGTTGCCGCATGTCCCTCGTAGTCATCTATGCGCATGGTTGATAAGTCTTTCTTAAAGTGTGCTCTTAGAAAGAGGAAAGGTCTGCTTGGTGCTATACCTTCATCTGTTTGTTGCTATACCTTCATTCCTCTACTTAGTTCGTTCTACCGTGCCTTGAAACCTTACTTCTTCTGTCAAGATTTCCTTAGTTCGTAGACCGGCTACCTAAATCCCCAAGTCTTTGAAAAGCACCTAAAATTGCCATATTTTTTTTAGAAAACTCTGTTATAACATATATTAAGTACGATTGGTTAATTCTTTTGTTAAACCCATTCAGAGTACCATGATTGAAATCAAAGGAATATTTGATTTCATCCTGAATGATGCTTAATTAGCCTTAAATATGCAAGTACTTTAAAATTAAAGGAATAATATACTGGCAGGGTAACATACTGTCTTTTATGCTTTTGCTCAATTGGCTTTCTGTTTGTCAAATACTCTTCTAAAGGTAGTGAAAGGGATGATTTGATGCTGCATGAAAGGCGCCATTTACTGATTAATATCTGAACCAACTCAAATTCAATAAAATGTGATTTAATATTTTCTTTATCATTTAAAATTTTCGCTCGAAACTATTTCAACTGTTTTTCCGATTAAAATAGTTCTCGAATTTCTACAGAGTTATAGCTAAGAATATGAATATTCCTAACGAATACAATCACACTGGATATTCATACACGGCTTTTAACCCAGCTATTAAACGTAATCGTCCTTAAAAGAGCTTTAATGTAATGATTCTCTTTCTAGAAACTTTACTAGAAATAATACTAAATTCAGTTAAAACTGTATGCCATACATTTGTGTCGGTAAGATATGCCATCTTGTGATAGAAATTCAAATGTCTGTATTTGGCCTAGTTTACTTTTAGCCACGACATTTCACTTGTGTCCGTAGAGCGCAATAAGTTAAAGGCAATGAGATTATGCTCATTTTACCTTCTGTAGTGGGGGGAATGAGCAAACTACTCATTTGTGTGCTTGATCAACAATGAGATAGAGTTGACACTCTCATCCATGATGCCATGAAAGATTCGAATGCTAATGGGATGAACGCGAGCCATTGCTCCTAAGACACGAATGCGAGCGATGATATATTACAAGCCAAGAAAAGAATATTTTTAGATGGATAATATAAGAAACACTAAAATGATTGGTTTCATACCATTAACCAAATTTAATAAGTATGTATGTATACTTTTCGGGGAGAGAATTTAGGTGTTTGGGTTAGGTGCACGTTCTAACATTTTTTTTTTTTGCATTTCAAAACTAATGTATTTTTTTATGCTGATTTTAAATATGTATTTCCTTTCTTTTTTAGAAATTAGTATTATTTTTAAAGTTAGTTAAGGCTAGATTATAAAATAATTAAATCAATTTATTGAACTTATGAAATTAAATCAAATTGAGTTTTATATTACTTGTTTGTTAATGTCGTAGAATTCTTTCTGATAAAAACCCTACTTACTTGACACTCCTTTTATTTAGTGTCGTAGAATGCCCCCCCTTTTTTTGTTCTATTCTAAGAGTGCTAAGAGTGTCTAATATATTGATATTATAAGAATATCTTAAAGAACAGAGCCGTTCTGCAACACGTAAGGATATAAGAGAAACGCCCACTAATTCACAAAATAAACTTATATTTTATCTTTAACCATTGAATACACAACCTATATACATTAACTACAGCAATACTCTAAATATTATTATAAACAAGAATTAATTAAATTAGTTTACCCTCCAAAATTTGGTTAACGTTTTCTCTACACAAAACAATAATATAAGAATTAGGCTTACGGACTCATGTGGAGTTTAAAGGGCCTCAGAAATGTTATTGACTCACGACGCGTGCCGTGTGTCCAGTTGTAGATGGGAGAAATTCCACGGTCGTTTTGGCGAGGGTAGCAGCTGGGGGGTCCACACGTTCTTCCAGGGGGGGGAAGGGTTCTTCAAGGACGAGAACCAATACGGTGCCTTATGCAACACCTAGGCAGGCGTGGTCTCTCTGGCGAGAGTGAGTCGAACTTGTTTCTTAAATCAAGTTAAATTGGAGTGCGGTGTGATCACCGAGTAACGAGCTCGAGGAGGAGCTTTCTCCTTCGTTACTTATTTCCTTATGGACGAGGACTGAACTCGGGGAGGGTCTTCTTCAAGGGCGAGGATAACGGAGGGGAGTTTCTCTGGCGAGAATAAATTACTTAAAGTTTGGTGTGACCACCGAATAACGGGCTCGAGGGGGAGCCTTTTCCTTCTTCTTTTCTTAATTCCTCAAGGATGAGGAATACCCCTGGTGTTTAAGGTGCACCAGGATATGAGGAATCTCTCTGGCGAGAGTAAGTTGAACTTACCAAAGTTAACTTATTGTTTGGTTTGATAACCAGGGACTTAGCTCGAAGATGAGCTTCTTCTTAGCCCCTTAAGGTAGGTAGCCCTGCCTCTCTTGCAGGGTACTTCTTGGTCTGGCGAGCCAAGTACACTACCTCTCCAGTCTCGGTAGCTCGGTTTTGGATCCAAGGACTTTGTCACCTAGAGACTGACGTATACTACCCCCTTTTTCTTTTCTTAATTCCTCAAGGACGAGGAATACCCCTGGTGTTTAAGGTGCACCAGGATATGAGGAGTCTCTCTGGCGAGAGTAAGTTGAACTTACCAAAGTTAACTTATCGTTTGGTTTGATAACCAGGGACTTACCTCAAGGATGGGCCTCTTCTTAGCCCCTTAAGGTAGGTAGCCCTGCCTCTCTTGCAGGGTACTTTTTCGTCTGGCGAGCCAAGTACACTACCTCTCTAGTCTCGGTAGTTCGGTTTGATCCGAAGACTTTGTCACCTAGAGACTGACGTATATGTACTACCTCGATTTTCCTCAGAGTTCCTCATTTATACCTCGCACCCCCACTGGGGGAGTGGTAAGGGGAAGAGGGGCTTGAGGCCGGCCCCAGGAGTGTTCTTTTTCCAAACGGTCTTTCCCACGAAGTCAAACATCGGCTCCTCGTTAGCCATCGGGATTGGGAGAAACCCGTCTCCAATTTCTTGTTCGACGTGAAACTGGATCTCACTCTCCTGGGGGAGATCTTACCTTTTGACCTTTAGGGTCTTTCATGGCACCGAGTTGTGCCACGTTGTGGTTACGCTTTTGACTTGCCGATGCCTGGGGTGGATGTCCTTGCGGTAACCGCCTTGGGACTGCATCACGAGTGAACGGGATGGGGGGGGGGGGTAAGTGACCATTCCCCTACAGTTAATTAATAAAAATAATCTCTTCAAGATTGTGTTGATGAGTGATATAGTGTGGAATTTCAATAGGTTGCAGTTTCCTTTGAAAACGAACGAAGATGCGGGTCAGCTTTTCCCATGAATACATTATCATACTAGAATAAAACCATGAATCGGTGAAGAAGATATAACGAGGGTAGAGTTCCTCTACACTAGTGGTTGGTATATGATTGGGTCTGCCGAGAAACTCGTGAGTTTTTTCACGATGCTGTTGCAAATAAAAAAATACCGCGCTATTTAAAAAATAAATTGCAGCATTTCAAAGTTTCAGCAAGAAACTAATAGATTAACTAAAATATTTCAAAATATTTTACAGTAAATTTTAGAACTACTATCATAATAAGATATAATTTAACCATACCTAAACTAACCCAACTTTCAAAGTAATGATTTCTCAATAAATGGAAATGCATATATACAATCTGAGTAAGAAACTGCATTCGAGGTGAAATTTGACAAAAAGATCAGAAAAGTGCACCAAACTCCAAAACTCCGAGAATATTTCCATATTCAAAAGAATATAAGAATCAGGACGAAAAATAACACTTCATTTTTTTTAGAAATCATCTTTCCCTAACATCCTACCACCTATCACAATATTTGCAAATTTTACAGAAGTTATCTTTACTTCACACTTCTAAGCCCTACATATATGAGGGACCCAAGCAAGTTCATTCTTTTTTTCCCAAGATGAGTAAATGAATACAATTCTTCCATAAGTAATCACTCTACTAACATAGACTTCAACACTAGTTTGGTACAATGCATAAAGAATTATTTTGTTTGGGAAAGTTTTTTTGAAACCAATGGAAAATATTATGTAAAAATCATGATATCGTTTGAACTGTGTTTTTTTCCGCGTCGAATAATAAAAAAAGGCTGGAAATGAACATCTGTTACTAAAAACTTGAGAATAAAGAAATTAAATGAAATAGAACACAGAAAGGCAGTGGATAGGCCGAGAGAATAATTAGTCAGACATAAATACTGCCTTTAAATAAAACGTAATTGAAAAATTCTACGTAAAAGAATAGAATAATAAAAATACCCCCAAAGTAGGTTTTTAAGAGATCTTAAAAAAATCATGTCATTATGAATATGAAGCCAATTTTCCAAAATGCAAAGAGTACGAAAGCCAATCTACACATTAAAAGAACATCAGCTTCTTCTAAGGATTTTTACATAGAAACATACACTCACCTTCTCACAAAGAAACAATGAATCACGGGGAACTTGCATCAAGATTCACCAGTTCCGCCTAAAAAGAAATTCACAAAGGTAGCTAATAAAAAAAATGTGAGCGTAAGATTGAAAGGAAACACAGCGGAAAGCTTGATGGGACAATGGAAAAATGCCACAGAGGCGTTAACCTTTTTCTTTGTACAGGAGATAAAAGTTTACCTCGTGCAGGTTAAATTCAAACAAAGGCAGCCTTCGTTTAGAACAAAAACACGCTCGTAAAGGACTTGAAGTTTGATGGGATGATACGTAGGAGCTGTTTGATCCGTCTTGAGCTTCTTATAGCAAAGTTAATAATTCGGTGAGTTGAGTTAAAGTAACTTGGAGAAATGAATCAGGATTTTTATAGATTTAATGCAAGTCTCTATTTGACTTAGCTATATTCTTGTAAACCAGATATCTGTGAATCCCCAATTTCTCTGATTTACTTTGATATAGGTTTTGTCTTATATTTTTCATATAACATTATTTAATTTCCAACTAAAAGATATTTAAACGCAACTGAGAGATTTTAAAGTTGTTCTTTAAATTGCATTACAGTGCTGTTTCCGACTGTATTTTTAAATGGCTAGTAATATTGTCATACAGTGCGAAACACGGCCTAGTTTGTCCTCTTTCTTCTTATTTTTTCATAAACCTCGTTCCATATTTAATTGAATAAAGTTTGCTCCTATTGTTTCACTATTGACTCATCCGTTCAGTGTGCGTGGATTATCTCTGTGCTGCTTATCCAATTTTAGAGAAATTTACATCTCATTCGTTCTCCATATCTTTATCGTACACTCGCATCCCTCAGTTCTCTTCCAGCACAGTGATCAGGATGTTTTTGATATTTTTCTAATGTTCTTTAGTACCGACATGATGTCATATCACAGAGCAAACGAATCAGACATTCAGCTATTACACAGAAGAAATGTCCCGTTTCTTAGGGGTACTCTTGATAAGTGGCTAGTATAGACTACCCTCGGAAAATGATTACTGGTCTACGAACTGCTCCCTTGAACCACCCATCTTCCACAAAACAAAGAACAGAAGGGTTTAAAACTGAACAAGAAATTTCTGCATATTGCTGATAATCAAAATCTGTTGCATTCTAAGGTAACAAAAGTTCTACCCTTGTTTTAAATGCTGAAAACACAGTGCCAACAGTTTGGAATATATCACAAATTCTTAACCATCGATGGCCCCTCACAAAGGTCTCCACAGTGCAAGGCAATTCATAGAGCACAAACCAGTGTGATTCGGTTACAAAGTGTGGATGATGTGCGGCTCGAACGGCTTTCCTCATAATTTGAAGTTTAATATGGCAAGGATTAAAGGAGAGCAGGTCCTTTGGTTCTCATGTAGTGAACACGATGCTTAAACCTCTAGAAAAGCCTGAATCTCACGTAGTGTTCTTCGACAACTTTTTCACTAGTCAGCAGTTTTGACAGAGTTAGGTAAGAAAATCGTACGTGCTTGTGGAACAGTACGGGTGAATCGCATTAGACGTTGTCCTCTAATGCCTGATACAGAGATGAAGAAAACAGATAGAGGGAACTACGACCACAGGTCAGACGGAACCATTTTTTGTATTAAATGGCACGACAACTGTACAGTAATGGTGGATAGTACCTATCACGGAGTATTTCCTGTACAAAAAATAGAAAGAAGAGTGAAACATAAAAGAAAAAGTTTAATTCCCATCCTTACGCCATAAAAATGTACAACATTCGCATTGGTGGTGTGGACGTATGTGGCAGCATGCTGTCATTTTACAGGACTAGACTCTGATCAAAGAAATGGTGGTAGAACTTGGTTTTTCATTTCCTAACCTTAGCAGTTATTGCAGCTTATAAATTTTAAGGGTACGTAGGGTGCTTCCAACATATTTTCCAGAGGTACACTCTGGACAAGAGTAAAAATAAACTACACCACTACGTGAGTCCTAGGGAGTGTAGTTTATTTTTACTCTTGTCCAAAGTGTAGCTCTGGAAAATATGTTGGAAGCACTCTACGTACCCTTCAGGCCCATTTTTTCTCTCACATGGGCATCAGCCTTAGAACAAGTAAACTTCTTAATAAGAAAGAACATTCTTCTATAAGAAAACATTCGGTTAAATGCCAAACAATTCCATCCCTGAATGACTTGGAGATTTTGGACTCCAACTCAAACCCACTGTCACTACGTATCTCTAAATCTATTTATATCAAAACACTATCTCCCTCACTCAATTCTGATTCCTCTTTTTTTGCATTAAACATCCTTTAAACAACCACTCCTAGCGAAACTGTTATAATTCCCGTCACCTTCTACCACACCATATTCTCACTGGATATCAAAGATTCAAAGTAGGTTTCTCATTTGATCCGTTTGCTTTTATATTGATTTTTTGTTGTTTTTTAAGCTTTTATTAGCCAGTTTTTAGTTGTTTTTTTCTGTACAATTTTACTTTACTTCTTTCGTTAAATCATTGTATTTTACTCCCTTCTTATTATAATTATAATATGTGGTGAACACTTAAACCTATTTTGTATATTTGTACATCTTTATCTGTTTTCTAGAGTCAGAAGATGGAGACAGAAAAGGATCCTATGAATCGATCCGGGGATTTTTCCAAACACAGGGTGTCCCCCCCAAAAGTATACACACTTTAAAATAATTGTAAAGTAGGTGTTTATTAAAATACATTTCATTTTCAAAGTTTAAAATTATTTACAATTAAAATTATTTAATGTGTTTATACATTTTTGAGGGACACGTATATACATGTATATAAAATAAATTTAACTCTTTTAAATAACATCTTAAAACTAGGCAGACACACCTTAGACACCATAAAATAGAAAGATAACCAAATATTCATTTAGAAAATATATTAAGATTGTGTTTCTCAGGTTTTGGTGATTTCTAAATCTTCGAAGATTTCCATTTCAAAATTATATATTTCTTGAAATTTCATTTGCCAAAAGAAGAATAAAATCAAAACACGACGACTTCCATAAAATCTCTATAGTCTTTTATTAATTTTTGACACAAATACATTGTAGAGAAGCTGGACTCATAAATATAGTTTTATTCTGTGAGAGAGAGTCGCCGAACGCAATATAATGGTGTGCTCAGTCAACTTGATGACCTCTCGTCGAGTACCCATCCTTCACCGGGCCACGCTCTAAGTTTAAACTTTAATTGATCCTTCCCGGATTTTCTAACCGCAGATAATGAATCAAAGCGTCCACTCCACGGTTTCAAGCCTCCCTCGTAGCCAAGGGACGTGAGTTTTAGCTCCTTATTTAAAAGTTTGTCTCGGTGATGGAGAAAACCCCTCTTTCTTAGATGGATAAACTGTGAGGGTCAAGTAAATGATATATTGCAGATTCATGTCTAATTATCGCGATGTGATCTATGGGCAATGGTTGGAGAGCAAAGGCGCATTGCAGATAGCAAAACATTAATTAAGGAGAAAAGATAAGACAAAAGAGATAAATAAATATAGATTAAGGGAAAATTAAAAGAAGAAAAACATCCTCAATTTTATAAAATGCTGAAAGAAAGGAACTTAGTAGAAGAGAGGAATGAATAGAGATGACTCAACTACACGCAAAAGCGATTGAATGCTGCAAATAATAACAAAGAAAGAAGGTTTTCATATAAATATCGTAATCCGACAAATAATTTCTGCCAAGACCAAGGAAAGTAAGAACAATGAAGGAAATAAATGAGCAAAGATGACTTAGGAGTGTGCGGTTGATTATTAATAAATCAGAATTTTTCACATTAGAGAAACTCTAGGTTATTTTTTACCTGGGATTAATACAAAAAAGGTCTGTAGAAATAATCGTAGAAGACGAATCCTCATAAATTAAGAAAACCGAGAGGCCTTAAGAAAGTTTATGGAAAAATGGAATAAAAGTAAAACAAAAAGAATTATATTTTTTTATCATAGTCTCCATTGGTGTCAAAACCTTTTTGCAAGCTCTGCTGCCATTCATTTAAATCATTTCTGTAAAGCTGAGGAATCTGAGAATTAAACTAAGTTAAATAGAAAAATAGGAGTACGAGTGGCCTTTATGTTTTTTAAATGTTTGTAAACAAATCAGGTCTTGAACGAGCCATGTCTGATTTTTTTTCCAACCCTCAAAAAAAGGAAGAAGGATACTCGATTTTATTCTGTTGATCATATTTTTTATACTTTAGGTCGAATTTCCCTACAACCTTTTAAAGACCCCAGCTACGTTCATTCTAAACCACGCAATGATACAAAGCTACAAATGCTTTCTTTCTAATGGGCAAATCCATGCGGAATATCATGGATTGAGGATCCGCATAACAACATTGAAGAAGTAATGGATGGCAAAATAAAATATAGGAGCTCATCATATTTTATTGGCTATAATCGCGTCTTGGATTTAAGTTGGGTCGTGGAATAGGATTTCCCCTTCTATCTTTTAACTTATTTTGCTCCATCCTAAGTATCATTTCTCAAGGCAATTAAATAAATAGATCACGATTTCAATTGATTACTTATCACGTGAATTTATCAAACTTTAGGTAGACATTCTCGTCTCGATCAGTCTGAAGTTCTTAATATTTCAGAAACATTTTCTTTTCGTTTCGGACACATTGATTCTTATTGTTCAGAAAATGGGTGCCCGTTTCCACCTTGCCCTCTCTCTTACACTTCCTTTCCTAAATTACTCATTAATTACCTCCTTCTTGATTGATTTCTCAGAGTCTCCTTCGAAAGAGGATTCGACGATCTTCAACCTATTCCGCATCCAGTATAGACCCATTCTAAATCCTCTTTCTATCTTGCTTTATATTATCATTATTTCTGCTTAGTCAAATTTTTACCCATTTTATCATTTACATCTTTCGCTTTGAAATTCAAACCACTTTTTTTATTTTGATGTTTTGAAATAAATTTATATTTATTCAAATTTTGCCTTCGTCTTTGCATTTTGATGAATCAGTTTCTTTAGTAGAGGCAAATGTTTTCTTCTCGGTCTTCAAGATATCGTTCTAAGCCTAAATCTACATAAATACACATTTAGGTAGACATTCTCGTCTCGATCAGTCTGAAGTTCTTAATATTTCAGAAACATTTTCTTTTCGTTTCGGACACATTGATTCTTATTGTTCAGAAAATGGGTGCCCGTTTCCACCTTGCCCTCTCTCTTACACTTCCTTTCCTAAATTACTCATTAATTACCTCCTTCTTGATTGATTTCTCAGAGTCTCCTTCGAAAGAGGATTCGACGATCTTCAACCTATTCCGCATCCAGTATAGACCCATTCTAAATCCTCTTTCTATCTTGCTTTATATTATCATTATTTCTGCTTAGTCAAATTTTTACCCATTTTATCATTTACATCTTTCGCTTTGAAATTCAAACCACTTTTTTTATTTTGATGTTTTGAAATAAATTTATATTTATTCAAATTTTGCCTTCGTCTTTGCATTTTGATGAATCAGTTTCTTTAGTAGAGGCAAATGTTTTCTTCTCGGTCTTCAAGATATCGTTCTAAGCCTAAATCTACATAAATAAAGCAGAAGCACATTTATTACGGAAGCTATCCACGTTTTTTGCTATTCCTCCATTCCTTCCCGTTCTTTTTTTTATTTGCTTTTATTACCTAAAATAAACCAATATTACAATTTCCTCCTTTGTACGATGAAACATTTGATCCATTTGTACACGCATTCTCACATAAACTTAGATGTGATCACACAATGACGTAGAAGCAGTCGTATAAATAACAGAAAATGTCTTCTCCAATTTTCTCTACCAATAATATATGGTTGCCTTCTCAGGTTATGGCGAACGTGAAACACAAGCCTATCATCTGATTTCTTCACGATGAAGTGTCGCATTCCAGACATGAAAGACGCACTTCAGAGCTAAAACGTTGAATTCTTTCATCAAAATGGTAAGGCAGCGATATCGAAATTCTTGTAGTGTTGGGAATTAGTTCCTTTATTCCTCTTTGATTAGCGCTATAGGAGACAAAGCAAATGAACGGCACTTTAATGGAGAAGGGCTCCATGATGACTATAGTTAAATATCTTGAACTTACAACTCTCCTCAGCCTTATTGAATTTTGTGACTATGTTTTGTCTTCATTCTCTCCTTCTTACACTTTCTGATTTCAGAACATTTTTAAATCAATTCCTTTTGTTTTATTTCTATTCGTACCTGAAGAAATTAGTTCTCATTATTACTTTTGCATTTTTATGGCATGATATTTGCTTCAAGTTGATTCCGGTGTAGGTACTGATCATAAGCGGACGTCAGAAGACCGTGCCATCCAACTTCTACCTCTTTAACCTTGTCGAGATTCTCTAATCTTCTGGTCAAGAATAACGAGCCTATTCTTGACATGCTCTCATTTTTCTTTGTTCCTTTGCATCCCACGACAGGTTGAACTAGAAATAAATCTTAAAATATTCATGTAATTTCTTCTGGTTGTATAGAGTGAACGATTGAGCTTACTTCTTAACAATTTCATTATCTCGTCACTAAATACATAGTTATCTTTCTGCGTTAATTGCTAATAAATCAGTAAAATGCAACTTCATCTTCACTCAGTTTACGAGAAGCGAATAGAACCTACCCAGGGATGGACTTCCCTTTCATTTTAATTAAAAGGTCTTGAAATAACGAGTCGAATGCTCCATCCATAGCTAAATGATTTGCGATTTGGGGCATTTATTAAAGGCGTGTTATTATTTATCACTTATGTTAAGGAACGACACAGCATTTGTTTACCAACATTTAAAGAGACATCGAGTAAAACATATTTATGAACAGGTGCCATTCACTTGCTTATTACTACATGTCTCCAAGAATGCCGGATTCAGATTATCCACGCCTCCTACTGCGTGATAAAATGCTTAATATCGTAATAACATGCGTTTTCTCCATTTTAAAATCTCATTTTTTTGCACACCCTTCTTTAAAAGATTCCTAGGGTGATGCAGTCTTTGGTTTTTGCTTGAAAATATGAATTAGCATATTTTTTCATTAATTAAAAATAAATTAAAATCATTGCTCAGATTGTTACCATCGCACTAAAAATATCTGAGTCTTCTTTAATAACCTGATCAAATACAACAAAATTTAGTCGTCTTTCATAGATATCACTGGTGGTCTGCGTCAAAAATGTACCTCAGGTTTTGTGTAGTTTTTGTTAATAAATTTGACCTCCTAAATCCGAATCTGGCATCCGTGATTCTCTATAAGGTCCAGTTTTGGCGATACAGGGTGTGATAGTAATTTTATAGTTTATACATGTCTTATATTACATCAAAATTTCATTAGTTTTTGCACTACTGTATTCGCAGTAAATTTTGTGTACATTTTATTTAATTATGTTAATAAGATTATATTTTTGCATCTTATAAATTTTATAATTATAATAATAATAATTATAATAATAATAATAATAATAGTGGTTGAGTTAAAAATAAACAGAAAATGTAAGAATAGCTCCGACAGATTTTGCTATGTTTGCAGCAAAGTGACTTTTTACGAGCAGCAATGTACAATCACTCCTGTAATTAAATCTTTGTATCATGCATATTTTGGAGTAAGATTAGGAGATCAAGATTAAAGTTTTGCACCAAATATCTGCTGCAAGGGATGCTACATAGGTTTAAGACGCTGGAGTCAGGGCGAACAGTAGTCTCTCTCTTTGGGTGTTCCCCTGGTGTGAAGAGGGGGCAAGGACCACACTACGGACTGCTATTTTTGCATGAAAAATCTCAAAAGTGAGCATTGTATAAAGTATTTAAGCTTATTGTAATATACTAGCTCCTAAAAATGTCATTATTATGCATAGACTGAGCATAAAAATTAAAACTAAAATAGTTCACTTCAGCATGAACATATCTCTTACTAAACATTTATGTACTATCTGCAACTTCAAATAATTTCCTTTATGTAATATGCAATTATATTTTCCACAGGTATAAATAAGAAGAATAAACCTAGTGTGGCATATCCGGATGTTCCTTCTGCCATCAAACTCCTGCTCCATGGTCCAGGAATTCCTATACCTTCCTTCTGCCCCTGAACATATAGAGGTCCATGAAGAGATTAATATGGAAGTTGATCAAGATTATTCCCCTCTCTGAGTCTTATCAGTTTTCCACACATAATATGGTCGCAAGACCATTTACTTTGTGAGAGTAATCTTGTCTCTAAAGAAACAACATTTATTTGGTACAGAAATAGAGAACAAGAGTTTCGAAGCTATTTTTTACAGCATTTTTCCAGCTCTTTAGTATACTGCGCCAATATTAAAGTACTTGTTGAGGCCCTTGGAATTCCCTACAACCCATTGGAATGGAGACCTTTCATAGATTCCTCCAGTAGAAGTTTAAAAGCTGTGTTACTGAATATTGGTACGAGTAACAAGATAGCTATCGTTCCTATAGGCCATTCAATCCAACTTGCTGAAAGTTATGAAAGGATGAAAAGATTGCTGGATGCAATAAATTACCCTACCCACAATTAGAGGATATGTGGTGACTTAAAAGTAAGATAATTTTACACTTGCCATTTCTAAGCTCTTTAAAACTAACATTTTTAGTTATAATTGTTAATACTTACAAACACCTTTTGGTCAACTTACATTTTACAAGAATACAAATTTGGAAATCATGAGTCAATTTTAGTTATATATTTTTGAGGAAGTGTGTCCCTATAGGTTAATGCATCCTTTAGGGTTAATAGGGAACTTATCTTAATTGAGAGGTTATAAAACAGAACTTAATAAACTCAAAATAGGATGTACATATATCCAATTAGTTTCAATACAATTATTTAATGCATCGGCATACAGGATTTTTCAGTACATATTTCTATTTTTATTGTTTTAATAAATATTACTTTGAATTTGTTTTTAGAAATATTGCCCTTTGAAGTTACATACCCTGCTAAATTTCTTTTGAGGTAGTGTCTCTTATACTTGGCATGCAAACAGGCAAAACGAAGCATCCCTGTTTCCTATGTTTATGGGACAATTGTGCAGATAGTTTGGCCTCCACGAGAAGCATTTAGAATTGGATAAAACAATGTGATAGCTGAAAGTTTAGTGCCTCTTCACAAGATGCTGCTTCCTTCACTGCATATAAAGCTTGGCATAATCAAAGATTATGTCAAAACCCTTAATAAGGGAAGCCAAGCTTTTAAATTACTTCTTCAAAAATTTTCACAAATCAGTGACGCTAAGTTCCATGCGGGAACTTTTGATGGCCCGCAGATCAGGTACTTGATGAGAGATCAGCAGTTTGAGGCATCAATGACGAACATAGAAAAAGATGTTTGGAAAGCTTCCAAAGCCCTAGTTAACAATTTTCTAGGTAATAAAAAAAGCCAAGAATATGTTGCCCTGGTCAATCAGCTCCTAACATGTCTCAAACATCCAAGAGCACCAATGTCTATAAAGTTACACTTTTTACAGTCCCATCTGGAATATTTTCCCAAGAACTGCGGGGATTACAGTGAAGAACAGGGAAAAGATTCCACCAAGACATAAAAAAACAATGGAATCCAGGTACCAGGGTAAATGGGACGTAAACAGGCTTGCTGACTACTGTTGGTGTTTAAAGCGTGATGCACCAGATGAGAGGCACAAACGAAAGTCATCAAGGGCGTCTTTTCTTGGAAATTAGAATCATTTTCTCTATTATGTTGCATTCTTTAATTTTTTGTTTTATTAGAAAGATGAAATACGTTTATTCCTGTTTGTATTATATAACAATAATAACGCATTATTGGATAGAAAAAGGTTTTTGAAAATTTTTTTTCAGGAAAAATGAGGTCATCTCAATGAAAATGGTTGTATACTATACTGATAAAATCTGACCTGATTGAACAAAAATACATTTATTTCTGAGCTCAGGAGGTTTTATTCCTTAAGAAACCACAAATAAATCCTAAAGAACATAAAATCTTTTTTTCAAACGCAGGTCTATTTATTTTATGGCAAGGCACAGGAAATTGGAGGCACTATTTTTAGAAGGTAGCCTCTCCCCTTTAATCAAGGAACGTACAATGGGCGCAATGGAAGTATAATGGTTCCGACTCCACATTAATCATATTCTCGCTTGCCTTCATTTCACCACTTTCTTCGTAATCTTTTTTAAACAATATTCCTTGCATAGACGCACAGAAACTAGTATTTCACTGCGTATGTAAATAAAGTATAAAATAAAGCAACTTTTTATTCAAACTGAAATATTCATTTTTTTACTAATCTTTACTTATATATTTTCACTTTTTTCTTCTCTTACTTTTATCTCTACGAAATCTCGCTCCGGGCTTCCTTACCACTTCTCCATTGGTTCACTATCCAAGAGGGAGTCGGCTTCAGCCCTGTTCTTCCCACCCACGAACATGGAAGGGAAAAAATAGAGGAGAAGTTGCTGAAAAGTTGCCATCACCCCTCTATAAAAACCTTTTACGCCAAACTGGATATAATTTATATCGAACAACTCCAAATTCATTTCTTCTTAACATGGAACATGGTCCCCGTCGTTATGGTACGTCAGTTGGATGTTTAAATGACTGCTTTTCATTAAATTTGTCTTCCTCGCAAGATGTCAATTCATTTTCGCTTCTGTAACCTATCGGGCATTATGTCAAACCATCCTCGACGATCTTCTTACCTAATTGATCGTTCATCACCGTTCTTGTAATCCTTAGATTGTTATTTAGAGATCTAACGATCTTACACCCGTGTAGGGTCGAATCTTCCAAAGAGACCCAGAGCGACGTAGATTTGTAGTAGGCTTTAATTCCTTAAACTTCCTTATCTATCACTTCATTGTAGATTGCGGGAGATTTAGTTTTTCAGGAGTGCTTTTTATCTAATCTTAGATTTGAATTCTCTCGTTAGTGCCAATTTGATGTCGCGATGACAATTGACTGAAGAATGAGACTGACAAGATTGGGGATGCCAACGAAAGAGTTGTTAAATCTTTCTAGATGATTCTTGACTATTCCAAATTAGAAGGTAAAGAAACTACTTTTGTGACTTCGAAACTGTGTCATAAGTTAAACCATATAAATTAAACATATGGATGTAAATCTAGTATCGTATGCATACAATTTGGTCCCTCAGAAGTATCATTACTTTTTAATTTTTCTTTCAAACCTGTTGGAATTTAAGAAATTTGGCTACGAGTACATTTTTATCACTATCTCCGAAATTTAGTTTTCCTACATTAAAGGAATTAGTAAGGATGTGAAATGAATGTGATCTTAGGTAGGTTTACAAATTCCCTCCAGAGAAACGGTACGTATTTACTCTTCAACTTGCCCATTTTTTTCATTAATTGCATCTAGAGAAGTAGCAAATTTAACATGACTTCTGACACTGTCGAACCGAGTAAAATACTGGGGTTAGACCCTTCTTTTAACTGTATCTAGCTAAGTTTCTAAGGACTGCAAAAGAATATAAAGATACATAAAATGGATACGAAAAAGAGAAGTGAATAAAATACAATAGCATTGAAAAATAATGTAAAGTTTACTAGGGTAAAGCCAAACAATTGTAATCGGTATGACCGAGAGTGAGCAATCGAGATTTCCACTGAGGTAATTGTGTTGAAGGCCAGATAACGGGAAGCTGAACTTGTGAAAATCGCCCCTCCTAGACCATTTGAAAATTAGCGCACATTGGAGGGAAAAAACTAGAACATCTTCTATTTTGAAGACTAAAAGCAAGGATTCAAAAATTGAACGATTGGAGAGTAAATATTTAACAAATGATATAAAAGCTCGTAGATCTAAACATGTGGAAAAGAGGTTTGTAAAAATTATTTTGAGCCAAGTTTTGACCGTAAAAGAGAAAGAATAATGTTCGACCTGAACTACTGTGTCAAATATTTGTACCAAACTCTTCTTTTACCACTTTTTCTCGTCCCTAATTTTACCATATCTTATCACCTCAACTCAACCATCTTGCCCTATAAAAGGATGTCTAATGGAGTGTTTTCTCTTGTACGTGGAGAATCGAACGACCGTTCCGTCCTTTGCTGCCATGGCAGCTCCAAGAATATTGAAACTACCAGAGCTTTATTTCTTCTTGAAACTTCGATTTTATCGGTTTTTCAACACTTTAATTTCAAAAGAATTCTTTCTTAATTTCCTGCCTGGCTGCTAAGTCTGGAGGCTAGTCACAGATTAGCTTTACTTAATTGACCCCTTGTATACGGTCACAAATCCCTCTTTGCCCTGGTTCATAGGAGGAGTTTATAACATGCCTCCATTCTCCCCCCCTTTCTCCATTAAGCCCACTCTATCCTTATTATGCGCAAGCGCAAAGGTAGAAAAGGAAATTTTACTTCAGCTGAAGCAAGATCTGTGACCAGAAATCTTCCGCAAATTTTAACTTATTCCATCTTGCCCACTTTCTTTTCAGGTCTCTCCTTACAAACTTCCCGAAGGTGTTGCCTTCGTTTGTCTTTCACTTAGCCTGGACGAAACCCTCCTCATTTTTTTCCTTTCATTGACCCCCTCTCATTTGGGAGGGACTGCCATAACTCGGATCGTAATTAAGGAACAACATTAAATCCATCTTGGCTCCTTTTCTATTCGACGAGTAAAATGGAGGAACCATAGAATTTCAAAGGATAAATATTTATTTTGGCATCAGATTAGCTGAAATATTTGTAAAAGTATTACCAGGTTACATTCTAATGATCCTAATGACTTTGCTCCTTAATCTTAGCTACCAAGAGTCGAGTTTTTTTTTAAAGGTTGTAATTTAGACTTCAAAATAGAGTCTAATAAAGATCTTTAAGTTCAATTCCGCTAAAACTTTAAAGTCGTTTTCATTTTAAATTCCTTAACGACGCCTTGTAAATTAAGTGCAATAAATCAACGGGTGCGGCACCAACCGTTTCAAATAAGTGAGATGTGGAACAATTTGGTAGCAGAGATTGTATGTAGGGAAGGAAGAATGATCGAGCCGTCGTCCAGAATTACCTTAATATCGAATATCCTAAAGATCAACACGCTTAGAAAGGACAGAGATCTTATCGCACTTATATAAATACACATCAATTGGTCGTTTCAATTTTAATTTAATGTAAGTTGTAAGAAAAGGAAGAAAACCTGTTTAATTATATTTCTCCTTGCCAAAATTTCCCCAACTTTCCTTCTATCTAATCCAGTATCATTGTTTTTACCCGTTTAAAGACAAATTTAGCTACAGTTCAGTAATTCTTCAATGCTTAGTTAACATGCCACGCAATAACACTTCAAGTGTAGTAAATGTTGACCATTTAAATGAGATGTATAAGATTGAAAAACTGAATGCTCGTGCATAAAATTGCTACTCGCTCCGTGAAAATAATAAATGTAAAACTAGAATACGGAGCAAAACCGGCGAGGAATATTTTGCTCAAGTCAAGGATAGATCCCTCCTTATAATAAATAAAATTAAAGACTTGAATGAATACGCTCTGGCTGATCTCTCCAAGCTATTAACTTTACTGATATCTGCCTGTTATTTTACTACCACCGTATTATTAATATAAATGTTACAATTCTATTGCACTTTTTAAGTTATATATATTTGATAAGTGTTTTAAAACCTATCTAAACTGATTTGAGGCCATTAATTACGCATTGTAGATCTACAGTTAAACGTGGATGCGAATCTAGGTTATCTACAGAATATGGTGCCCCAAACTCAAGTTGTCCTGTATCATGCATCCATCTGGCGATTTACGATACCCACGTGTATTAATCAGAAACGATGTTTCTACTCGGGGAGGCCGGAGCCGAACTTCAAAATAAAAAAAAAATCGATGGCTGTGATTTAAATTAAATACGAACCAATTGTCATTATTTTACTCTGCCAAAAGATTTGACCAAGTTAGGCGGGATCACCTTCTATATCTGCATCTCTGTTTGTGTATAAGATTTGTCAATTTCTTAATTTTGCGGTAGTCTGATTTTTAGACCAAGGAAGTTTCCAGAAATCTCGGGACCCGAACCAGATCCGATTACAAATTCCGAATCACTTATTACCTCTGTGTTTATCCAAGATATCTCAAAAGGTTATTAAAAGATTTCAATAAAAGATTGTTGAAGGAAATATCCTTGTACTAAATATTAGTTGTTTGATTTTAGGGTTAAATCCAGATATAAAATCGAATTCTGTATCAATTATTCTCTTTTTTTACCATTTCGAGATATGGATTTTCTGCTATTTGGCGGAGCTCTGCGCTCTATGAGAGCTTTTAATTCATGCTGGAATTAAATCAAATAAATTCCCATTTTTCCCGATACCCACATGTCGTTTGATTCCTTTTGAAAAATCTTGAGTGAAATGTACGATACCAAGATGTTCAGGTTGAAAATGGCTGATACCAAGATGGTCAGGTTGAAAGTGGTCGATACCAAGATGTTCAGGTTGAAAGTGGTCAGTGCCAGGAAGTTTAGGTTGAAAGTGGTAAAAACCAAGTTTTCAGGGTCAAGATGGCCGAGACCAAAATATTAAGGGGCAAAGTGAACGATACCAAGATGTGCAGGGTCAAAATGGACTATACCAAAAGGTTCAGGGTCCAAGTGGCCGATACAGATATGGGCATGATTAAATTGGCCGATACTAAAAAGTTCAGGGTCAATGAGGATTATACCATGATGTGCAGTGTCAAAGAGGCCGATACAAAGATGTGTAGGATCAAAGTGGCTGATACCAAAATCTTCAGTGTCTAAGTGGCCGATAGCAAAATGTTAAGGGTCAAAGTGGCCGATTCAAAAATGGTCAGTGTCAAAGTGGCCGATATTAAGATGTGAGTCAACGTGGCCGATACATAGATGTGCAGGGTCAAATTGTCCAATACCAACATTTTTAGGGTCAAAGTGTATGGTACTAAGATGTGCAGGGTCAAAGAGGCCGATACCATAATGTGCATGGGCGAAGTGACCAATACCAAAATGTTATTGGTCAAACTGTCCGATACCAAAATATTCATGGTAAAGAAGCCGATAGCAAGATGTTGAGCGTCAATGTGGCCCGTAGGAACATGTCAGGGGTAAAGGGGCCGAAATGGACAAACTATCCGATACCATAATGTTCAGGGTCAAAGTGGTCGATATCAAGATAGGCATGATCGAGTAGCTGATACCAAAATGTTCAGAGTCAAAGAAGCCGATACAAAGATGTTTAGAGTCAAAGTGGCCGATACTAAAATGTTCAGGGTCAAAGTAGACGATATTAAAATATTTGGGTCATATTGACCAATACCAAGATGTTCAGCGTCAAAGTAGCCGATGTCAAGACCTTCAGGTTCAAAGTGGCAAAACTATCATGTTCAGGTTATAATTGGCCGATACCAAGAGAATTATATAGTTTTATAAACAAAGAATAATCTTCCTTCCCATGGGAAAGTCCAATAGTGAATGGAGATATTTCTGCAAAACTATTTAATCTGAGATTCACTTCATAATCTACATTTTTTCGACAATTAAGATTATGTTTATTATCTCGTTATTAACTTCCATTAGGCAACATAAAACATTATCTCACAAATAAAAAAATATAAATTTTGATGTTTTAACCTACTTTTGAACACTGTTTATGTAAATGATGGAACAATTTATATCCTGTTCTAGATTACGGGATTGAAATCTACGAGTGTTCATAGTAGTTACGATGGATTTTCTGCGAGGTTCGTATCAAGGATCCGTGTAGTCTGGTTCATTACCTTTCACGCATTTATTTGGAATAATTAAAATTCATTCATATTAGCTTCCTATTACACTGGTCAACACAATTTTTCTGGCATGAGGTTTTCCAGTGGATTTATAGGTAATTTTGGGTGCTGATTCCAAATATATGACAAATTTTTGTCTATCACATAAGGCTTTAAAGATACAACAATATCAAAAATATACATAAACATAGAGATATACAAAAAGTTTATTACGTGTCGTTGAGCTACAGCTGCACAAACCTCCTCTTCTTTGACAGTGTGTGATGCACAGCATTTGGAATATCTCTCATTAAGCTCCAGCAGTAATTTGCCATCATATTGAGTCCCACCGACCTTGATAGCATTCTTCCATTACTTTAATATCTTGATAAAAGCGTTCACCTTGCTTGTCACTAACATCACCCAGGTTCTTTGAAAATTCACCTAAGTGACTATGTAAATAGTGCAACTTGATACTTATTCTACATCTAAGTAATTAAAAACTCAAGAGCAGGTTCTTCACAATCTCTTTGTAGTTTGCAGCTTCCTTGTTCCCAAGGAAATTTTGCACCACATTAGAGAAAGCGTTCCAAGCTCTAGTCTCTGCCGCATTCATTGTTGTAACAAATTGGGTATCTCTGAGGAGTGTTCTTATCTGAGGTCCATCAAATATTCCTACCTTTTTCTTCTCGTCACTCGGGCTTGGAAAGATTAAAAATATGTGGAGTAAGCAGTCGCCACTGTGATCAAAGGCTTTCACAATTTTCTTCATCATACTAAGTTTTATGTGCTCGGGGGAAAGACGATTTTTTTTCAATTAACCAGAGGATCACAATGATGTTCTTCTCACCAGACGTCAAACTGGTTCTTGGTGGCCTTTCTTTTTTCACCCAGTAGTCTGTTTTAGCCATACTCTCTTAATATCACAAGAAAAAGGGGTATATTGTGTAACCTGCTTGCTGGCCCAGCAGAAAATTTACCATTTTCAAATCAACACATATTACACATCAATGTAAATGATATTGTTACCTCTTCAGAACAATTTTGATGCTGTCAAATTCTTCATTTATCTCTACCAAGTGCCATATTGCATTGAATTGTACATGTTTCCGTTGTGATTTAAAACACATTTCAAATTCTTTTAGAACTTCCAATAAAATGTATCCACTCACTTGAATCATATGCAAGTTGTCCCATAGTGAACAAAGGTCATTCAACATCACTGCAACAAACAAATTGTATATCAAAATGGAAGTACTTGCGAAACTCTGCTTCTCTGTTACGATTAAAGGAGACATAAGTACCATGTTTCAACAGTTTTTTTTTTGCAACCTGGAAGCCAACAATTCATCAGACATCCTTGGCAAATACAAATATCTGACTAGATAATTTAATTCAGCCTGACTAAACAGAGAAGTTTTATCACAATTTGTATCAGTTGCTTCAAAAATATCAGTCTGGTAATCTTCATCATCTTTAGTACCGGTTTATGTACTGATGACTTCGTTTGCAATCTCTGGTTGTTAAGTGAATTCTTGTACAGGTATTTCATCACAGTGCGCAACTGGTCGAATGGCAGAAGGGATATTTGGATATTGCAAGTGATGTTTGTTTACCTTATAAAAACCATTAACACGGCAGAAGTTGCAGTTATCTCTAAGCCATTGGCACACCAAACTTAAGCTTGGTTGTCTTTCCTTGAGACCATGATTATAGGTTTCAACGCAAGGTTTGCATACTTTGTAAGCAGTATAGATTTTGTCCCGCTCTCCAAGTGGTACTTTGAAGTAGGCAAGATATGCTTTCCTGAAAAAGTTACTTATGTTGCGCCTTTGAGTTTCAAAGTGAACTCGATGAGATGTAGCAAAATATGTTTGATTCATTACAGCATGTCCTTTTTTGGGATGATGTAGCCATAGCTTACGTCACTCTAACAATAAAACAATTGCAATCAATGTCTATCCGCAAAAAAGCACTCACTACTCTCCTACAATGCACGCCAATATTTAACTGCCTGATGTCACCAGAAAAATATCTCAGCCTATCTCAGAAAATAGTTATAAAAGTAATATATAATACTTAATAAATATAAATAGTTATAAAAAAGCATAACAATGTATCAATGTAGTAACGTAATGGAAATATGAGTAACTAAAGTTAATATTAATGGTAAAATCAATGAAAATGGCTTATACCGATATTGCACAAATGTGGTGTGAGAGAGCAAATCTGAGATCAGCTTTGTATTCAGCACCCAAAATTTAGTCTATAGAAGATCTAACTTTGCCTGCCAGACAAACCTATATTGTTTTCATTGACCAGTGTTATCAAATTCTTCCCTCTAGAGCCGGAAAATCTATTAGCCACCACTGAATGAACTCTAGGAAAATATTGTCTCCCAAACTAAGATTAAATGTTCTCAAACTACTACGACATGTTTTTCTCTTTGCCTACCTGTAATTACTTTCAATGTTTTCGCTCGCTCAAAGGCATTCCCATTTGCTGCATGTCCTACTGAATAAACGGAAATAGTTTAATAATAATTTAATGATATGGCCTAGATGAGTCGCAACACGTCAATTTCCTCTTTGAGCTGAGTCAAGTTCAATCGGTATTGGACTGTCGCAAAATGGTGTCCTTAATCCTGTTTTAAGTTTCCGCCTGGTTTACCTTTATCATTCCTTGTCAGAAGACTAAAGTTGTCTTAGGTATAATAAATTTGATGTTTTTCACTTTTTCTCTACTTCTGTGAACAGTGAAATTGTTTATCTGAAATTCCTGAATATTGGGAAGATGATTTGTCCCCACTTGAAAAATAACTCTCTCTTAAATATAATTAGTTCCTAGAATATGCGTCTTTTAGGTTCAAACTAGGATTAGGATTAGATGACTGCGAACAAATTCATCCGAATGATTGTAAAAATAAATCCCAAACAATTTTTTAGAAATGAAGACTACGTGAAAGGATGAAAATATATAATTTATTTTTGCTCTACCAATACATGTATTACTTGTTTTGAGGCGTTTTATTTCTCATTCAGAATCACTGTAATAGTTAAATAGGGAAGCTGGACCACATCTTATGTCAAGGGGTCGTAACTGCAATGAAGACGAACAGAATTTGGGTTTCATCCAGCGACAAACCACGTTAAGAGTGGCCTAAATTTTCTCCAATTGAAAAACTCCTGTTTATATTCGCGATTTGTACAGCCTCAGTGTGCACAAATGTCAGGTAAAGAAAAATGTAAAAATGGACTGATAACTTTGTGGGAGGGAAAACTTAAAAAACGCTTCCATTACTCACTTGTAGAGGTTGTATGATACTAAAAAAGCAATCAAAATATTTCTATTTTTCTTTGGGTGAGATAAAGTTGGAATTAAATCCCCGCATCAAATTAAATTAATGAGGATAGGTTTAGTTTGTATGTATATTTAAATTTACTACAATCATAATCACCTTTAATTACTCATACAAAAATCCGGATCATTAACCCTCAACTCTACATGGACCTCTTCCATATTTCTAATTTTTATTCTTTACAACAGATCTTCCTTCCGAAACTATCGCCGTTCAAGCGATAGTGCGCTATGGGCTTTAAGCATTCATTGCTGTCATAAGTCGCAACCCAGAGAATGGATCGCAATCGCTTCCATAAATTTATTTTCCATAAACTCCTATCACAAATAATGTGCGAGAGGTATGTGTATAGGTATAAGAATGTAGAATAAGCAGTAAATCTTTTCTGCGTTTTATAACCATTTGTACACCATCACACCAATACATGTTCTTCGCAAGTTTCTCATGCATTCGTCTTTTATCCCCACATCATCCTTCACAAACTCAATTTTGTCTTTCTTTTAGTCCATATAAACCTCTCACCCTTATTTAGTTCCATTTCATTTATCTTTCTCACAACTCTTCTTAGCTGAAATTGTTGTCGAGATTTCGTTCTCCTTAAAACCCGATTCCAATAAAATCGTTTCAAAAACGATTGTTATCAATATAGGTTACATCCCTTACAATATATTTCACTATACACTAGATAAATTTTCTACATGTACCTTACATCTCGTATCCCCTTTTTACCCAGCAATTGTTTACATATCACTCAAATGATCTCTCAGCAGTTATTATTAATATACACTCATTCAGAGTTTAGCAGTACAACTTGATTTAATCTTCTTATTTCATTGTAATTACTCTATTCCAGTTCTCCAATTTCCTCTTATACGAATTTGCTATCACAGTATTAATTTACTTTGCAGACGCTGCAAAGGCCTGCAAAGGCCTTGCAACTTCAAAACTAGACCAAATCAAAAAATAATTTTGGGTTGCTATGCCGATGATTTAGTGAAGATGGCTTTAATTTTTTTAAGATCATTTACACCAATAAAAAATTATTCAGACTCCTCTACTCCACACCGTGAAACAACACCCGGCTTGTAGTCCCCAAGTATCTCATAGTCACATTTGGCTGAAATCATGTTTTATTTCCCATAGAGATTTTTCATTCGAAAAAATTAAAAATTTTGGCTCTTTAATAAACATGAATATATATAAAAATCTTGATAATGCCCTCAAATTAAGTCCATTGATAATTTTCAGCATAGAAACTAGTTAAAATTAATATCATGTAATGAGTTGTTACAGAAAGAATTTATTTTTATATCGTCTTGTCTCGTCCTACTTCAGTGCTTATCTTTAATGTTGTATTTTTCCTTCCCTATTTCCTTTGTCATAGTGGATTCAATTATGGCTGAAATACCTCATTAAACGATATCACTCAAAGTATTCGTATGAAATTATTGCAAAGCATAGACGCATTCGTTTCCTTACGAATATTTAAAAACTTTGTTATTTATTTCCAAAATGAGGAAAAAAGCTAAATAATTGGTTATATATCTTTTGTTCAAGGACGATTAGTTGGTAAGATCAACTATTTGGAATAATTTATATAATTTACTTAAATACGTTAATTAAGATTGTAAATTTCACTAACATAGTTTATTTCTAAATCAATTCTAGAGAGACTAGGAAATATCCATAAAAGAATGATGAGCTTTGCTTGAAAATTTCTTTTCAGTAGAATCTTCTAAACATAGGCGGTTTAATCTTAAACTATCCCAAAATTGCAGGCTAATAGTGCGGGAGAATTTTTAGGGAGATTACTTTAAAATAACCTATTAATAATTATACATCTCTCATTTAAATTTACTAGTAATTAGATTGGGATCTTTGTCAAAGATACTCACATTTTACTGTCTCAAAAAAATCACCCAAGAATGTGAGCATAAATCTTCCCTTATTTTGATGAGAGGAAAATTAGTGGCTGAAGGAAATCTTAGGAACTAAGTTGATATGCATTAAAATACATATTAGAAAATGTTTACAATTAAAAAGTGTATAATTACAAGTTGCCTTGAAGGATATGTTACATTGTAACATGGAGATACTCACATAAGACACCTGAACTAATGCAACCACGAATTTCAATTAGCATCAACAATTGCAGATAATCGACAATTCTATAAAATGGAGAGCATTTAGAACTGAATATGTGGCTATTTACAGTGACAATGACTATGTTTAGAAGAGCTTATTTGGGAGTTAAACCTGTACATTTTACTTACTATACATTTTCCCTCTGCAGTTACATGAAATAAGAGAAAATAAAAGCATATCCTTACTGTTAGTAAATCTACCTCGTCTCTTCTTAGATTATAATAGAACAATTTACTCTTTCTCTATTTGTTTAATTGCTTTCCATTTGGTTTTGCACTCCACATTCGCTCAAACACATTGAAACGTGGTTTTACCCCAAATTTTTGTCTTTGTTAAAAATATATTCAACCCTCTTTTTAATTATCATATATTTTCTCTATAAATTTCTTAAAGTTTAGTTATTTTTTCTACATGTTTTCAGCCTTTGCTCTCTCTTTTTTGGGGAACATCCTTTGGATTAAAAATGGGTTCATTTTTGTGAAATCTTTTAAGTCACTCTCTTGTTTATTTACAGTAAACAGAGGCTCTCTGACTTTGCATGTCTTATTAACACGTTCAAACCAATCAGAAGAAGCTACACTTTAGTTTCTATGAACAAGCTTACACATGTAAGAAGAATTAATACGGATTATTAGTTATCTATGTCATTGCTTTTGAAAATTTAAGATCGTTGCTAACATTACAAACGAAAGCAAATTTGATTTTTCTCATATTTTTGCCTCTATAATTTTGACAGGTTTGAGGTGGTCATAGAACAAAATAAGAAACAAAAATATTTTATTAATTGTTTTATAATAAAAAATAATTAATGTTGACACTTTAACTTTAAGTTTCATTACAATTTTAAAGAATTAATCGATTAATTCTGAGCCCACCTCTGATGGTGCCTAAATTCCATGTTCACCATGTTTAAGCTTTGACCCTTTATATTGTAAGCTTTTCGTGGATTACCTTGGCATGTGTGTATTACTTTGCACTTTTCTGCGTTCAATATCCTCTGCCATCCTTCACACTAATTTATATAAGCCTTTTTTAAGTAACTATAGCATTTTTCCCTAGTAACTTGGTACGGATTTTATGCATATTTTGAAATTTCACATAATAGGACCATGTTAAGACATACAAGGTTGCCGTGTCAGTAACACAAAGACAACTGACAATGCGCATGATTTATCATTCCATTTGACTAAATTGGATTGTGACGACAATTTTGATAGGATAAATGGTGGCCTGTGGTGGTTTTGAGGTATATAAAATATAAGTAGGCAAATTGTATTATCATTATACGTGAATAGTGAATTGTATTTTCCATTTCGCGTTTACTGATAATTGGCATGGAGAGCCAATTGAAAATGAAGCTTTTTTATAATCGAAAATGAACTAAATCTAATGCACTGGAAATTAACCTGTCGTTTATTTAACAATTTTTACGTAACTTTGTCCTCCAAAAATATACAAGACACAGCCCTTATCCAAAATATATTTGTTCTTATTTTCCTAGGTTTCTGTACTTTATACCATTCTTTTTGATCCGATAAAGGCCGAAATCACAATATTTTTGAGTTACGATGTTAGGAAGAATCGCCAATATAGAGCTTTGATTTTCTCCATTGAATTCTGCCAAAAGAACCAGTTCATGGTCCCCTTGAATCATGTTTTGTACGATAACTTTTTATTTAAACAAGATAGAGCACAAAATTAGGCAGTAAATAAAATAAATAATAACTAGTGTTAATAATAATAATATAATAACTGAAAAATTATATTCTTTTTTATTTTATTTTACTTTTAAATTGTACTTCCTACTTACAAAAATCTATTTCGCATGATATTTTTGACTTCCTTCAAGAAAGGAAGCAGAGAAACGAGGTGATGATAGAATCTACTCCTTTTATCTTGCTGACAGGGGAGTTTACAGTATGAAGGATGCTCTCAAACAGCTTGGCGAGTGAAGTAGACAGTACAATCCATAGCAATGTCTTCACTATCAATGAGGAAATAGGAAATATATATATATAAGAGTCTGGGAAAACTCCAATTACCCCTCGGCCTATTCCTCGATAATTTGATAGAAGAGCATTTCAGGATAATTTCATTTTACAATTGATATCCTGCGCAAAATATTCGTCAGGTAAAAGTTTAATTTCAATATATGATGATTTTTTCAGGTGCAGCCTTAAGCTTGTTCCAATAGTAAATCAAGATTTATATTAACATAACCTTTCAGAAACTTAAAAACATATCACTTGGCTGCAAAGGTCTATATCTTTCAAGAAAAGAAATTAATTTTTTTTCTTTCTCTCTTCCAAGCCTCTGTTTCGCAGCGCAGTATTGAGTTAGGTAACCTTTCACTGCACCTCAACAATGCAGCGATATTTTTTGGCAGATAAGCAGATCAGAACTTATCCTCATATTCCAGCTGAGAATGCATCAGTGATTTAAACACTCAAAGTATTTTTTTCTACTGAGAATGCACGAATGATTTAAACAATCAAATTATTATTTATCCATTATTACATTGTATCATTTGCTTCTTTAGGTATTAAAAACCAATTTTTACCCAAAATTGAAATCGCTCAAAAATTATTAAATTGAGCTGATGTTCTTCTATTTGTATAATCAAGACCTCGCGTATAATCAAAATTTCCATTTCGAAACTCGATCTGAATTACTCTCACTAATTAATAATTAAGATTAAATTATCATAGGAATAGATATTAATAGTATAACCTTTTTCAAGAATATAGCAAAAGATCATCGAATTTTCTGGAACGAGAGTTGTTTTATGTAGTAACCTCTTTGTGAGGAGTGTTTTTTTTATCTGACTTTAATAACTCCATTTGTCCAAATAATGCTTTTATTCCCAGGACAGAAGCCAGTGATAATAAAAATGAGTCCATTTTATATCTAGAAAATATTTTTCCTAATGTGAATAGAAAAAATATTTTTCTGGTAGCTGAAAAGGATTTCTGTTTCCATTGACAAAAGGGAAGAAAACATCGTCGGATTTAAGAAAACAAAACATCCTTTCATTCTGACCAAAAAATGTATCATTATAATTACAAAAAATATTCTATTTCAATCTTTAGCAGAATTGTGAATTATCTAAATAGAAAGGAAATGGATTTATAAATAAGAATTGAAAACGGTTTAACACTCCGGTGAAATCGAGTTTCTTTCCCTTGGAAAGAACAATATTTTCTGTTCTTTGACGTTTTTTGTTTAATATTGGTAATAAAATAACCTGACGCTCAAAGTAGAAGTAATACAAAGCATAAGTTTGCTTAGTGCCATGATATGATGGGAAGAACAACGGAAAGGCATTCAATTACACTCTTCCTGAGAACAAATATAACTGCACCGCTGCGAGGGCCTACCGAAATACAGGCCGCAGTTCACCCATTATTTCCCTATCTATCTTAATGAGAAACCTGTCAAACGATACTTGTTAAAGTAAAAGCTCAGCTGAATTAATCCTACAAAGAAATGTTAAATGTTCTAAGCGTATCAGACATCCGAAAAAGCTTTGAAGTCATTAATTGAAAATTGTTTGCTGGGAACCGAGAAAAGTTCCAGATTCTCGTTTATTTGAAATAGAGTCTTCTTTCTGAAAGAAAATGAAGAATGTTTGACATAACAGAAATGGTTATACAATATCTAAAAATATATAAGCAAATAGAGTAGGGGCAAATTTACCGTAAAGATGTATGTAAGGTAAATGATGTAGGAAGAGCGAATGAAGTGTATGTATGACTGGCACGTAAACTCAATAGTCAAATTAGGGAAAGGCTATTCTTATAAAATTCCACCTTTTTAAAAGAAATAAAAAGAAACAATGCCAAAATCCCCGTCAAGTTACAAACTGTCACCAAATATTGGATTAAGGAATAAGTTCTTGCGGTTTTATCAAATTTATTCATTACCATTAACAATTTTAGAAAAAAAAAATTTTTAATTAATAACAATATGCAATTTAATCAATAATGTATTCTCCGTTGTTATTTACCACTTCTTCCCAACGTTCAACTAGTTTTTCGATGAATCTGCAATAAAAATCTCTGGATTTTGACTCGAAGAATTCGTCTAACCAGATTCTTAATTCCACAACAGTATTGAACGAAACGCCACGCAAATTTTTGGAGAGCAATCTGAACAGATGGAAATCCAATGGAGCCAAGTCTGGCGAACATGGAGAATGCGGTAAGATTTCCCAATTAAGCGTTTGGATGGCGCCTTTTGTCATATTGGCAATGTGAGGACGAGCATTGCCGTGTTGCAGAAGGACTCTATAACGTCGATAAGGTCGCTTTTCACGAATAGCTTCGGCGAGTCGATACATTTGTTGAATGGACAGTTCTGCTTTGACAATCTCGTTGTTCGCAAGGAGCTCATAAACAATGATGCCTTCACAATCCCACCACACACACAGAATCGTCTTTCGTGGATGAAGTCCTTGCTTTAATCGCGGAAGTGTTTTTTTTATAGGGGATAAGCCATTGTTTTCGATGGTTCATGTTGACATAAACACACCACTTTTCGTCGCCAGTGATGATGTGGTGAAGAAATCTGTCCTTTTATCCACGAGTAAGTAGCCTTGTGACGAGCAAGCAAACCTGTGGCAATTGTGGAGCGTTGAACTTTGTTGCTCTTGGTCAAAGCGTGTGGAGCCCATGCACCGAGTTTTTAAACTTTCCCCATCGAATGAAGGTGATTCACTACAGTTTTTTTTATCACACGCCAATTTTACAGCCAATTCTCTAGTCGATCGACGAGGATTTTCATGAAAAAGATCGTTTAATTGATCTTAATCCAATAATGGGGTGACCAGAACGTTATTCGTCATTAAGTTTGAAATGAGCGTTTTTGAAACGTGAATACCACCATTGAGCTGTCCTTTCTGATAGAGCATTTTCTCCGTACACAGCACAAATATCACGACGAGTTTTGGCTGCGTTTGCATTGTTCCCGTCTCGATTAAAAATGAATAACAACAAGTGTCGAAAATGCGCCTTTCTTTCAACTTGACATTCCATTTTGAGGGTAAAGAACAAAACATAAATTAACACAACTTTTAAATAGACCGCAATGACTTAATTACTCAACTTCAAGACGTAGCCTAAGCAAAAGCCTAACAGTCTACGCTGTTAAGAGACGTAGCCTAACCTTTGCAAATTTTGCTCTCATTATTTATTATTGTTTCTTAATATGTGCACAAATCACGTAAACAAAACTTAAATCAACACAACATTAAAAAACCCGCAAGAACTTATTCCTCAACCTAATATATTAAGAAGCCATCATGGTTGAGCGCGGAAAGTTTATCCCTACAGTTGGGTCTGTAGCGTACGAAAGGGATGGCTTATAAGCCACGTCGCAACCTTGTCTTTTTAGGCTAATCACTGGTCTCAGCAAACCAAAGTCAGTGGTTTGAATAGGTCTATCAACACGAGGCTTCTTCTTTTCCTACGGGACGTTTTTCTATACTAATTGTAACTAAGTTAAAACATGCATTTCATCACCGATGATTCCTATCGTTGTAACTCAATTCTCCCATTGAAATGTAAGTGTTATTAAAGTTAAGTAGAGAGTGTTGTGAAAGAGGAAAGAAGAAGGATGAGAGAGTAAAAGAACTGAATTAAGAAGTACACTGGTATAGCACTCTTCATTATTGTTATAATTACTATTGTCAGATCCTCACTCTACTCAATACATCGGTAAAGGAGGCAAGAACATTTCAAAACACTCCGAAGATGATCGAATAAGATCGAAAGCTTAGCAATTTAGTTTGGTTTTTACCAAACACATTAATTGAAAAAAGAGATGAATACAGGACAAGTGATCCACTATCTACAAGATGAAATAAAAAAGATAGTTAGGAGAAGAGAAAGTTGCCAAAGGAAATTAATTAAAGCAAAATACACAATGGTCTTTAACAAAATTTGCAATTAGGAAAGACTGCTACCCAACTACACTAATATATATATATATATATATATATATATATATATATATATATATATATATATATATATATATATATATAAATATATATATATATATATATATATATATATATATATCGATGAGGATTGCGTCTAGACCCCCATATCGCGGAGGTGAACACAGACTGACTTCAACGAATAACATATATATATATATATATATATATAACAAAAGAGGAATAAGAATTGGACGCAAATGAGCAAATAAGACAAGAAACCAAAGTTTTGTTTTGTTTGTTTGTTAAAGGCAAGAGAGAGAGACATTAGAAGGATAAAGAATCAAAGGGAGAATTGTCTTTAAACCGACATATTTCAATTATTATGTCATTAATATTTAGTGTATTTATTTATTTTCTCTCTTTTTTATGAAATCAAAGTGAGTGTTTAAACAAACTTTTAAACCCCTGAAGGGTTTAACAGCCTGAAGGGCTGTTAGCGTGCTCAGCGAAGTACAAGCTCCCTCTGTAGGGTGGGGTGGGGTGGGGGGGGCAGGGAAGCCATACCTTGATATATATATATATATATATATATATATATATATATATATATATATATATATATATATATATATATATATATATATATATATATATATATATATATATATATATATATATCAAGGTATGGCTTATATATATATATATATATATATATATATATATATATATATATATAGATACTTCGCTGAACATGCTAACAGCCTGAAGGGCTGTTAGCGTGCTTAGCGAAGTACAAGCTCCCTTAAAATATAACCCTATATTTTAAGAACGAGATTTTTTGAAGGTTTGAATAAGATTTTTTCATTTAGTTCGGTTGTAACCTAAGTATATTTAATTTTTTATCAAAGTTATTTCTAATAATTCCTTTATAAGAAGAAGAAGAAGAATAACAAGAAGAACAAGAAGAAGAACAAGAAGAAGAAAAAGAAGAAGAAGAAGGAGAAGAAGAAGAAGAAAAGGGTGTTCAGGGTGTTAAAATAAAGAGTATCTAAAGGGAATTAAAAACGCCCTTTTTAATTCCCTTTAGATACTCTTTATTTTAAAACCCTGAACACCCTTTTCTTCTTCTTCTTCTTCTTCATCTTCTTCATCTTCATCGTCATCTTCTTCTTCTTCTTCATCTTATTGTTGTTCTTCTTCTTCATCTTCTTCTTCTTTTTCTTCTTCTTGTTTCTTCTTCTTGGAAGATTCTTCCGAATTCGAATCGTTAATTGGGGAAGTTCGTAGTGCTGATAAATGCATATCCGATGTAACTATAAATGACGAGGAAATCCTTAAATTCATTAAGCTAATGAAATAGTCGAAATCTGCTCGTAATAGTCGAAATCTCCGGGCCCCGATGGGGTATATCCAATTCATTTAAAGGAGCTTCAAAATGAACTCGTTAAGCCATTGCGTGAAATTTTCAATCGCTCATTAGAGGATGGCTTAGTTCCGTTGGATTTCAAGCGAGCAAACGTTACACCTATATTTAAGAAGGGGAATAGATTTGAAGCAACGAATTTTCGGCCTATTAGTCTAACTTCGGTAGTTGGGAAGCTTTTAGAATCTGTAATTAAAGATAGAATAGTGAGCCACCTCGAGGCAAATAAGCTGATTAACGATACCCAACATGGATTTAGGCGTGCGAGATCGTGCTTGACTAACTTGCTCGAATTCTTCCACAAAATGATTTGCGTGTACGATGAAAGCAAAGCTGTAGACGTAATATATTTAGACTTTAAAAAGGCGTTCGACACCGTCCCCCACCAAAGGTTATTAATGAAAGTTAAAGCGATCGGGGTGACTGGTAAGATTTTAAACTGGATTAGAAATTGGCTGAAAGATCGCTCGCAGCGGGTAGTAATAAATGGGGAATGTTCAGATTGGGCCAGCGTTAGTAGTGGGGTACCGCAGGGCTCTGTTTTTGGCCCTTTATTGTTTTTAATTTATATTAACGATTTAGATAAAGGCATACTTAGTCGGATTTCGAAATTTGCGGACGACACGAAGCTGGGCAATCGTGCCTATGTAAGATCGGATGTCGATAAATTGCAGGGGGACCTAAACTCGATTGCCAATTGGGCGGACAAGTGGCAAATGGAATTTAATTTAAGCAAATGCAAGATAATGCACTTGGGTTGCCATAATTTAAGAGTAGAATATACCATGAAAGGCCAAGTCCTCGACGCGGTTAAATTAGAAAAAGACTTGGGAGTATTAGTCTCAGACGATTTTAAATTCTCGAAGCAATGCGCGGATGCGTGTAAAAAAGCAAATCGCGTTTTGGGTTATATCGCGCGTAATTTCACCTTCAAATCTAAGGATGTAATTTTACCTTTATATAAATCCCTTGTGCGGCCACTTCTCGAATACGCTGTTTAATTTTGGGCTTCATATTTAATGAAAGATATCGCGCAATTAGAAAGAGTGCAGCGTAGGGCTACGAAATTAATTCCAGAGCTGAGGAATAGATCATACGAGGAAAGGCTCAGGGCTTTAGATTTGCCATCGCTAGAACGCAGAAGATTACGTGGCCAGCTAATAGAAGTATTTAAAATACTAAAGGGTTTCTCAAACGTTGACTTTCGCAATCTGTTCGAACTGGATCATAGGGGAAATACTCGTCAGCACGGGTTAAAATTAGTGAACAAGCGTTTTAACACTAGTATAGCCCAAAACTATTTTACATTTAAAGTTACTCAAAATTGGAATCGGCTGCCCACCCACGTAGTAGATAGCACTTCGGTTAATATGTTCAAAAATCGTCTCGACGTGCATTTGAATAGTTTAAATATAACGTAGTTGAGCACTGTGAATTTAAACGTCCTTGCAGAGAGAGAGTTTGGAGCGGAGGTTTAAGGATATGAAATTATGATGACTAAAAATGATGCCGGCGATTCTCTGCATGTGTAGCTTAGATGTCCCATTTCTTTTCCGCCTATCCTATAAGTAGTCTCTATCCCTAAATTAGCTTTTCACCACTAGCAGTCGAGTGGCTGCGGAAGATGAGAAGAAAAACTTTCTATCTCCCCCGACCCCTAGTTTGATTAGTTAAAATTGCACGATAATGTACACATGTAGATAAGTGTGTACAGTAGATAGTATTAAAATAAAAAAAAAATAATAAAAAAAATAAAATAGCATGTTAGAGATACACTCGTAGATAAGGGTGTATCGTAGTTTTTGATTTAGTGTAGCGGACTAGCCTCGAGCGGACCTTAGGGTCTTTGCTGGTCCTAGATTCTGTAGTTCTGTAGTTCTGTAGTTCTTCTTGTTCTTCTTGTTATTCTTCTTCTTCTTATAGAGGAATTATTAGAAATAAGACCGTAGGCCACACCCCGCAGGGGTGCCAGGGGAGAACAGCGGCTTGTATATATATATATATATATATATATATATATATATATATATATATATATATATATATATATAGAGAGAGAGAGAGAGAGAGAGAGAGAGAGAGAGCAATAATTTACAGCATTTAAAAAATGTCTTTAATAATGTATAATACGGTTATTTATTAGAAATTAGAAAAATAAAAATCTTGGCAACTTAATAAACACTTTGTCTGCGTCGGTTGTAATTCAAGGCATTATTCTCAGTGCTAGTGGTTTTTTTTTTAAATAATTCAATTATCTTCTACTCCAAATTGTGTTGACACCATTCGTTTTGGCTTTCTGATTACAGTGATACTTTTCCCCAGTTTCTGCACTAAGCAGTTTAAACAAAAGCGCTCATATAATTTGGGGCGAATATTTCTGTGTCCTCCCTGCCAGGCGTAAAAGGGCATTCTCTACCCTCTTCTTTCTCGCATAATATGAATTAAACTTTATTAAAATAATTAAATATCGTAATTACATGATTTACTAATAAAAATAGCTGACTGATTCAAACTCATATTCATTAGAAAAAGGCTACATAATTCAAGTACATATTCGAGCACCAATGGAATTCGCAAAATTAGAAATTCCGTTATAATCCTAGGCCTGGTTTAAAACCATTTTCTCTGGCCTTTTGAAGGGTGACTTAAAAAAAGTAAATTACTCGTTATTCCAAGGAAAATAGAAAAATTATAACAAAAATATAATTATATTATGGATAGATATTTTATTAAACTTAAATTTTTAAAAATCTTTCTCACAGTGATATTTGTTAAAACAGGAATAAACACATAGAAGAACATCGCATTCTTCACAAATAAAATTCGTTCGCTGAGTTTTCTCTTCCCCCTTTTTTGTGTGAGCACAAACGTGACATCTCCCCCTTGATTTTATAGGCTTCATAAAATGCCTCTCAATGAGACCCAGTGATTTATTACCTATTTGCCCATTTGGGCCCCGATTTTATTTATGATATTTTTCAATCATCTGTGTCACAACAGTTTTGAAAAGTCATGAATTGACGTATGAACACTTTCCAAATAATTATACATAAAATAGGCATTGGGCATCGATGAGTCTAATATATGAAAAGAAGTTGTACATATTTAATTCCACTCAATAACACATCACTCTTACCTACAAGACACATCTTCTTATTATATTCAATTACAGATTTAGGTTTCCATACAACATTTGCATCTTTATTTTTTTTACCACTATCACACATTTGTTCATCATGTACTATTGTAAGAACATGTACACTCCGTTTGTCATACCACTTTATACAGAGAATGTTATTGCACTGTGCAAGTGACAATTCACCTTTCTTTAGTTAGGAAACTTCGCATCTTTTTTAAAAAAAATCCTTTTTGAATTTTTTGTTTTTAATTTTTATTTTTTTAAATTTGATTTGAGAATTTTGCCTCTATTTTTATTTTATTCTTTTAATTCCTACTTTTAAATATTTTTTCACTTGTTTCTTTGATTTTTTTCAACTTGTAATTTCTCTACATCAATTTAGTTACATTTATCAATGTTCTGCGAGTCCTATTTCGGTTGTCAATTTTTATATATTCCCGTTTTGCTTTTTTATTATTTTCGTAATAACATTGTCATTTTTTCGGCCTATTTTAACGAAATTCCAAACTTTGATGTTGTTTTCCATTCTCTTTTGAATCATATAATCGCCAACGTCCTGCCAATGTTTGCCCGGCAACTAATTTGATTAGGAAATAACATCATAAATATTCAGCCGATTCTAACGAATTCTGAGACTCTTATGTTGTTTTACATTCCCTTTCCTAAGTTATAATTAACAAGGTCATCCCAAGGTTAGTCCGGGAATTATTGAAAGTTTTGTAGTTCGTAAGATCATAAATCGGAAAAAGTGAAAGCACGCGACTTTGGTCAGCAGACTTTGTAAAGAATAGATAAGGTATCTCTGTCCTAAGAAACATTTTCTTCCGCTCGGTAATCTGTCCCTCCTGTTCCCTGGATATTCCTTTGCTCATCGAATATCTATATTTAATTCTAAGGTTGGAATTTTCTTCCACTTCGTCCTTTTTCCACGTTCTTTTGCCCAGTCTTTGGATGACTTCATTAAGTGGGCTTAGTTCAGTTCTTTCGTGTATTTTCGTTGGCCTTATGTGATCCATTCCTCTTGCATCAGCTCTTGTGAGGGGGAGCTTGTTTTGCACTCTGTGCTTTAATCTGTCAGAGCTAGTGGTTTCTACCGGCGATATTGCTGCCGAGTATATTAGTGCTAACCACATAAGGGCAGTCGAAACCATTTTGTAAGTTCATGCGCAGTTTCAGTTTGTTGCCATCGTTGTTGTATTAGTAATATTCCCTGAATGATGTGCACTGAAGTATGCAATATTTTTTTTAAGGCTTTTACCTTTACCATGACCTCATTAGTTTTTATGGGAAGGTTATGGCCAGCCATCTCTTTCCTAAAAGGAGGATGAGAAGTTCTCAAAGCCACTCTTCATCGTAACATTATTCAAATCCACCAAATAACCAGAGTAATTTAGTAATATTTTAGAGGCAAAAATAATCTGCGGACCAGCTGCCTTCTCCTGAAGTGCCTCTTGAAGTAATGTAATCATTTGTACGAGTATACATGCAACATCGCTGAATGTGAGCACCTGACTACGTCGTACATTGCGATGACATCTAAAACCCCGTCACGGCTTCTCACACAACATATTCAAGACCTAACCATCAAACGCATCATGAGCATTGCATCTCGCGTGAATGGTGAACTTTCTTGGAGGTTGATGTGAAGGCTGGCACTTGCAGCGGAGCGAGGTATCGCACCCGAGTAAAGTAGGTGTGCGAAAAACAATACGGTGGCTCTCTTTTGAATGGAATAAATAATAGGTGGCGAAGAGAAGTGAATTTTAAGCGAAGGCAATAAAAGATGTCTTTGCCAGAAATTCCTTCATGGAACAGATCTGTCAAAAATAGGAAAAGCACCACAAGAAAAAGTAAAATAACTTTAAACTCTTGAATTAAGAACCAAAATCACTTAAGACCCTAATATTGGTGCAAATATTATTGAGGTCCTAAGACTATTTGGTCCTCTCCGATCAAAAAAAGAGAGACTGATGGTAATTCAATTGGCTCCCATACATACACACATGAAAGGATTATATAAGACACAATTGTGAAGAAATAAGGCAAAATAATATTCTTACGAAAGTGTACAATTAATATTGGAGAAAGAGAAAAACCTAACAAAAAATAAAGGTAAATGATAGGAATGTTGAGCTTTATTTTTTGCCCGGAACGCGATAGTAGAAATAAGGCAAATTTAGTCAAAAACACAAAACAACAAAAAATATATATAATAAAGTCGTGAGAAAAGGAAATAGTTAAACAAGAAATTGGCCCAGCTGAAGCATCAACCAGATACAGAAGCAAATGATGCCATTTATTATTTTTTTTACTATAGATATTTTACAAATTTCTGCAAAGCAGGGATTCTTGAAAATATTAAAGTTTAAGAAAAATAACAAGATTCCACCCTACTATTAAAAAAATGAATGTCGTACAAGAACTAATTCAATCCCAGAATCTGCTACAGGAACTCATTAATCCGCAAAGAAAACTTCCGGTGACATTGAAATTTCCCGCTCCTTAATTGATTACCTACGAGAGAAAATGGAGACTTACCCTTTTAAGCTCTAATGAGAAACGTCAAGATTCAGCCGGAAATTTATTGTTTACGCAGGAATCTCGGCGAAAGGGGAAACAAAAATAATTTTAATGACACCATAAAGTAAACTTTTTCAGCTACATCAAACTGTTGGATAATGGGTTACTACCAGATTTACTTCTGATGGATGCTGAGGATTACATATTCCAGTGAGATTTAGCATTCTACTAAAAATAGCTGAAACCCAGTTATTTCGCGAAAATCATTGTCCTAAAATTCTTAGAAATGAAAAATGGCGTTCAATTCCCCAAGTGTAATCTGATTAACTATTGCGTATGTCATTTTCTCAAGGAGAAATTTTACGCCTAAATAAAAGATAAATTCACTGAATATAAACTAAGGAAAATATAAAGATACAGTGTAATTTACGCACTGATTATATGCATTTATTATAGCTATAGGGGTAAAGAAAGGAAAATAGCGATGGAAAGCAGCATTACAACGATTGAGGCAGCAAACCTTAACCTGAAAACTTACGTCGGCGAAGAAGAGCCCCAACCCTGGGGAAAGGGTAACAGCATGTAGTTAAAGCTTTACGTGGAGGTACATGCAAATGGGGCTTCAAGGGGAAGAGGTGAGAAGAGGATGAAGAGGTTATGGATGATTTACTCCTCCAAGGCAGTATCAGAATTTTCCCTGACGACTGCCTCACCTTCCACAGAAACACATTGAACGATTTTGTATTTGGGGAGAATAAGGCTGGTGGACCCGACCCAACCAAAAGGTGCCCCAAACAAACAACGATGGACAACCGAAACGACCTAGAGTGACCAATGGCCCACCATCCCTCCCAAATTATCAAAGAGTAGGAATGATAAACTATTGATTTACAGGAGCGTGACAGCGTCCAAAACTAGATCCAGCTCCCATAGAACGCAGGAACTTTAATAACCGAACAAGGACAAAATTTTATCTACGGATGTAGACTTCAAACAATGATAGAAACAAACAAACTAAAGTGAACAAAATGACACACTACAGTGAATTAGGCTAAGCAGAAACCCAAAGTGAAAACATTATGAGGAGCACCTGATGCAAACAAAAAAAACACTCACTATAAACAAATAAACACGAACAAAAAAAAATAGCTCAGAATAAATCTCAAAAACATAGAAATATAACTACATGTATGCATTAAAAAACACATGAATGTAAGAGGAAATAAATAAGAAAATAGATTATACTGACCTCTTTTCAGGTTTATTGAAGAGATTAATGAGAGAGTACGAATACCAGAGACGGAGAGAGAGAGTGACAGCTCTCCCACTGCCTAAGGAGAGGTTGCGCTAAACGATTAAATGGATAAAAGACGAATGAGAGAAAAATTAGGGAGTTTGGCTCAATTGCACGTTAATCAGTAGGTCGAAATAATGTAATATTCAATTCTCTTTTTTCTATTCCTTTTTAGGCAGGAAGAAGTTCAACTTAGATCAACTTCTTCTCTTCTACTCATTTCTCTATTCACCCCATGTTTCTTCTTCTTTTATCTATCCACGGCCCCCCGCCGTCTTTTCTCTCTCTGGCCAACCAAACACAGTTAGACCTGGTGAGGCGGGTATTGGGAAGCCGAGCAGATTTCCCTGGGATCTTTCACCCTACCCTGGCGGGGCAGGAGGAGATATACGTCTATTCATCTTTCACAGAAAAATTCCAGTCGTTTTAGCATTTTTTGGCCAAGGATGACACGCATAAGAGTTGAAAGACGTCTTCGCTTATGAACAAAATGCGACTTGACAACATTATTCCTCACTTTAAGCTTTTTAAATGCTACAATTTCAAACTGAACAATCACTATTCCATGTAATTAGATGATGGAATGTGCACATGTAAACAACAGTGCGATTGTGCCTTATAATTGCGTGAATTGGGTAGATTTCTTTTATCGCGTATACATAAATCTTTTTTCCCTATCATATATATATATATATATATATATATATATATATATATATATATATATATATATATATATATATATATATATATAAAAATATATATATATATATATATATATATATATACATATATATATATATATATATATATATATATATATATATATACATATATATATATATATATATATATATATATATATATATATATATATATATATATATATATATATATAATTTTTACAATTTATTTTTAATGTAATAAACAATGCCAAATTTGTTAGGAAAATTGTTTACCAGATCGGATTACAATGTGGATGTGTATTTAAACACGACATTGATATCTAAATGACGGTGGAGATGTAAAATGAGTTGGTTGACGGGGAAGCAAATAATATTTGTAGCGATAAAAGTATCTTGATTCTTAATAAGATAATAAAACATTCTACTTCTCTCCTATATAATATATATAATTCGATATTTCTTCGTACAGTGCTCGACCTGTTCCACATTGTAGCAATATCACTTCACTTAATAATTTGAAATGTTTTGGTATAAATTCCATTGACAACTTTAACATAAAAGCTGTTTTCCTTGCCTTAGATCCAATCGTCATGGTTGTAATCGAAGTGAAGTGTAGTAAAGAAGTTATTCTCTTCATCTTCGTTGTTGCTGCTCCCACTAATGCGGCTCAATTCTTTCATGTTCTGCCTAACTTCTCATCAACTTGACTCTGCTTGCTTTTCCTCATCTTGGCGACCTGTGTATAGTCATACATCTCCAACAACCAACTGTGATAATTGTGGTGGAAGGCAGCGACCATTTTACATTCATTATCTTGCAGAGTCTACCAAACCCTCTTTTTGATATCGGCTCAAATTGCGGCGACCATGTGGTTATGGTAGAAGACGTCTTTTGACATCAAGTCCTTGGGCCTGCAGACCATCGCAACAACTGGCAGTAGCAGAGTTCACGGGGAGGTTTGCTCCTCTGCCTGCATTATGTTGAACGCTTTGCTCCACAAGTGACATGACCTAAAGATAAGGTAATGCCTTATTAGCTATAACTAATTTAGTAAATTTTCGAAATTAAAATTTCTATGGAAACAGACTTGTAAAGAATACCTTGTCAATGAAATAATTCAGCTGTTAATATTAATTCTAAAATTGATCTTTATTATTAATGTAATGACATTGGCGTGGCATACTCTTTCCCTGAACCCAAATCTCACAGGTGGAATTTCACCTCTTCATGTCAGTGACAACCAGTTTTCTCATCACCTCAGCGTTGATACTACTGCTGCTGGCAAATTGCTGCGATCCTGCAGGGTTTAAAGAAACCCGCGGGGCTATAGCAGCCCTGTACGCCATTCTTAATTCTGACATCAGATTTGCAGCCTCTGCTTCCTTGCTATTTACTAGTTTACTAGGGTGGGCAACCACCTCTTGTGGGCTAGCGGGTAGATGGAATTGTAAGAAATATTGTCGCTCTCCTCAAGCCCAGAGTCACCCAGAGACAGCAAGTTAATCTGACGGTTCAAGATCTTCCACTCATCCAGGCTACAGGTCAGCCCCAGCAGCAGCAGCATTATATGGGTACTCATCCAAATCAGTGGGTCAGCATCTGCTTCACAGTGGACAAAGACCTTCACAAGTTTTCTGTTATTGCCTTTTTCTACCCTGAAATTGAAATAAATTCTAAGTTGTTCATAAAATAAGTAATACAATGATTAATTTTAATTTAATTTCTAAATTTACATTTTACTTTTAAATAAGATCCTGATTCAAATTTTTAATAGAACAAATAGAGGAATATACAAACAAAACAATAATCTAATATAAAGAGAATTAAAAATATCAACTATATAATAAATAGCCTGGTGACTGTTCTGAATGCGGAATTCATATTGCACGCACATAATATGTATGATGACCTTACACCCTAATGCTTTCGAGCAATCCATACAGCATCTGCCTCCTGGTGAGGTACAACCACTAAACATTACCAGGTAGGCTTTCTTAGGGGCAAATAAGCTGAAAGCTGTGGTGGCCCCAGAGGGATCATCGTCAAGCAATATGAAATTTAAATAATCACATTTTTAATACTTTAATTTAAAAATTTAAAATGTAATTTGTTGGATATTAAGTAAATCAAGTATGAATAAATCGTATAAGATACCTTCTATGAGAGTATTAACAGTCTCACTCATATATGACCCCATTATAAACGAATAGTCGAAATATTGTATGGATGAGATATTCTTATAAATGACACATTTTTGAAAACCGACAAATAATCAGGAATAAACAATTAGAAATAATCGCCTAAAGCCGTCGATGGTTTTTTGTTTAAAGGACTATTGGTATTATTTTTCACATCAATAATTAATTTATTATAATTTGATGTGTCATTTAAGAGTAGAAAGTACTATTTTTAATATTAAGAAAAAAGTTTACAAAAAAAATGTGTGAACTACTTAAACAATTACTGCCTTCTGTCAGTATCCTTTTAATGATTCGGCTGCCAAGATTCCTATATGAGATGGAGCTCTTGCTGAGATTCAGCCTCTTGTTCAGCTTCAAAAATGTGTTAGATTCTGAATCGCTAATGGCACCACGATAGCCTCAAAAGGTTCCGCAATCGTTTGGTCTACAGCGGCAGACTGTGGTATGCAATGTCCAAAAGCAGTGATGCAAAAGGAATACTTTTTCCACTAGATGAACGTGCTTTGACGTTCCTTTCAAATTGTATCAACTAACCTAGCTGCGGGGGTCATTTTAATGTCCTGCTTGAGATTAGTGAGTTTTGTCTTGTACCTTTCTATTAAAAGGCCTTGGACAGAAAGAAATGCTAAATTAAAAACAACTTATTTACTTACATAGCCTTGAATATAAAATAGTGGTACAGTTAGGCGTAGAGATTCTGAGCCTCTTCATGTTGAGGTGGTCCATTGGCACTTTCAGTTTCAGCATCAACGATGTAGACACATTTTAGTTCTACATATAGCATAATTACTTAGAAAACTGAAGTATGGTATTTATGAAAATATTTGCCATAAATACAGAAAATGTTCTTAAATGGTTATATTAGAATATAAAAAAACCCGCAATGAATTAAATTTATTTCTCTGTGTTCATTTCCGCTGAACCACAGCATTATCATAGATATCTTCTCATCGTTACAGTGAGAAGCAAACTGTGAGCGCCGCTTTGTCATTCATTCATGCGCACTTTGCGCGGTTATCGGTAATTCAAACGCTGGAAATAGAATAAGATAAAGATGTACTTTAAATTATTTAGTAAACTAATGGACTTATTTACAGTCCATTATTAAAAGTTAATTCGTCCGATAATGATTTTCAAATTTAACTTAAAAGTAAAGTAACGGTTTTAATTAATTAACGATTAACTGATTTATTGCCCCGCTCTGCATATTAATTCCTACTCTTTGCCTTTTGCAAGTCTCTTTATCAAACCTTAGATTGGCCGAATTCAAATTTCACAATCTAGGCTTCACAGTTTGGACAGTTCATAGTAATAGTTGTTTTATATTTAACTATTTACTATTATGATATTGATGTGAAACGAGAATGATTCCCAAAGCAAATAATTTTCGGGTCTAAAATGAATATCATAAGTCTAATAGAGTGAAAGATGTGCTTAGTGTTAAAAACTCTTTATTTGCTTCATAATCTTATCTTCGCATTGAACTAATTTCACTCTCCTATTCAATATTCAACTATTTAGCATTAATTAAAAAAAAAACTAATTGTTTCATACCCTGCCAATTTTAAACTTGCCATTCTTATTCAAATTTCGCCGTCATGTTTATTTCAAATTTGTGGGTGGCTTAATTCTATGTTACTATATACATCCTAATCTCAACGAAGCGGTGAGTAACATACTATTTATTTTTTAATACAATTTAACATCAAATAAAGAAAACCGCAGCACCTGGAAGAACATAGGTGGCTCCAAGTAACAGAAATAGCGTAGAAGGCAAATTTCCTTACAAATTTTGACCCATTTCCGTATACCATTAAGTCAAACTTTCCAATCAGATTTTTCAATTCTAGATTACCAAAGTATAGGGTACGGTATGAGTCTCTGTTTGGTATAATCATCATTGAGATTGGCTACGATACAAATAAGACAGTTATACGAATGGATGAGACGCTGAACACCATGTAGAAGTCCATCATCCGACGTGCATAAGAGGAATTAAATGTCATATATTTTTGCCGGCAAAAATACTATACATATATAGGAGATGCAAAAGGCAGTAATTAACAACCCGAGACCGTTGTGATAGATGGAATCATTATATAAATAGAAGTTTGGTCATGGAGTAAATCTTCCTTATAGTCAATTTTTGAACGTTAAACCGGGCGATATAGAGATCCCAATGATGCGAATGCACCTTCTATGTACATATTGAGGCGTCACTTAAAACAATAACAAGGAGACGATGTGAGTGATTTGCGTCCTGCTAGCCGATTTAGGAAAAGGTCTGAGAGAGAGATAACGATAAGGATCACCTGCAGGACACCTTAGTCCCTTTTGGGCTGAACTGGAGCTGAATTACTCTAAGTGAGGCATATTTTACCATCTCAAAATAATTCAGACAGAAAAATTGGGAGACTCCAGCCCAACTTTATATAGACATCGTCAGAAAGCAAAGAGACTCAGAAGTGAAGTTCAAATTAGGAGAAGCAACGTCCCATAATTTCGCACCTCCATTTGCGCAGACAAGAGGGTCGCCGAGGCGTCTGTTGTCTTTCTTTCTATTGAAGGAAGAGGCGGCGCGTATCTTCCTCCCTCTCTCTCTCTGTTATCTGACAGTAGCCTTTAGACAGTGTATGATCTGATTGAAATACTGCAATGTTAGCAACATGGCTGGCAAATGGCAAGAAGTTGATCGCTCAGAACATATGTAGATACAGATTCTGAGATTGTGGTACTTAATTCCTGGAAAACGTTTGTCGGTTCCAGGCTGAACTTCCCTATTAATGCGAAAATGCTTCTACCATTAAATGAGACCTGGATTTAAAATGTAAGATAAAAAGTGCGCTTCCAAAAGAAAAGGAAATCCCTTTGGCTTATTCAATTCGCAGTGTCAAATTTAATTAATGACGCTAATAACACTTATATGCATATCACTTCGCTCTGAGTGCCATTTCACACACTTCCAACTCCAAAGGAGGAAGTCGGCGTGCAAAGCATCAGTAAACCCTGGTACCCCAGCGGGGAAGGGTGGAAGTACGCACCCTTACATGTTTGCTGGCGGAAGATATCTATAAGAAAATGGAAGGAAACGAGCCAGCGCGTCTAAATAACTCATCGTAAGAGGCAATTCTATAGAAAGAAAATTTCCGCCCTTTGCATCTAAAGCGCTTTTGAAACCCCAGTTTAGAAAACCTTTGCTGGAAGGCCGTAAGAAGTTTTAATGCAGAAGTCTGTGTGTTGTGTCCCATTGGAGCACTTATTGCAGAACGGAATACTTTGCAAGCGCACCCTTTCATTTTGTGCCACCAAACCTAAAGAGTAAGACGGAGTTGGTGTATCGAAGACCTCGTCTTTTGGATGGCACCTGCTACACATTCAGCTTTAGGCAAATATTGGAAGTTTAATTGCACTTAATGGTAGCCGACATCCGACAGGTAGGCTTTGATTTACCCATCAATTGGTTGACTGTCACCTTTATGGACTTTGTTACTTCCCAATAAAGCAATTTATGGTGCAGCATAGCCACTTTGTTTTTGAGTAAAGTGGATGAAAATGAGACTTCATTATTTAAGAAAGTAATGCTCCAACCATTTTGGCTCTTAGCCGGATAGACATGGCACCATGGAAGGGTAGAATAGTCTCTTTTAGTGGGACTCGACGATTTTGGTGGATCGATGATTCTAACTAACTCTGAGCTGTATGTATATCTCTTTGAGCCAACAGTACAGGTCACTGTTTTCCTTAGCCAAACCTGAAGTGGTGTATTTCTGGAGCCGTTTCACGTATCCACCCTTTGATCTAAACATGTTTATAAATGGATTGCGGCTTGACGTGTTAAATGACACCTATTCCTCTGTCTCTTGTACCCGCCTTTTGTATATTCTACATAATGGGCACTTTGAACATGAGTTGCTCATAAAACTACACTGATACATTTCTATGTCCAAGATTTTGGCCTCAATATGGTTATCACCTTGTGACCGTTGCTAACCCTACCACCTCACTCCTAGAGACCATCATTGTCGATACATGGTAGATGCCACTTTCTTTACTCCTGTACAGTGCACTGTGCGCTTGTACGCGTGAGTTCAACGACTCTCTACCTTAGTCAACGCTTCTCATTAGGTCATAATGTTATTTACGACCGTACCTATGCCATTATAGGACTCCAATTATTCCCTATGCCTTTGATTTAGATTTAGAAATTCTCTCAAATGTTTGGTGTAGTTATCGAGCCTGTGGGGCCGATGGTTTTACTAAAAACCCCAACTTAAAAGATATCACGTTAAAAGTGTATCGTTACGCCTCTTTCCCCAAAGATTCTACAACAAAGAGGATAATGCGTTGGTATTTCTTGGAGCATATATCCTGTCACACTTGCACTGTTTCGGTGTTCAGAGATCGCTCAATTCAGAAGGTTCTTTCAGCTTGCATACTATCTGCACTTTTTTCGAAGCCGGTTGAGTTCTTATAGGCGTTGCCTCTCTTTTAAGCTATTTTGGTTGCCATACTCTTCTCAGTAATGACGCTTGCACTCCAAGCATTGTTTTTAAAGAATTTTAAACTCAGCTTTCCCTATTTTGAAGTATCCGTCTCACCATAGCAACTGAGTGTAGGAAAGATATCGAGATAGTGTTCTGTTTCTTTCCTCGATATCCAAATAAGCGCGTTGGCGAGGCTCGAGATGTCTGCACAGACTGATCGAGCGACATAAATTTTGCTCGATGCAGCTCTAAATACACGGCAAGACTCAGCTCATCTAATAAAGTGCTCCAGTGAATCATTTTAACAAGATGGCGGGAGTTCTCTTAGCGAGAACTCAACTATTTAAATTGAATGCACGCTCAGGCACGTGATGGAGGGAGCTATTTTGTGTTTTAGACGGCTGCGATATAAGAGAATAAACTAGAAAGAAACATCTTATTTATGAATCTATATAAGGATTTGAGCTGGCTCCTAGCTCAGTTAAAGAGAAAAAGTGCCCTTAATATAGGGGGGGGGAGGCATAAAATCAAGAGCAGTTACAGAGGAGGAGATTTGGTAAAGCATAAAGCGATTCTCCATTGTATTGTTCTAATGATCCTTGAAAGTAATTGCGACACTACCTTTACAGTTCCCTCTGTACTTCTTTGCAGGAAGTCATTGTTCCACCTGGGATTATTTCATTTCGTGGGAGAAACATTAAACCTCCACCTTCGGACCTCGATCAATTTAGCCGCACAAGTAGACGGTTGAGCTAGTGGAAACACCCGATTTGGGGCGCTCCACCGATGATTGGACGTAAGAGGATATAAAAAGAAAGAAGAAAGAGGAAGGGGCTCAAGTAACTTTCCTCCTCCTCTCGAGCTAAGCTAGGGAGGGATGATTCGGAGAAACAGTTCGCATACATTTTTGTAATTATTGGCTAAATTAATATCATTAAATAGTGTAAGGTCCTCTTCATATGAACTACTCGGTGTTCTGTATACTGGCCCCATACCTAAAGAAAATGTTTTATTGCTAATTTTCAGGCAGATTGACTCGCTGTATTGTCGATTTATAACCTCGTATTTTATTTCACTTTTTAAGCAAAACAAAACACAACCTCCTTCTCTTACAGGTCTATCTATCCTCGTTGATTAGTGTGTAACCCAGAATTTCAAATGACGATAGAGAGTCTCGGTTTACTGTACGTAACCACGTTTCAGTAATTGCTAGAATGTCGTAATGATATTTACTGCTAATTAAGTTTAGTTCATTAAATTTATTTCGGATGCTCCGAGCATTGCAATAATACACATTAATATACGGATTTTTTCTGCTGCATCTATTGTCTTCGCTATTTTCCATTATGTTTACATTATATACTTTTCTACTGTTATTATAATGTTACACTACTTAGTCGGGAGCTGTTATTATCATGAGCTTTTTATTCCGGTTTGTGCAGTCAAGAATTAAGAATTTTTTCCTCGAACTGCGGCATTGCCAAAATTTGAGGGAGGGTTTATAACACATTTAACTAAAAGCATACCCATTCGTGCCATCACTATACCATTGAGATGAACACCATCCCTTCCATAGAGATCTCTTTGATTTATAAAACTGTCCCAAACGTTAATAAATATTATATTTAATGATGAACATAAGTTGTGTAAACTTTTGTTCACTTTCACTGCTTGATCTGTTTCGTAGTCCGTCCATCGTATTCTAGGCACTATTCCAACACAAACTACTGACATACGCTTATCCATTATATTTTGTGGTAGCAATTTGTACTTACTAAATATTTTAGACGGCTTCAGCACTCCTATATCGATTCCGCTAGCCATTACGATAATCTTTTCCTCTTCGTTACCGGTTGTTTCAGCATGAACGGCTGCCACAATATCGTCTATGTCATCTCCCGAAATGAAAGTCCGTCTAATCTTACGATGTCTTTTAGCGCAGAACTCTTCATCCAAGTGTCTTGAAAATGAGTCTCCGTAAAACGCGATTTGGAGCTCATCATCACCAGCTTCCTCTGCCAAAGCAGTAAATTTGTTGTTTAGAAGGGCGGCGGAGCCGGAGATCTGATTTATAACATTGCGAGCCCTTCTGTATTTCCTTTGGGGTCTAAACTCTTTGTCTAGATTGCTGGAGGGCAGTGGTGGTGGAATTTTTTCATCTTTTACTATAGTCGTAATATCTTGATTTGCAGTGTGCTTTAAGAGTTTGTTTACGATTTCTTTAAGATCTTGAACTTCTTTGCATAAGTCCTTTATTTCAGTGTAGGCTATGATGTTTGAACAGCACACAATACAAACGGCGTCTTCAGGATTTTTAAAATCGAAAAGAGATAATGGCAAATATTTTTTGCCCTTCAATTCTTCATAAAGCCAAAGAATGTCATTGCAAAAGCCCAAATTGTTTAACAATGAAAATGTGTCGTCTAAATCGTCCAAAAGACTTAAAAAAATATAGGCAAACATCTGTAGTGATATTTTTTCCAAATTCTGCGACGCTGAAAGCTGAGACTCTATTGCTGTCTCAAACGTAGGTCACGAACCATATTATCTAGATCAGTTTCAGTCATTGGTCTAGGAGAGGAACCGATCTTTGGGAGCTATATAAGTTATCTTGTGCAGGATCATCTGCAGGATCTTAAGAATCAGAAATTAATATTTCGGGAGGTAGTTTTGGTTTTTACATTCTTCAGGGTATGTAACTAAGAAATAATGTTGTAAAATAAGCATTATAACGGAAAGAAAAATTTAACCTAGGATAATTTCACTAGTGTCATGTTTTTCTTTAAGAATTTTAATATTGATTGTTGAGTACTTTTTGTAACATGGCATCATGGGCTATAATAATTTAGGTTTGATTTCATTGTCATTTTCATTAATCTATATATTTCAATATTTAACTTAAATATAAAATTTTCATTATTTTTTTCTTGGCTAAACTTTGATATTAAAGAGGTCGTTACATTTTTAGCTAAAGTAAAACTATCACGTGGGAGATGACTCAGCACTCGTGCATCGCAACAGGGCTCAGTTCCCTCAAAGGGTCAGCTGCTATACCATATCAATAAAACTTCCTAGCACACTTCAAGACGTCTCTTTCAGTAAATTTACCATTCAAAGAGAGAGTTATCGATAGCTTACCCAAAATACAAACAGGAGGAATTAGCTATTGCAGACGGCAACGATATTCTGTGGAGACTATTAGTCCTTTCCTCAAATTCAGCCATTTTTTATTCTCTTTTCTCATTTTATGCTTAACTCATTTTAATTTGTTATAGGACAGTGATCTTGCAAAATTCGCTATTTACAGTTTATAATACCTATGCTATCGTTTGGGTTATAATATAAGCTCACCGGACAAAAAATTGGTCACCTAGGGAGAAAAAAACCTCTGAAGCGTGTAGTAAACTTAAGCAGCCGAGAAGCGTAGCTTAATTTACGTTGAAACGTTAGTTAGGCTTTATTTGAGTTGCGGACGTTTTGAAGAGCTGTCTATAGCAAATCAGCTCTACTTAAAATGGGCCGGAAAAGTGACGTCATGGAATGTCAAAAAGGTATGATTGGATTTGGCCGCGCCAAAGGTCATCGTGTGGAGGAATTTGGCAGTGTTTCAACGAGTAGGGTCATCCGGATTTACAAGCAATGGCAGAACTCCCAAAATGAGAAAACCTCTCGCCACAATTGCGGACGGAAGAAGGTGTTGACATACAGGGACCGTCGTAGAATCTCCAGGCTTGTAATTGCAAGTCGATTTGCTTCCAGGAAAGAATTGCTACAAAACTTCAATTCTGGTCCTTTACCACCCATTTTAGAAAGAACATTACACAGGGAATTCCATGGCATGAACATATGGAGAAAAGTGGCGTGCAAGTCTGTAATTCTTTTCATAATTAATTGATTTAGCCACGGATCTATCAACCATTGTGCCTCTGCAAAAATTATGTTTATGTTTTTATTAACTGACTATCCTGACTTTTACCTGACTGAGTACTTTGTAAATTAAACCACCTTGATTGGAAAGAGTTATTTATTTTATCGTTGTTCTTCTTCTTGTAAATTAAGGCTTAGTCATTCTTACTAGTCTGTAAGGTAACTCATACCACAGTGGCGCCCCCGGGAGGGGGCTAGATTAAGTTATGGTGACTTCAATTCTTTCGTATATTTCGCTAAATTCGTTGTTTAATCAGTTAAGTTAAGATCACCTACGCTAATTGTTAGTAGTACGTAGGTCATTTATTTAGCCCCTCGTTATAAATTGTCACTGCGTCTCAAATCATATTCTTTAGCAAGCTTGGAAATTATTTGTAAATATTTATCATTTTGTACTTGTTTATGCGTGCATATTCTTTGAAATTCATTATTGTACCTCGTATATATAATTCTTATAGTATATTCCTCTTGTGTACTTTAAAAATACACGCATATCTAATAAATTTGTTATAATTTTGATATGCTTGGTATGGTTTATAACCCAATTTACGATATACCTACCGCCATGTTTTTATTTATTAGGTATAGTATATAAATTGACGAGGCCATTACGTGTATTCTCTTACGGCTGTCTTGTTAGATTATACTGTTGTGTAAATACTATTTTTCTATATGAGTATTTCCAAACCTGCTCTTGAGCCCAGGGCAATGTCGAATCCTAAGGCTAAGCGTATTTGTGAGAGGTCAGCATGAACTAAGACCTCTGGAATGCTGAAATTCTGACCTAATCTGCTATTGCTGAGAGGATACAAATTCAGTCCAGAGTTGACCTCTTGTAACCTAAATTAGTTTAGATAGTTTAGCTGACCAATGCAATAATTGACAACATTTCAAATGCAAATGATATAATTGCAGAAATGGATCGTGAGGTAGAATAAGAGGCTGTGTTAGGTTAGATATCAAGCATGCTAAGTCTTATCTCAATTTGAGCAATTCAAATAGTACCTAAAGCACTAGTGTCTTTGAAGGACAAGCTAAGTTGCTGTAAATTGTTTTTCCTAAAATTAATGACACAATTGTTCGATGGTTCACCTCGGGGTATTTTTTGCAATACAGTGACAAGATCTCGGATTCATTTCCATCACAGAAGTTTTCCTATATTAGACTACATTTGCAAAGAGATTCACTCACTCTACCTGAAAGATTGGCAGTAGATTATGCCGACTACCTTATAACAATTAATCTCTTAAAGTTTATTTATAATGACCAGATTACTGGGATGATTAATCATATGCTTCTCGTATTCCTGTGCAAACGGATGAACTGTATCTTCCATCAAAGAGCATTCAAAAATAGAACTGTATCAGTGAGTAAGTCTAACTATAAATATAGTAAATTTAAGCAAATGAATTGTCATTTCTGTGATGACAATCATCACACTCCTGGTGGCTTTAGAAATTATCCAGACTATTCTCCACGAATGCAGAAGTAAAGAAGAAAGAAAATTATCTGACTTCTATATTGGTTCAAGAGCCATGGTAATAAAACTTGTATCAAATTCGTAAGCAGAATTTGTAGAGGCGACCATTGGTCAACAATATGCAACAAGGAGATACCTAGTCTTGGGAAGGCTACTGTTACTAATACATGTGAGACTGGTGAATCGAGTACAGCGTCATTCCCTACTCTGACTACTTCATTGTTGTGAGTGACTCCACTTACGATATACGATTTCCTATTGACCATTCTTCCCAGAGGACATTGATCTCCGGTAGGTTGCCAAAAAATTAAATCCGCCATTGTTCTAGAAACAGATAGAATCAGTAGGTATAGAGGCACAATGGTCGATATGGTAGTATGATATTGTCGAATTTAACATTCTGTCTAATTATCATAAGGTTTCCCTCAATAACAGTTGTTCTCCTAGTCTCCCACAGGTATCAATATATGGTATTGTGTTAATTTTTACTACACTAAAGTTAAATAAAGTAAATCTTGCAGATAATAACTTATCGTCTTCATTGATAGATGCCATAATATTTATTTAGCAATGGTTACTACTATTATGTTGTTAAGAGTAACCAGTTACCCAGGTGCGTACAAGCTGTATTACTACTACATACTGCTTTCGGTGAATGTAAATTACCTTATGTGCTTTCAACATCTACTCTTCCAATGTAGTTACAGTTCTTAAGATAGGAGCAGACCAATTATTACACATACAAGGAAAGAATGGAAGATAATTGTGACCATTTGATAATATTCGGACCATAGATGGATAACACAAGACAAGGGATGAAGATATACCGATTAAATTTAATGATCAAATATCCCATAAGGATTTTCAGGACATAGTAAGATTTCAATGGAAAGATTATCCTGCAATTTTACCAACTAACTTTGAAATATCTAAGGAAAGGTTTATATCATTAATAAGGAAATTAGACGAGGACCAAGGGCTTACTAAGGGCAATAATGATGCCATGCAGGATCAGTTTCTTAAAGGTTTTATTGAGGAAGTAACTGAAAATGAATTAACTAAGAGCAGTCTGAAAGACTGGCCTCATCATCCTGTCATTAGGCAGAATCATAAAAAACCTATAAGGAGTTTTAAGGATTGCTCTGCTCATGTAAACGTATCCCTTAACTAAATAATTGGCTGTCTGTTTGTGCATCAAAGGTACCCAAATGTTATGATACATAATTTTAAGGTTAAGAATTACTATAGTCACTTGTACTTGGCAACATTTAAAAAGCCTTCCTTAGATTATGACTATATATACTGGCCATGATTTATACTATTTTGGGGGGCGCAGAACCAATGATGACAAGTTTGTGGGTTAAAATGAAGCGGTCACCAGTTATAGGGTAAACGAAGTAAAGAAGAACGTTGCAAAAATATATATTTTATTCTAATATTGGCCTATAATGGGGCAAGTGGCTCGTCACGAAGTTACTTTGAGGGTGACTATCAGTCTATATTTACTCAACGCGAAGTATTAAATTTGGGAGTGACAAGACTAAGTGTATTTTAAAAGGGGTTCCGTAAACGCTAGTATGGGTATGACAATACTTAATGATAATTATATTGCTTAATTGTTAGCTCTCTATTCCTCTCCTTGCTCGCCTCTATATAAGGTTTCATTTTCAGGGGGGCGTTGCTTAGATTCGACTCCGTGACAAATCTGTCCTCGGAGCTCAATAGTTCCACCCCCTAAGGGCGGAGTTTCGCGTTAGCCCTTTTTGTATTTCCCGCGTGTTAGGAAATAAAAACATTGATTAACAACAATATCAAACTTTAGAGTAAATTTATTTGGCAATTTACAAAAAACGAGCCATTTCGTAAAAAAACAAATGCCATTTTTCTTATCTGAGCACAAAAATAATCTACCAAATAACTTTCACGTCGCTCTACCATTTTGAAAGCTTCAATTTGTTGGCGTTGTTATTCCAAACTATTCGTTTACCATATATGAATTCATGTGTGCCTAATGAGTCAAAGTTTACTTTAATGGTAAGTGAATATCCCAAATGAAGTAATGCTGTCCGGTGTTTGAGTTTACATAGCTTTTATCACAACTTTTTGCTCTTGAGTTTCTTATGAAAACTCGTAAATATACCCAAGGTATTCTCGTGTTATTTGGAGACGGACTTCGGAATTTACCCCAAATATCAGCCCTAAAAATCAAAATAATCCAATTTTAATGAAAAAAGTGAGGATAAATCCTTAATGATTGGTTTGAAAGGGAAATGGGAAATGAAGAACAACCTCACTAACACGTCTGTAAGCTATGGTTGTATATTTATATGGTTAGCTCGATACTTTTTTAACTTTAAAAGGGAAACGAATGAAGGCAGCTCCGGTTGAAAGTTTACAACCACAGTCTTGTTAAAAAAGAGGTTAAGATAAAGTGAAATGTGTAGAAGATATGTAGCAGTAGAGGTCACTGTGGACATTAGTGCAGGAAGGGTACAGAGTACCCCAGGGCCAGCCGATGCATGATTACCACGCAACATCTGATCAGCCACTGAGGGACAAGAAAGTGTGGTTTGTAGCTGGGTATGTTGTGGTTGATATTCCGTAACTTTTAAATTAAAAAATTATAAAAGCACTTTTCATGACGCCATGAAACCTTGAACCATTGGTGAAAGAACGAAGCAAACAAGAATACTGCGTCCTGCAGTTTAAAGTACAAAGGACCTATGGGAGACCTATAGGATTTCATTGATACCCTTTTCACCCCATAACGGCTCATCAGGTAGCCTACCTTGTTTTAGTACATAATTTCATTTTATACTTTGCTCATTTATATACTTTTCTAAATTTAACAATTATTTCTACATTACTATTTAACTTTCGGCAGAATCTATGCATTTCTTTGTTCCTCCACTTTGATTCTCGTCATAAAAGAGAATGATGGTCTTAATACGGGAAAGGATCTTTACGGAACTTATTTGCGATTTATTTCTGCTCTTCAATTTACAGAGATCTTCTCTGCTCAATTCTTAATCCATGTATCGAGGTTATCTATTTCGCTATGGGCATATGGGTACTTTCTATGGAGTTGAAACTTTGGTAGATACAAAGAGAGTGAAATTGGTTTGTTATACAGTTTTTACCTCTCTTATCTCTACAAATATATTTATATTATTTTCAAATTGCATGCGAGCCGAAATTGTGCAGGTCATGTCAACCAAAGTGAATCACATACATTTGGTTTCGGACTTATTGATATGAATTTTGGAAATGTAAATTTAGTGGTATCAGGTATCGAGACTCGTTCTACATCTGCTGATGGAGAACCCAGTTAGAGTTGTGGGAACAAGAAAACTGGTCCAAATGGCTAACCTAACATAACCCAATGTTTGAGGGAATGATGTTCAGTTACAAAAACTTGTATTAATAAAAAGAAGTTTAATTTTACCTTCAAATGATATCTTCATTGGTTCTAGCTATTCTTGACATTAATAATTAGGGTTTAAATATAAACGACATGGTAAAATAGGGTTTGCTATTCATGAAATGATCCTATATTTTCCTTATTGAAATGCGCTGTGTTTTTGTTTTAGAGCTGATTTTCCCATTTTTTGTTTTAAGAATCAAGCAAGCTCTTGTACTGGATTTACAGTAGCCTCTAATACTAGAGAAATAAACATAAAAAACTATATTTTATTGAAAATAATCTTTTAATTTTAATGAAAATTGGTCAGAACTTTATTTAACAATAATTTACTCTTGATAGGGTCAAAGTTTCCTTCCATAGAACAACGGCTAAAAGGGTTATGAGACAAGGAATGTTTATTTGAATAAATTCTTCATCTAGAGTTGAGAAGGGTATGTATAAATGCAGCCACTAAAGCAAACAAGACCATTCTTTTTCATCAATTTGTCACATCATTCGGGGCTGATTATATTTCATTCTCTTTCCAATCTTTGATAGAGGAAGTCTTCGACATCTCTCTAGTTTCGAGCAATAACCTCATAGAATATCTTCCATCTGGTTTCAATCGGTGTCAATTTCGCTCCTTAAAACCCTGAAGTATATGGATATTAATAAATTATGTAAGAGTGCAGTTGGTTAAATTAATATAACTTCTTAGAGGTTCTGAGCATAGAAACTGGTGAAACGAAAATAAGTTTTACTATTATACAGACAATTTACAAATACTAGAATGGATACAGAAATTTACAATTTCAAGGTCAGATGAACCTAAGGCATTTTAAAGGGATATTCGTGAGGCAGCTGGATGAACCAACAAACCTACAAACAATTCAAAGAACACGGGAAACTGGATTCACGATTGAGTCACTCGCGGAGCCAACTTTTAGCGATATGATTTGGGAAGTTGGCGGGGAGAGAGATTGCAAAATGGGAATTGTAATCGCCATGTTTAACCTCGAGGGTATAGATCGAGGGAGTATTACGCCGAACGGGAACGGAGCCGATACCAGAATAATAGTCAATTGTCGTTAGACTATCGTCAATCTGGAGAGAATTTTTTCCTTCGGACTCGAGGGGTGCGGGAACCGAATCGAGAGTTTACGCGTCTCGTTCAAGGGGCTTGCTGATACAAGTTTCTTGAGGACTGCATCTGATATTTTATACGGGCTTGCCAAAAGTGACTTTCCCGAGGCTCCCAAAGGAGGTTCCACTTTATCAGATACCACTGATTCTCTTTCGGCAGAACTAAGGGTAAATGACCAGCTTTCGTCCACCCAGAAAGGGTAGCGGAGCCTCCGTCACTACCCTCGGTTCGCTCGGTCCGTCCATCTTTCTTTTTATTGCCGGAAGCGGGTTGGCTTTCCGCGTGGAGCTTTTCTCTCTCTCCATGGCATCTCCTTCCCTCTAAAGATGGAGCTTTCGGGAGAAGTGATATCCGACTAATAACAAAAAGATTACAGGTCTCAATTTTTGCATTATCAACGCAGATATAAGAATGAAGAATATACATGGTACTAAATGCGAAGAAAAGGCAAATACCTAAAACAAATACAAAAGTAAATTCAACTAGATGAACTGGGAGGGGGGGCGGGGCAAATGCATAACGATTATCATACCAACGTAACAAGGGAAAAAACATTAATTGACGATAGCCACAGTTATTCCTGTGACTTTTAAATGGATGCTCGTTTGCCTCAGGTCAATAGCAACTTAGAGTTATACACATACATAAAGGGATACAATGCAATAAATTAAAGTGCAAAAGAAAAAAGGTACATGTTCTTCTATCTTAAAAAAATAGATTATCAATTTATATATATGCGGGAAAATGATTATCACGAGGACAAGCAAACGCTAGTTTGTTTATACAGCATCAACCGTTATGCTCCACATGGGCCAAGACTTTACCCCCCCCATTCCTTTTTTCCTGCTGCCAAGATGTGAAGTCGCCCGCAAAGAAGAATTTAATTCAGCAGATTTCGTAGTCCGTTAATATAAACATAGGAGGGGGTAAGAGCCTATAGAAAGAAAATCTATGAACAGGCTCACTGTTCCCTCCGATTGTTTATGTCTATTTTCGTAAAATAAACGAAATCTCACAACTCCGGGCGTGAACCTGGAGGGGCGAATTGTCCCAAACGTTGAAAATTTATGCCCTAGGAAAGAGGATTAACTCTGAGCTAGTGAGGGTTCGCCCTTCCTGAACTCCTTCGTCTCCCCCATAAGGGATAATCGGCGTATATATAGTTCGATCTTGAGAAATTTAAGGAGAATCTTCGTAGCAATCAAGATAAGAAGACGAGTCTCTGAGTTAATCAGGGAATCAAGAAGATAAGTGGAACAGAGCGGGACTTTCCCTCCCGAGGCCGTTCCTTTGGTCGCTTAGAAGAGCAGACCAGTGCTATCGAGACCAACCCTCATACCATTCTCGTCCAGAGAAAATCACTTATCTCAGTTTTATGAATAAAAACAGAGATACCCCTCACCATTGAGGAATACCAAGGTGAATTCCCATTCGAGAATAGATTCACCTCTTGGTTTTCTCATCATCGAGAAGCCCGAATTTGTAACACAGGGATCGGAATAACTTCCGTACATCCACAATCCCCTTGCTTACATCCTTAAGTCAAGAAGCCTTGCCGTGCGCCCCCCACCTACCCAGTGAGAAGCATCCGCTGTTTTCCCAACACACCTCATGTCGGCAAGAAAGCTCCCAGTCCAACTCGCCTTTAAAGCGATTAGACTCCCTTTAAAGGACACCCAACTCTCGACTCCCTTTGAGTTAAAGGTAAACGAATTCAAAACTTATTCATTTTTTTGTTATTTCCCATTCCGTGCGAAAGTGCATTTAAAGATATAATATTTCATTCGTTTATGTAATTAAAAGTACATTTTTGTCCAAGTTGTTAAATTAGATCCTCGAACGCTGCAAATGGCAATAGTTATATCATAACATGAATCCTCCCTGGTTAAAGAATTAAATTAAAGCACTCTTAGAGAAAAGTTGAATGGATTTATTCATGTACGAATCAGACATACATACGTACTCGGCCGTAAACAACGACATAAAATTGGTGACCGGATTTGGGGTATTTAAAAGAACTCAATAATAATTGATTGTGTTGCATCCCTTGATTAGAAACAAAATTTGTGCCTAAGCGTTCGAGGAAAATTGAACATAATAAGAGGATAAAGTCAGTCTATATTTTTTTGTTATTTGATTTCGGTTAGCCCGTTAATGGTGTTAATTAGTTGTTTTTTTGGTAGTAGTATTCCATTTTACAGAAAGTTTGGGTGGTAAGGTTAGGCAGAGCGCTATTTGGTCGTGGTTGCATAAGTACCATTAGCGTACATCGGTGAGTTTTTGACGCTGATACTAAAAAGATGGTCGTGGAAACCATTATGATTAGGTTATTATCGCGACAAGCGGTGTCCGATTAATTTTAGAAAACTATAAATTGGAGCACCAAATGATAACACAATAACACGTTTTCATTTTTATTTTCTCCTATTAAAAGGATTAATATTTATCTGTACTAAAATGGTTAAACCGACAAAACACATACATTTTTCGTTCAATGCTCACAAAAATATCGAGATAAATGACAATGAATTTGATGTAATTAATTTTTTGGGGTGTGCTGTCACAAAACTGGTTCGCGTTAAGAAACACTCGAACCTATATTCTTTGTTTTTTAGAAATGAATTTAGTAGAGGTTGTCATAAAACCAAAAATAATAATGAAACTTATACTGAATAGATCCGAACGACTATTTACTCTTTATTAAGAACCGAGAGAGCAGCCGAAGCGAAGCATTGATTATGCGGGATGGTCGCCAATAAGCAAAGCGTTTTCCTTTTTAGCTGAATTAAACCTTGTTTTCCCCTTTTCTTCGGACATCGACTGGCGCCTCTTAAACTAATATTAAATGCGCTGGAAAAGAGTATTCTGCTGATAAAAGGGGGAGGCGGGCAAGCTGGAAAACGGATCTCAGATTTAGTGTCATAGTTGGAATCTGATAGTGGGGACAATAAGGAAGCAACGTTTTCTAAACAAACCAAAAGTTTAGAGGCAGAATATTATTATATATTTGTATGTTTTAAACCAAGAAACACAAACAGACATAGGCATCACAGCCAGATTGGCCTCGATCTTTTGTGTGAAGAAAGTGGTGAGATTTAATGAAATAAAAATGTGTAGAGTGTACATTACCAGGGACCTTGGGAGGAGACTATGTTTGTCCCTCGAGATCGGGAGAGCAAGCATCTTTCATAAACATCAACAACTTCCACTATGAAGTCTGAACGTCCAATCATTCGATATCATCATGGTTATATATGTTCCTTGTTTACTTTGGGGGATCATATTGAGTAAAAGAGCCAGATTAAATTTATTTAAAAGAATTAAGTAAATAAAATATTTGCATAAACGAACAATAACAAATATCTAATAAAAAAGTAGAAATTAACGGTTTGCTAGTGAGATTGTCTTCAACAAAAGAGGTTTAGTTTCGCATTCAACATCTCAGCTCAGAACGTTCTTTATTTCTGATAAGAAGAAAAGCTAAATCTCTTAAAAGTATTTATACATTTTAAATTTATTCAATGGTATTGCACTAATTTATTACTATCTATTATTCTAATAAAATCTCAAAGCGCATGTTAAGTGATGTTACTACTCCCATTCCTGCTAAAATATGCTTATTGCCCACTTTCTTTGTTACATGACAGACTACACCAGTCATAAAAGTGGATGGGCTTTTTCAACTATCATAAATGTGTTGAATGAGGTCTTATGACTTTGCGAGAGATTAATGATCGTGGAGATAGGAATAAAAGGCAAAGAATGAGTCGTTTTGCAAAATTTGACGAATAATTTCTTTTATAATATCAAGAGTTGATTATTTTTGGTAAACGATAAATGATACATTCTAAGTTGGCACCCTTCCTAAATAGATTTTCTTTCTTTGTTTTTGTATTTTGAGAATTTTGTAGCAACTTTTATTAACTTATATTCCAAAATGTTGTTGGGTGTAAGAAAAAGTAAATGAGATTTGTTAAAAGATTTCAATTTCTTCCTTCCAAACATTGTTTCTTATTGTTCCACTGTAAATCCTCATAAAACAAGAAAGTAGCAGGTAGAAGATTCGATATGAAAAGAGACATAGTGAAGCTCCTAAAAAAATAGCCAGGAATAAAGGGGAACAAATTATTCACGGCTTTAAGCAGAATAATTCAAAACCGCTGCTGGAGTTCTAAAGACAGAAAGCAAGAATTTACTTTTTCTTAATTTGTTAACAAAAAAGTAATATAAAATTAATATAAACAAAACTCTTATACTTAATCAACTTAATTTGCATTACCTGGCCCAAAGAAGATGTACAATTCATCAAGCTATGGAGCAAGTTTTACGAGTGCTCTAAGCTATTCTGGAGAGAGGGGCTGTAGCTGCATAAGGTAGGATGAGCAAGACTGGCAGACATTTAAAAATATTTCTAGATTCTCCAAAAAGGACGGCATCAGAGAGTAGAGAACACATAAAAAAGTGCTATTCAAAACAATTTAATAATCATACACAAAAACAAATTTCTAAGAACTCAAATTTTAGCGTTTTTACAAACACCTGTAGTTTGATAAACAAAATTGAAGTCGTGACAAATGATTTTAATATTATCCCAGTAACTCATACATTGATCGGAAGTGCTAAACGAGACCTCATTGAAGAAATTCCTACATGGATAGAATATTTTAATATGAATAGGTCTAGACGAAAAGATGGAGGCTTTCTTTTATACATAAAAGATTATACGTTTCAAATGATCGCAATAGAGCTTGGGATATCTAGTACTAATATAAACTTCGTCGTAGTATTATAGGACAGCAACTCAAAGAAAAGAATATAATATTATTCCTTTTGGCAACTATGGACATTATTTTGATATAAATAAAGATAATATTTATCGACTTAAAATTTTCTATCGTAGATATTCTAAATGATATTTATTGACACTGCAGGAAATAGACATCTGGAATTTATATATCATAAATTCATGCACTCATAAAGTAGACTACCCGAGAAGCGAAGAGAAAATCTTAGACCTAATAAGGAAAAATGAAGAGCAATTAGTAAGAATATACACGTTTGCAAAACTCTTGGAAAAACAATCATTAGCAAAGTAGGCAAAACCAAAGCACATTCAGCCGAGAGAATCTCTGCAAGCACCTTAAATGTAGGTTAAGTTATTTCTTGCTCTACTATTTTGTGTTATGAGTCCAAATGTCATGTTTCTTTTTGTCAGTGGGAAGCCAAAAGCCAAAAATGCGGCAAAATAGAGTTTGGATCCCAATTCAAAGGATTCGGATTCAAAATGGTTGATACCGCATTTTAAAACCACCCAAAAGAATAGATTTAGACAAATCACATTAAAAAGTACAAGAATTGTTGTGCTCTATTAAAAAGGTGAGTACCGTTAAATAAATAATAACCCAAAAATGTTTAAGACAGTGACTATAAAAGATATATAAATTATAATCACGTTTAATATAAAAATTCTGTCAATTATTAATTACCTCTGAATAATTTAAAACTTCATTATGATAATAATTTTAAAGATATCTGCAATTTATATTTAAAGTTAATCTTTACAATTCCAAAGACTTGAAATTATTGAAGGTCAAATATTATTATTCAAATTGCTGGAGATCGGGTAATTAATTCCCTTGATCCCTTAAAGATCAATATTTCCTTTCTATTTATTTCGGGTCTCCAATAATGAACGCCTCCAAGGTTGATATTATCATATCAGGTGTGAAAAAGATTCGAAACTTTGAGACTAAAAAGCTTACCCCGCCACAGTTTGTAAGAAGGGGCAAATAGGGTTTTTGAATTTAAGAGGGTTCAAGCGTAATTAAAATTATTTTATATAACTTACAAAGGCAAAACAAATATAGCCTTTCCGCTACTAATGGCCAGCTTTACTTATAACCTATTAAACTTTGAAACCTCTCAACTTAAATTATTTGACATAATTCAGTGTAAATTCATCCTAAGAATTGTCTTATTTATTAAAAGTTACAAAAACATCAAAATATTTTTACGTTTTAAGGAAATTTATCATTTTACTCACGTTTCTAAGTTATAAACAGAAGCCACTCTAAAATGTAAGTTAGGACAAACATTCTTGTCGCTGAAGTATACAATTTCTAGTTGTAAATGGTGCAGTAAAACATCTATGAAATACGGGGCGAAACAGAAGTTTTTAGCCTGGAAATTTGAGAGATAATTCGATCTACATAATTCGGTCAAGTACGGAACATACGATATTTAGGTTATCGATTGTTACGATGGCGTTTGCTATACAGGCATCCTAGCTAGACTAATTGGTTAGTTTAGTTTTGCAGAGCTGGTGGTTATGAACACATTTTACTTAGTTCAACCTTATAAGACACATTTTGAAAAGACGAGCAACCAACGCATAAAATTGAAAGAAGTCAACTAGTTGAGCTGGGCAAGAACTTGCTATCTCACAAAGATCAATTATTAGGATGTTAGATGATGCAACTTAAGCCCATATCTTCCAAACTTGCTCTATATATTGAAAGAAGATAACCTGATCTTTGCATGGAGTTTGTGAGATCTTTCTACATCTCAAAAGAGGACGCCACTTTCCATGAAAATATTACATGGAGTGATGAATTAAATTTAAATTAAATGACTACTTAAACAGACAATTTCAAGGAGTAATCAAAAGTAATGACAGTGATACCGTTTATTTTAGTAGAACAAAGGTTAATCCAAACAGTAGTCTATATTCATTCAAAGCAAACCACTTCAGCATCTATGCAGCTCTTCATCCCCCTTCGCCACTTTCCGAAGCAGTCACAGAACTCAGAACCTGGTATACCTCGTAGCACTGAATTGACTGTTCGTATCAGGTCTTAGATACGATCAAATTGCTTCCATGAAATTGCACCTTTGGTCTTTATAAACAACCCAAAACCAAAGTCAGGCGCCTTTGTGGGGTGCAGCATTGTCGTGGTGTAGCAAAAGGCGGGATCGGCGATGGGTTGGTGCGGACTTGGCCTGATGTGTTAAAGAAAGAAATCCAATACGTATTTCCGGTAGCAACATCTGAGAACCGTTTATGACCATTTCGATCGAATTCAGCCAACCAAAGACAACAGATCCACACCCTTTCGTTCTTCTGCTCTTCTCTTAGCAGATGGGGTTCTATCGAGTTCACTTCTCCCTCAGTCATAAGTGTTCATGTATTATATCATTTTCACTCCGCTAGCTGATACCAAGCTCCAAAGAAAAGAATCGAAGAGTAACAGTTGGATCTTCGTCACTGATGGCTTGGGCACAGACAGTTGTTGCTTTGGTCACAGATGTCCGGGGGCGTCCATGATGATAATAATCTTCCAGCTGAATTTTCCCGGCTGCAAAAGCTCGAATCCAGCGGAAAACAGTTTCCAATGATGGAGGAGACTTGTTAAATACTTGACATAATTCCTTTCTGATCTCCGTTGCTTTTACCCCGAGTTTCAATCTATTGAACGTGTAGAACTTACAACCTTCTTTCGAGAAATCATGTTTTTGGTTAGAGGGCGAAACAAACAATGACGCAATCACACAGTGCAACGATAAAATGTAACTCCGTCAAGCGGTAACAATTTAAAATACACCACAACAGGCAATACTCGATCACCCGCTCTCTCCTCTCTCCCATCACTTATTGTCTTTCTGCAACCAGTCCGATTATTATTACTCTCTGATAACCCTTGATATGTCTACAGTGCAAAGGAAAATTCTCATCAGTCTTCGAGAATGACGTAAGTAATATAAGTGTCATGATTTGTATTGGGATCTGAATTCAAGTCAATAGTATGGATCAGCGTATTTTGAGTGCACATGTACACCAAAATAGTGGATATGAAATACGCTTTTGAGTACAGACATACATATATAATTTGAACTTTCTTATCAGTGTTAGTGAGCACATAATTATCAGCTTTCCCTTACTCAACCTGCAATGAAGAGAAATTAAATAGAACTTAAATTTATATAAGAAGTATTCAGGAGCTACTTCTAAAACGAACTCTCCTTCTGTCAAGCTTTGAAGAGCCTGTTTTCTACTAATGGATTCAAGGTTTGATTCAATTAGCAGAAATATTTTTGCAGCATATTAGTAGAGCACTACACTTGGGAAACCTTTGGAAAGTGCTCAAATACACCCCGCTAAAATTCCATTTCATGTCTGCAAGAAATAACCAATGACAGCAGGCAGACGGAAATCAAGTGGTCGTTATGACCACTCTATGATGATATACACTAGGGTGTAACGTGAGAGCTTAGACAAACCGACGCTTAAAATAATCCCAATATGAATTTTGTTAGAGAGGGCCTATTTTACATAATTAGGCAGGAATTTCTCAACAATACGGCACAAGGAAACAGATGCAAAAATATAAAAATATAGTCACTTTCAAAAGATTTAATATATGCTAAATATTCAAACTAACGTATTTACGAGTATATTATTTTCTGAATTGCTGCCTGATGGTGTCTCTCTTTGAAAAATTATCCCCATCGCACATTTAATACTATAAACTTTGTGCATATTTCTGTCTCACTAATTTTCCATTTTCCTCTTTTTAAATTTCCAATCACCTTGCCATTGTTCATCCAGCATAGCAACTTTGTGTTTTGCTTATCTATTAATAATGGTAAGTGCTACATTTGAAATGAAACAAAAGTAGCTGATTTCTTGATATTTGAGTAGAAGAATATTAAGCTAAATTGGCCAACTAAATTGGATGAAATGTTAACTTCCCTCCTTCAACCAAAGCGCAATCATGGAAATGTGTTTCGTTGAATTAAATATGGGTAATCAAATATATTGATACCTTCAAATTACCTAGAGCAGCAAATTATGAGTTTAGTCAATTGTAATTAACTTTCATTTTCTTTTCATTTGTTGGTCCAATGCAATTTATTGGAACAGTAGTTTAAGTATAGATATATGTAAGTATTTTCCAATTTAGTAGTTTGAATGCATTTCGCAACTTAAAATTGTTGGGAAAAATTTTCATATTTTATAAGATATTTGATTCGTGGCAAACGAGTGAATTTATTTATTTAACCTTGTGAAACACCGCTGTCAAGAAATTAATGTCGAAACGTAGTAAATCAAAGATGGTATACAAAAGATACATTTATTCAGCAAAGTAGTTTCCCAAATTATTCCTAATACTCTCACATCGTTTTATTAAGAATTGGATCAAGTAGTTTTCATTTATGTCACCCATAAAGTTGACGATGTCTGCTTTCAGAGAATCATTTGTTTTATGAAACCGTGGTTTGGTTTTCTCTCAAGAAACGCAATTATTACATCAACTTAATTTTGGCTGATGAGTGTTTGTGGTTATTAACATTTTTAAAACTAAAAATACATGGTTTGATTTCGCATTCAATCTTGCTGGACACACTTTTCCTTTATTAAAATATATTTTTTTAACAAATTGTAGTTCGTTCTTTGTTTCTTCCATTTTAATGATAACTGCACTGAGCTCATCAATGATGATGTTCTTTCCACATTCATTTTTAAACATAGAAACCGAGACTCAAGGGTAGTAGAGGAAAACTAAAACGAATTGCGCAATAGAATTATATCTTAGTTACGGATGTTTTTTAAAGCCAAACTACAATTAACTGCTCATTAGATTGATAAATCAGTATGAGTACAGCACCAATGGTTAATTTGATTGACAACAGTGCTTGTTTTAGTTAGTTGATGTATTGTTAATATAATATACAACACTGATGTTGTTTGACAAAAACTATCCTTCTTCCCTTAATATTTACTTTATTTTCCTACCTTTTTACTGTTTTTGTAATTGTCAATTTTCATCCTAGCAATTACATCCGGTAGCAACATAGTGGTTGACAGTTTTGCGCTAAACAATATCCCGACTGTCAATATTTTGACACGGGAGTCGCATGTAGTACTCCCAACCGCCACGTTAAGTAATCTACGGAGTGCTTTCACATAGGCAAAGAAGGAGTAGTTGTCCAAGAAAGAGATAATAAAATATAGACAGCGTGAGTCACTGTTATCTGCGTGCAAGGGAACTTAAGATAACCACTAGCCAGGGATAATGGAGGAAGGCCTCGGTATCTGTCTAGTCACAGATACTTTACAAAGCTTCTCTGTGCGTGAGCTTCTAGGATTTGATTGCTAGCCAGACTCTGGGGGTGACTGAGGATTGCACAAATAGAACATATTGCAGTAGAGCTGAGGTATTAAATGGATGTTTTTTGCAAATATTAACATGTTACTACTAAATATTATTGAGTAATGACATTTTATAACTTTACTACCTCTTTGAATTGAAAGTAACTTTCCCCTGTATTTATTTTACTGATACTAATTGTTTTCCTTATTTTTTCATTCGTATTGATTATTAAAGATTATTCGAATTTCACCAGAAAATTCATATTGCAAAGGAAAACGAGTAGGAATTTTTATTACTTTGAGCAACAGATTTGGCGAAGTTTTTGTGATCACCGTTGTTTGAATTTATACAAGATATCTCAAAAGATTATCTAAGGATTTCGATGAGATATTTTAGGGGATATAACATTAGCTGGAATAGTATTCCTGAATTTTGGTACTGTTCTAGTTCTTCGTATGGATGATGATTATATATTCCGTCTTTTAGTGCTTGCGAGATTTTTTATATTAATATCCCTATTCACAATCATATAATTGAAATTTGCTTATAGCTTGAATTACATAGAGGAACAATTTTAATCACATTTTCTGATGACTTAGATTTATCTGCCAATTTTCTTTTATTCTTTCATGCTGATTTCAAATATATTATCCATTTTTACCTAGTTATTCTGTAATTTCTATTTTTTCGCTTGCCCGAAAACTGCCCTCCGGACGTACAGAGAAGGTGTTTGTAGTAAGCAAATACTACACAGTACATAGTAGTAAGATAGTAATAAGTGTTATTGCGCAAAATATTGACATTATTGTTTCTTTTTTCAGGTCTCATGTTAGAGCGATGGCTTCGTCAAGAGGAAATTGCGTTAATGATCCAGACACCTTCTGCTACATATGTGGTTGTTACATGCTAGTTCTTCAAAGGCGTAATATATCAAACTTTGTGATCCCCACTTATAAGGCATATTATGATGTTCCTCTTGGCGATCAAGATAAGAAGTTGGCCCCACATGCTGTTTGCCATAGTTATATGGAAAAATCCTCGTGAGGTGGGCATAAGGAAAGAGAGTACATTTGTTGAGTATTTCTCTGAGGACAAACAATTTGTATACTGCCACGATGTTACTGGTCAGTTTACCAAGTTGGGACTTGGCACCTATAGCCCTGCTGAGTGAAGACTGTTTTAGGATTGCTCCAGGCGTGGCCTCAAGTGTATCCTTTTGCATAATGGCAATGACTTTGGTTCAGTTCCCCTCGGTCACTCTGTCCATCTGCGAGAAACTCACGATGACATAAGAATGGTCATGGATTTACTTAAATACCATGAACACAATTGGATCATATGTGTCGACTTTAAGATATTCAACTTCCTCTTTGGCCAGCAAAAGGTATATACAAAGTTTCCATGCTATATCTGTATGTGGAACAGTCGAGTCCGTGATAAACACTTGTCCCAAAAAGATTAACCAGTTAGGGAAACTTTGGAAGCAGGAATGCCAAACATTGTTAATGAGCCAATCGTTAGTCGAGAGAAGATCGTTTTCCCTCCACTTCATCTCAAACTGGGGTGGATGAAGCAGTATGTTAAGGCGTTGAGCACTGACGCTGATTGTTTTCAATACAAAGTATCGGCGTTTCCTGCTTTGTCATACGAAAAAATAAAAGCAGGAGTATTTGATCGTCCCCAAATTCCAAGACCTCTGAGTGATTCTAGATTCGTGAACACCATAAATGAAATAGAAAAGGCAGCCTGGCTCTCATTTTGTGCTGTTGTTCGTAACTTCTTGGGAAACAAAAAAAGCGCATAACTACGAGAATTTGGTTATTTCTATGCTTTGAGCATATCGTGATCTGGGATGCAACATGAGTGTAAAGCTACATTTCCTAAATAGTCACCTCGACCGATTCCCAGAGAATATCGGAGCCGTGAGCGACGAACAAAGGGAACGCCTCCATCAAGATTTGATGACGATGGAATGGCGCTACCAAGGTCACTGGGATAGACACATGATGGGTGACTACTGCTGGACGATTAGAAGAGATCAACCAGAGAATACTTACAAGAGAAAGAGTTACAAACGCAAATTTTTAACGATTGAAATCAATAAGAGGTCCTCCAACCTGATGTACGGTCATTAATAAATTAGCATCTATTTGATTACATTAATTGTAATCCTAATGTGTAATTTAAGTTGCTTCTGATATGAAATAAAATGTTTGTGCAAAAAAAACTGCTTTACTATATAAATAACGCAAAAGGATGATTCAATATTACGTCAGGGAATGATAATAGGCGTTATAAAATGAAAATTATTGTATAATATTAGTTATTGATTTTACGAAAAATCTGTCGCATTTAGAGAGGATCTGATTTCAGATTTGAATTCAGTATGCTAGAATTAGGTAGGAAAATGTACTTTTGTCAATTCACCAAATACATTTTTCTTCAGTGTTATTTATGTAATAACAAATCTCAATATATATATCAAGAATATATACATTATACACCTTTACAACCTTCACCACCAAATATTATTTACGTATATACACCATTAAGAAAATACTTAGCCAATATATATTTAGGTCCTTACAAATATATCGGCTCACGTCGAAATATGGATAAATCATCCGCACAATCTAATTCGTACAAAAGAAAGTACTGGGTGCACCCTAAACTCATGATTAAATGCGCAAAGGGCAATAACTGGTACCAGATAAATAGAGGGAGAAAAAGAAAGGGAAAGAGAGGCGGGCCGGTGTTCCTCCAAAGGTTCCTCAATAGCGTCCCTTTTTAAAGGACTGGGATGAACGAGTGCAAGTCAACGTGTGGAAGAGTGGGAGACGCTCTCACCGATCACAGACCCACACTTCAAGACGGTCCCTTTCACAAGTCACTGAGAATGTGAGAGTCAAAGCTGGCTGAAGCTGCCTCTCAGAGCCAGATGTCGCTCCACACTCTTGTCAGTACTAAGGAGCTAGAGAGTAGAAGGCATCTTCAATCACAGATTCACTACCACACTTACACATATATACACGCACACTCATTGACACAGACTCTTACCTGGATCATTTTCCAGACAAGTTTATTATTACACCAAATAATTTCACTTAATAAATTCATCCGCAATCGCAACTGTCTTTAAGGTCTAAAAGTTTAGCCTATGTTTCAATTTCACCTCTGGAGGGAGACACAAAGATGAATGGGAGGCCCGATAGAGGTCTATTGAGCCCCCCACCCGGGTCGCCCTTGCTTCGTCCTCTTTATTCCAAGGACACTGGAAGAGAAGAAAGGGATTAGACATTTAGCGAGGGAAGGTGGACTACAACCGACTACTACAACTCCTTAAAATTAAATGCACTTTCACCTACATATTATTTTTGCCAAAGAGACAAAGAAAGAAAGTAACGAAGCGGAACTGTCAAATATTTATTATCTTCATGTATCCGTTGATAGGTGAAATTTATAATTTTGCCAAATTAAATTCTTTGGTTTCTAGAATACATCAGAGTGGATTTATTATTATTCTTATAACGAAATTTTATTATTTATCATATCCCTGAAATTATTCATATGTTAATGAAAAAAATAAACAAAACTTTTTCACACGAGAGTTGTAATTAAAATTTTGACGCCAAAGAGAAGGTAGAAAATTACAATGCAAATTTATTCTCCGCTTATTTTAAGGTTGTGCGATCGTTACGCAGGTGACTTGCGCATGTAATATTTCAAGCTTATCCTCCAACACGGGAGAGCAAAGAAGATTTATTTTAAGGGGATCGTTCCGCCTAAAATTGCGAAATTTACCAAAAAGATTCTTTTGCTTTAAAATATGTCTAGAGAACATGTTAAAGTTTACATCGTACGAGTAATTTGTAAAAATGAGTCTGCTAGGCTTCCTTCAGTGTGACGCATTCGAGGCCCTCGGAGTACGCGTCGCTTTCTCTGTTCTGCACCGCGGTCAAGCTATTATTTCTGGATGACCAGAGGCCACCGACCCCACATCGGCGCTGCTTTTGTGGTAGAATGCGACACCGGATTTGTCATAGACTCCTAAGTCTTGCGCACTCTCTGTGAGCTGTGCTTCAAAACGGAGAAATGCCTTTCTCCTGCGCAATTTAACATTTAGAACACAACTCACGAATGTAACAAGAATTTTGATGGCAAGTCCGGTGGCATGGAAGCTGAGGCAGCCAAGAGGATGTGGACAGGATCAGAATCACTTGGATTCAGATACGCCACCTTCGTCGGAATGGAGACTCTGCAGCCTTCAATGCCGTCATGGCCATGAATGATGGAAAGGGTCCTTACACTGTACCAGTGGTCAAGGAAGAGTGTGTTAACCCGTTTCCAAACGTCTAGGGATACCTCTACGTAACCTGAAGAAGGTTAGGAAGACAAGTGACGACCAAGAGGAGAAAGATTGTTCAGAGAATCCTGCTCGCATGACAGCATGGGTTGACCGATGCCAACATAGACAAGCTGACGCTGCACTATGGTTAGAAGATTCGAGCTCACGACCCCAACGCTTCAGTGGAGTTGTTGAGGAGGTCTATTCTTACCTCATCTCACCATGCGAGTAGCACCGACAAAACACACATACAAACACTATATATACATACATATATCGGTATATTGCTTTCGTAAAAAATTTCCAACTTCAAACCCGATGTTCACACACACACACACAATATATATATATATATATATATATATATATATATATATATATATATATATATATATATATATATATATATATATATATATATATGTGTAAATACTACGTAGTAAAGCAATATATATGTAAGTCATATTCACTAAAACTGCTCTACTGAAAAATTTGATTTCTTCAAATTTGAACTTGACTAATCTTTTTGTTTATAGAGCTCGAGCAATGCAGTTTTCACTATTGAATTCAGCGTCCTCTCACCATACAAAGGTTTGCAGTCATTTTTTTTTTCTTCGTCTTTTCTTTTAATTATGATTATTTGAAACGGAAAGAAATGTCCAAAAATCGATTTTTTTTTCAAATATTCATACAAAAATAATAAATAACAAAAGAAAAAGATTCTTTAGAACGTTCAAAAGTAGAAGAAGACGCTAATCCAATGGTGAAAACCACATTGCTCTATCTCTTAAGAAAAATGATATTTTAGTTCAAATTTGAAAAAATATATATGTGTATTGCACTTTTGTTATAAGTAACATGTATTTTGTCGCATCTGTTTTATATTAGCTAAGGTTTTTTATAATATCTGCTGGTCAACTAAGATCATAGATTTATATAACCATTAGGGGCATATTGTATATGGCCGTCGAACTGTTTAAAGCAAATATTAGTGTTATATATATACTTGTAATTTTGCACTGTTCTATCGATGTTTGTACCTTTATCTTAATCTATATAAAACCTTAGCTCATTTTTAATAAAAAAAATTGCCTACTCACTGAACTGAGAAAATCGGTTATTTGCTCCCAAATGAAAAGCCAAGCATTTCTTTTGATACATATTTTTCGAACAGTGTTTTAGACAAAGAGGCTAAGCTCGTTTAAGATGAAAAGAACACCAATGGGAAATGCGTGGAAAAGCAATAAGAATTCCGCAAGTACAAATAAAACAACTGTATGAAAATCTAAAAGCTGTGAAGGGAAATATAGCTTTAGAAATTTGTGAAAATTTGCAGAAATGAACGTCACGAAGATTTGAGGCTGTAATTAATGCAAAAAGAGGGCAAATAAGTCAAAATAGGACAAAATATAAAATATGTACTACAAAAGTAGTTCGTTTAAGCAAAGTGGGCGATTTTCCTTTAGATTTGCAATATCCCTTTTTCTATGCAACAAAACGTGATTTTGCCAAGAACAAAATATTTTCATTTTTGCTTTTCTATATATCTACCAAGTTTCAGGGATGTAGTTGCAATAGTAAAAAGGTTTCTAAAACCAGTACGATCCCCTTAATTCAGTTAACACAGTTTATATTTTAATCTAAAGTCAAGTTTTTAATATAAATTTGGGAAAGAATCTGGAAACATTCAATTATATAACTGGCGTCCAATATCCTAACTGGTGGTAAAGCAGTCTAGTTTGAGGAATTGCTCTCCCAACTAGTGACTAACCAGTTATCTTGCATTGGAAAACTGAAATATTACCACTGGTCGTAGGTGGTTAGCAGAATAAATGATTAGGTTAAAATAGACAATTGATACAGGTCTTTTTCGGGCTGTTAGTTTTGTTTATTGGATACAGGCTCTTGCTAGGAGGCGTCGTTCAAGAAGGTGGCTATTCATTGCTTTACAAACTGCACCCCATCAGCTTATTTTAACCTCGACTACCTTTATAATTTTCCTAACTGCTTCCATTAAAGCCTATTGGTATTTGTTGTATTTTGGCCCGATATATTTCTATCAAAAGTGTTATAAAATGAATCATCTAAACTTATACTTGAATTTATAACAGATCCTTCATTGCTTGAAAGAATGATCAATTTATGGAATTTATAAAGATCAATTTAGTAAATTCACTAAAAAAAAAACCAATAGCACCAAAGCTCTCGTAATTTAGAAGACCGTTTTTCCATCTCATTAAAGGATGTTGAATGGCAAAGTAACACAAAAATCAATATTCTAACGAGGGAAAACATCAAAGAGTTTATGGCTTCCTACAATTCCACATCTTTTAACAGGTATCTTTCTTCACATTGCTATTTTCATGTCGTGAAATTTATTTTCACATTAATAATATTAGCCACGACTTTCACCCTCTTACTTCATTCTTCCCTTAGCTCGAATCTTGCCTGAACCATCCAAATCACTTAATATTTCGTGTTCCGAAATCGGGGTGAAAAAGTGTATCACAAAATGAATTTTGGTACTTTGAAATTGGAAAGTGCGGTGAAAAAGAGCCATTCATTCGCGCACGGGGAGGTAAGCTTAAGGATATAAGGGGAGAGAAAATGAAAAGATCAAATAACACTGAAAAATGTGGAGGAAGAAGTATAAATTGGCAAAATTAGTACTGTAGCTTTCAAGAATTTTCATATTTCGGTCAAAAGATATATATAAATATATATATATAAATATATATATATATATATATATATATATATATATATATATATATATATATATATATAAATATATATATATATATATATATATATATATATATATATATATATATATATATATATATATATATATATATATGTTTTAAATATCCCAAAGGAAAATAATACACAGAATAAGCCCAAGCGCTTTCGTGTTCACATCATCAGGGGCAGAAGAACGATGAAATAGAGAAACAGTTAATAAACAGAGAAATGTGACGTCATTCAAATGCACCAACGAACAAAGACAAACGTTTAGGGAAAAAAACAAAAAACAACTGACGAACAAATGAATAATAGCCCATCCGTGGAACTACAATATACAAATCAATTCAACAAATTAAATTTATATTGCAAACAAATATAATTCATGATCCAATTATCTAATTTAAATAGACCCTCACTTAGATTAAAATTAATGTTATGGGAGAATTTGATCATGGCTGATTCCATTAAATTAATTTTGATAAAATTGGGCACAAAAATAATGGATTTCTCATTAGACCAATCTATTTGATGGTTCAAAGTAGATTGATGAATAAACGGTGCATTTGAAGTTTGTCCCGTTCGACAACAGTACACATGTTGTTTAATTCTCACATCTAGGCTTTGTGTTGACTGGCCTATGTAAAAACCAAGACATGATTTGCACGGAATTTATAAATGTAAGCCATTCTATTAGGGGGAGAATTTTTAATTACTAAGTATTTTAACGTGGAATTATTAGCGAATACAACATTAACATTAAATTATTTTGGAACATGGGACAAGTGTTTATTAAAAGGGAGCGTTAAAATATTATTTCACGTAAATTAGGATTTAATTTTATTTCCATAAAAGCACTGCTTAGCTGTGCAAAGGGAATCATTTAGAAAATAGGATGGATAATTTCACTTTTTACTAATGATTTTGACTGATTCTAACTCTTCATCGATAAATTCTGGGTCACATACTCTAAAGGCACGCAAATACAAAGAAATAAAAGACGATTTATTTTAGTTTTTTGCGGATGATTCGAATAAAAATGTAAGACGAAACATGAGTTGGCTTTCGGAAAACCGAGAACTCAAAACCTTGCGCCGTACGGTGTACCATGGTGTCTAAAAATATAATTTTCCGGCTTCTTCTAATTAATGAGTGAAATTAATTGAGGGAAAGAGGTTATTTAGGGCCAAGAAAATTAGTTACGCTGCACTCAATAGGCCAAATATAAAATACATCATCCTCATAACGGTTCCAAATAGCATTTTGGGGGAGGATGGGGGCTAGTAACTTAGACTCTAAAAATTCCATATACAAACACCTCAACAACGGGGAGAGAGCGTTTCCCATAGACATGGGGAAGCGTTGGAGATACCATTTATCATTAAAACTAAACGAAGAGTTTAAGATGCAAAGTTTGATTAAATCTAAGCAAACATGTGTAGGAAATCGCAAAAGAATTTGTCCAAGTGCTTCTGTTAGCCACATGAGCAAATCATTCACGGGGACTGTGTAAATAAGGAGACAACATCGAAGCTAATCATTTTAAATTTGAAGTTAAGCGTCTGCGGCTTGAGTTTATCAATGAAATCACAATGATTTTTAATATGAGCGTAGGATAGGCTGCCTAAAAGAGAACTCAGTAAAGAAACTAACCATTTTTGATCATTTATAACTAGCAGAACCTACCTAACTGCTAATAGGACGCATAAGGATATACTCTTTGTGTGGCTTGGCTATCCCATATAAATAATGTAATGTAGAGGCAGACAGAGCTAAATTACGTAATATGTCCTTATCTTTAATGCAACTCTTTAGCTTCTCGTTAAAAACTTCTATAGTAGAGGCTAAGGGATCTTTATTTAATTTACAGTAAGTAAATTCATCGTTTAGCAGATTAGCCATCTTATTTATATAATTTTGCCTATCCCAAATTACAACAGAATTAGATTTATCGGCCTTAGTGAAAAACAGGGAAGTGTCATTCTTGAGATTTTGAACAGACGAAACAAACCGGCGCGGAAGAATATATGGTCCGCTATAGGGTTTAGGGAAGAATAGACAACCCCTTTACAAAAATTCATCTCATTAACGCTAATATCCCCATGCTTTTCAAGATGAACAAAAGATTTACCATGTTTCACATAGTTTACCTTATTACTGAATGAAAAACTAATACCAAATCGTAGATAGGTTTCACGTCACGGATATCACCTTCGATGAGAGGTTAGCAACGCCGTCTAGGTTCGAATCACGCGACCATGAACTTTCCGTAATAAGTTGGCCTAATTTTCTTTCTAAATTTTCTTCAACGCCGGAACATTCACGTCGAAGATTGTGGTAGAAAAATTCAAGAAGTGGTTTCTTATGAAGAGTAGAAATAGCCTGGTTAAACTCTCTCTTTCTAATCTGCACAGCGTGAAACATTTCTGTTCGCTTCATCTTGAAAAGCATCGGGCTATTAGCGTCAATGATGTGATGGAGCGAAACATGGAAGTAAAAACACAACGTTTTATACTATTGTATTGGTTTGAATAATAGTATAAGTGTTTGAAGGTGTATCCTATGGATCAAGGTGACAAGGGACCATTCTTTTCTAGTACAAAAAATGACTACTGTGGCCTAGTTTGTTGCAATTGTCAACGAGATTTTGATAATAACGATACCCGTTCTTGATCGTATGACGGTGAAGAAGGAGATATCTGAAGTTTAGTCAACAGCTGACGAACAACTTTATGCTCAACCACTCAAGCGTCGTTCGATTATATTGCGGTTATTTAGTGAATAAATTATGAAAATAGTTTAGGTTAGATTAAAGTGAATATAAACTATAAATAAATATTTATTTAAATATGAAGGGCGGATTCCAAGAACTGAACAAAGTTCGAAAGTACTTGGAATCTGCTTTTTCCTTTTCCTGTGGGATCTTTGGCAATTATTGCTCTACTGACGCGCGCTACTTTGTGAGTTTCTAATATATATATATATATATATATATATATATATATATATATATATATATATATATATATATATATATATATATATATATATATATATATATATATATATATATATATATATATATATATATATATATATATATATATATATATATATATATATATATATATATATATATATATATATATATATATATATATATATGCGTGTGTGTATGTTTGTGTGTATTGCGCTTTTGTTATAAGTAACATGTATTTTGTCGCATTTGTTTTATATTAGCTAAGGTTTTTTATAATATCTTCTGGTCAACTTAGATCATAGATTTATATAACCATTCGGGGCATATTGCATATGGTCGTCCAACTGTGTAAAGCAGATATTAGTGTTAGAGTTGTAGTCTACCAACTAATATATATATATATACATACTTGTAATTTTGCACCGTTCTATCGATGTTTGTACCTTTATCTTAATCTATATAAAACCTTAGCTCATTTTTAATATAAAAAATTGCCTACTCACTGAACTGAGAAAATGGGTTATTTGCTCCCAAATGAAAAGCCAAGCATTTCTTTTGATACATATTTTTTGAACAGTGTTTTAGACAAAGAGGCTGAGCTCGTTTAAGATGAAAAAAACACTAATGGGAAATGCGTGGAAAAGCAATAAGAATTCCGCAAGTACAAATAAAACAACTGTATGAAAATCTAAAAGCTGTGAGGGGAAATATCGCTTTAGAAATTTGTGAACTTTTGCAGAAATGAACGCCACGGAGATTTCGGGCTGTAATTAATGCAAAAAGAGGGCAAATAAGTCAAAATAGGACAAAATATAAAATATATACTGTATTTATTTACCAATAATGTATTATTACATTATTTTAATGATTCCATAGATATTAGTTAATTCTGTCACCTGACATAAATTCGAATTGAAGAAAATGAAAACCCCCAGCATTGCATATAGCTGAGATATCGAGTTGGTAAAAAAATAAAAGAAAAAAAAATTGAGAGATTAATCAATTTTCTTTTGCAAAGAACAAAATTATACGTCATTGTGAGAGTTGTGAGAGAGGATAAAGTCTAATATCACTGCGTTTGTATTAAACCCAGCCCAACTCTTCAATCGTGACCTCAAATTCAGTATCAACCAACCACTTCAGTAAAACATTAAAGAAGTCATACAGTCGCAATTGTAAGATTTTAGTGCGTCGCGGCCTTTTACATAAATACATTTAGACAAAAGTATAAAACTCCATTTGGAATCATTAAAATAATGTAATAAGATACTTTTGGTAAATAAATACAGTATATATTTTATATTTTGTCCTATTTTGACTTATTTGCCCTCTTTTTGCATTAATTACAGCCTCAAATCTTTGCGACGTTCATTTCTGCAAATTTCCACAGATTTTCAGACAGTTGTTTTATTTGTAATTACGGAATTCTTATTGTTTTTCCCCCCATTTCTCATGAATGTTCTATCGGATTTAAATCTGAGTTCTATGGTGGCTACACCAAAGAAGTTGATCCCCATTTCTCTAAAACAATTGCTGGTGTAGATGAATTTTTGCATGATTCACTGCACTGCTGAACTATAATTTATTTACTTGGTGTTATGGGATGAAATTTCTAACCTTGAAATCATGATGGAATAAAGTGTGGAGTTCATTCTTTCCTTAGCCTGGAAACATCTCTCATGGCTTTGATGAAGACATTCAGCCTCATACCATGATAGAACCTTTCGTACCTGAGTCAGTACCACACATGTATGGTGAAATGTTTATCCAATATTATAAATTGGAAAAAATTTACTTGATAAAATTTCATGGAGTTACAAGAATTACATGTAATACAACAATACATTGGTCTTTCTTACATATATGCTAATTACTTTGATCTAACCTGATAACTTGGGAGCAATCATTAGCAAGTCCAATGTTTCTGATATTATTCCAACTGAAGAGGATTTCTCTTTTGATCTCAGATATCCATCACTTCTTTCTCATCATATAACCAATTAACCCTTGAACTTTAAGTATCCTTCTAACTGTTCTGGGTAATTTTGTTTTAACTTGAATCTTTAATGAACTCCCCAGCAGGTTCACAATATATTTTCTGGGGTTCAGTAGTGAGTCCCGAATGGTGGATCCGTCTTCTCCATTAAACGAGTGTTCAACTTATTTGACTACCAGTTAACCTCACGAGAGAAACTACTACTAGCATTTGGACTAGACTTTTGTCTACCCCCAACTTGCCCGAACAAAATTAAATTTCTCTTCACATTTGAGACTCTATTGCAACGAATTAAATCCTTACCCATACGAGGCCTATTTAAAAACGCACAAGTGAGGATTTCTAACATAGCCCACGAATTTTTTCACAAGGTGAAACGTTTTCGAACAATCCCTTTATATTTCCATAAAGATGATATAACTCTGTTACGAGAACTATATCAAAAGATAACCTTATCATTACCCGCCCTGACAAAGGTTAAGATGTAGTTATAATGAACAGAGAAGAATATACACGAAAAATGCACATGATTTTAGATGACCGATCCAAATTTGCTCCCGTCCAAGAAGACCCGCTGAAACTCTCCCTCCGACTCGAAGACCAATTTAATAGGCTTCTTCTTTTACTCAAAAAATCGCACGCTCTTGGCGAGGAGACCTACAAACAGCTCCACTCTACAGGCTCCACCCACGGCCAACTCTACGGTCCCCCTAAAATCCATAAACCTAATATATCCCTTCGACCTATTCTAGCAATCTATAACCTCTCTAAGTATAAAATAGCTAAATTAATTGCCCCACTTATTACCCCCCCTCGCCACAAGCCAATACACTGTAAAGAATTCTCTAAACCTAAAAGAAGAAATTACAAAAGAAAATTCCAACCTATATATGGCTAATTTTGACGTATCCTCCCTATACACCAGTGTCCCACTTTTAGAAACAATTAATATTTTTCTTTCTCGCGCGTTTCCTTTTCCCAATTCTCTCTTTCACTGTTTTAATGAGAAACAAATAAATAAAATACTACTTACATTTTCTCACGAAAACTATTTTTCGTTTAATGGAAACTTTTTTCATCAAATAGATGGCCTGGCAACGGAAAGTCCTATTGCCACCCCTCTGGCAAATCTCTTCACAAATTACACACACCAAATCTAATCCCCCCCCCAAAAAACCCTATCTTTCAAATATTTATATTATCCCTCCCTTTTTACAATAAAGACACCCAAAACTAATTAATCTTAGTTTTATTTAAAAACAAAAACATATTTACTATTCCCTAATAGTTAAAAGCCCTGCATTTATATAATTTGAATATTACCACCTCTGCTGCTTCCCATTTCCCATATAGTTAATTTATAAATATCTGATGACTTCTCTAAAAAAATTCTTATGTTTGTATATATTTAGAATCTGATATCCTTGAGAATGGGTTCCTACCCCAAACGTCGGTACCAAGAAGTTATAATATAGTAATGAACTTCCTAAATTTAGCATGCTCATTGCTTATATATATATATATATATATATATATATATATATATATATATATATATATATATATATATATATATATATATATGTATGTATATATATATATATATATATATATATATATATATATATATATATATATATATATATATATATATATATATATATATATACGCCATTGTTGTTTTTTTTTGTACCACCAACATTCATATATACCTAGTTTACTAGGTTTGAAGTTTTGGTACTTGTGAACTACTATGAGGAATGAAGGCGGGCGACTCTTTATTGTCTCTCCTGATGTGGAGTCTTCAGAGATTTTCAATGAACAACTTCAGAAGAGAAACTGACGCCATTTTGAGTTCTTGAGTAAAGATGGAAATAGAAAAAAGAGCTAGAAAATTTGATTGGTTTATTCTTTCGTTTCTCTCTTACAATTGTTAACTATTTGTGTGAAATGTGATTGTAAGTTGCCAGATGGCTTACTTTTCTAATATTTATTCTCTTCCCGTTCTTTAACGATACTATATATTTCAGTGTTTATTTCATTTCGAAAGGTTTATCTTCTTTGGGGTTTTCAATCTTTACTCATATTTTCATGCTCAGTTTGTTTGAACTTATTGTTCTTGTGTTGTTTTGTTTCGGTGTTATTCCTAATGCTGTTATCATTTCGTTTACAATTTTCATATTTAGTGTTATTTGTACTATTTTTACCATACATATTTTGGCTCTTATGTTTTGTATGGATGCCTTTGGACCCATTTTCCCTTTACACTCTAGTTCCTTTATAATTTTCCTTAATTCCTCTGCTCTCATTTTTATATTGTTTCCGTTGCGGTTGTTCGGTTTAATACCTTTAGCTGTTCCTGATAATATGCCTTGTTTTCTTCCTGTTTTCTTCCTAATGGCTATTTCGGGTTTCTTAGTAGCCCAGCCAAAAATGTATGTGGGCATTTGACGGCCGATTCTTTGGCCGAAACCAAGTTGGATCAATGTGTCCAAATTGTTTCTACCTTTATTAGAATTTCCCATGTAGTTCGATATATTGGTGTAGACTTTTACATCATACTGAAACATATCTGGACTGTGCATACAAAGGTGGGTATAAAATTGTTAATTGGTAAAAAGAATTTCATTGCGGCTGGTATCATCGAATGATGCTGATTTTTTAGACATAATAACCACGTTTATTACTACATGAGATTTTTCAGCTATTAGTGGAAAATGTTCCTAATGCCATCATATCTCTCAATCAAAATGTTATTAGTGTAATTAATGTATGTATTCTGTTATTATATATAACTTATGTGTGTATTATTTACTGTGTTTGTTAATATTGATTATGACTGGGGCTTCCTGTCTAATTACATTGAAGTTAGCGCCTTTTATATGTAGCCGATGATTTTAATTATTTTTAACCTGTTATTTCCTCTTTCCATTTAGTTCGGCTATCAGTAGTTATCCTGGAGGATTTTGATTACGCGCTGTATAAGTTCCATTTCGGATACCTCCTAGGAGTAGTCCAAGTTGAGCATCGATTTGTACGATCCCTATAAAAAGATTTTCCTTCAGTCTTGGGCAATTGCTCCAAGGGTATGTTTTTGATTGGTGTTCTGAAGACTCTCAGACGGAGATTCGTCTTATCGCCCTTCCACCATTGCTTCCGCGTTCTTTACTGTTTGTTTGGTGACTGTTTGGCCCTCTAGTTCTTAGTTATTATTTTTTCTCCGTGTGCCCATTTTCGGTTCTATTCTCACAATATTTGATGTTTTTACGTTTAGCTTATAAGCGAGGAGTAAATTCAATGAAGTCTTAATCTCTTTGTCCGACTGGATTAACATTCCGGTGGTTGTTCACTCTTCTACATTTTGAATTATATTTGAATTATGCTTGGCAAGGAGGGGAGCCCCAGATTATGGTGGAATCCATTTGTGGCTGCCATGTTATTATTTTCATCCGCGAAGCAACCGGGATTATTTTGCTTCTATTTGTGCGACAATTATCAAAGCAGTAATATCCTCGCATTCTCTCTCCAACATTAGGACAGTTGCTTTTGTCTTTTCCGGATTATTGCCGTAACTGTTGTTCATTCTTTTATTGCTTCCATTTTTGTTTGCCCTGACATATTTTAGAGGGTTTTTGATTTTTCTGAGGAAGTAATTGAGTTTCATAGATTCAGACAATAGACTGTATCAATCTGCAGTCTCTTGTTAAATCTGTCTTTGATTAATGTCATTTGGAAGACATTAGAGTATGGATGTATGTCTCCAGATACATCTGTTCGATTATGATTCAAAGTTAGAAACCAGGACTAGATTGTTTTTGTTTTTTGCGTGGTATTATCAAATCCTTCCATATTAACGTCATGATGTTTTTTTGCCAAGTTTGCTAACCTGATGGACCTTAGCCCAGCTCTGTTTCCTTTCAATTTGTTCTCTTGTTTATTTTTCATTTCTCTGAGCGGACGCGTATTCCAAGGTCATTTGTTGTTTCCTTTCGAGTCCTACACATTGCAAGGCTGTTTTAGGTATAGCATAGAAAGAATAGTGCAGCTGACATCCAGAAGATTCCGTGCCTCTATTTTTTAAATTCCATACTAATATTAGGAGGAAGAAGCCATTGTATTTTGCTCTATTAAAAAAACTTGTTTGCATATAGTTTAGGAAGAATTTCTGTGTTATAAGGAGCTCAAACGTCCAAGTTTTTTGCTCTATCCGACGAAAACAAGAAAGTGAGGGATTTGGGACTTTTCGAAGATTCTGCTCAATTTTTCGCTTCTGCAACATTAATTTGTTTGCTTTTACATATTTCTAATTTTATCCGAGAACAATTTAGATAAGGGTAGTGATAATTAGCTTTTATATGTGTTTTTGTCAAGGTAAAACAAGTTGATTGCATAATTTTCACAACCTTGCTAAATGAATTCTAAAATCTCTTTTGTAGAATGGAAATAATTATGCACATCTCGGAGAAAGTTAGGAGTCTTTGGAATTGGTTCAATAAAAATAAGGAATCATAATTATAACTGGATGATTTGTACAGAGCTTAAGGTATTATGTATGTATTGGAACAGCAGATGGGTACAGAAATTCCCTTGTTTCGTTTGTGCTTGGATTAGCAGAGCAAATATTAACATTGGGAGCATAAACACTCATATGTTGAGAATGCTCATTATATATCTGAGAGTATGTTTTTGCTGCCTCACTTTTGGAGGCATATTTTATCCCTAGTTAAAACAAAGTTAATGGCAACCTTGGCTGCTCGAATTATTGCTTTGTTTATAAAGTTAGTAATTAGGTTTTACTAAAAAGAGAAGAAATACGATCTCTCTCTTTTTGCTCTCAATTCTCGTTTACTCTAACCTGATTTCCTTGGTACCAAACATTCAGTTAGCACCTTCCGACTGAAGTCCAATTCTAAAAACACCTTATGGAAGGTGCTTAGATATTAGATGTTCAGATAAGATCAAGTGAGATACTTGGTGTTTATTGGCTTGTAGAAATTGCAGCCTACGCAGTGTGAAATTCAAGGGAGATGTCGGCATTGAGGTTTTATTTTTATACTTGCACGAAAGGGAGGTAATCTAACCAAAGATTGACTATCACATATCCAGTCTAGAGGTCGAGTGATATTTTTGATCGATGTGTTTCTGATAAAATGTTGTGTACGGTATCTCTTGACTAAGAGTATCAGTATTCACTGCAACTTGATCACCATTAAGTTTGACAGGCGTCGGCTATGCTGAAAATGCCAAAACTGCTAGAGACGCATCCAATATCGGTAATATAGAAATCAATAACCTGATAGACACAGGTGTATGTCTTCGCCTTCTACGTTGCATCCATCAATTAACTTTAATACGTCCTAAGCCACCCGACCCCCCTCAAATAATAACGACCCCTTTAAAACTTTAGATGAAACAGGATAGACTATTCAATTTGCTCTTGTTGAAGAAAGTTTAGCTGCATCTGCGTTTTAGCAGATGTCACTAATGCCTTACTTGGAGTAGTTTTTAACTGGTACTTCGAATTGTTATTCTAGAACCAAAAAAGAATTTTGACAGATAGTATTACATCACAGAATCCCAAACCAGGAGATGAAACGCACTCCATGGCTTAAGCGTTTCACTTTATAAGGAACAGTTATGAACTAAAGATGCTTTAGAAGTCTTTCTCTATATTTTGACAAAAATAAAGTAGCTATGGCGATTTCCGTAATATATGTTATAACATAAAAGCATAAAGAGCAGAAGAAGTTAACTATAAGCAAAATTGGAGGGGGCTTCAATAAGATGGAAAAAAGATCCCTTAAGGGCAAAATCTCATTGAAAAAATGATCAAAGGTGAAATATTTACGATGCCGAACCGATAGAAAGAATTCTAAACCCATTGAAAATCAGTGTTTAAATAATGGTGAAGAGAAAGCAGGCTTTAACCGTGAAATCGACAATTTAATGAAAGAGATTCTGGTAAAAAACAGAGGATAAATATCTCAAAAAGTACTTGAACAACACAGGGAAGAAGTAATGGCACCTTGGACTATAGTAACAACAGAAGTTAAAAGCAACATTTACTCATTTGGGCAGAGAGCGTCAGAACCATCTGATCTCAACAAAACCATTCCTACCATGGCACCATACTATATAATCAAAAAGATCTATCCTGAGTGCCTAAGATCCTGTTCTTCCAGATGTTTCCAAAATGCCAAGATGATCCTTGTCCAGAATCTGTGCAAACCACCCACTCTTCTCTTTATCTACCAACTTCTATCTCTTCTGAACTTCAATGAAAAATTTTTCGAAAATATTTTGATGATAAGATCGCTTTAATATATAGATGAAAATAACCACAAAAACAAGTCCGGATTCCTAAAGGAAAGAAACAGCAGCATAATGTGACTTGGCCGCATCACAAACAAGAGCGAAAAGACCAAAGCAGACAACGAGTACATCGATATAGTCTTGAGATATATTCAAAAGGCCTTTTAATTCGACTGGATTAAAAGAAATGCAAAAGAAGTGTAAACATAAATTGAAGGGTGGTAACAAAGTGATGGAGAGATAATTAGTGATATCAACTTGATAAAGAGAACAAATATGATATAAATAAGCAAAACCCTTATCAAAAACGCCCCAAACTTGCAACAGTACATATATAGTAATTACTTAAAAATATAGATTCATACAAGGGCAAGAACACTGCAACAAATATATGAATGAAACAACGATTAAATGTGGACAGAGACTAGACGGCTCTCCGTCCCTTTCAGAGAAATTGCTTTAAACTGCGAATTATAGCAACGAATCATATTAAAATAGAATTAGGGCCACTTTGGTTGTGATTCTTAGTTATTTAGTAGGTGGAAATAATTAGTTATATTCCATCTAGTCTTATATCCCCGCTAACAAAGGCAGAAGGCCAATTTAGATCATCTTCTTATCTTCTGCTATTATTGCTCATTTTCACCTCCTTTCAATCTGTTCCTCTCCTCCCTACCTTGCACCAGCAACTTTCCTCCACTGGCTTACCTAACTCATAGGAAGCGTGTCCTTTACGAGAGTTTTCTTCTCACTCATAGGGTACGTTGCGATGTGCCAAAATGAAGAGGAGATAGAAGCTCTGACATCTTAGGAAGTAATTCACCACGTCTAGCAAATGAACTTTAAACTCATTGTGCCCCCTAAATTGATAGCCCATAGAGCGATTCGCCTTGGGCAGCTTAGGTCCATATGTAAGAAAAAGAATGCCAGGTAAAGATTGAGAAAGAAATAGGAAAGAATCAGACTTGAGCCCAGGTAAAGATAATAGCGAAATTTTTATCGTGCTCAAGCTCACTCAAGATAATATTTCTAACAACAGAAATGGCCAGAAAATCTCAAGAGAGTGATTAATTAGCTTTTAATTTAACAATAACATTAGGGCAAATAAAGAAGAATTATTTCATACAATTAGATACAAAAATGTATGAACTGCTCCTAACTGGAAACCCAAAGCATTAAAGAATATCATCGTCCCTAAAAGTATCGTTTGAGAGTCGTTTATAAAATCATGTTAAATACGAGTGTAATAATGATGGCAAGAAATTCTTCATCTTCGAAAAGCCTGTTAAAGAAAATAAAAAGCAACACAATCATCAAAGAAATGAACAGTAGTCGAGCCAGACGCACCAGCAAGTATCAGTTAAGACTAGCTTTAATTGAGCATTAACGAATTCTTAATTTCCCCTTTACCCCCGAAAGGATGAGGACGTTATTATTCATTTATATCGCTGAAGAGCTGCAAGCTTCCTCAAAATTCCCTTTTTCTCTTAAAACTTCAATTCCTAACTCGTATTAAACGCTATTTGAAATTACTTTTTTTAAAGAAATGGATGATTTCCCAGTATATTATACTATTCTATCAGATACCTCCCTTTCAAGCTGATTATTTATTCCTCTCATATTTACTTCTTTTTTTTCTCTATTAATCTTTAGAAAATATAGCGCACGTCTCTTAAGATTATGTTTTACTATATTTTATCTGAATTATTAGGTTGGATTGAGTCATTCTTATGTGAAAGGAAGCAGTGTGTTATTGTGAAGGGGGAAAAATCAGAAATGAAAGAAGTTATAAGTGGTGTTCCTCAAGGATCAGTTTTGGGTCTTTTGTTGTTTGTGGTTTACATTAATGACTTGCCAGACGTGATGCAAAATAGTAATATATTTCTGTATGCAGATGATGCTAAACAATTGAAAGAAATTAAACATCAGGGAAATTGTGCAGAGTTGCAAGAAGATCTAATGAAGATGGAATGTTGGTCAAGGAAATGGTTACTTCAGTTTCATCCACAAAAGTGTTGCTGTATGAGAATTGGAAATGTGAGAGAACAATTTGGATATAGGATGGAAGATAAACTATTAGAGATAAATTCTGAAAAAGTTTTAGCAGTTATAATATACAATGAGTTAAGCTTTGAGGAACTTCTGGGTGAGAAGTTAAATAAATCAAATAAAATGGTGGGCGTCATTAGAAACTTTACTACTTTGGATGAGACTACTTTTAAGGCATTATATACGGCATTGGTTCGACGACATTGAGAGTACGCCAATGAGGCATGAAGCTCCTATAAAAAGAAGGATATAGATGCCATTGAAAATGTACAAAGTCATGCAACAAAATTACTTCCAGACATGAAAAAGTTATCATATGAGAATAGGTTAAATAAATTAGACTTACCGACATTAGCCTACAGAAGAAGACGTGGGGATATGATAGAGACTAATAAAATATTAAATGGGATTTATGATGCAGCAGTATCTGGTGAACTATTTATATTAAATGAATGCATAAGTACAATAGGATATTGCAAGAAGCTTTACAAAAGAAGATCAATGCTTTTTGTGATAGAGTAGTTGACAAATGCAATAGCTTCTCTAAGGAAGTGGTTAGGGCTGGGTCTGTAATAAAGTTTGAGTAGAAATTAGACAAAATATGGTAAACACAAACAATCAGATATAACTATAATATCCATTTGAAAAGTGACAGCACGTCACGCACAACGATCAAATTGAAAATTTGGAACTGGAACCACAGGCCTAAGAGGGCTTCTTCCAGAAGTCTTCTGTCAGTATCTGTGAGTATTTAATGGAACTTTTCCTCCCGGTACTACATCCACTTTTTCTCATCCAGGCCACACAAGACAATTCTCTCATACAATTAATTCTTATCTAATCCATCCATGAGAAGGGAAATAAATGCTTCATTGAATCATGTTCTGAATGATCCTGCGCCTTGTGGCTCCCCTGCGCTTCAGGTATTCACTTTCTTCCATTTTCTTGGTCTGTTCTTTCCGAATATTTTTATGGCTTTCATCTTCCTAACGTTCTTTGTTAAACTCATTTCATAAGTCAACCACAAGCAACTGAATGAATTCAATACAGCGGCAAAAGAAGCAAATTCTCTGTTAAAGGTCATTGCGCTATTTAATCGTTTCTGTCATTTTATTTGGCTCGTAAAAGGCCCATTAATTTAATATAAAAAGAGAAGAGGACGTTGGATGAAGATGGCCACAAGTCTTTAAATAAATATCTCTTTTTACTCAAAGATTTTGGCGGTATGGAATGGGATACAAATAAGAGAAAATAAAAGAGGGAAGTATGAGTTCGGAAATGATGGTGAGCGTTGAAGAGTGTAAAAAAGTGGCGGAATTAATTCATACATACTAAATTAGAGTAAGTCGAAATATATAAAAAAGCTCGAAAGAGTAACGAAACAAAGAATCGAAGTAAGGCGATTGAAGAAGAATTAATTATGGAAAGGAGAGATGATTGGAAGGACGAAAAATAAGGAGAGATATGCTATGTTGTGGGAGAGAATCCGACGAGTAAGAGGGTTAGTGAGAGGGAATGCGAAAAGAGATTGAGAGGAAGCATCTTTGCAAGTGAAAAGGAATTCAGAACATAATGTGACCACCGAATAGTGAAAGAGAGATTTCTCGGAAGTAAAAGAATAATAAGAGAAGGAGATAAAGCGTTATATGGGAGGAATTTCCGCACCAGGTTGGAAATTTCCATTATGATAATATGGATTTATTTACCTGGAGTTGACAAACCAAAATTTTCATTATAATAAAGAAAGAAATGGCATGTGATTTAAATAACGTGGGAATTTTATATATTAGATAAGGAAGAGAGAAAAGAGGGATAACGGAGAGAATAAAAGCAGTAGAAAATTCGGACGATTGCAAAAAAATGTAAGATAAACCTTAACTATCTTTGCAAGTAGGCATAGAAGGATGCATAATAAGCATATAAAGAGACTTGGCTCTCAAACGAACGACCCTGAGCTCAAGAATGAGCTGGTGATGTAAGAAATTGCTGCGCTTTAGCCTTTAAATCTTTGGTCCATTCATTTGAACTTAGCGTTTTTTCAATGAAGGATTTAATTTTGTTCACCTACTCGAAGGGATTCTATGTTCGTACCTTGGAAAATTAGGGAATTTGTTCGTAATATTTTCATCTTTATTTTGCCCACCACAACTTAGAAGGTGAGCATTACTTCCTGAAGTTCATCCCGATCCTCTTGCTCCTAACTTCCTTTATTCAGATCACCTCCGCCTTCGCTTCTTTCCCCCCTTCCCCCCCAAACATTATGTGTGAAGAGGGCCTCCTTAGAATTCACAATCCCTAGGCAACTTTTTGAAAGCTTGGTCAATCACTAGTGATTTTTATCTCTTTCTTTCCTTGATTCTTGTCCTATAATGACCATTCTATCGAGGTAGTGCTTGAATTTGAATGTCCTTTGTGGTTAAATATCGGTTATCTCATTTGTTAGTCGCACTTAAGCGACTATGATCCTATTTCCTATGGGAATATAAAACTAAGTAAGAGATTTTGCTAAACGTTTATCATGATTTTTCCATTGATGGTAGTTTCCCTGTCACTTTTGGGGGCATTAATTTCCATACTTATAATCATACTATGGTATTTTTTCTACAGTTGCCAAATTTTATAACTTAGAAAAATATTTGGGGAATATTGAGTCGAAGGCTGCATGAAAAAATCGTTAATTTTTAATCAAATTATTATCCATTTGCGTCAATATCCAATGTCTATAATTGGGGGGCGGGGGCGGAGGTCTATTGGTTACAGATTCAGCAAAATTACGAATTATCTCTTTCTATTTATCAACCTTTTAATATAAAACATAAAGGTCAAAGTGTAAGAAAGAGATAATAACTACGGAAAGTGACAGGTATGGAAGATATTCAATAAAGTTCCGGTATATGAAAGAATTTAAGATAAAAAAAATCCAATATGAGCGAGTTTATATTGTTTCCTTTTTTCCAAAAATGAGCGATGGATGATTGCATCAGTATTCCACCAAACCGTAACCAAACATGTTTGAGGATACAACAGTAAATCTCGTATAAGATGGTTATCATTCTTGTCTAGCCATTCACTTGGCCTCTTCCTCATATTCCACAGGATTCATTCTTTATTACATGTAACATTCCTCTTCAAAAAGGTGCCTCTAAGCCCTCTATTTCACATTTCAACATAAGGTGAACCGACTTCAAGACGTCGCAATTTGTGAGTTTTGTTTAATTGATGTGGAATTCACTTTTCCAATTTTCTTTTTTCCTTGATGGCTAATGAAGTTAGAGTCTGCAGCAATTACTCGAAATAATGTTTGTGTATCATTGTTTGTTCCAACGATAATTTGTCATTATTAAGAAGGAAAGTGAGTAGAAATAAAAAGAGCCAGTACGAAAAGAGAAAAAAAGTAGGGTATGGCAGATGTGACCAAATAGAGACCGCGTCATGGAGATCCTACTAGCATGTGGCTACCAAATCGGTTATCATTAAGCGACAAATCTATGATCAAACCGAGCTTAAAAGTCGCCTTCTTTGGCATTCACCACACAACAACTTCTAAAAATATAAGGTCGTCATAATCTTTACCTATCTTTTACAAGCAAAATTTAATGTATGAATAAGGAAAAGGTAATCCTCATTTCTCTCCCAAGCGAAATTTAATCTATGAATAAGGAAAGGAAATCCTCATTTCTCTCCAATTTTTATGTGTGATACATCTGAGAGAATTTATGAAAGGGCCTTTTACTAATATTCTGATGCCGAAAAGACTGGATATCATTTCTTGAATGACAGGCTTTTTGACTCGGGACGAATAACAAGTGCCAGAATTAATGGTGTTTGAAAACTATTTAAAAAACATAGGCAATCATTCTCACAAAATAAAATTCACATGGGTTATATGTGACTATATCACGGTAAAATGGAAGCCGAACGCAAATTGTATATTAGATCGCTTGGATTATCCCGTCCAAAAATGAGAAAGGCAAAAAATCGTTTTAATACAGCTAACGAGGGAGATGGCATTAATAATGATGACATTACTCGAACCTAGAAATATGCCTTACCTATAATTTTGCGGTCTAACCTAATATATTTTTTGTTGTTTTCTCTGATACAGAAAGTGCCGATGAAATAATCTGGCAAGTTAAAATTTACTATAGTCGGAAATTCGTGCCAATTTGGGGTCTCCTCTTACAGGCAATTAAGCTGTAGGGTTTCTTCGTCCAAGTTTATATTTTCGGGTCAATGCACTAATTAGTTCGATAAGTAATTGACTATAATTATGTATATTACAGCATCGTAGTTGAATTTGAGAAATATTTAAAAAGTTATTCCAATCAACTGGTGATTTTTCATATAAATATAGTATTAAATTATTTCCATATGCCAGTATCTTGAAAAAGGATTCTAACTTTCTAAAGAGAACATGACCTAGGTTTGAAAAATTTCGTTAAAATTTGTAAATTGCAAAAGAAGATTTATAATACAAAAATCCTCAAGTTTGATTCGTAGAATACACAAAAATATCATGATAAAGTCGTGGCTCAGCTTCCTTTTACTTGGAAGCTCAATAAAGAAAACATACTTCCCCCAAGTTAGAGAAATGTTCTAACAGAAATGAAGGTATTTGTAAACAAAGAGAATTCAGCATAAAAGATAAAGATTAAAAATGAGGTGTAAGTTTTAAAATCACTGTTCTCTTTGGAAAATCATTGATAATTTCAGTTTTATCAAAAGGAGCTATATTTATTAAAAGAGGAGGTCTGAAGAACAAAGAGAATGAGTGCAAGAAATGTCTTAAATAATTTATTTAAGAGTGGGTAAAGATTACTTTAAAATGTAGCTCTTACGATACAAATTGGAAAGAACGAATTGGTAGAATGGAATTTCTATATAAAATTAGGAGTGCCCATAGAGCTTCTAAGGTAGGGGAAACTGAAGTTAACAAAACCGGACATTTCGTAGTATTTGAAAGAATTATTCGGGTACTTAAATATCGAATAAAGAAAACAGCGTAAGAGACAAAAATGAGACGGGCGAAGTGATTTTAAAGAGACGAGCCGAACTTCGTATTTTATGATATCGCGCGATTCCTTTGATTCAATTTGTTTGGGTTCAATAACATGCAAATAGGACCTTCGAGGCCAGATCAAAGATTAGTGTACATAATTTATGACTGAAGTCTCATATTAAATGATAGATATTTTAATAAAATTAATATATTAAATTTATATAAGGAAAAAAACCTGAACGATATAATGGCATTGTATTATTAAAATAAAAATTCAATTTAGGATCAGAATTTTATGCCTATTTTAGAATGTATTTTGTACAAAAGAATTTAATGGACCATAATTCGATTTTTTGTAGAATAAGAATATTCATAATTATTATAAATAAAAATCCAATTAATGCTTTGAAATTTAGTCAAATTAGTTAGTTGTAATTGGTGTTGAAGAAATTGCCTGATATTATTATAAGTTTTTGAAATTATCCCTGTTGTTTTAAGGTCAAAGGTTACTTGGTTATTTCTTGTCTTCGACAAGAGGTCATATGGAGGAGGTTCATTAACTAAAAATAAATGAAACCTAAAGATATTTAGAGGAAAGAATGGTCAGGGGAATTATAATGTGTGGGTACTAATTAAGCTAGACTAATGAAAGAGATTAATATTAATTATATATATATATATATATTAGAATAAAAGAAGGAGATTTCTCTCAACGGGAAACCAGTCTACCATGCTACTACCGTTTGCCACTTGTAACGCAGAAATATATTCGGAATTTACCATATAATTACTATCCAATAATTATTATTACTTGAGTTGTCTTATCAAAGATATTTTGTTTTTCGTAATATACCCGTGAGTACTAAGTGGCGAAGGTTTAGTAGCCTGGTAGCCTGGTATCCGATTAAGAGAAATCTATTGCTTTTTTTCGCTGTTTTGGATGAATTGGAGGTGTAGAAAGAGGAAAATAATTCAGGAATTTAAGGAAAAGTGTTTTGAATCGTCATATTTGATAAGAGAGTAAAGCTTATGGATGCAAAGATTGGAGTTTTACTTGAAGGGGAATGAGTGAGATCAGAAAAGGAGGAATGGAGGAGAGCGAGGATCAAAAGTAAGAGTAATGCTCACTCTCGTAAAAATGGCACTTAATTCTAAAATCGTACACTCCAACAATCCAAAGTAAATAAAAAACTAAACGCAATGAAGAAACGTTGATGCAAAATGTTCGATTAAAGGATGACCAGAAAAAAATAAATACATTAACAAATCAATAAAGAAATTATTCTTGAAACAGACAAAATATTGAATCAAAGTTCACATTGTTTCTCTATTTAGTCGAAAAGTTCATTAATTTGAAGTAAATTTATGGATGAAATTTCAGTAAAAACAGAAAAAGAAATAGAAAGTCAAAAAAGCGGTCAAAACAAAACAATGGCTCATAGTAATGAAATGTTATCCCTTTATCGGATAGATCTTGCCTTTTCTAATGAATGAATGGAGGTGGGTGAGGTTATTAAAGTATCTTGCAAATAGATTATATCTTCTATAAGATTTGAAATATATATTTATTTCTGACCTCAAATTAACACGGCAAAATGTTTTTTAAAGTGATTATTTCTCTATTTTCATCTGGTTATCAACTAGGATAAGTTTTCTTAATACGCCTTTATCTGGTGAAAAAGCGGCGTATCCCACCGATATTGTTTTCTTCCGAAGAATTCGTTAGTTTCTTAAACGAGTAACGAGCGATTCGAGATAAAGTTTCTGTTATAATAAAAGTACACAAAAGAAATTCTATTTAACTTTTCATATCGCGGATAAAAGTTTTATTAGAAATTACTGATATTGAGCACTGTATTTTAGTGTTTAGAATCAATCTGTCTTACTATTATTACTTTTCTCTTAGCTAAGTTCAAAGCTCCTATATAGCTCACTCAAACTTGTTAATTGAGAGGATTATTCAACCTCACGGAATTTTTATGCCTGAAATAAATTGCATGTTTACAGTTAGCCAAAATAATACCTTTGAAATTGTCGCCTTTTCAGACCCAAAATATAACCGACAAAAGGAACTAGGGAAGATAATTCTCCCATTTGGCAAATCAAGGGTGAAGTGTTTTTATAGATATGTTAATAATCAGACGCCAATGAAAGAGTTTATCGGCCCCTTACGACGCCTAGGTTGTCTTAAGTGATGATCCTAAGCATGTAATGAAGATTTTAAATTAATAGTTGTGTATTTTCTTAGCATCGAAATACAAGTTATTTACCAACGATAAAAGACGTAATAAATTTTGCCCAAGACACTACTATATAAAACGTTGAAATAAACGAAAATTAAATTGGTTTCATAGTAAGAAAATAAAATGTTCAAAAGTTTGGTTTCCTAAAAAAGGTTTCAAGCGTAAGGAATCTGAAACTAAACTAATAAAACCACATTGTTCAATTTTCAAAAAGTTTATTAGAGAAAGACTCGCTTAAAAAGGCAAAAGATTGATCCTGGAAATTATTGCCCCTTATCCCTTACTTGGTTCGTTGGTCAACTTTTGTAGTCAATTGATAGAATTGTGATCTTCAAATACCTGAAGGTAAATAACTTAATAAATTACACAAAATAGAGCTTTTGACGGCGGAGCTCATTTTAACTAAGTTGGTTGATATTTTGCTCAAATGATCGCAACATTTAAAGAAAATATTTCGAGCTCAAATCGGCTTTTCACATAATACCACATAAAAGACGTAAGTAAGCTTAAATTGCAGGCAAAGTTGGGATGCGTAATAAAATGCATTGAAAACTGTCTGGAAAACCGTAGGTATAGAGTTTGTTATTGAAAATCTTTCTTTATGTGCATCGGTCATATATATATATATATATATATATATATATATATATATATATATATATATATATATATATATATGAATATAAAGAGTAGTTATTATGTAAAATATGTTGAAGATTTGCTAATGACACAAATGTTCGTAATCGTGTTAAGGCGTGAATGTGAAAATTTGTAAAACAAGAAGGATTGAGAATGAAAGGCTTATAAAGATTACAGCTGAAATTCAACGTTAATCCCCTAAAATATTACAATATAAGTGGTCAAATTATAAAAAAACACAGTAAATGTTTTTTGAGTTTTAATCTCTAATCCTAAAAAATTACGAAACGATACTCTAAAGTGCACTTCTGGTCACCATATATGCGGAAGACATTGCATTATTCGAACTAGTCCGCCGTTTAGCGACGTAATTAATTCCTGAACTTCAAATACATTGAGTAAAAAACAGACTGAGGACCAAAAGAAAGGCAGCTGCTGGCAAGCCTATTGATGAATTTAAAAATATAAACGAGTTTGATAATATGAATTAAGAGTCAATATTTGAGGAAGATAACACAGCATAAAATAAAAATATCGGTTTCAAACGATTAAACAAAAGAGTTAACATTGCGATAGCGGAAAATAATCGTTTGGATAAATTAACACAAATTTAGAATATGTGCAAGTAATATCATAGAATTCGCTACAGTAAATATATTTAAGAAACCATCTTTTTTTTAGCTATCCTAACCATCCTTCCATCATTTGCCCTCTTTTTTTCCAACTAGCCTCGAGTATGACGCAGGGGATTGTATAAATGAATGTCATTATAATTATTGCCACGATAAAGTAAAATATTTATGAAATGATCCGGCCTAGTTATATTTTATCGTTTTAATTAAGCAGTGTATCTAATTTGACTAATTGATTTCAGCACGGTGTCTCCTATACGTATTAAATAGAAATTTTTACTTTCCTCTAAGAAATAAATGGAAACGCTAAAAATTCCATTAATGCTTAAAATCAGCAAGAAGTAAAAGAATCACAACATTATGTTGAGCATGGTACTAAAATCATAGATAGAAGCAACTAAGAAATTTCCCAAATCCTTGTTATGTAGTAGATAAAGTAAAAAAGAAATTACTAACTGTCGGGTGAGATAATATGAGAAGGACTCTACTGTCCCAACAATCTTTACGGAGAAAAAGAAAAGGAAAATTTTCAACTCCGATTAATGGGAATGAAATCCTCTAATCACCAAGGAAAATAAAGTGACCACCCTCTCTACCACAACCTTAATCGAAGCGGGAGTACACATACACCTAAGCCACTCATTTACACTTCCCACACTCCGAATTTCAATTATGTGAGGGAGAAAAATATTAGAACTCGTTCAATCGTTCCGAACTCCTCTGTCTCAAATTTCACCTAGAAATTTTGTGACCTCTTGGATTTATTTAGAAATTTCGGAGATTTCTGGGAAGATCGGCGAAAACGTTTGATTAAATTTTGGCTGATTCAGAGTAGGATTTTCCATCCATTACTTCTCAGCGCCTTGTTCAATCCTCTCCCTACTCAAAACTGAAATGTAGACGTCATGCAACAACATTAGTTGTGGGTAATAAATCGTCTCCTATTCATAAAGGTGTGGATTCGCTAAAATCGCTCATATAAATTTAACATTGATACATATGCGTTCTGTTCTGTTCTTAGCAACAACACTATCTCTTGTGATTATTTTATTTTTTTTTGCTTTACTATATTTTTTAATAGCTTCTTAGAAAATATATAAAACCATAAAACTTATAACCTTCTATGATCTGTTTGGTTTACTTTCACCTAGTAACCAAATGCATCATGTTTTTCTCTTCCATTTCAACATTCTCTCCATTCCTAGAAACTTATTTTCATCCGATGGCAAGAAATAAGTAAAAGTTCAAGCAATTCTTCCCAAAGCCAAATTGAAATATAATTCAGAAGAACAAATCAAATGGTATGGGAGTAGGTAATATACCAATCACATATAGCTAAGCCTCATGGACTATTCTTCTTTCAGGCAAAACGAGTTTTGCCACTTAAGAATTGAGACTTTGTCCACCATCATATTTATTTTAATTCCATTTTCGGACGATTCCGTAGATTTCCTCCGAGCGAGACTCGTCGAGGATTACCAGAATCAGAAATATATTTGTTTAAGGAACAGTATTATCCTCTTGCACTAGATTTGTATTATTAATCTAAAACAAAATAGTGTCACCTAAATAAATAAAGTATGCGTAGTACTGGAACTGACAAGACACAGAGAAGTTGAGAGAAATAAGTATGGGAATACAAGAGGAATCTTACCAAAAGATTCCCATAAACAGCAAACAATCGGAATTGTTTACATTTGTGCTCAAATAGGATCAGAAATAGCCCAGCTTAATAACAGTGACATAACACAAAATGAGAATTTGAGTTTTAATCGAAGATTAATTAATTAAAATAAACCCCCCAAATACTTTTATAATATTCAAAGTTTTGCAATCATTGTTTTTATTTTAATTACATAAATATAAGTTGCTATAAAAAATGCTCAGGTGTCGTTTTGCCTCGGATAGGTTATTAAACTTTCATTACTCGATTTTATTCTTCTTGTCAATTTTATCTGTTATAATTTATTAGTTCACAATTAACCTGCGTTTCTTCCTTTCGGTTTGAATATTAAATAAAGGTAAATATATAATGTTTGAGCTAAGTAGTCTGCGGACGTATGTCTATTACGAACATAGGCAGTCTGAAATTGCCTATTGCATGTTCTGTATTTAGTGGTATGATAGATAGTAGGCGGAAACCACTGAGCACGCTTGCAGAGAGTGAAGCTGCGGAATTCTGGGCTGTCATGGACGTGAAGCAGGAGAATAAGATCAGGTCGAAACAGTCAAAGGCCATTCTGAGAGGTCATTAGATAAAACGGTATAGTCTACCTAAGCAGGAATTGATACAACATCTCTTGTCATCTCTACTTATTTAATAATAATTATAAAGAGGAGGCGAATAATTTAATGGTATTCCTATTTGTCTTAGTAGGGGCTAAGACAGATTAAGGGAGATAATAACGTTTTAAATTTCAACATTGCAGAAGTGAGAAGGTATGATGCTAGGGGGTGTTTATATCTCCAAGAATAAGTTGGAGGAAGATGGGATAGCGAATGTCATGTTCATAAAGTCAAAAATCTCATCGAAGAATCTGTCAGAGAGATGAAGTGGTGGGCGAGATTAATCGAAAGTGGACTGTAATCATGTTCTAAAAAGTCACAGGAACAAGTTGAGCTTCTGAAATCTATGAAGATTCGATTTGAAAGAAATAAGCTTGGGAATTATAGCTCAGTAATAAAACTATCTCCACCCCAACGTCCAGTGTATAAATCAAAGTAAATGAATCAATAACCACAGAGAGAAGGGAGAATGAAAGGAATTAATGCATTTCCATCTGCTAACTACGCTACTAGTGACCCACTAATGGCAAGATTCTTCAAAATGTGTAAGGACACAGAGCTGGTAGGTGGTCATTCGTTGTGAAGGGCGAAGTTTTTTAAAATTTTGAAGAGCTTTGTTTAAAAGTGTTATTTTATATATTTTTTCTTAATTGAAAGGATAGGATAGAGATTGTGCATGAGAAGAGATTTGATGAGTCATCATAATGGCATAAATATAATTAGATAATTTATGCTCTGGTAAATTGAATCGATGAGTCAGTTTGTTGCAATATTCGGGGGGAAAATGTAGAGTTTTTAAATATTCGCTTAATGAACGGATCCGTGAGATCGAAGATACACGACGAGCGCATTGCAAATCAGGAGAGAGAAATCGGAAGTGAAGGTGTATGGCAGGGCGGAAGAAGTGGTTAAGAGGCCGCCCAGAGCACGTCGTTTAGTCGAACGGAGTCCATGACATGAAGCTTTTTGACACTTTTGTTCGACCTCCCTAGTTCTCTCTGTTTACATTCTATCTCTCCCTCATTTTATGTCTCACTATGTATGTATCAATATATGTATTTTATATATAAACACCACTCTTATCCTCTATGTAGATATAGAGATAACCCCTTTATTGTCGAGTTCCATCGAGACCTCTTTGCGTCAGAAACTCGCCCACACTAGATTAAGTTTAGCATTTTAATTTCAATTACTTTAGGTCGAAAGCTTCATTGAGCCCCTTATGCCTGCTAATTCTATCTCGCCATATACGATGAAGGAACGACCCTAGGGATGTTAGTGATCATGAGTTCACACTTATTAGCATCCTTAGTAACAAGGCAGAGATTTATAAGTATTACCTAATAGACAATTAAGTGAATTTTACAACAGAATATGATTATTGACTATTTATTAATGGTCACTAAATGGTAAACTACACTATTGCTATAGAGGGGTGCCCGAAAGAGATAAATCATCACTCTTATGTTTTATGCTTATATAAACTGGAGACAGATGTTATTCTACTCTCAACTGGGTGCCAGGTAATCCTTAAAGGGGGCTGACATAATTTGCGAACATACATTGGACAGTTCAAGATGGAATGAGAGAATACAAAGAGTCTGGTACAATGGTTCCTGCATAATAGGAGTCCTTAGATTTCATTAGAATATAATTTTGGAATTTAACCAAACAGAAATCTTTACCTGATATTCAAAGTGAAAAGAAGCAAAGAATTAGGATTTAATTAAGGGACGAAGGAACAAAGCAGAGAAAAAGTATGAATAATAATTTTTTAACACCCGAAATTAAAGTTTAACCTTAAAAAAATAATAAATGACAACAATAAAACAAGATACCACAAAACCACAACCCATAAAAATGACAACAATAAAACAAGATACCACAAAACCACAACCCATAAAAATGACAACAATAAAACAAGATACCACAAAACCACAACCCATAAAAATGACAACCCTCAAATAAGAATCAAACAGAGAAAAGACATAAAGGGGCCAGTTTGTATTGAATCCCCCCCCAAAATCAAATATAACGAAGGAGTTCCGCCTCTTCCTAAAACTCAAACAGCCAGCAATCGTGAGTGCACTAACCCGTCCCTAGTAAAAGAGACTAGTGTTTGCGGTTTTGCTCATCCTAGTGCCGTGGCCGTTATCACGCGCAAAGCTCCCCTAGGGCGGGACATTTTACCATTTTTCATCATCCTTCCCCAGAGGGCATCTAATCTTCTCTGTATCGTTTACATTTTAGCCATTTTACCACCAAAGGAGGGAGGAGAGAGGACGTAAGAAGTAAACAATGGATAAAGAATAGCCGAAATGCTCCATGATCCCCATCCAAGTGGGAAATAGTAAGGATTGGAATGGTTAATTGTGAAAACTAGCGAAGATTTTTCATTAACAGATCACAAGAAATGAAAATTATGAACTTACTCCAATATCGTCCAGAGTAAATAAAGGAAATGTAATAAAATATATGCTAAATTTCCGATAAATGGAAGAGAGTAAAGAAAAGAATAAAATGAAGAAAAATCCGAATAAATTATTGAAAAAGGTAGATGAAATACTATAGGCATATACTCGTTCTTTATTTACTCTGCCAATTTTAGGTCACATATGTGGATTTACCCTCATTAACATGTAAATTGAATATCATAGAGAAATAAAAATTTAGAGATAGAAATTAGACATAAGACCTTTAAAACATCAAACCTGATATAAAAAATAAAATCCAATAAATAATAAACCTTTATCTTCGAATTTAAATCACCGTAGGAAGAAGGCCGTAACAAGCAGAAGGAAAACTGGGAACATTTAATAAACGCATATATAAACATAATAGGGATATAAGAAGAGGAAATTTACCTTTAAGTTTGCTCAACCACATAAGTAATTAGAATCACCAATGTGAATTTAACGATGCCAAACTAGTCTATAATTGTGCTAATTATTACAAAAGACGCAAAATTAAGTCAATATTAATAAAAGAATTTCAAAATATCAAAGTACACTTTTAAATTTAACAAAGTTATTCAAAATTCGCTCGGCCGAAAACATGCTTCGAAAATGGCAACAATTTAACTGTTTCTTAATCTCTTTTCCTTTGTTCTTCTTTCTCGTTTCTGTGATCTTTCCCCCATCCCATCCTATATATAAAACATTTGTATATCCAATCTTCTCATTGTACGGCTGCGTATGAAATTATATAGCGAAACTAGTCATATATATATATATATATATATATATATATATATATATATATATATATATATATATATATATATATATATATATATATATATACATAAGCCCTGTTTCACTCAATAACGAGTATGTTAAGTGTACAATTCAAGCCACTGTTTTGGAGCAGAAATTTAACATAAGAAAAGAAGGAGACTGCAAAAGACCATTTATGGCCTACACTTGGCAGCTCCTGTTCCAGTCAACACACAAAAGATTTCTTACCAGAGAAAAGTCATCAACATTGTCACCCTTTACAGGAGTTCGTCAGATCTAATCTACAATATACATAAAATGCATCCAGAGGACTATGTCCATTCATGCAACCTCAAAATATAATCTCCCCACTTCTTATAAAAATATATACATATATACATAAAAAAAGTCAGTCCCATCTAGCAGCTTCATCCATATATTTATCTAATCTATTCTTAAAACTACCCAGAGAGGAGGCTTCTATCACATGTCTAGTGAGCCTATTCCATTCATCTACCACACGATTTGTAAACCAATTCCTCCCAATCTTCTTCCTAAACCTATACTTATCAAGCTTAAACCCATTGCTACTTGCCCTGTCATGTTCACTAAGTATAAGAACCTTACCCAGATCCCCTTTATTATATCCTTTTACACATTTGAAGACTTCAATCAATTCCCCTCTGACTCTTCTCCTTTCCAATGTATGTAGATTTAGTTTTCTGAGCCTTTCACCATAAGGTAAGTTCCTTAGCCCACCAATCATCTTTGTCATCCTTGTCTGCACAGACTCAAGCAAATCAATATCCTTCCTATAATATGGTGACCAAAATTGTACTGCATAGTCTAGATGAGGCCTAACTAGCGCCAGATACAGTTTTAGAATGACTTCAGCACTCTTATTGCTTACACTCCTCCTAATGAATCCCAATATCCTATTAGCTTTATTCTTAGCATTTAGGCATTGCTTTCTAGGACGAAGGTCTGAACCTACCAAAATACCCAAGTCCCTCTCACAATCGGTCCTCCCTAAAATTCTCCCATTTAATTTATAACTATTCAATGGATTATTTCTACCTATAGTAAGTACACTACATTTGTCTATGTTAAACTTCATTTGCCATTTCTCGGCCCAACTGGACAGAATGGTCAATTCCTCCTGCATTACCACAGCATCAGATATGTTGTTTCCTATATCATCTTCAGCCGTTAACTAAGAGAAATCGACAAAGAAAAACTGAAATCCTGGAATATATAATAACAGGCAACTGACATTAAACTGGAGGAGTCAGTTTGAGGTGGTTTACAATATCCTCTAAAAAGAGTTTTGATACATAGAAATTTCATTTGTGCTGCTCTTCTGACAGATTGAAATTTGGAATTTCTTTCATTAATGCGGATTCAATAATTTTTCCTTTATTAAAATCGTTACACTGGTAAACCCCAACCATACAACCAAAATAATTTACCAGAATGTTGGGGCTACTTAGTTATACCCTCTTTTTAATGCTGCAGAATTGCCTATTTTTTTCTCTATACGATCTATACGTGGATGAACAATACATGGCGCATTTGTAGCGAAACTAACAAGTTATTCTGCTAATAGAATTTAACACAACAAACTATGGTGATAACCAGTGATAATAATCTTCTCAACAAGAATTTATTATTCCTTAAAGGAATATTGTTTATTTATAGTGGTCATTATCCTTATCCCAAATGAACACGGTAAAGAGAAAAATACATTGGGTAAAGTTCTTATTATGAAGCCCCGAATTTTTAGTGAATTGTTCCATTTGAGTTGCATTTAGCTTCTTGTTTATTTCTTTGTTGGCCAACTGTAAAGATCCCTTTGTTATCTAGGGAATTATCTTTAATTCAGTGCCTTCGCTTATTGCAAGCAATAAGTTTTTATGATATTAGTTTTATACCGTTCCGTATTTTGAGCGAATAATTTGTTATTTATTTTAGGGAAATTAAACGTCCTTAAATGTATTACAGTGAGAAAGTGCAGTATTTGAATAGAAAATGTTATGGCCTTATTTATAATTCATAGTTTGATTCATTGAGTGTCAGCCTTGCCATGAGTTAATGCTTTCTATTTGCACCTTGGGACTATATTAGGTTTAAATTTTCACTCCTAACAAATAAATAATTTCGAAACGGTAAATAAACGTATAAAAGCTTTAATGTTCTGTCAGAGAACGCAATCGAAAAGTTGGTTGAAGAACATGGCGCCGTTGTACCCTCGGTTATGGCGATAATCCCCGTCCTTTGTAAATTTTATTATAAAAATTATTATTCCTTCTCTTATTGATGGTGATTGTGAACGGAAAGAGCAAACGCGAGATGTGAGTCAAGAGGGTTGCAAGGAGAATGTGAATCGCACGCAAACGATTAGTTGGCGGCACTGAATTGCATTCGGAGTTGCATTTCCTTTCATTGAAGGGCTTGAGTTAGTAATATCTCGATATGGTAATCTTTAAGATTAGCTTCTCTCGGCGATTGTTGTTTTTTCCGAGCCAAAATGAATTGCAACTCATGTTTTTATGTTTCGTTCAGCACGGATCAATACGTAATTTATAGGTTTAAATCAGACGGCAAAAGGTTTTTGTAACTAACCACCCAAAATAATGAAGCTTACAAAAAATGGGGGGTTAATTTAACTATACTTACAGAAATACATTAGTTTTAAAATAGATTGAAAGTCCGTTTTTTCCAACCCAAATAACTTTCAGAGCAAAACGACAAATTTCTTAAAATTTACCCTGTGAGAAAACGGGTATACATGAAATTTTACAGCCCATATGTAAGTATTGTCTGTTTACGCTAGCAACCAAGAAATGCAGATATATTGAATATTTTTGTAATAAAAAAGGATCAATCATATAATAGTTTTAATAACACTGGTCAACAATATTTTAAAAGTTGTGTGATTCTGAAATGAGATTAGTTAATTCTTATATATTTTCATATACCGAATCCAAATATCACCTTGAAATACTTGATTATTTTATTATAATGTACAGTTGTGTCATTTTCCTTTAAACTCTAATCCATATCCAATCTCTGCTTTTTTGCTCAACGCTTATAGTGGGCTGAAGAATCATCAGCAATAGTCTGCAAGCATTGATGTGCTCCATTTACCCTGATACCGCTTTTCCATAGTTGAAATATTATTGTTAACACCTGTCACTGCGTTCGTCACTAACTGCGTCACAGTTATCTTTAATAAGTCTAAATGTGAGTCAAAAAATTGAATTTTAAGTGTCATGTTACATGCTATGTGCATGTAAGCCTTGATGAGGTTTTCCATCAATTCCATTTTATTTATAAGAAACTCTTTGCCTCTCTAAGTTAAATGCTTCCCAAGCAGTTTTCTCCTCCCCATGAAGAGCTGATTTAAATTCACTATCTTTAAGAAGCTCTTGAGTCTGAGGACCAATGAAAACTCTCTCTTTTATTTAAGCTTCACTCAGTGTGGGAAATTTGATGTTAAATAATTGAATCCCTAACCCAATTTGTTCATACCTTTTACAAAGTTTTCATGAGTCCCAGTTTTATCTATGATGCTAGTAGCAAGATTTTGTTGGGTTCTGTGAGAGGTGAATGTTGAAGACTTTTTCACCCCAGGTTTCAATGATTGACGAGGTGGCTAGTCTCTCATGATATAGTGGGAAGCCTCTTGCACGGCTGTCCCATTCACACAGAATGCAGCAGTATTTGGTGGATCCACCCTGCAAGCCCAACAAGAGAGCAAAATCCTTAAAGTCACCACAGAGCTGACATTGCTATTCATTGCTTCTTATTAATAGGAAGTAATTTAGTTGCCTGCAACAATATTACTGGTCTGATGGAGGCACTTTCCTCAACTACGAACACAGGCACTGGAAGCTGTTCATTGATTTATCAAAACGTGTCTGAAAGCTATCTTGCTGCACAATGGCAATAGTGAATCATCAATTCCTATGCGCTAAGCACTACATATGAAATAAACTTATGAGAATATAAAACATATGTTGCGATGCATACATCGCAACATATGTTTTATATTCTCAGTGTACACCGACAGCGCCCCTTCCTATGCAACCATTGCTCGCTGGAATAGGGAGTATCACCATGGTCGTGAGTCCCTTGAAGATGATCCCCGTCCAGGACGCCCGTCAGACGTGACCAACGAGGACAATGTGCCCGTGTGGAGAGGATGATCTTCGAAAATCGATGGGTGAAGGTCGAGGAAATCGAGCGAGAATTTGGAATATCACATGGAAGTGTTATCAACATCATCCACGACAATTTGGCCATGTCCAAGGTTATGGCCAAATTGTCCCTAGAAACCTCACGAAACCTCACGCCCGATGATCGACTTCAACGTCGTCAAAGTTCGGAGGAGCTGTTGCTCCTGTACCATCAAGACCCGGCAGGATTCGAGTCACGCATAGTGACAGGTGATGAAACGTGGGTCCATCCCTGGGTTCCCGAGACCAAGCTCAAAAGCATGGCCTGGAAGCACAGGGACTCTCCGACCCCCATCAAGTTCCGGACCCAACCCTCAGCCGGGAAGATCATAACCACTATCTTCTGGGATTCTGAGGGAGTGTTGATGGTTGACTATGCGCCTCGTGGAAGGACCATCACAGGCCAATATTACGCCGAGGAACTTGCTGGGATGAAGAAGTGCATCAGTCAGAAGCGGCGCGGCAAGTTGACATGCGGTGTCCTGCTCCTTCACGACAATGCCTCTGTCCACAAGGCCAGATTTGCACAAGCTGCCCTGCGCGAGTGCTGATTCGAGAAGCTCAACCAGCCCCCCCTACAGTCAAGATCTGGCCCCTAGCGACTAATTTTTATTCCGCCAGCTCAAGACTGCACTGCGTGGACGCCAGTTTGGGGACGATGAAGATGTCTAGCTCGCCGTCCAGGAGTAGATTGAATAGCTGTCGGGAGATTTCTGGTTGTAGGGAATTCGAATTGCCCCTCGTATATTTGTAATCTTGAAGAGTTTTCTCAAAAAGTATGCCCAATAGTGGAGGAGTTCCAGTGTTTTTGACTTCAATGGTAAATTTTATTGAAGGGAATCAACATTCGTCGACGGACTAAGCAATAACGACATATACAAAGCCGTGTGGCATGTGAATGGCTTCTTGATGTGTTCGCGACAAGCCTACAATGTGGAAATGCAATTTGCTTCGAAGAATGTGCAAATTGCCGTAGTGGCCGGGCTAAGAATATTAATTAATGGAGCAAAGAAAATCCGCAATTTTAGGGACAACTGGAGCGCACCCACCCATAAGTGATGATTTGGGCGGCAATATCGATTAAGCACTTGCCTGTTTCTTTGAGGGCTCCCTTAACAAGCTCTCTTACTTTGCTATGTTAAGGGCGTGGCTTGTTACACATCTCAAGAGGTTGAATGTGGATTTGAGTGATTGTTTGTTTCAACAAGATAGTGTCCCACCCCACTATGCTATCAATGTCAGGGAATGCTTGAATGAAGCTTTTCGGGATGGATAGATTGGGCGAGATCTAAACAACTCCAAACACCTCTCGATTGGCTTCCCAAGAGTCCAGACCTCATGTCTTCCGATAGCGCTCTGTAGGCAATTTGAAGGGAGCGATACCAGAATACCCAACAATTGATGGACACTGTTTGAGCCTCATTTGTATCAATTACTAAGTCACGGTTTTGTATAATATCACACAGGAAATGGTGCTGCATCATTTACGGCCAGAAAAATGATGGTGTGCATACAAGCTTTCTCAATGTGTGACAATGTCAATGAAAGTGAGTACAGTAAACACAGTACATGTGTTTGATATTATTATATTGTTCCTCTATTGGCAGTCAATACAGTAAAATTAGTACATATTTTATTTTCTTGTTCCTCCACTGTTCATATCACTCTTTGTTTGTGGTGGCAAGACTTTCGGACCACTCGGTACATACTCTATGTATAAACCACATTCTAATCACTCTATCTCAACAAATTTCTAAGGCTTGTCAAATTTAAATATCTATACTCAGCATCTTTGTTGTAAACCACATTTTCAGTTATATTTCCTTTTTAATAAACTAGAAAACTCGCCTGTATTCTTAAACGGACATAGAGATTTTTTCCTTTTTTAAGGCAACGCTGTTCACTATAGTCATATAATACCTATGCTATTTTAGATCCTAAAAAATTCCTAATCTTTTTCAAAAATGAAGTTTACAGAAAAAAATCTCATTTAGTAGTGCATAAGAAGGCCTTCTTATGAGGAATGCTCCTAATTATGAGACAAATAAATTACACTGAAATATTTGGGTCGACCTTTTTCATTTTCTATCACATTGAGAGGCTTTGGTAAAGAATCTAATTCTTCGTTTCCAATGTTTTAGAATCCTTTGTTTTGAATTGCATATCACAACATGAGACCATTTTTAGGCTATGTTTACTGTTGTTTAGTCGAATACATTGCATTTAATGGTATATTTTGTTGAATTTCCTTTCTAATAATATCAAAATCCTACTCTTATTTTCTCTTTCTCACTTAATAGGGAGCAATTTTATTCAAGAGGAGATAAATGTTATATTTTTAAGAATATGTATTAGGTTGTCAAGTAAGGATGTCATTTAAAAGTAATAAAATATTTGTTAATAAAAAAATTATATCTATTAAGCAAAGTAGTTTTCATCTCTATTGACAATGCTCTCAACATTTACCAAGGCAATGAATAACTTTCTTGAACAGTTCATTCGGTTTTGGTTAAATAGTTATATAATTTTCTACCTGATTCAAATCAGAGTAAAATCTTCAATTTATGTGATATACCATTGATTTAAATAAGTGGTAATCAATAATGTAGGGCCTGATGAAGATGGAGGATGAGGAAGAACTTTCCACTCTTAATCATTAATTATTTATTAGTTTAGAATAGCAAAGCAATGGAGTGTAGAAATGTTATACTTGAGTGATAGAGGAGGGATCATAAGCCATTAATATCCCTTCTAATTATATTGATTCTGCAAAAGAGGTGATCCACCATAATAATTAATTAATTAAACTTGAAGCAGCAAATGCAACAGAAGTTGAAAGACTTATAGTAATGAGTTACCTTTGTACAATAAAAAGATTATCATAGTGAATACGAATGCTAAGGCATTATTTGCTAGTTCTTAAACTATCTCTTGAAAAGATCCGTTAATGCACCCAAATAATTCCCTTTTAACTCAAGGTGGCCGAGAAAAATCTGGCCCCCAAATTAACGAGCTAATGTCCGTAAATAAAACAGGGCAATCCTTCATTTTCTGAAATGCAGACTATGTCGCCAGATCCAAGCATACCGGAAGTATTATTTACTCAGACGGTAGTCTTCCTTTACTTGAAGGCTCCCTCTTCTTCGAGTCCCACCCCACAAGGTGAGGTAGCGTTGGTGTGAAACTCACTTCATAATGAATAATTTCTGGAGATGGATTCACGACCATCTTCAGGGGCTTGCCTCCTGTGAGTATTTTTAAGCGGTAGATGCGCCCTGCCGTTTGACAATACGGGCAAGGGTTAAGCAGAATAGGGTAAGGGCGTCCTGTTTTTACCTAAGGTGAGGCGTGAGACTAGGATCCTAAGAATCTACCTGGCGTTTCCCGTGGATGTAGAACCACATAAATGGGTGGTGAATGGGAAAAATAGGATATCCCACGTCGCACAAAGCGCGACAGAACTAAGCTTATATCCTTACAAAAGGTGATTAGATCCGATGCCTTAATGACCATGACTTCCTTCTCGAGGCGATGCAGTCCACATTGCTTGGCCGAAGCATGATGTGGCTCTCCAAATTTAATACCTTTGACCATACCTAATACTGACTGGTCGTGTACGTTCTTGGATCATTTTACTCACACTTCGGGTAAAACAGACTTTGCGCACATAAATGAGCGATTCGTGTTGCCTAAGTTGTGGCAGTAGATTGATCGCTACGGGAATAGCACGAATAGCTTAATAAAGTTAAAGTAGAGATACCATCGGCAGGCACTGACTAAGAGAGCCTCTAGGGAATGAATGTGCCAAAGATCGATCTCTCACACTCAAGATTCTTTCTTTTAAATTGTGCATTAAGCGACCGGGGAAACACACTATCTTTCCCAAAACAGTACACACAGTTGATGTTTGTCCTGTGATCATTTTCTTTCTTTTGGTTGTCAAATTTTATCGGCATGTATTGCTTACACAGAAATAGTATGTTCTTATGTTTAACTTGCTAGTTTGGAGAAAGTTCGCACAAGTAACGATATATCAGTAACATAAGAGGGTATACAAGGTGGAGGAAAAAAGAACATGAAAGAACTTGACCTCTGGAAATGAACTCATCATATTAGTATACGGTCGATAGGTGAGAATCACATAAGGTAATTTCTGATATCATATTTCTGGTGAGTCTCAAGCTAAAAGCAATAGTTTGCTTAAATGCCTTTATCGAATCCTAAGTCGAATTTTCGCTAATTTTATAAGATGCCAATAAGTATTGAGTGGCTAAATATGTTTGAAACTATGTCCAGTGTGACCCTTTTTAGGTTACCCTTAGCGAAGCCGGAAATGTACAGCCGTGCTATTTGTTTTTTCAAATCTAGTATTTTGTGCCTAATGATATCTGGATTATTTTGCATACTGTGAATAATTTGCGAGATTTGAAGATCTTATGAGAGATAGTTACTCAAATTCTTTAATAACTAGAGTCAAGGTTAATCGAAGGGAAAGTAAATGAGTTACAACAATAAGATATTCAGAAGCGTAATTTTGTGATAAATTCATTTTAACTCAAGGATGAGGGTATAATGCCGCACAAATGCCATCTTAAGGTAGAGTAAGAGACATCAGGAGAGAAAGAGTTCTGGATATAAGGAAAAAGATATTTTGATAGCAAGGCAATCAGCTGACCTCAGATATTTTATAGCGATGAGAAATTAGAAGATCATTTCAGATCTTCGTGCGATCGAAGGATGATTGAGGAGGTAGAATTGCTATCAACCATAAAATTAAGTTCAACAGACTAGTTCTAGACAAAAGGTAGTGGTAACGAATTTACATGGCACCCACTCTAGAATCAGGGTCTGGTAGTTTGTCTCCCAGTCTCAGAGACAGAGAGAGGATCACATTTCAGGGCATGTTTATTAAAGGATACTAGAAGCGATTCTGAAGAAAATTGTCTGTCTGATAGTGTTGGTGGGGCAGTGATAGGGCACCGACGATCAGGATTAACTCTGTGGTCGTGATGCTTGGTGATATTGAACGTTTTCTTTCAGTCATAGTTCAGGTTACGTAATAACTGCTATGAGACCGTCGATTTGCAACTGAAATAAAGTTCGAGCTCAAGGTTTTGGAGAAAATCGGCGAAACAGAAGAGGTGTAATGAATGATGTAATTAAATATTGATGGAAGACTCGTAGATTGGGGCAAAAGCAGAGTAGGCGTTAAGGTCTGTTAGATTTGACAAGAGCTAGCCATCGCTCGCCGATGAGACTTGTATAGAGATTTGACAATTGTGTTAGTCGTCGCGTTCCTCCTATAAATAAGAGTGATTGTCTCAGACTTCGAATGTAGGTGAGAGTTCGGACACCAGAACGAAGGGAAAAGTCTCATCTATTTGTGATCTCACTGCGACTGCCATATAAAACAACCGATGTTTCCTGTCCCTGATTAAAGCGGTGAATTTATAAGGTTGATTAGACTTTCTTGAATTGTTGATTGAAGATTGGAGAAGCAATCTCGTGCAAAAATGTCTTGCATGGTTCCTTATTACATTTATTGAACAATAATGATATTTCTGTACATGTCATGAGAATGGACACCCGTCATGTGGAATCAAAGTCATAGCCAGCGAGAGAGAGAGAGAGAGAGAGAGAGAGAGAGAGAGAGAGAAAGGAAGAAAGACTTTCATTCTGCGCTGTGAATGTAATGGTGTATGCATAATGCCACTCAAAGCCACTAACAATCATTTATTCTATATTGGAAAACCAGAAAGGTCATTAACTAAATAAGCGCATTTATGAGCATTGGTGAAATATGAGAGCAAGCAATGCCACAAGTAATTTTAATCATGTTAAAAACGATAACGATGCTATGGATTAATATTTAACCATTTGTCACTATTTAGAAGAAATGATAATTATTGAATCATCATTAATTAAAGAGATTGTAAATTTCAATCTTTCTGGGGGGTAGTTGAATTTAGCCCCAATAACTTAAACCTAATGATGAATGATGTAAATGACCTTAACTTAACACCTCCTGATTATTTATGGTGGTCCGTTGCTCGAAATTCGTATGAATTTCAAATTTGTGAGAAGTTGTGATACACTTTAAGGTCGGTAACGCCCACTTTTTCTTTTGTAAATTAATTTTACCTTAGAATAATTTCTTCATCCTCTAAACCTGAATGCATATTTCTTGTAAAACGTCGCCATCTTCACATAATCTGATTAAAAAATCGATCTAATTACTTCGCTGTGTCCCTATGATTGGGTACAAGCTGTCTTTCGTAAAGCCTTTCCTCTAGAATTCAACTCTAATTGAGAAATCCATGTTCATATCTAATTATTTTTGTCTTAAAATCCTTTGCAGAGGCTAATATCTCCTTAGATTTTTTTTTATTGATGACTCCTATTTAATGATTTTGGTTGGTGGAATTTCTTTCTTCATATGGAGCTTCCTGAATGTAGAAATTAATGAGGGAAGAAATTATTGTTTTGATTAAAGTAAAAAAATAGAAGGGCCTTTTGTTGTTATATTAAAGCTCAAATATCAAATGTTGATAGGTGAGAGAAATAAAACCTTTTTGTCAGTTGATTATATTACATAGCAATAATAAAAAAAAATAGTTCAGTTGGAAGAAATAAGACCAGGTGCTGAATCCGCTTGAAATTAAATGAATGCAATGAATAGTTGGGTATTAAAGGAGAATCCAGAGCTCACAACGAAGAGACATGAATGCAATTGAGTGACAAATGGAAAAATAACTGCAGTTGTATTAACAAATTACCTTATTTGCTATGGAATAAAATCCTCTTCATTGATCGACATTGGTAGTAATGAGACAAGAATGAACTAGATTAAAATTCACCTTGATGAGGAGTTCAAACATTGATCAAACGAAATCTAGAGCATTAAATATTTGGGTGTAGATAGAGCGTAATTGGGTCATAGCTTTCCCCTCCTGAGGCGTTGATTATAATTAATAACAAGGTGGAAAGAAGATTATGCTGAGAGATTGTACCTTCGAGAAAGTTAAGACAATCAGTAAAGCATCAGATAACAGAGAGGAATGTAGTAGACACACATTAAAAATAAACCCGGAAACATATGTAAATACTCCTATGCATGCGATCTTAATCGCTGGATCAGTAAAACCGATTATTAGCCATAACGTGGTACAGATGCTTAATGTTGCTTCAATTGAATAAGTAGTTTTGTGCTTGGCGGTGAGCGAACTAATTCTCTACTACAGGTAGTTATGATACATGTTTTAGCGTGGAAATTATTAAAAGGTCTCTCATGCAGAATACGTTCATGTTTTTAAAGAACAATATCAGCCTGTAAATGAAGAATATTATCACAAATAACCGATTAAACCATAATCAATATTCAGTTTGAACAAAGATCGCGGGCCATATTACACAAAAATAGGCGTTTTTTTCAATTTATGGGGGAATTTATCGATACCGTATAAGTAATTAAGGTCTTTCAATAACATGTGCTGCACCTATCCCTAAATCATGATAAAAAATTAGGTAGAAAAATTCTTAGCAAGTATTTATTTTGTTTTAGTCCTCAGAATATATTTAATTCTATCGTAATTGTTTCGAGTTACTTTTATTTTGAGAATCGATACGATTGTAATTCCTGGCTCTGAAAAAAGGTTAGCCGATTAGTGGAAAATATGGCTCAGATGAAAGTTAAAATAGGTACTTTTTTGCTCTTCCTTTTGCAGGAAATGTCGATGTTTAAACTACCGGTTGGTAGGCTTGTATAGTAACGAGAGCAAATGCATGATAACAGAATACCAGTTGTGTCCTCGATACATTGTTATGTATAATTTACATAAATAATAATGAAACTGAAATATTAAATAAGTTTTGAAGCTTTGTCATTGATATAAAGACAGCTGATCCCCTTAAGAGAAACAACAAAAATGCTTTCTTAGCTGCGGGGCAAAATTTTCAAACTTCGAATTATTTCCAAGTGTTCCCCCTACATATTGGATAGCTGTCATTTGATTCTTATCCCCCTGGAAATATTTACAGCCTTCTTGCACCTAAAGAGTAAGAATTTTCTATAGTATTACATGTCTATATTCTTCTGCTACTCTTTGGGGGCGAAATTTGCTTCCTTTTCATCTTAAAGTTAAATTTCTGCATGGAAAGGTTGAATGGGATGGGCATATAATTGGAAATCTCTCAGGCTTGAGGAAGGAGCCACGACTCAAGGAAAAATATAGGGAATGAGGGTACAAATTGTCGGAAGAACACATTATTATGATATTTCGAGACCTAGTTGAGCGAATATAAAAGGCTTTCTGCCTTTGATCATCGTATTTTTATTGACTTTTTTTTAAGGTCTCTTTATACAGTACTTGCGGAATTATTATTTATTTTTCCAAAAATTGACTTTTTCTAAAAAAAAAACGCCAGAGAAACTAATTTCATTGTTTGAAAATAGATTTGTTTCAAGCGCCAACACCGAGCAACTATTTATTTTTATTTTCAAGATCCTTAGGTTACTTTGTAAGTATAATTTGAAACAGTGAAGTAACAACAGTGAATTGGATTATTTCAATGAAGTCGGAGCAAATTGTGTGATTATGTTGGCGTCTTGTCTTTAAAGTACAAATAGGATGTTTTCTCTTATTATATTAACATGTGATTGTTACAAATAGTGCTTTTGTGTATTTCAAATACTTTATTAGTTATTTTAATAGTTTCATTTTGTGTGTTACAGGTAGATAGTTCTTTAAATTGTAATGAATTAAACTAAAATGGGTAAACAAACTGATATGAGTACTCGAAATATTGGAAAAATAAACGTTTTACTTAAGGAAACTAAATTTAAACAAATAAAGAGCCAAAAAAGTAGATGTGGGGAGCCATTTCGGTGCATGGAACAAGTCGTTTGCACATTGTTGAGAAAACTATAAACCAAGAAAAGTATATAGAATTTTTTAAAGGTGTTTTAGTGCCTCAAATAAGGGAATGGTAAGGCGACAGACCTTGAATAGTGTAACAACACACGGCCTCATTTCGTACAGCAAAATCAGTGAAGGCATGGTGTGCACAAAATAGAGTTTAGCTGCTTCCATGGCCCGGAACTTTCCTGCACCTGAATCCTATTGAGAGTTTATGGCGTGTGTTGAAAAAAGAAATGCACAAAGAGAAATTATGACTGAAAAACAACTCATACACCGTCTCATTGTAGTTTGGTTCAAATCTAAGCAAATTCAAGAAATGTGGAAAACATTGATCAATGCCATGCTGAGACGTGTTAAAATACTCGTGGATGCTAAGAAGGGCCAAACTGCTTACCATTAAATGTAGAAGACTTAACACTATGCTAATGTGCCAAAATAAATCTATTTAAAAGCAATAAAATTAGTTTTATTAGCATTTTTGTAGAATATTTTAAATATTTTGAAAAATCCATAATAATTCTGCAAGTACTGTATGTTCTGAATGTCTACACGCACATATAATAGGTAAGGATATAAGGTAGAGGAAGGAGTGAACAATCGATTAGCTGAATTGCTAGTTTAACCGCAATCAATGCAACGTTTATATGTGTTTGTAGAGCAATGCTTAACGACCTTCACGCACCATCTGGCTTAACTCCGGCACGTTGTTCATTGACGACAATCACTTGAATGTGTCCATTACATAAATTGTAAAATATAGCGTTTCTCAACGAATGAATAAAATCGCTGATGAACTGAGACGACAAGGGTGAAGAATAAATCAACCAAGTTATACAATTTTTAGTGCTGATAGATGGCATGTTGAATAAAGTGACTTGTTTGCATACACGATCGTCCCCATAGCATTCATGATTCAGTGTAAAGGTAGTTAATCATTGCTTTAATAAGTGCAATGGATATTTATTTTAACTTGACCTTGGGAAATAATGATAACCGGTTTATGATCTTTATACGTGCATAATATATACATATAATTTGTTTTAGGAAGATCAGTTGGCATTGATAGGCTTCAATACCCCTAGTCTCCAGCTAGAAGGCAGAAATCTTGTAGGCTATTGTATCGGGAGTGCAAAGAAGAAAGGAGACGGCAGACCTAAATCTAAATTTGTATGCAATTGCGCCACGACTTTTCTGGTGTATGTACTACCCAGACCCAATGCCTGGACGGCGTAGGGTCTTTTTTTGTAGCCTGTAACGCAGAGGGAATCGCAGAACGCCGCGCATTTTTAATGGAGCACAACTCCGAACTCCTTTGTGTGTGGGGTGCTTCCCTAGAGCTACCTATCTTGGTAGTGAAATGAGCAGATTAAGATTACTTTCCTCTGTACTCGGTACTGATTCTTGCACTAAAGTTAAGTGGTTTTATTGAATATATAGAGAAGAAAGACTTCCTCAAAAGTCTTTAGTTTCTTGGCTTTCTTGGGGTCAGTCAGCTGGGTAAGTTGATGGCTTTCTTTGGCACTGCAGAGTGATTTCTTTTATATTCTATTTGCCTTAGTTGTTTTTGGTTTGAAACTTTGCATAGTTTAGGATTGTATGTAATTATTGGTTCGTCTTTATAAAGTCTAATTATAAGCTACTAAAAGAAGAGAGAGACTGGGAGAAAGTTAGAGTTATAGGAGTTACAAGGAATGTATTCACCTTGTAGACCTTACAATCCTCAATGAGGTGGCATTTCGCGGAAGCACCATTACCATTCTGATATAGGATATTTTATATGAAATATATGAAGAACGTGGACAGTAAAGAAACAAGCTCCCACCCACCCACCTTTACCACCCGCCAAAGAAGGCATGAAAAACTGAAATGGTATTAATCGAGCTTAAATAAAGAATACAACTTGGAATTTTGATAGTAATGCGATAATATAATATTGTCGTCTCAATTCTCTTTCCATTTCTTTTACTTTCTGATAACTTTATTTAAACCTTTTGGAGGTTTCCGCCCTATTGCAGAAAATAACTATATTAATAGTGAAAAATTTACATACAATCCTTTTCTAATTGATTTAGAAACAAGTTCACTGAAATTTTAAGTGTGGAATTTATAATAAATTCGAAACAGACTAAATGATCCACATTATCAATTCCTCTAAAAGTTGTCAAAACATCAAATAATTGGCCTCTCATTTGTCTAGGTTCTAAGATGAATATATTTTCTCTTTCTATTGTCGTTCATAATTGTGTTTTGTAAGCGAAACAATTAGTTTCTTCGATATCATGTTGAAAGATTTTTATATCCTCTTCACTAAATAAAGGCTTACCCAACTCAACCGTCATCAGAAAAGTTTAAGATTTTAGACATCATCCTAATTTCCACATATCATATGAGAGGGAGCAGGTCTTTTCTTGGTCATCCATAGGCATTCCTTGCATATGACGGTCGTACGCCATCCAAAATTTGGCCCATTTCACTATTTTATTGCATATTTACTTTATTCCAATATAATATCAACACACGTAACAAAATATATCTGGAGAAACTTTGCATTCTCTAGCAGCCGTTACTCAAGCAAGATAAAATTAGATCTTCGGAGGCAATCTGAAAAAGAAAATAAATACATTAAATTTTAGATATATAAAGTTCTCATTTTTACTAATAGAAACATCAAATATTTTTATAACGATTACTAAGTATTTTTAAATTAGATCAGAAAATTAATTACTAAACAAAAGAAACAAAGCTTTGGCAAAAGAATTACGTATTGTTATCAATCGATACCGATACTTTTTATTGGTACCATCTGAATTTCTGTTTTTTAGTGTCCTTAAAACCGAAATAATCAATCCGATTTCTACTCAAAGAATCTCCAATCAAATGGTTCTCTCTTCTTTTTCTGACAAAGGTGGAAATCTTATTTCTCGACCATTATTACGTAATGCTCGAAATCTTCGTTTGTTACTGGCAGTAATAAAATTATTCTTATTAGTAATTTTCTGGTTTAATTTAATTTCTAATAATAAACTGGGAACTGTAATCTGACCACCTTTATATAAATATTTGTTAATATGATCTCATTGCATTAACATGACGTCTTTTTAATTCTAAAGCATTAATTCTGTTTTGCATAAAAGCGATGATATTCAGCCCTTTTCATTAGGATGCATTTCATATTTCATTAGGAATGCAGAATAGAAAAACAGAGTTATTTTTAATATATATATATATATATATATATATATATATATATATATATATATTTATAAAGTGTACTAATCCTCGGTCATTGTTTAGTTTGTTGTTTATAAGACGCAGCTATGCTATTTGACGATAAACGTTTATCAACCTACGGTGTTAGGCGAACTGAGGATGAACTCCTATTCTTATATATATATATGTATATATATATATATATATATATATATATATATATATATATACAGCTAACCATGGCCAAATTTATTGGGCAGGTATAAAAAAATACAGAATAAATATGAAACTCATCCACATAATAATAATATAATAAACAGTCGAGTATATCCCATCTATAATTAGTATTTCATATATTTTCCCTTTGTTTTTATAACGGCTTTAATGCGTTTTTGCATTAAGGGATAACTCTGGCCGATAGGAAAAAAGCTCTTCTCTTGTAACGCTCTGAGTTTCGGACAGCAACAAACAAAGAGATATCAAGACGCACAGTGAGAAGTGGAGAAGGTGGGCTCAAAGGACGTAAGAATAGAAAGAAACCGTGGCTATTTGAGAAGAACAAGAAGAAGCGAATTTTGGGGGCAAGAGAGCATGAAGATTGGACTGATAATGATTGGGCTAAAGTTGTTCGTTTTGATGAAAGAAACTTTGAGTTAGATTCTCCCATTGATTTCCACCAATTTATCACGCTTGTACACATTTTTATTTGACACCACAAATTTTAGTGGATACCAAATATAATCAGGAAAATTTGGATTTTTCCTCAGATCTTTGGGACCCATGGAGCTCTTCATATTCGTCGAATCGTTAGGGAAACCTATGATCTGGAATGTTTGCCCAACAGTCAAATTTGCTAGTGGCAGTTTACTTATAAGGGGGCGAATGAATTCCAACAGTTATCCCACCATGTTAGATCAGGTTTCTCAACCTTCCTCAGGTAAAACTTTCAATGCGGACAAACAAGATGGTGTAATTTGGCAACAGGACAATGATCCATGCCACACATCTAGAGTCTCAAAGGTTTGATTTGAATAGAAAAGGGTGACGTTGATGTAATGGCCCCCTCTACCTCTACCCCTCCACCGCATTGAACATTTGTTGTCACACTTGGTTACAAGGGTGAGGGTGCATAAATGTTCCTCAAAAAATGTTCCTCATGAAGAGTGGGGTAATATTTGAGGAAACCACTTGTTACAACTTAGTTTCATGTATCAAATATTAATTAATGATAGAATATACGCAAAAAACTTTATTTGTAATATGTCAAGTATGAAATAAATGAGTTTCAATCATATTCTTCACTTTTTCATACCTGCCTATATGTACATATATAGTCAGGCTTGATGTTTACAGCTACAGGTGGGGTTTAAGTGTTTTACAACCTACTGATGACATTCTTTTGATAGGGGACACTTTTTTATATGTGAGTTGCTTACTGAGGTCACTCAGATTAATACCTAGTTGCAACTGAGGTTTAACCTTTGGTCAAATCTTCTAGTTTGTAAAGAGATGAGCCGTTAATTTATACAGGGAGTTTAATATTAGATTATTATGGAATTTCGGAAAAATAATTACCTAAGTTAGCTTAAGCAGAATAGTGATTAGCATCGGTCAATTATTATTTTTTTTATAATGAGGCAACTCTTGCTAAACATAGATGAACCTAAGGACATAAATGGACTAGGGATTCACCCTCTGTCATATATAAATATATATAGCAGCCGGAAAAGGAGAGCAAGTAGTGAATATAACCTATATTGCCAACGTCTTGGGCTCTAGATCCATCTTCTAGGCTAAAATATTAAGGATTTATATGACGTTTTATCTTTCTTTACAAACATTCCATTAACTGAAACCATAGACCTAATTTTATGTAGATAAACTGTTTCCTTATCTCAATAGTTTACATTATGGATTTCCTCGATCTTCATTTAAATCACTTCTAGAATTAGCTGTTAAATAATCTGTTTCACTTTTAACAAAAATGTATACATGCAAGTCGATGGTATGGCCATGGGTTCTCCACCTGGAGAACCCATGTGCCATTTAAAAACCAAATTTTTAAATGATTGTCCTAGAGAATTCAAACCTAAATTCTATGAAAGATACATAGATGACACTTTTACACTATTCCATACCTCTGCTCAATCGGAACTTTCAAGAACTTCATAAACTCATATCATCCTAACATTTAATTTACAATAGAAACAGAAACAGATAACAGTTTATCGTTTTTGGATGTAAAAATAGAAAAGAATCAGGGTTGCTTTGAATTTTCTGTTTCCGTAAGCCAACGTTTAGTAACCTTGGCTTAAACTTTTACATCTTCTGCACCTATCAATTCAAAGTCAATGCTTGTAGAACATTAATTCACCGTGCTTTTAATATCTGTTCTAACTGGACCCTCTTCCATGTGGAAATGATCAAACTTAAAGCTTTTTTAAATTAAACAACTACTCACCCCATATTTTTATAAATTGCATTAGGAACCTTTTAAATAATATTTTTAAACCTATAAATAATCATAATGTTCCCCGCAAAAAGTATACATTTCCTTTTTCTTTATGGGATACCAAACGAATACTTTTAGGAAGGAATTGTCTAATATTTTGAAAAAATTCTATCCGCATTTAAATTTAACGCCAATTTTTGTAAACCTCTGAAAATTAGTTCTTTGTTCACTGTAAAGGACCCCATTCATGACATTTTGCGTTCCAGAATAGTATATAAATATACTTGTCCTAAATGTTCTTTGCGAACGTACATTCGATGTACGGAACGTCTTCTCAAGGTTCGCTTTGATGCTCACCGTGGGGTCAGTTACAGAACAGGAATGGATCTCTCCTTAAAAGAAAACTCTGTTGTCCGATCTCATTCCTATTCATGTAAAATACCTATAGATTATAATCAACTTAAAATAAAACCCGCATCAATATCTAAATCTGACCTTGTCATAATCGAGTCCCTTTTAATTAAATATAATCGGCCTCAGTTAAATAAGGATTCTACTTCTACACCGTTACATATTGCCTGATAACTAGTCACCTTTAATTAATTACCACTTAAACAACCAACTAGCTAAAATAAAATTTGTCGTTGTTGTTGTTTATCGACCAACCACTTACATAGATTAGAGAACCAACTGATACCAAATCACATCTTTCCTGGTAGTATAATTTTTAAATTCCATTCATTCAGTTCACAGCTTTCTCCGAAACAGGTAACAAATTTTAGTGTATTTATTGAGGTTTTCCTTTTCTTCTAATTGTAACTTTATTGATTTCGTTTGAATTTATTTATTTTTAATCTTAATATACAGATTTTTTGTCCTTTATATTTCATTTTGATTTTATCTTTTTGTTTTACATCCTAGTACATTTTTAGCCTAATGCCATTAATTATCATTATTCTTATAATTGTTAAGCAATTGATCTTATACAAATCTTTAATATTTTAGCCTAGAAGATGGGTCCAGAACCCAAAACGGTGGCAATATATGTTATATTTAGTACTTGCTCTCCTTTTCCTTCTGAAGATCAGGCTTGCTAGAAGCATAAACATAAACGTATATATATATATATATATATATATATATATGCAAAATTAATCCTCGTATTAATTTTCCTTGCGGGCTTTGTTGCATTTATTGCTTACTCACGCGATATTTTGTGAGTTTTTTATATATATATATATATATATATATATATATATATATATCGAGTTAGGAGGCCAAATTGGATAAATGATTAGTTGAAATCAACATCGACGGCTGCTTGGCTAAGTTTAGATTGCAGCTTTCTAACCATTACAACGACTCTCTTCTCAGAATGCGTAGTGTCAGAAAAATGCCAGCAATTTTCATTTCTTTATTAGCAAATAGGCAAGACCTCTTTTAAACCTTTCACGAATAACTTTGGAGGCAAACTGAGGGTAAGTGGCTGTCGTGGTACACCACTCTATACCATTCAATACTCCTATATTATGTGGGGGATGACTTAATCACCTACTGCAACGTAAAACGTTTAAGGACGGTTCGCAGGAATTAACGACTGACTAGGAGGTCAAACTTGAGGCATTGGGTTTCAAATCCTTAATAATTAGACAGAATGCATAATTCGTTAGAGAGGTTTACTTGAATAGGCCAAGAGTATTGGTCAAAGTTAGTTAAAGATGAATTATAAAAAATATAATTTTAATTACATGCATTAAAATAAGAATTAAAAAATGGCAAAAGGGGATTATTTAATTTGAAATAGTCTCTAGATAATTATTATGAAGAGAGCTTCTTAAATAGAATTAATCTATTAATGTTACTATGCTCAGATAAAAAGAGGGAAATTGACAATACTAATGATGGACGTTCGACGGGAAATGTGGGATTACTCGTACTTCCACTGGAACAGGAAACTTCTTTTCCTAAAATGTAATCAATGGAGATTTTCTTCGGTTTGATTAAATGAAGGGAGACTTGCGCAAATTAAAAAGCTTGCCGATCAGAGAAGCTCCTAATTGACTGAGGTCGAATCAGGGCGGAGAAAGTCTGCTGCCTGATGAACGCTCACGGGACTTTGACGAGACTATGAGGACGGCCTTGAGGTGCGTGCAGGACTCCTCGAACTAATGTCAAAACGGAGTATTTGTATATCCGATTCACAATTTTCTGATGATTGCTTTCAATGTGCCATTTAGCTTTTTACAAACTTTGTTTGTGGCTGGTTCTATGGGGTGTTAAACAGAGGTTTTACGATGAGGAGCTTCCCGTCATACTCCATAAGCTGGGAAGTAAATTGTCTTCCTCGATCCGACAATACCTCTTTTGGAATTTCTATCCGAGAGAAAATGGAAATGAGGGCTTCGGCGCACGAAACGCTAGCAATCCCTTTAAGAGGAATTGCCTCAGGTAAACGGGTAGCAAGACTATCAATGTGAGCACGTAACTGTGTCTCTCACTAGACAGGGGATGAATAGGGCAAATCAGATCAATGGCCACACGAAAAAAAAAGGTTCCGAGATGATCGGACTGTTCTGAAGGGGGGCTGGCTTGATGCGCCCTTTTGCTGATGTCCTTTGACAGGCTTCGCATGATTTGCAGTAATCTGCAATTTATTTGGCCCCACCGGCCAATAAAAACGGTCTAAGCGGTTTTGTTATGACTAAAATGACTGGAGAATAAACTATCGTGAGAAATCTGGAGGAGTTGGGGGATGTGAGAGCGGGGAACACACACAGATTGTGTTTCAGGTTCGTTCCTGTTGGAACATTTACGATATAACAGCTCGTCCTAGACAAGATATGAGATGCATTTTCCACCACTGGAAGACTCTTGCTTCCTAGTCATGGCTTTTGAGGCCAGTTCGTGCGTACCTGACCTTCTATTCCGCACATAACAGATTATCTTCTTTCTGGCAAATAACGACGCAGAGGGGCGTGGTAATTATGGGCTTAATGTCTTTTGGTTCCGAAGGAGGGAGGTTCCTGGGTTTCAAGTGGCCTTGAACTTTCACAAAGCTAGGGGGAATTTCTTGGAGAGGGCCTGGAATTATTAATCTTAAGCTTGTGAGGAGACGGGGCAGGCTTCTTATTAACCTTGGGGTTCAATTTATGGCTACTTGCGTAAACATCAGCCTTTTCTAGGCATTCCTTGAACGTAGAGCAGCGCTTGTCTGTAACGGAGGCACGGACTTCGTGGGTCAGGGAAGCTAAAAATTACTCTATTAAGATTAAGTCCAGAAAGAACTCGTACTTTTGGGGGACTTTAAACGCATCTAACTAAAATTAGAGGTCTTTCTGGAGGGTGTACCCAAAATAGCGAAAGGTCTGACCGGTGACCGGGGCGGATATTTTCGTGATGGAAACGGGCAGGATAGAAGTCCTTGGTAATATTCACGGGAGCTACGACTTCGGACTCGAGGGTAGAATAGTCCACAGTGGGCTCTTAGGGAAGCGAAATGAATATGACTTTCAAATGTGAGTTTAGGAGGGAGAGAAATTTGGCGACACCATCTACCTCGATGTCACAATTATTGATTTCAAAAATCTTCTCGAAATGCGTAAGATATGATCCAAATCTTCTCCTTTAAAGATGGGTAATCTTACTGACGGTTAATGGGGAGTTTCGGTCCGGGAGTTAAACGACATTGAATCCAATTGATTACAACTTAATTCCAGATCATGCTGCTTATTCTCTCAAGCTCTTCCATCTCTCGTTGTTCTTTTCTCTTTTCATTGGCTCTTAGTTCTTGTTCCTGCGCTTTTAGTTCTTGTTCCTTCGCTCTTCTCTTTCATTTCTCTCTTCTTCCTGAATATAAGTTAATAATTCTCATTCAGACAGGCCCAATGACTCTCCTTGACTCTCTTGTTTCTTGGGGGAACGTAACAAGCGAACGGGGCTATTGACGTAACGAAATATCTCAGCAATAAAAGTGAAGACTAACTTTTCCCCAAAATAAATATTCTTAAATCATCCCACTAAAACAACAATAAAACGCTTCCTAATCGGTTAAGACTGGTTAATCTTTCTATTTTGGCTGGGATTAACTAAAATATTCCGGTAAATGGGATACACAAACACAAAGAAGGGGTCTCAACTAGTAATCTAAATTTTAAATAATTAATAGACTAATGTGCCACTGATCTAGAACTAACTTCAATGAACTTCGGCCAAAAGAGAAAAATAAAGAAACTTTAATACTGAGAGCGAACTACTAAAACTCAATGAGGATGTAAATCAACTAAGATGATTTACTAGGTAATAGACCCCACACACTTGACACCAGTTTTTATAATACAGAAGGAATGTATATATATATATATATATATATATATATATATATATATATATATATATATATATATATATATATATATCTATATATATATATATATATATATATCTATATATATATATATATATATATATCTATATATATATATATATATATATATATATATATATATATATATATATATATATATATATTTATATATATATAATATATATGTCGTGGTACACCACTCTATACCATACACTACTCCTATATTATGCGGGAGACCACTTAATCACCTACTGCAACGAACCGTTTAAAGACTGTTCGCAGGGATTAACGACTGACTATAGGAGGTCAAACTTGAGGCGTTGAGTTTCAAATCCTTAATAATCAGCAAGAGTGCATAATTGGTTAGCGTGGTTTACTTGACTAGGCTGAGAGTATCGTTCAAGGTTATTTAAAGGTGAATTAACAAAAATATAATTTCATTTACAAACATCAAAATAGGAATTAAAAAATGACAAAAGGAGATATTTAAATTGAAATAGTCCCTAGAATTATTATAAGGAGAGATTCTCAAATAGAGTTAATTGATTAATGTTAATAGGCTCAGAACAAAAGGGGGAACTTGACAATACTAATAATGGAGGGGGTTTCAGTCTTACGGGTCGGTGACTTCTTCCTCGAAGTCCCACTTGCATCAACGATCCGTTAAGGCAAGTGGGACACGATCCGATGAGGCAACTGGGGCACGATCTAAATGAGGCAGGTGGGGCACGATCCGAACCAACTTTCCAATGAAGATAGCCAATCTTCTAAGGTGACGTTCGACGAGAAATGTGGGATTACTTGTAATTCCACTGGGAGAGGAAACTTTTTTTCCTCAAAGGCAATCGATGGAGATTTTCTTCGGTTCGATTAAACGAAGGGAGATTGTTGCGCAAATTCAAAGGCTTGCCGATCAGAGAAGCTACCAATTGACTGAGGTCGAATCACGGCGAAGAACGTCTGCTGCCTGATGAACGCTCACGGGACTTCGACGAAACGATGAGTACGGCCTTGAGGTGCGTGCAGGACTCCTCGAACTACAGTCAAAACCGACTATTTTTATGCCCGATTCTGAGCGGCAAGGGGGAAATTTTGAGACAGGCTTCACAAGCTCCAGACATCTTAATCCGCAGGCGGAGTCGATTCCTCATTTAACAGCAATGTGCCAGACACGGCAGCTCTTTTTCTTCTCGTCACCGGGGGTAGGGGGTTCGGGCCGATTCCGAAGGATTGAGGAATATTTCCCCAATGCGCTCAAGCGTCGAAATTCGCTAATGTTTCCGAACAGGAAGTGACGTTCTCCATGGCGGGGTAAAATGGCACGTGGTCTTCAAATAACACGAGGAGGTCAGAGGTTGTTCTTTTACACTGGCAAATATGGGTGCTATTTTTGCGTAATTAGATTAAAACGAGATTATTGGTTTTGATCACTCAGATTGGACAAAATGCAAAAGTGAATCATGTTCAGATTGGCGAACTATTAAGAAACTAAAAGGTAATAGATCAATTAAGGAGACAAGGTAAATGAAAAGGTGAGTTATGAGTTACATAATGAGGTTGATATTACAGCTGCTAGTGTTGAGCAATCAGGTTTCTGGCTGGAGCTAAATGTATGTTTAATTTTGGTCTCCTTTCCAATATGGTGAGGGTTTTAGCCATCCTCAGTCGTTTGTCATATTCTTCTGGAGTATGATAGGAGTTTTGATATTCAGCATTTCTAAGGTGAGGGTTATCCCGGTCATTGCAATGTGGCGTTTGAAGGCTCCGTTTTTAAGATGTGCTCTTTGCGGCCCTGAAAGCCTTTCAGAAGTCGTCAAAATGTACGGGGAAGCGCAATGTTCCCCGTCAGCGACGCTGCAAGTTCAGTTTATTCGTACAAAAGGTTACAATCCTTCAAGTGACCCATCAACGGAAGACAACTATTCTTGATTGCGAGAGTGCTTGAATTCTTTTGCCTGTTATAAATTAGTAAATTAATCTTGTTCATTGGGTCGGTGGAAGTGATGCTACGGTGAATAATGGCTTATATCCAGAGCTCACGAATGTATTCTATTTAAGGTCTATTCTACTTGGTTATTATTTCTCTATCCTGGCATCTGGTATGGAATTATCTTCTGTTTTATGGTACAACACAAATGTGAGCAACCTGATAAAGAAAAGTAACTTCTTTGAAAAACAATCAATCTTAGAGGCTACAAATGTGGTGAATAAATTTGAATGCCCTCATCAGTACTAAGAGCCTCATCCAAAGAATAAAATATATATTGGTATAACAACTACTACACTCAGCCAATGTCTAATGATGCACCTGAAAGAATGAGTAATCAAATAATTCTACAAGGAACAGCACAACGAAAAAATAGAAAAACAATTATGGTTAAAAACACTACACTCATCAGAAAAAAAACTAGGATCTTTGCTGCATAAAGATTCTGTAGGCATTTACTGATTTGGACCTAACGCTTTCTCTTTATTTTTCCAGAAATTATAGAAACTTAAATCTAAATGATACTTAATCTTACTTTAAGCCTTAACTAACTTACAGCTTTTAAAATTGTACCATATTGCACAGGTTCTCCTTTCCTTGAAGGTAAAATGCCTATTTTTGATACCGATGTCATTCATTTTCTATCTACCCTATTCTTTACAGCGTGCTTTCTGCATCTTGTCTTATTGTAATTTATGTTTATTTCTTTTTTTACACTACATTAAAGCATAATGTTACATTGAGTTTCCTTAACCTCCCGACGGTCGCAACTAGCCTCTTCTCATCAAAGATATGGGTCCAAACCTTACGCACATCTCTGTTAGTGTTAGGGCTTACCAGTGAAGCGGACATCTGTGGGTGGTAACTTCAGTGAGGAACAATATCGTTCCGGCTAAAAGCTAAATACAGAGAACAAGTCCCCAACGGCAAGCTCCCCTCATAGCAGAGGATTCCCAAGAAAGATGAACAACGGCATCACGAGGAAACGGCGGAAGACGGCAAGGGCAAGTCAGTGCAGTTGGAATGTGCACAAGCCCTCTAAAACTATAAACAACTGCCGTTAAGGTTATCTCTCGTTGAATCTCTCGGTCTTTACAAGTCTCACGGCGACGGGGAATAGCTGACGGGGACAGGTCTGATCTGACTCGAAGTCCTTAGATGGAACCCTGCACGGAGGCAGTGCAGGATAGATGGTCGTCGTTAGGGGTGTATTCTCCTTTCTGTCCTTCATATGAGACTGAGCAGCCTAGTTAAGGCAGCATTGCTCACCCCCGATGGTTGAGGGGTCAAGAAAATGCAGCCCAAACAAATGCCCACTTCACAAAAACCGGACTTGGTTGTCGCCCCTAGGGGTTCATCCCAAATGCGACTGAAAAAGGAGAAATAAGAAAACTTTAAAAAGTGCCTCATGGAATGTCAGAACATTACTGGACACGGTTGGCAGTGACAGGCCAAAAATGCGTACGGCTTTCGTGGCAGAAGAGTTGCGGAGGTACGGCGTGGTTTTTGCTGCCCTGACTGGGACCAGACTTTAGGAGGAGGGATCGTTGAAGAGGAAGGGCACGAAGTTACGTTCTTCTGGGGAGGTGTGACCATTGGAGAACAATGTATCAGAGGATTGGGCTTTGCAATAAGGAAAGACTTAGTCATATGTGTCAAGGAGAAGCTTGAAGTAATAAATGAAAGGATAATGAAAGTTCGTATGCAAATGGCTAAAGTATGTATGCAACTTTTATCAGTGTCTACGCGCCAACTCTCGATGCAACGGGGAATGAAAAAAACGCATTTTATGAGGAACTTGATACAATAGTTCACTCAGTTTCTGGAATGGATAAACTCTTCCTGTTAGGCGACTTCAATGCGCGAGTTGTATCAGACTCCTAAGTGTTGAGGGGGATGCTTAGACCACATGGCATGGGTGCTATAAATAGCAATGGACTAAGGTTGCTCTTCCTCTGCATTGAACAAAACAAATTAAATTTTCCATCTCAAAACGAAGTAAAAAATGATGTAGATGCACCCGAGGTCAGGGCACTGGCATCTTTTTCCACTATATATCTGTGAGGCAGCGCAACAGGAATAATGTAATGCTAACGTGAGTGATGATGTGAGCTGAGTGCTGGACTAACTCTTGACTGGAACATTATGAGATGCTAATAAGCATGCGCTCCACCTCAAGAAGCCATACCCAACAAACACAGAAGCTTATAAATATAGCCGATCTAAAAGACGATGGAAAGAGAACGGAGATGCAGGAGAGATATGCGGAGGAACTACAGCGTATTGGAGAGCAACATCCCGAAGGAGAGAATACACCGAAAGAGCTGAACACCAAGTGGGATACCGTGACAAGGAAGTTGTGCTCTGCATGCTTGGACACCCTCGGATGTGTAAATAGACGGCACAGATACTGGTTCGACGATAACAATGAGCAGATCTTCAGACTTCTAAAAGATAAAAAAGGGACCATGATTCTGACCTAGTTAATGCATCATCTACTTTACTGAAGGAGAGATGGCATAGCTAGAGGGCTCGCGTTCAGAGAGAGCTGAGAGATATCTAAAACAATTGGTGGATGGACCGAACCACGGAAATACAGAGACATGTAAACGAGAGAAAATCACAGGAACTCTACGAGGCTATCAAGAAGATTGGCAGCCATGAAAAGCGCAATCCAACACCTCTTCACTCAGCAGATAGAGCTAACCTAATTAAGGATAGGGCGAGTATTTTTTATCTCTTCTTAACACAGAGAATGAAACGGAATTTACTGTGGTCAAATACCCGATATGGACAACCCACTAAATGAAGAGGAAATTCCAAAGGCTATAAAACATCTAAAGCACCGAAAAGCTCCTGGCCTGGATGGTATAGCAGACGAGATTCTCAAATATGGAGGAAGGTGACTGACCGATTTTTTGCTGAAGTTTTTGCAGGCTTGCCGGAACTTGGAGACCATGCCACAGAAGTGGAAACACTGACATATAATAACTGTCTACAAGAAAAGAGGAGACAGATTGGTCTGCAGTAATAGAAGAGGAATCGCTTTGTTGGACGTGGCAGGAAAAAATGCTGGGCCAGATTATGTTAAACAGACTGTGGGTACATTTGGTGGATAGAGTGATGTCAGAATCTTCATGTAGTTTTAGAGCAGACAGCGGCACTTTTAATATGGGTTTTGTGTGCAGACAAATTATAAAGGAGTGTTTCGAACATCACATGCCAATCTCGGGAACTTGATTTATCTAGAAAGGGCTTTTTACACCATCAACCGCAGTCTTTTATACAGGATTCTAGAGAGGTTTGGTTGCCTACCAAAAGTTCGTTGCTTTAATAAGAGATTTGTACAGCGAGAGAACACCTAGTGTTGCATCTGAAGGATTGGCATCCGAACCTTTTGAAATCCGTGTGGAAGTGAAACAGGGGTGTGTGCTGGCACCGGTGCAGTTCAACGTATATCTTGTGGCAGTTACCTGCCTAGTGCAACAGGAGATAAATAAGGCTGATCATGGCATATCTATCAGATACAGATATGATGGCGGAATAGATCTCCCTAAGATGATATTTAATCTCTAGTCAGATACAAAAATCTGCATTCGTTAGGTTGAACGTTCCCCTAAATGGAAAAAAGTCAAATAAGGCGCGGGAGGAGGGAGGGAGGGTATGAGCGTCAAGCTCAATTGCTTTTCAACGGCATCGTTGGGTTTACACTTGGCCCATTAGTACTCGGCCTACTCAAACAACATGATAGAACTTTTCGAAATAGAGAAAAAATCGTGGTTTCTGAATTTGGAAAATAAGAAACTTAAATTTAAGTTACCTATTTTCCAAATTCAGAAACCACGATTTTTTCTCTATTTCGAAAAGTTCTATCATGATGTTACAAGTGTTCCAATTCATGGTAACTTAACTGACTTTAGAACACAGTTTTCTAATCTAGTACATGAGTACTATCATAAAGTTAGAAAATCCCGTATTAGCTCCTTTATTTTCCGTAGATCCGACAAAGATATTTTAAAAACACTCGCTCATGTCCCTAACTTAATTATTACCAAACCTGATAAAGGAAACGTCGTGGTTCTGTTAAACCGTGCTGATTATATTAATAAAACAAAAGATATCCTAAACGACCATAATAAGTTTAAGCTTATAAACAACAAAGACCAAAGATGTGATCTTAAGAATGGAGGATAAAGTAAATAGATTTCTTTTGAATTCGAAGTCCCAAGAAATTATTAATCAGAGCACCTATAAAGAACTTTTCGCTACGGGTACTGGCTTAGCCAAAATGTATCGTCTACCAAAGATCCACAAGACTCATATTCCATTACGCCCTATTATAGCTTCATACCCTCTACCGACTTATAAATTAGCGAAGTTTATTGTCAAACTGTTGTCTCCCATTAAAGGTAATAAATTTACTGTAATTGACTCTTATGAATTTCAAAAGGATATCCTTAAACAGAAATTCACACATAATCAGTATTTTGTAAGTTTTGATGTCAAATCACTTTTCACAAATGTACCTGTCAATCAAACCAGTGAAAAAATTCTTTAAAAAAATTTCAATCACCACCAAACTTTTCAAGGTTTTTCTAGACCTCTTTTCAAACAACTTTTGGAGCTTATATTTAATGAGTCCTATTTCGCTTTCGATAATAATATCTATCAACAGACAGATGGAGTAGCGATGGGTTCTCCTATTGGCCCAACCGCTGCTGAATTCTTCATGAATTTTTTGGAAGACTTAAATTTTCATCACTGTGCCGACGATTATAAACCACTTTTTTACCGTCGTTTTGTCGATGACTGCTTCGCAGTCTTTAATGAACCTTTACAAGCTCAAAGGTTTCTTGATTTTATTAATTCTTGAAAAACAAGAATATTTCTTTCACTATTAAAACAGAAAATAATAACAGTATCCCCTTTTTAGACATTTTAATTTCCAAAGAAAACGGCAATATCTTGAATCCATCCATAAAAAACCGACTTCTACAGGGTTAAGGATTAACTTTTATAATTATCGTGATTTTAAATATAAAATTTCTACCATTAAGACTCTTGTACACAGGGGCTTTCACCTTTGCTCATCCTTCCTCCAAATCCACCAAGAGTTCTAGAACTTGAAGTCACTCTTGATAAAAAACAGCTTTCCGTCACTCTTAATTGAAAGGACAATAAAACAGTTTTTAAATAATATATATTACCCTCCCTTTCCTGAAATCACTGCACCTAAAGAAGTTAGATTTCTTGTTGTTCCTAAGATGGGTTTTTGAATCGAACCTTCAGAAAAGATATCTCTAAATTACTAGCAAAATTCTTATGCAAACTTAATTTAAAGTGTTTTTTCCAACAATCACACAATTGGAAGTTTTTTTTTTAAATTAAAGATCAAACTCCTAAGGACTTTCGTAGTGGTGTTATTGATTTTTAACTCTTGTCTAGAGTGTACCTCTGGAAAATATGTTGGAAGCACCCTACGTACCTTCAGGCCCCTTTTTTCTCTCACATAGGCATCAGCCTTAGAACAGGGAAAGTTCTTAATGAAAAAGAACATTCTTCTATAAGAGAGCACTCGATTAACAATTCCATCCCTGAATGGTTTCGAGATTTTGGACTCCAACTCAAACCCACTATCACTACGTATCTCTGAATATATTTATATCAAAACACTATCTCCCTCACTCAATTCTGATTCCTCTTCTATTGCATTAAACATCCTTTAAACAACCACTACTAGCGAAACTGTTATATTTCGCGTCACCTCTCTATTACACCATATTCTCACTGGATATCAAAGATTCAAGGTATGTTTCTCATTTGATCCGTTTGGTTTTATATTGATTTTTTTGTTGTTTTTTAAGCTTTTATTAGCCAGTTTTTTAGTTATTTTTTCTGTACAATTTTACTTTACTTCTTTCCTTAAATCGTTGTATTTTACTCCCCTATAATTATAATTTGCGGTGACCATTTAAACCTATTTTGTATATTTGTATATCTTAATCTGTTTTCTAGAGCCAGAAGATGACCGTTAGGTCAAAACGTTGCACTACTCAATCGTAACAAAGATTTGTTTGATGTTGGATTTAAGTCTACTCCTCGCCATTGATTTCTTATTGAAAATTATATATATATATATATATATATATATATATATATATATATATACATTCAATGAATATTTATTTAATACGGAGCTGGTCCTCCTTTTGCTTTTTAAACAGCACCGATGCGTCTTAGAAGTGATTCATACTGCTTCCTGACTTCAATGAGAGGAGTCCTGAGCCATTCTTCTTGCAATAGCTGATTCAGCTGTTTCAGCTACGACGGTGGAGGCTAACGACTTCTAACTTGTCGCTCCGAGGCACACCACAAATGCTCAATAAATATTAAGATGTGGAGATTGTGGGAGGCCACTCTATGTGTTGTAGCTTACTCTTATTCTCTCCATACCAATTCTTAACCACATGAGTGGTGTGTATTGGGGCAATGTCATCTTCGTAAAAGCACCTTGATCAGGGAATAATGAGAGTACCATTGGATGGATTTGATCTCCAAAATAGTCAAATATTCGTTGCTGTTGTTCCTACCATACAGGCTCACGATTGGACCAAGAGAATTCCAAGATATGGCTGCCTAAACCATCATTGACCATCTGCCGTGCTTCATTGTAGGGAGATAGCAGTCAGGGTTAAATGCTTCGCCAGGCTGCGTCCACACATAAACTAGCCTTGAGGTAGGGAAAATAAGAAAAACTGGACTCTCAGGAGAAGAGTACTTGCTTCCATTGGTCGGTCGACCAGCCTTTGTGATCTCTACACCAGTTCAGCCTTTTCTGAATGTTTTGATGAGAAAGTAGAGGTTTCTTGATGGCGGCTCTCCCACGATATCCGCTTTCTTGATTTCACGGCGAACAGTTTAGGTCGAAACTGGGCTAGTGAGATGTTGATTCAACTCTGCCGTCACAAGGCGTTTCAACACTAGTCGCTATCTCTCATTGAGCTTCGAAGCCCTGCAGGAATTACTCCTCGTGCTAGAGGTTTTGCTAGGTTTCATAAATTCTGCCCTGGTCCTTGATATGATAGCTCTCGGAAAGACAAGGAGTTCAGCTGTTCTGGTGACGGAAGCTCCTGCAATACGAGTTCCAACAATTTGCCCGTTTTCGAACTAAGTGAGGTCTCGCATCTTAGCATCTATACTACAATCAGAAAATTAAAAAGAAATAATCATTAAAGTTGATAAATAAAACTATGTATCTACAATTAAAAAAACACTCACAATTAAATTTGGATCGATATTCGTGATATAAAAGCTGATTGAAATATTGGTGTTAAATTTCTACTGTTCCAATTATTTTGTCCAACGCTTATATATATATATATATATATATATATATATATATATATATATATATATATATATATATATACATATATATATATATATATTTATATATATATATATTATCGTTTCGAACATTAGCTATGTTCATCCTCACACTATAATTGAGCAAAACAATATGATTAGTAAGGATAAAAGCTTAGAATGTATAGAGAATTCAATGATTAATATATATATTACTGAATGACAATAAATTTAATGTATGGTAAATTTTACAGAAAACAATGCAAAAAGTACAAAGAAAACACTGCAAGAATGAAAAAAATCGGAAATCAGCGCATAAATGAAAAATAAATAAAGACTTACCAACATGAGGGTGGTGGATCATTTTAACAGAGAAATACATGGACAGTAGTTTAATCTAACTTAAATCATGGGCAGCTAACTAATAAAATAATTTAACTATCAGGTCATTGAGTGGATTGTTAACAACAAATCGTAGGTAAAATTCAATCAGAAATCAACTAAAATTATAACTATTTGAATTTATAAATGTGATGGTCTTGAAGACTAAAATGATTCTAAAATGTTAAGGTCGACTGACTAATCCAGAGAACCCAAAACCTTGAAATTTGCAGTGGGCAATGACGAGGTGCAAGAATCCAAATTATTCCTTATTGAAGAGAATTCCGGTTTAGCAATTGGTCTGTCTGTATAGTGAGAAACCCCCTTATGCTTGCAGAGACTCAGCTTCAATTCTAGCGTAGTTTTACCCAGGTAGGGAGTTTGGCAGCTCGCACGCAGAAATAGATAGACAAGCAAGGACCAGAATAGCAAGAGCTGTTTCCCTTATGAGACAAGTACATTTTAAGAGAGACATTAATGATCGGAATAAGGGAAACTTTTATTTGCGGATAATGTTTTGATAATAACTGTTGTAAGTCATAGATAAATTTGTAAGTAAGTGAGCCTATGTAGGCTATTTTGACATGCATTTTCTGTTTTGGTAGATCAAATTTCATGACAGGAGTAACATATATTTTAGTTAGGAAACGCTTAGTTAATTTGATAAGTAATGATGGTGGTTTTTGGTTGGCAGCTTCACCAGTTATATAGGAACAATCGGCTTTTTTATGTTTTTGAATCCGAGTGCGGTTTTTGTACGCAACAAAAGACCATTGTTTCTATGGAACTCGTGGCCGTTCCAGCCAAAAACATCCCTTTTCAGAGTTACATCTCATCATCATGTGGACTGACCTGAAATCATCATTTCCACAAAGGGAGCAGAAACAGACAACCGTCACCAGCAAGACACCTTATTCGAAATTGACAATGCTGATGATTCCACTACCGTAAGCATAGTTTTCGGTATCGCCCTACCAGAATTTCAAATATTGTCCCCGCACTCGTGGTTAACCCAAATTGAATTATTGTTCAATCTTGACCGCATTACTAATGACGCCCACAAACTGAAAAATAATAACAACTATTCCATATACGGTATTAGATGACATAAGAACTATTTTTGAAGAAACTTGCAACCCTTACTTACCTTTAGCTCCAAGACGCTATCCTGGAGAAATATTCACGCACTAATGCTTTACAAATAGAGATGTTATCTCGCACTTCCGAACTCTCCCATCTTTGAACTGATAAATTGTTACGTAGTTTGCAGGACACATTGAGAGATGATGTGAGTTTGGACTTTCCTCGAGAGTCCTTGACTCGACGTCTCCCACCCTACATTCAAGAAGACCTCGAAGTTTTGACCCAACTACCCTTATTGACCAACTTGTGATCGCGGTCCCATCAACCGTAATTCTCATACAAGATTAACGGCTATTGCCGAGGTTCCCCACCTTGCCATATTTCCAGTCACGATTATATGAAGCACTAGCACCCATACATGAGTAACTTGTAGACCTCTTCCGCGGAATAGATCCTTGGATTTCTCTTAAGACCCATAAGAGGACGATTACCATCGTGGACGAGCAGCTCTTCTACCCATCCTCATACCTACCTCAATCGCAATCGTAACTCTCGCGCATTAGAAAACGATATTTATTGGTATCACCGGGAAATTTGGTACAATAGCACATCGCTGTTTCCGTGGGTCTCCAAAAGGTTGTGCCATGCCGGGTTTTCTGGTAACAGTGATGGGTGACGTATCATCTTTGTATGCTACCCACCATTCTTTATACCTTAGATATCCCATAACGATACTGAAGAACGAACAAACCAAAGATTTTAAACCAATTTTGTCACAAATCAGGTTTCCTCGGAGACCTTCTTCATCTTGAGTCTGTGACAAACAAATAATTATAGAAAGATAACCTAATAACACACAAATTTACAAGTCAGAACTTAATCAGCGGGTTAGTGCGGTAGGAAATTTCAGAGCTGATGTCGGATAGATCTTCTGATTATCAAGGAATTAGTGTTGAATTTACAATCGGATGAATTGAAGTTGCGAATTTCCTTTATGTGAGCCTATTCTATTAGGCTTTGAAATTTGGAATCATCCTCCGATATTAAACTACCATATCAATAAATCGACCTAGACTTTTTTATCATTCGGTAGGGGCATTTCTCTATATTCTGTGACCTTACGTGGTGGACGTATTAGTCTTGCAACAGATGCATTGGGGCCTAAGACATAAATCTCTTCCTTCAAGACTTCGCATTTATCCAATTTGATTTGCAGATTATTTTCCGCCAATAATTTGTAGCGGTTATCTAGACGTTCTCTTTGATCATTGATATTTTCTGAGAAAACAAAAATGTCGTCGATGTATATGAACGGTCTACACAATGAAATAAGTTCTCTATGTGCCGATAAAATGGGCACCCTATATTTTTAAGGCAAAATGGCATAGTTATATATTCGTATAATCCAAATAAGACAGAAATCTCTCGCTTCTTTTTATCCACTTCGTCTATTGGTACCCGGTTTTGAAAATGTTCTGTTACACTCGGTTTAATAAACATCTGAGTGGTTTACGTCTGTGATAGTATAAGGTCCGCCAAACAAACTTAAACTATGTCTTTTCCAGCATGTATCATTAAAACTTTGTTTACATTGTGTACAGTTGTGTCGATATGGAAGTGAAAAAACTCGACTTTTCTGGTCTCCTGTGCGTGAAATACACTAGTACCAGTATCAATTACAAATGCAAATTCATTCATATTTGCTCGCGGCACAGTAGTCACTGATGGCAAAGCAAACGTTGCATATACATCGGTTTGCCCTGTAAATTTTTCGAAGGAGCGGGAAATGATAGCATAAGTGATGTTTGCATTGAATATTATTTCTTCCTTTAAGCCATTTGCAAGTCGGTTTGCAACATTTAGCTTTAGATCTGAAATATGAATAAGCACGACACACAAGAGACTTTTGATCCCTAAAAAGGGCTGAAATTCAATGGAATATATTTGTTTTTTTAAATTTTTAATAATATTATGCACATAGGTTGCTCTAATAAACACACACCGCCATGCAATATTGTGTACTGGTCTCGCACTTTTCGTATATGTTCCACCATCATTTATTGGATTAATAGGCAATACATTAATTAGGAATGCAAGATTAAAATTCAGAATTGATAGGGCAACACATTTTTAACTATAATTTTAACTAACGAACTGAACACGCTAAAATGGCATTAGTTCCTCAAAGTGTTTTCCAAATTGTGCAAAAATTCTCTTTCTAAGCAGCGATGATTGGTACGGCGTTGGGAGGTAGGGAGGGGAGAAATTTATGCTTCACAATGTCCTCCACAACTTGTAGTGCAGGTTATCGCAATTTTTCGAGCTTAATGGATGGTGGCTGATAAGTGAGGAGGATTCGTTCAGCTTCTAAATGAGTTCTGGCTTCGTTCTTTCAAAGAGCTCAATCACTTCTGTCGTTAGGAGAGGATCACTCAGCGATAAAAGGAGTGTAACTGGAGAAGGTCAACTCTCTCTTGAGTTAAAACTGCCAAACTTTGGTACAATTTTTAGTCTTTCCATTTTATTCTCAAAACAGAAATTCTGCTTCCGCAATATTAAAACATTCCACTACAGCTGTCTATTCAAAAAGGTAGGTTTGACGCTGATTGCGTCGGAAAAACAATTACTTGATGCTAAAATGTGAAGCTCTTATCTCTTTCATTTGTGTCCACTACACTTTATTGATCCCATTGTTCGATAACGAAGGGTAACCAGTTATGGGGGTTTAAAATGAATGTTTGACAAAAGTGTTGCCCATGAAATAGCTAACATCTAAATTTTACTTCTTTATTGACGTAGGTTGGATACAACTGCGATTAAGTGATTGTTAAAAATGGAGAGGAAAATCCCTCGAAGTTCTTCTGATCTTTATTTTGAGCTAGAAATCCCTCGAGAATGATTATAATAATCGAAAACTATTCTCTCGATATAATCTTACCGTCGTTTCCTACGCTCAATTTACTTAAATCACACAGTGACAAGGTATACCATTTCTTTGGTACTCGTTATTTTGCGCTTAAAAAAATATGCCACACCTGCTAGTAGAACATACAAGATTTTATTTAATGAGACATTGCTACTAGTATACCTAATCAAGGGAATTTAAGCATAGTGTTCAAAAATTATATTAGCATTTTTAATAATAATAGTATCATTACCAAGTAAAATTTAACAATTTTTGTGTACACATTGGTAGCACAAGGGTACTAGATTACCAAGAGTGTATCGAGAAGTTCTTACAGTCTTATGAGGATATGGGATGCAGAATGTCACTCAAAATTTACTTTCTCCACTCCAACCTTAACTTCTACCCCACTAACCTCACGGCAGTGAGTGATGCGCATGGAGAAAGGTTCCACAAGACATTTCTAAGATGGAGAGCAACTACCAAAGCAAGTGGAACGCCATCATGATGGGGTACTTCTGCTCGGTGCTCTTGCGTGACATCTCGGAAGCAAAGTACAAAAGATCGTCCAAAACAACTCACTTCTAACCGTATGCTGTACTATGAGTTTTGTGTATTTTATTATCCATCAATGTTTGGTATACATATATGCTGTTTTTTCTCTAATAGACCCTTGTAACAGATCAAATAAACACATTATATTTTGAATTTATATGCAGTATAATAAAAATGGAGTATGTGAAAGCCAAAACACTAGAGATGATAGAGCAAAACTGTTCAGTTGAATTCACCACAACAAAATTAGTAAAAAACACCTATTCACATCCTTGCCTAAGAGGCCAAGACATTTCTGTACACCAGTGTTATTCCACATTTAATAATGATTTCGAAGTTATTTATTTCATAGGTAACATTTATATACATATACATTGAGCATCACAATTCATGTGCCTTTTCTAATCGGTCAGTAAGCAGAATATAAATTAACAAATGTTCATTGTAACATTGAATTAAAGGACCCTCCACACATAAAACGATTTCTGGAAAGAAACAGAAAGTCTTAATAATTTAAAGAGAGTTAGCTCTCTGCCTGAGGGCCTTTTGGTAATACGTTTTGAACCCTGCACACTAAGTGATCAGTTCCCTGGTTCCTCTCATTAGTCCAACCGCATGGACTTGTCTTTTGTTCTTCCTTTAAATTTAGTTTGATAAAATTTAAACAAAACTCCAAGTTATTATTATCTTTGTGAATTCCTCTGATAAAAATTAATTCAAGCGCATCAATAGCATAGTTCAACTGTATGATTATTGGCCTCGTCGGCGACAATGCATCAATTGGTCCCGGCTGGCAACTTTTAGGCCAAGCCATTTCAACCGTGTCGAAGTCATGTTCCCTTTCGTCATATTTCCCCTTTTTCTGCACCTGTGCAACGAGTTTAATTAAACAAGAAAACAGGATTTATGTGTTTAATGTTAAGTTTTATCAAAATATACAAAATAAGCTATGAATGTTTAAATTTCTTTAAATGATTTAATATAAGTTGAAATTACAACTATAGGACCTAGCAAAGTCATATTCATTTAAAATCTGAATTCTGAGTTGACGTTGAATCAAATTTATACTTCAAAATAAATATCTATTAATATTTCCTTCATTATGATTAGGATTTCTCTAAAAATACACAAATCTGAAGGCATTAGTAATGTTTAAGTGGTGAGAATCATTTTAGCCTTCAGTTTCAACCAATTCATTGTATTTATTATTTATTCACTTAATACTTATCAGTATTCAAGATTGAGTGAACAATCCTGCTTTGTTGCTACTACTTCCCCTTTCTCCTTCAAAATCATGATATAATTGTGGTTTCGAAAGGGAATTTTCACTTGTATAGAGGTTCTTTCCTTTTCTTACTTCCTTCTTTTCTCTATGGATTATTTAGATTATTATATCTTATTAGTATCATAGGTGTCTAGCTTTGATTAATTCTAACCAAGGGAATTCAAAGTGCGCTGTTCCCTGGTTTTAATAGTCTGTTGGGAAGAAGAGCCTTAGAATACTAGTGTGTTGAGAAACGCCTCGTAATTTAATGTCATGCTCCGCGAGCGCTATGGAACCGTTTTCCCAGTAACTGGTGCTGTTTAGGGCTTGATAAAACATGTATGGCCCTGCAAAATATAACAACTAATTCTCCAAAATTACCTCTCAATTTATGCCTTTTCTTTTAAAGAAAATGAACTATTTTAATGTTAAAAAGTAAACAAGTCTTTAATGATATAAACACACGAAAACATAAAAATAAGAATAAAGATGCTAGTGAAAATTCGACAATATTTCTCAACTTGTTCCCTTTTGGTATCATTTATGGCTCTAGGCAGAGCATGAGAATCCCACCGGCTTTAATAGGAACGCCGTTTTGCAATCTTAAGAAGGATATTCCCCTCTCGTTGACACGAGTGACAAATTTCACCAACAAGCAAATCCCATTTCCCTTGACCTAATTTGGGCTCATTATTTGATCTAAGTAAGTGAATGGCCACTAGAAATACTAGTTTCAAGCTAGTAATGAAAATATTTAATACTGCTTTAGCACACAATTTCATTTTTAATAAAATAGTCCAAACCCGGAATAACTTTTCTAGGGAAAAGAATCAATATTTATTATTATATGATATAACGACATAAATGTTGTTTACTTAATCTTTAACCATATCTTCTCTTCTTTTTACTCATCCTTTATCTTTGAATTCCACTTTACTTTTTTTCCTGACCTCCCCCGAGTGTCTCTTAAGGACTTTGCTGTTTAGGAATTTTTAATTCTTTGTTGTATTTACATTTTAGTTTGCTAAGTAAATAAAATAAGGAGTTTTATGGAAATTATATTGTTCATATTATTGTATCAGGTTGGAACCAAACTAATGTCTGATATTAGGGTAAATGTTATAAATGAAAAACCTTATGACTATGAAAATTTATAATTATAAACATAACCTCCATTGCTTTCTAAAACCTCATTCCATCTGTTAACAACCTTATAAATACCACGCTTGTTAAACTGTTTAGGTTTGGTTGAAAATTATGAATACAACTCGTGTTCAACCTCTTCTCTTGATGTCAAGCTAAGACAGTCCAAATGGTTCTGCAATCCCCTAACCAAGAGATAATCAGAAGGGACAAAGCCAGGAGAATTCGTAGGATGAATCCCTGATTCCTAACTGAGCTCCTGCAATAAATCTTTGCTCAATCTAGCAACGTGAGATAGAGCATTGTCATGATGGTAGATGACACCCCTTATGTTGAGGAAACAAGGTTGCCTTTGGTTCAAAGAGGCTTTCAAACGAGAGGGTCATTGCAGTAGAGATTCTCACGAATTGTCAATTTTTTTCTGACAATTTCTAGTGGAGAATTCCTTCACTAGCCCACCGTTCACTGAACATGATTTTTGGTGAATTCCGCCTCTTACCTAGTTCTCTTACCTAGTGCGCTTCCTACCACTTACAGCAAGCACGCAAGGCAGCGGGCAAGCCTCACTCTGCTGATGCACCATCCCATATTATTGAAAAAAAACAGCCAGTACAATTTCATGGCAACAAGGGCTGAATTATGCAACATTGCTCAATATATATAAATATATACATGTCCAAAATTATCGCAAGAACGGTAGTCAATGGCCAATTTACATAGTTAAATAATCTATCACCAAGGTGTGATTGAAGAGCAGATTTAAAATCCTCAATGTTATTACATACATGAAACGATATATAAGGGTAATGATTTACACAGTCCTACATTTTTTAAGCTAAAATACCTCCTTCTTCCCTTTAGCTATGAGCTGGAAAGGGCAATATTTTATTCGTGGCCTCTTGTGGAACCCAAGAATGGGCGAGGGAACAAGTTTTCCCCAGACAAGGAAGTGCTGTTATAAAAAAATATGCCAGTATTTAATAATGTCATGCTTCAACAACCTCCATTTAACAGAGAATAAATTCAGAACTCGTGAACGCTGAGAGTATTCCCTAACTCTCATCCCCAAATCTCTTTTGTCCAACGAATCTCAACAGATTCAAGCTGCCTCAAATCCCAATATAGCCCAGGTTTCACAAAGAGGAGGCGTATTCTAAAATGGGACATATATGGATAATAAATCAGGGGATCATAAACGTGCTTTCACCATTAACTTTCGCCTTAATTATGCTTTGATCCACTCCACTAACCCTGCGTACAATATTTGTAAAATGTTTTGGGAATTTTAACTTATGAGAGTCATAATCCCTGAACAAGGTATTTATGTCATTTTGACAATTTTGTACAACATATCTTATACCCTCCACAGTTCCTATCTTAATTATAATATATAATTTAAGTTCATCGGCAAAGATCGGATAACACTTAGTTACTTAGTTAAACTGGAATGAATGCAGCCAGGATATGTGACGCCTAGGTACCTTACCTACGCCATGCAAGTGGCTATACCAATAACTAATGTTAAAACTCTCAAGTTGAAGAGGGCTTATTTTTCTGGCGGCTGCTAAATTAGGCTAATCAATGCATTTTTTGCTCTTCGTGGATGTTAATTGACCTCCACACGTGCTCGGAGGAGTGTTAAGCAAGCTTAACCTTTTATAGTAACTGCAAAAATAAGATATTATTTAACATACCAATGAGACATAAAAACTTATTTTTCTTTGGAAAGTTTTGATGGACATGATACTCTGTTGGTATAGAAAAAATTGGAGGGAATAATATATTAGATAACAGCTGAAAAAAATATTAATACTCTTGTAAATGGTGTAATCAATGCTGGTGAGTTGTGTCATGAAGTTTTCCTTGCTACCTACTTCTGGTTATCCAAATGTGAAGATTAGAAAGCAAATTAAACAGGTTGTGAAAAACCTGGCTACAACTTATCTATCACTTAAATTATTTATTTATGTAATCATAGGAGGTTATTTAGTACATTATTGGTTACTAGGAAGTTCTGCTTATATTCAAAGAGTATTTTCAATAAAGGAGATAGAAAATCTGCTTGCAAGAAAAGGCCTCTTAAGTGAAGAATGAGTAAAAGAACTGTTGCCCCCTATAAATAAAAACTAGAATATTGTCTTGAAGATAATTTTTTGTGTTAGACGTAAAGTGCCTGGAATAAAAATTAGAGAAAATTATTCATTTCGAGGCATGCAAATGATGGAAATATGACAGTTAGAGTAATAGAATTAATGGCAAGTTAAAATTGCATGCTAGGTTAGTGAATTAGAGTATGATTAAGATCTTATGGATAGAGAAACAGTAAAGCAGATGCTAAGAATGTATGGATTGAGTGGTAAACTATGGATTGTGCCAAGAGTATTTATGTTATATCCACCGAAGGGTGCCGATGGTTCGTGTAAAAGTACGGGGGTTCCCCTTTAGAATGGCTATTAAGTGGTCGTTAGGACATGAAAAAACTAGTGTAATACACTTGATTACTAGGGTAACCTCTCCGCACTCGTTTATATTAATATAAACGATTGATTTAGGTCGATTCAAGTCATGATACCTTTACATGTTACATATTTCGTCTAGATAACGACGATTATTGCATTTGTACGATTTGAAGATATGTTATCAATAGTTTGTTAATACTGGTAGTTGAACATCCACGACAACCAATAAACGATATCGTTTCTAGGTGTCACATATTGTGTTTTCAAATGTATATTTTTATGTAAATGGCAGAGAGTGAATTGAAATGCTTTGTTAATTTTATAAATGATAATCATTTTTCGTCAGATTTAATGAATGAGACGCCCCAAAAACATTTTTACCAATGATAAAATTTAGTAGAAATTCTACAGTTGGCGCCAAGGACGCGTATAGAAAAATAAGGTAGATGGGCGACCTCGTGCCCTTCCGTACCCATGTGACCTCGAGATCGCCGCATGGAGCATGAGAAGCGAGGCTAATCAACGGCGAGCCTTCTTTCCACGCCGTTCTATTGCACCCTAGCTGAATTTACTTAGGGGTACATTTTCCTCGTCTCGCATGCCCTTACAGCCAGCCTCCTGCCCTCCGACATAGATCGAAGCTCTTTGAACATTCTAAGCCAACTTTACCTCATTTCCCCGAAGGAGTTGCTGCCTTTCCCCAACATCGCGCGAGTCGTGGAGACTCTCGCCAGGTAGCATCTATCTAATCTCTCGACTCGGTTTAGAAGGTAGCACTGTAGTACCATAGCGCCAGAAGACAGCAGCTCGGCTCAGCACTGTTCCGCCTAACACCGTGTACTAGCAAAGGACACGCTCACCCGTTGCGATCGGAGACACTGGCGACTTCGATTCGAGGATGAAGGCTAAATTGACATCCGTGAACTCTGCCATAGTCAATCGGCGAGTATTTGACGAAGAACTTCATCTCCGAAGGCCAAACTACTTCTCCTCCCTCCTCCACCCCGTGAGGTAACCCATCTCCGAAGGTCAAACGACGTCTCCTCCCCCCTCCACCCCGTGAGGTAAACAAGCTTTGCCTTCGCAGTCATCGGATCCCTACTGGCTCTTCCCTTCAACGAATACGTAAGCAGTTGCATTCGTTGACGTCTACAGATTATTGTATAATCTGGTGTACCCAAACCGTCCCATCTTTTGTGTGAGCTCTAGATTAATATCCCCTTTGTAATCACTGACCTGAACCCCACTAATATTTGCATATTTATCTTTCCCTTTAAACTTTGTATCTGTATATATTTCAATTCTAATTATCTGTTAGTAAAGGTATATTCTTGCTATCGTTCTTTTTTGGCAACCCTGAACGAGTACCAGTTACCTGTTAATCTATGGCCAACTTGCACTCTGAATTATTTATTTTGAAAGGACCCCGAAATTGAAAAATAAACCATTCCCACTGAATTCTTAACTATTTCCCGACTACTAACTGGCTAGTTCGACTCTCAAACAGACCTCGACCAAAACCCCAAAGAGAGAGAGAGAGAGAGTCCGGTCATTCCACGACATCGCGTTTAGCATTTTTCCTAACAAATACATGTAATGTCCTTTCTGGCAATGATGTAAAAAGAAGGCGATGCTGTTCTTATATTCAAGTCATTTCCACCAATCACTCTTTAGCAAGAGGTTATCTGAAAAATATAAATATTCTTTGTTTGTGTTTTACGAGGCCCAGTTTCATTATTTTTTAAGAAGCAACAACCTATTTTGGCCTGAATTTTTCAGGCCAAGTGGTAAGGTTGTGGAAGTGAAAAAGACGCTCTGACAAGTTAGAATTCCATCTTTTACCAAACTAGGAATCGAAAGCCGACGTGAGCATTAGTTTGTGCGGACGAGTATGGGAATGTGCCAAGTGGTTAAGTTAGGACACTCGTGACCAAATGGGTACGCCACTCTCTCAAACATCCACAATTTTTAGAATAGAGACTGGCGGATATCCATGTTGCAGCTAACATCTTAAGGATTGCATGGTCCCCGGCCTCAACTCAGTCGAAATATATTCCAGGAGCTTGGGTATTTTCTAGCTCATTTTATCTTTATTCCGTTTCCGCTACCTTCAAGAGTTTTTTTTAATTCATTTCATTCTCTTCGTGTGTTTTTTATTATTGCTTTAATAAATGTTGAAGGATTCTAAGTAATACGGTATAAAGGTACAAATCAAAAGCTTTAATTGCTAAAGAGAAAAAAAATCTAATAAATTAAACGATGGAATAAGATTAGCTCCTTAACTCTGACAACTTAATTTTCCTACGAGAATAAAATATTCCTTTAATTAAATTGAAAAGCTTGAAAATACTGTAAATACATATAAACAGGTCAAATTTCTATGCTATTATTTAAATCAAGTTCTTAATATTTTTCCAATTAAATCTTTTCTCTTACATATTTTTTTGTATATTTTGGAAATGGTCATAATGACTAAATCCACGTAATTTGCCGTGGTTCCTGAGAGTTCTTAGGAAAACAAAGACAAGTTTTTATCCTCTAATAATAAGATTAAAAAGAACTTTTGTATGACACTCTTCAGGGTCATGTGCTTTCATACAGTATCCGTCTATAAACTTAGAAATAGCTAGATAAAAGAGCTGAAATTCAAAGAGACAGAAGATGGGGATAGAGGCATCGCAGCAATCAGATCATTCCATATTCTAGGGGGAAATTCAAAGAGAAAACATCGCACAATTAAGCTCAGACGACCACAAAGACCGAGCGCAAAAGTCAGGGGGGATAGTTTTAGGAAGACGGGGGAAAGGGCAAGATTGGTAGCCTGGTGCAGTGGTATATAATTACTTATATGTAAGCAGAAAAATTTAAAAGTGCCTTTAAATTGAATAAAAGTCAATGCAGATTAAGAAACAGAGAAGATGTACAAGGAAAGGTTGTAACGTTTGAACCAATAAAGGAGGGGAAGACTGCACTTCTGTGATCCAAAAAGAAGTGAGTTGATGAAAGAATTGCTCACAATCTAAAAAACTGTTATGATCTACATAAGTGTTAAAAGAGTCAGCAAGGTTTAGAGAGCGATCAATAGTTTTGAAGTGCACTACCTCACCCATCTGTGACTACCAGTAATACCAGAGGTTTTCATGGTTTAGTTTCCAAATATTTTCAGAGAGTCTTCCAATAAGCAGATAGACAAGTTTTAAGAGTTTCAGTAAACGAGGATGGGAAAAGTGGAGATAAATTTGCATGTCATGAGGATAGAAATGAAATTGTGGTGGAATGAATATCACGAGGACAAGCAGACGCTAGGTTGTTTATACAGCATCAACTGTTACGCTCCAAAAGGACTAAGTCTTTAATCCCCTCTCCCCCCTTTTACCCGCTGCCCAAGATGTGAAGTCGCTCACAAAAAAGGATTTCGGCTAGCAGATTTCGTAGTCCGTTAATATAAACATAGGAAGGTGTGAGAGCGTTTAGAATGAAATTCTTGCTGCATAAGCCTTTGTCGGCAGAAAATTAACAGGCTCACTGTCCCCTCCGATTGTTTATGTCTATCTTCGCCAAATAGACGAAATCTCAGCTACTTCATGCGTAAAACTAAATAGGCGACGCGTCACAACGTTGAAATTTTATGCCCTAGGTGAGAGGCTTAACTGTGGGCTAGTGAGTGTTCGCCCCTCATAAACTCCCTCATCTCTTCTCCCCCCCCAGGGGATACTCGACGGATATATAGTTCGATCTTGAGGAATTTAGAGCAGAATCCACGTAGCTATCAAGAGAAGAAGACGAGTCCCTGAGTCAAACAGGGAATCAAGAAGATAAGTGGAACCGAGCGGGACTTTCCTTCCCGTGTCCATTCCTTTGGTTGCTTAAGAGAGCAGACCAGTGGTATCGAGACCAACTCTCATACTATTCCCGTCCCGAGAAGATCCATCATTTCAGTTTTCTAAAGAAAACATAGATACCCCTCACCATTGAGGAATTCCAACGTGAATTCCCATTCGAGAAAAGATTCACCTCTTGGTTGTCTCATCATCGAGAAGCCGAAATTGAAACAGAGGGATCAGAATAACCTCCGTTTATCCAAAATCCACTCGCTTACATCTTCATGTCAAGAAGCCTCGCCACGCGCCCCCACTTACCCAGTGAAAAGCATCAGCTCTTTTCCTAATCCTCCTCACGTCAGCGGGAAGCCTCCAGTCCACACGCACCAATAACATTCCGATGATAATCCCGATTTCCTACGTACTGGCAAAGAACTCCAGACAAGACAGATTCGACGGTTCTACAATCGTCATAAGAAGGAACATCACCTTCAAAAGACTTCCAGAACTTGATGAGTCCTTCGTAGTGGTCAAAATCCCTACACTTGCTGGGAGACTCACGATTACAGCAGCATACTAGCCTCCTCACCGTCGATATTTGCCCATCAATAACCTTTTAACCTTAACTGCCCACCGCAGGAATGTATTCATAGGGGGCGACCTCAATGCTAGTCTTGGGGCCATGGGCTACACCAGAACAAACGAAAGGGGCAAAAATCTGCAGCTTGTCATTGACCGAGATAGGCTCGAGAGAGCCAGGCTGAAATTTCCGACCTACATTACAGACAGATCAGTGACATCCCACGACATAAAATTAATAAGTACCAACTTTCCGTTCAATCTGGTCAGTATGCCTGACCCCACGGTTCCAAGCGACCATATCTCCATCATGATCACCATCTCCCTCGCACCTATCATGATTCCTATCTCACCTAGGAAGAGCTTGGCAAAAGCAAACTGGGAGCTGTAAAAGCCAATGCTCAACACATTTGAACCAGCCGACCTAAGCGAAGCTATCCTGGAAGAGATTGACGAGGAAATAAACCGCATAACACTCCTGATCATGTAACAGTGTATCCCATACCTCACGCACAAAAGGCCTCTGCAACCCATGTGGACCGATGAGATGCGAGATATTGCCACAGAACATAGAGAGATCTATGAGAGAGTCAGGCAATTTGGCCCAAACAGAGATAACACCAAAAGACTCCAACAACTCAGAGAGGAACTCAAAGACCGGATAAACATACAACAACAGGCCAGATGGGACGGGATAATCATGAGGCTCGACACAGAGCAAAATCCCCAGGAATTATGGAAGGAGATAAAAAAGCTGATAGGTATGCCCTCGAAAGAGAAAATAAGGTTAGAGGATCATGTGGAAATCATAGAAGATCAGGAGAGATTCGAAATAAGGTTAGGAAGGTACTGGTGAAAAATATTCTCCATCCCCCCTGAAGAAAACGAGGATTTTGACCTAGAATTCGAACACCAGGTTATTGATGAACTCAATACCATAATCCACCGGACACATCCCCACCCGCACGTTTTCGAAGAGAGGAGAATGGTTGGCCACGGACGACCGATCACTGCTCAGGAGTTGCTGAGTACGCTCAAATCCTTCAAGCAGAGAGGTCCTAGCTGGGCAGGGATTACCAAAAACCATCTGGTAAACGCTCCCCCACGCCTGCTATAAGGCATTACGAATGTAATGAATGCGACACTGAACACTGGCTACTTCCCTGATGGATACAAGGTAGCAAATGTCATCATAATACCTAAAGGGAAAAAATGCCAGAATAGCAGAAGGACTACAGGCCCATCGCCCCCTTGGAAATCATCGGAAAGATTCTGGAAAAGATCCTCGCCAACAGGCTTTAGAAACAACTTGATGAAAAGGGGGCCCACAGCCCACAACAACATGAATTCCGGAAGAAGCGTGGAACGGACACCGCACTCGTGCTCCTAACCGAGAAATTCGCCAAGTGGCGAGCGGATGGAAATCCATTAATCGTACTAAGGGAGGTCCAAAAGGCCTTCGACAAGCTCTGGCTGAGGGGTCTTCAACATAAGATCCGGAACCTTCAGCTAGACCTGATCCTGGAACGCATTATCTGCGACTTCGTCATGGAACGGCACGCCCGAATCATGATTGAGGGTCATCAAGGACCTGAGTTCCTCCTCTAGGCCGGAGTCCCGCAGGGAAGTTGTCTGAGCCCCCTTCTTTATCTAATCTAAAGAATAGATTTACAAACTCCGGTAAAGGAGGACTCATTATATCTCCAGTTCACACACGATATGACCCAGGTGATCCCTGGTACATAGTGGAATCCCAGGGCTCAGGCTCTCGAGACTGCAAATGAAATCAGCAACGTAAATGTGTACGAGAGAAAGTACAAGATCCGCACAAATAGCCGAAAATTCAAGATTCTTGCCCTTGCAGCAAAAAAACAGCGGATGTGACAATAGAGGAACTAATATTCCTCTATCAACAGGAAGGGAGTGTTCTGGGGCTCAACATCACCTCCACCGGGTATAAACATCACTTCATAACGCGGGAAATTCTGGCGAAATTATAACTCAACAAACTTCACAGATTTAGAAATATGAGCTCTAACAACATCAGAAAGTTATATCTTATGTATATTCGAGCAACACTCATATAGCCCGCGGTGGTGGCCCAAACGCTAAGTCAGACTCGCTTGAAGCTCCTGCAAAGAGTTCCGAAAAAGGCATTTCTCTATATAAACAAACACAGAAGAGGATATCAAATACCCAAAAGAGAACTCCACCGAAGAGCCGCCTTGACACCTATCAATCTGGCGACCTAAAGTTTGGCCAAAGCAACTTGGGAGAGAATCCTGAATGAAACGGCACCCGAAGTAGCGGAGGGTCTAAACATCCCAGAACTAGGCAATTTCACACCTCGAGACAATGCTCAGAGGAGCGGTTGGCACCGTTTTTCAGATAGAGACCCCACTGAACAAACAAATACACACACTATATATTAACAAATACACTCACAAACATGAATGAATGTGATGAATGAAAGCTATATAAATGTATATATTTCATTATAACTAATAATTAAGAAAAAAGAAATTAGATTACTTGATTAACTACATATAATATTACTTTTCAAAATTTTTATCTCTCTTAAAATAAGTATAATATTAAGGAGATAAATATATATATATATATATATATATATATATATATATATATATATATATATATATATATATATATATATATATATATATATATATTAAAAAGTATAAATATATACATGAAAGTGTAAATTAATTAAATAAATGAATATAATAATTTTGATAATTTTCACAAAAAATATATTGCCAAACTTAGGAAAAACCAAAAATATTTATATATATATATATATATATATATATATATATATATATATATATATATATATATATGTAAGAAAGTGCAAATAAATAAATAAATATACTTCCAAACTTAGGAAAAAAAAAGGTTACAAAATAGGTATAAAAGAAAAGCTTGAATGCGTTAAAACACAAAATAAGGTTCACACAAAAATACAAATTACAGGATTGAAGGTCATGGACAAAAGAAAAAGAAATCTAAATAGATGAAAAGCGTAGCCCTTACTACCAAGGCAAACCATACATACTCTCTTCACCCACAATCTATCATCTCATCTTCCACACCAATTTTTTTTTTCTTAACTATTATTTATCAAATCAAATCTGACTATTTGAATGCGAAAAACTGCTGGCCTAATCACTCCTGTCATCGATCTTCGAATTCGATAAAGGAGGAAAAATTTTGAGGAAATTAACACAAGTCTCCTTTGAGAATTTGAGGTGCTCGGACGTACGGATATTGAACACTCGAAGACAGCTTACGCTACTTTCGCTTTCCAACGCTTGACCTTTGGAGAAGAAAGAAGATCAGAGAAATACAAGAGCAATTCCCAGATCGATCTATACAGAAGAAACATTCCTCTCCAACGCCACTTTTTCTCTTACGCGGAACTTAAAAAGAGATTTACTACCAGGTGCTCTTTTTTAACTCTATGGCTACCTAAAATCATCACCCCTTCCGCTCTCGCCTTCTAAGGCGTAGCCGTGTGTACTGTCATTCATAACCTTGTTCGAACTATCCTTATCGTGAGACAAGGCATAATTCAAGGTGGTGGGGAAAACAAGTTTGTGGATTAGCCCACTGTAGAACCTTCCGTCTAAGGCACCCCGGACAAGAAGCGATGCTGCAATCGTTGGGTAAAAGTTCTCTCTATCCCTTATGGACCGACAGTGATCATAGAGGGACAAAAAACAGTCCCTATGTGAGCTGGAAGCAGCCTCGATACCCAAACCCCACAAGAGACGGCACCCCGGGTGGTGGCAGTTGATTCAATCACCACCCATCACCAAGTTTGCCATAAGTCATCCTTCTGGATGGCCTCCCCGGGCCATTATATCATTCATCCATCATCATTACCCAGGCAGATATAACAGTTACGCTAAGGATTGTGGGGGTGGGGGGATCATTCTCATTTTTTTATTTCCAAACTTTAACATACTTTTATCCCAGGCAAATGAATAGGTAGAAGAAGAAAAAAGGAAAAAAAAACCACAAAGAAGGAGGCTTTAACGAGCCAAAATGGACGACCGTGAAGGAGCGAAGAGGGTACCCCTTCGCATCCTTCCTGGCCGAGAGAAACCAACTCGCGAATTGGCACTAAAGACTATCTACGCTGATTTGGGGGTTTTACTCTTTAGACTAAAAGAACAACACAACGGTTATGTGGCGCTATGCGACACAGAAAAGGACCTAGATCTTCTTTTGGCTGAAAATGCAGCCAAAAAGTTGGAAAAGATCAGACTCGCACCTCGGACACTTCCAGACGTACAAACGAAAAGATCTGTGATTTACAGACGACTCGACCCCTGGTTCGGGCAACGGTGAAGGAGCGAAGAGGGTCCCCCTTTGCATCCTTCCTGGCTGGGAGAAACCAACTCACGAATTGGCACTAAGGACTATCTACGCTGATATTGGTGTCTTAGTCCTTAGACTAAAAGACCAGCACAACGGCTATGTGGCACTATGCGACACAGAAAAGGACCTACGAGTAGATCTCCTCTTGACCGAAAACGCAGCCAAAAAGTTGGAAAAGATCGGACTCGTGCCTCAGACCCCTCCGGACGTACAAAGGAAAAGATCTATGAACTACAGACGACTCGACTCCTAGGTCGGTGAGCACACTCCAAATCAAATCAAGAAAGAGCTAAAAAAAACGTCAAGATTGGGCAAAGGTCGAGGAAATAATCAAATTTAAAAACCAAAATGGAGGAGAGCCTAACCACGTATTCACAGTGGTATTTAGATCGATAGAAATGTCAAAAAAAGCCTCGAAACATGAAGGTCTTGCCGTGTATACTGAACCTCACCCGATGAAATCGAAAAGGAGATATTTGTCTCCATGCAAGTATGCTTCATATGTTATGCACTCGATAAACACCCGACCAAAGACTGCACTTACAAAGGAAATGCATGCTCCGAATGCGCAAGCCAAGACCACAGGTGGAACCAATGCAGGAGTACAGTAAAGAATTTTTTTAAACTATGGAAATGCCCACAGAACACTTGCTATGTCTTGCCCAATAAAGAAGCAGTTGATACAAAACAAAAAACTGGAAATAAGCGCAGGAAAAAGAGATGAGAAAAACTACCTCCTACGCTGTAGCAACTGTAAGTGGAAAACCCGCAACACCACCAACACAAACCACATCGGTGAACAGAGAGGAAACCATGAGGCCAGACTTAATTTGCTGCATAATGCACGCACACTTCGTAAAAAGGGCGAAGCCAGGCTTATATGCAAACAAATTGAATACCATGCTGGAAAATAATGGACTTAAAAAAATGTGGTTACCGAAGAACCCTTCTTCGAGCGAGCTATACAGAATTAACATGACGTAAGAGGAGGTTCCGAAAAATATGAACCCGGAAGAAGACGAAGCCGGAATGGATGTCGATTCTGAGAAAAGGTCCACCGAGGAAGACACCGATGAGACAGAGGTTAACAATGCCTTAAAGCAAGGCATGATACATATCCCTGAATCGTGTCAAAACATCTCAAACAGCGAATTTAAGAAAAAACGAAATGGACGCACTCGTTACCCAGGCCGCCCGAAAAAAACGAATTCAGGAAGAGACTACAACAAATAAATATAAATGAATACGCACCAACGAAAATTAAAATCTTTACACCAAATGTAAACGGCTGGCAAGGAAAAAGAATATCATATTCAAACATAATATTAAAAGAAGAAGCAGACATAATTATTATAACTGAACAGGAACCAAACACAAAGATCGACACTATAAGAATTCCAAACTATAAATTTATTACCACGAATTACACACAAACAAGGTACGATGGTGTAGCAATTGGCGTAAAAATCGGAATCCATTTTACAGAGGTGAAGGACTTAAAAGAGTCGTATCTAGTCATAAAAATAAAAATGACCACACGAGATCTGGTCATAGCTGGGGCATATCAGCACCCAAGACGCTCCTATTTGCCAACTCCAAATTTCCTCAAACTCTTTCGTAGACAGGCCTTAACCATATTAACAGGAGACCTCAATGCAAGCTGCAGAGAGGCCGGCTACACAACCCAACCAAACGGAGCAGGAAAAAGCCTTCAATTATTAATACAAAGAAAGCTCCTAAGTAGAGAAGGGCCAGACTTCCCAACTTACTTAACAGACCAATCCTCGACAACTCCTGACATCGTACTTATGAACCCAAACTTCAACTTAAATCACCACACAGAAACAGGCCCCGGAACCCCATCCGACCATCATAGTATGATAACGACCATTTCAACTTGACTCATTCAAATTAAAATTCCACAAAGAAGAGCCATCAGAAGAACAAACTGTAATGGTTACAAAGAACACTTAAGTACACTAGAAACTGGATCCCTAAACAACCAAGGAACAAAAGAAATTTAAAAGCAATTAAAACTAATCACCGAAAATATCATTGAAGCAGACAGAATTCATACCCCAATAATATAATATAGAACCCTACCTGCTCTAAGATGGAACCACGAAATAAAGGAAATGATGGGAGAATTGAAGAACTTAATAAAGAAATCACAGAAACAGGCACTAATATGGAGAGAAACAGAAGGTTAATTGCGATCAGAAGAGAGACAGATACTCTTATTAAAGAAAAGTCAAGCCAAGTTTAGAATAATATAATAAGTAAAATGAAGGTCGAAGCAGATCCGAAGAAATTCTGGAGAGACTACAGAAAATTACGAGGAACTCAACCAAAGGAAAATATAAAGCTAAAAATACAGGACAGGCAAGTTCAAAATAAAGATGAACTCTAAGAGCGCTTCCAAAATCACTGGAGAAAAATATTCTCAATAAAACCAGAGGAGAATCAAAAATACTTTATGGAGCACGAAGAGGAAGTCCTACAAACCCTGGTAGTGCAACAAGAGCGCACTGCACCATACAGACACTTCGAAGAAGAGAGAAACCACCCCTTGGGGAGGAAATGCCCTTTCTAATGGCTGAATACAAAAGAGTCATAAAATCTTTCAAACAAAAAGCACCAGGTCAAAGCGGGATAAAAAATGCACACCTAATAAATGCTAGAGAAAATGTGCATGAATCGATAGTGAAGATCTTCAATGCATGTCTTAATATTGGGTACTTTCTCCAAACCTTTTTAACAGGCAAAGATCTTCCTACGGAAGCCGGGCAAACCAAAACACCAAGTCGTAAGCTACCGCCCGATCTTGCTCTTGGAATTTCTGGGTAAAGTCCTAGAAAAAATCCTAAAAGACAGGTTAATTAAACACCTTACAGAAAATAACCTGTATAACCCACAACAACACGGGTTGAGGAGGAAGCGAAGAACGGATAGCGCGCTGGCGATGATAATCGAAAAAATTGCCACAGAAACAGCGCGAGGCAGCAGAGTAGACATAGTACTCCATGACGTTGCTAAAGCGTTCGACAGGTGTGGTTGTCCGGCCTAAAAGCCAAAATCTGCTTCTATTAACTGCGGTCACCTCGGGGACGCCTAGATGTCAGGAGTATGGTTTCCGGCTGAAGTTACACGTTAACTACTGGTTTCTTCATTTGAATGTTGACGGCTTCGGCCATCCGCCATCTTCTGCGATTTTGCAGTCTCAGCATGATGGAGGTGTCCTGATTCAGTTTTCCACGGCTTAAAGTAGTGCCATGGGAGTGGACGTGTTTTTAAGCGCACCATCTTGAAAGTGAGCTGTCAGTCGCATTGACAGGGTTGTGGAGGTTACGCGGATGTACTTTGAATTGCAGTGTTCGCATTCACGAACTTTGCACGAATATTCGTTCACAACGTTAGTCTCCTGAAGTTCGCTCGTTGGAGGAAGACAGCTTGTTCTTCATGATGCAACTACTTGTTTTCTTGGTCTCGTAGTATATAATTAGATTAATATCTGGATTAGGGTCGGTTGGGGTCACGTTACGTTGGAGAATGGCTTTGAGAGCCTTTTCGTCTTCACAGTAGCCTGTGTTTATATTGGCCTGGTAATAAGGGCCGATATTACTCCTCTTTGGAGTAGGCCAGACGCCAGTGCCAGCAACCAAGTTCATTTTCTCTTTCATGATGGCGTCGATGTATTCTTATGGGTAGCCGTTGTTAACGAGAACTCAGGAAACCCTCTTAAGTTCGTGATCAACAGCCATCCACGAGAAAAAATAAGAAATTGTCCTGTTAACTAAGGCATTGAGGACTGATCTCTTGTAAGGTTCAAGACACTCAGACGAACCGTTTAAGAAGAAGCCCAAGTTCGTGGCCTTAACTTGGGTCACAAATTTGGACTCCTGGGCACTTATGAGGATATAAAGGAAGGTAAAGGATCCCTCATCTTCCATTTCGTAAGTGAAATTCTGCCACGAGTTGTTCTTAAATGTTTCATCTAGGCCGTTCACTTGTTCAAGGTTATTCGTATTCAAAATTATGTCATCGATGTAGCGCGGGTAGATGGGAGGCTTATGCGCTCTATTGCTCTTGAAAACTTGTTCTCAACTGAGCCTATGTAAAAATTGGCCAAAAGGACGCCAAAGGCGAGGACTATCTCTGGGTTTCGTAGTACACCAGGATAGCGATTCTCTGACGAGAGATAGTTAAACTTGTTTCGCAAATCAAGTTAACTTAAGGTTCGATGTGACAACCAGGAACTGGCTCGACGCTGATTTTCTTCCAAGTTCCTTTCGTAGGGTTGCCGGGCACTCACCGGACTTCCCTGTCTCGATGACTCTCATGATCTATCCGTGACAGGATGCTAAATTCGGTGTGACCACCAGGAACTGGTATCGGATGAGGTTCTTCTGTGTCCCTTTCGTTGGTTGCGTGGCCTCTAGCCGGAAATAGTTGTCTCGAAGACTAACACGATGTACCCCTTTTCTTCCAAAGTTATTGGATTATATACTTCGCCACCCCACTAGGGGTAGGGGAAGGAGGGGCAGATGAGGACGGCGGCATAAACTCTTCTCTAACGGTTTTTCTCAGGGCGTCTTTCAGCTAGCCGTAAAGAGGAGCTTATGGCTTAAGGATGACGCTCCTCTAATTTCGCATATGAAGTGAAATTAAATATTAACTCTTAGGGGAAATATTGCCGGTTTGACCAATGTTAGGCTCACCGTAGTCCGACATGTGATGATTAGAGCATTATGTTGTTTTGGGGGGCCTATCAGGTTCTCTTCTAGGCGAGGGGAGAAGGGGGGGAGGTTAAGTGGTCGGGCTACACAGTCAAAAATGCCAGGACGTTGCGGTTAAGGAACAGGGCCTCAGTTGTGAGAGTGGGATATCGATTCCCCTACATTTTTTAGTTCAAGAAATAAGTTTACGTTCGATTCCTCACCATATATCAAATCTTTAGGCTAAAAGTAATTAGAAAAACAAACAGTCAAATGTTCAAGGGTTTTGTTCCCAAGCGAGCAGCACCAGTCTCAACTTCGCTTGTTTATCTTGATTTTTAACATCTATATCAGATCTGATACATTATGGTCAAATCGAGGACCATTTTTATAGTTTTTCTGTGGTTTGCATAATAATTTGATTCACCAATTATTGTTAATTTAACCTTTACTAAACATAATATAGAATCTATATGATAAAAATGAAGTCTGTATGTGTGTGTGTGAGTGTCTGACTGTTTACAGGAATAAAGAAATTCCAGTTCTAACCGTGCCACCTCTCTCTTCCTCATTCGTCCCCACTCTACCGCATCTCTCCCCCTCCACCCATCTCTCTTATTCTCTATCCCCTATCCCTATCTCTTTTACCCTCTACACCTACTCCATCCCTAATCTCTCCCCTCCCTTATAAAAGGACGTCGAAAGCAAAAGATAAATATTATGTTCCCCCCCCCCCTCTCTTCCCCTCTCTTCTACCCTCTTTTGACCTCTCTCTCTCCTCTTCTCCATTCTCTCCCGTCTCTTCCCATTTTCCCAATCTCTCCCCCTCTCCCCTCTACAAAAGAAATCGAAACCAGGAAAAGAAAATCAAGCTCTTAAATAGAGTTCGAGATCAGACGCTCAATCTGTTTCTGTGGCCACAAAGTTGATCGCTCATAACTAACGTTCAGTCACGCGTTAGCATAAACTGCCGAACATGCGCACTGAAACGTTACTCATTTTAAATATATTATATGATAGAGAGTGTGCACACCTTTCCTGACCTGCCTTCAATCTAAAATAATCATAATCATCAAGTAAAATATTTTTATACCAAAATATAAGAATTTCCAACAATGTGTATTTGTATTTATTTACGATAAGATTTTTATCCCAGGCAACGTCCGGGATAAATATCCGTCTAATTTTATCTCCGAACGAACATTTTACCTGGACAACAACGGTTATGTCTGCTAGTAATATATAAAATTTATTACTTTTTCTTTTAATTTAGAATATATAAAAGCTTAATTTTTATCTATTTCTATGACCAAATGAATAGAAAGAATGCTATTGATGTTTACAAATACAAGCCATTATTGAATGTATGCTTGGAGAAGTGTCTGATTCTGAGATATTGTGAGATTAAAGATGAAGATATTAAGAGACTGGCCAATATTACAGGAGCTTATAAGGAAGTAATTATGACCATATTGGTAAATGAATCAACTGAAGATGAAAATTTAACTCCTATAATACAACATCACACAAGGTAAGGGAATACAAATTAACTTTGGTGAAAAATCATTTTGTATCTAACGCACCTCTAGATCAAGCTAATGATAGCGTGACTTCTGAACCAATCAATGTCTCATAATTATTTTAAAATATTTATGGAAAATAAATGATTTCACAACATATCAGGAGAAAAACAACAAATGCTATGACAAAAAGCAAGGAAAATGCTTACATGCAAGCCCAGAAGAAAAACAATTCTCCTCGTTATGCATATTGAAATGGGCTCCATACCTTTCCCAAACCTGAGGATTTATTTAAGTAAAGATCATGACTACATTTTAATTGCAGAAGCCATATTTGTTGATCACAATAGATCATAAATGATACGTGAAATTATTGCAATTGAATAAATTTTAAGTCAAATGTGTTTAATATTCTTAATAACCTTCCATTTTTTTTTTTTAAATAATAAAACATGAATAAATTATCGTTTAAAATTTATTGATTCATATGGCTAGCTCAGAAACCTTTTTTCCAAGACGTTTAGTCTCTTCTTTCATTCTTTCTTTAACCTGGGTCGTTTCTTTTAAATACTTTGCTGCGATTTTTCCCTTCGAACTGTAGTAGGAAAAATATTTAATACGGAAATCTCAGTTTGATTAGCCACTACCGTAATTGCTGGTAGTCCCACTTCTCCCAAAGGTCATTTCATCTGTACTTTGCATCTTTGCCCCTAGACAAGATGGCAAGTTTGTAAATCTGAGATATTCCGTTATCATTCATGTCCTCTCTTTTGAAGCTTCAACCAGTGTGTGCCCATTTGGTTTTAATGTTTATGTTCATAATAAGGGGTGAAGTGTGGGTTGAATAAGCTATTGCTGCTCCACGAGAGTAGCTTTTGAGGTTTGGTGTAATACTGAATATTTTTCTTCTCTTTTAATTGAAAACTATTCTATTTACTTCTCTTTTTTATCAATTTAGTATCTTCCATTCAAAATTAATCTAAACTTGCATGATTGAATAGGGCAAGTTTTTTTAATCTTCACCTGCACAATGACAATTATCGGTGAAAGATCAGATTTTCTTCGCTTCTTTAAGGCCTATTTACCATTTACTTTAGATTATTTAATTAGAAATTATAACAAAGTGTGAGGGCCTTGACCAATTCAGTCCTCTAATTTGGTCTTACTGATTAAGTGCTGGGAGTAGAAGAAGGAAGAAATGTGCGAGGTATAAAAACCCGCGTAGGATGAAGAATCACTTGAGGGCAATTGTGAGAGTAAAGAGGGGATGAAAATCTTAACCTGGCAGTCGCTTGGGAAGAAGAATGCGTCAACGGATAAAAGGATAATGATGGAAAATAAGAAAAGAAAGAAAATATAAGAAAGGAAAGTGCAATAATATTCGGTGGCAATCGGGAATACTGGGAGAGGAATAGTTTATTATTAAGATCCTTGAATTACGCCTAGCTTTGAAAGAAACGAATCGTAAGTTTAAATTTAATTTACTTATCTTAAGCAATTTCCTTTTTACTCATCACTGACCTCCTGTTCATCATTACGATCCTCTCAAGACGTATTCTTTGGTCACCCAGGATTGTTTCTTTAGAATATTTGAACTAATATACATATATTCTTTCATTAAATATTTTCCCGATTTCGTCTGTCAAATTGTCAAAAGGATTACTTGTGAAGAGAGAGGTTCCGATTGTCTTTACGAGTTTGATGTTAGTCGGGAGATAAAAGTGAACTAACGATAGATAGGATAATTTACTGAGCGCCAGCTTATTTATCTTGGCTGTAGTGTAGTGTAAAGGTATACACTACTCAAACCTTCTTTTTGTCTACGGTAGATAAAATTCTTCTTGATGAGCTCGCTATTTTTGTCGACCATTATGTGAGAATATGGATCTTCTCAACTTATCTGCTTAATCTCAATGTAATATTATTTGCCTTCTAGTAAATTCCGATTTAGTGGTATGTATGCAAGCGACAGGCGTGTCTAAAAAATGAGGTTGTGGGGCTGAGACTTTCTCTCCTTTCTTATTAGATTGTTCAAATTACGTTTCAAATTTCGTTATTTCACTGTAAGTGATGTAGTGTAGATTTGCTGATGTCTTAAAAAATGTGTATTGCCTTCAAAGCTCTTTATGGAAGGAAGAAAATTTCTGTCCTAGATTTTCCTGTTAAATTCTTCAATATTCTTTCAAAACAATTTTATTGACCCTTTTTAAATTAGTATTTTCGTCTTTTATTTTTTAAAAGGTGTTACTCGTATTTTTTATGGCTTTTAAACGTCGCCCTGAATTGGATTAGAAAAGCCTTCTCAATGTATAGTTCAATCCTTCTTTTTACCGAGACTCGAACAAGATTTGCAAATCTTTAGGTAAATGAAACTCGCAACTCAAAAGTATTGTAAGTAAATATCCAAAATTCTAACCTACTAAAACCCTCTCATGTCCCATCCTTTAATTTTCGTTGCCTTTTTTTAATTATTGTACTTAATTTTATAGAATATTTAAGCCTATGGCACAAACAAGGTGAGATATTATATTCAAGGTGCTTACTCCTTTTTAATTCTTAAAAAAATAACTTCTTTCCTTTGCTCTTCCGCACCCTGATATTTACCCATATCTATCTAGGGCTTTTTTATTACTCTTGCTTTCAACAAGTCATGACTTAGTATTTATCCCTTAAACTCTCTCTTGCTTTAACTTTTTGGTTTCTTGGTTCCCTTTCTCCTTTTGTGGCAGCAAGTTCGCCATTCCACCAACTCTTTTCATTAGAATTAATGCAAGTCAGCCCCCAAATGCGCAAAGTTGAAAGAAGATATTTCTTTAGCCACTTCTTAAAAAAGTCCTAAAAGATGCGTGAGCTTACGTAAATCTAAACTTAACTTTTTTATCTGATAAGAAAAATGGGTCCAAACTGAAAAAAAGAGACGGAATGTACGCCCGAAGAAATTAAATGCAACAGAATCTTGGGAAAACTCTGTATTAATATGCGGCCAACGGCTTTAAAAGTGACCAAATTTAATCAGTTACTTTTGAAAATATGCATATATATATATATATATATATATATATATATATATATATATATATATATTTATATGGTAATGGCATAATTAGACAACTGCTCTGCTTTAGGTCCAGCGGGTGATCTTTAACTGTAGTCTTCCAGTTTGAGGAGGATAGTATCACCCGTGGACCTGAAGCAGAGCAGTTGTCTAATTATGCCATTACCTTAACCACACCAGTTTTTCTTGAATATTTTTCATATATATATATATATATATATATATATATATATATATATATATATATATATATATATATATATATATATATATATATGTATATATATATATATATATCTTCTATTAATATGGCGCAATTTCGTCTCCTCAACCAAATGGGTGAACTTCCGGCTGAGGAAACTGAACTCCCTTTCTCATGCGCGGGAATCGAAGGATGGGTTCATTTCTATGTTATAAGTATTTTGGAGGAGGTTTAGGGGGCTAAGAAGGGAAAACTAAAAAAATAAAAGCTAGGGAAATTAAAAGAAGGTGAATGCTAAATATTATTTAATACATAAAAATTTACAATGACTTTTCAAATTTGTGCAACTAACTCTTTTCTTTTATTTCGTGGCCTCCATAAAACTAGCACATATAGGAGTCGATCAAAGAACGAGCAGTTCCACATTCTTTTTTATTCCCCATTTTCGCCTTTGCCCAAAGCGACGTTATTTGGTTTGTGTGGGCACCTATTTCTCGATCTTTAATGTTCTGCGAGTGCTTAAGAGTCAAATGTCTAGGCAGCATCTATGGCAAGGATTAATTATAGATAATAATGTTTCTGCCGACCTATTAGGAACTGCATACATGAAACACTCGCTCGTTTTTGCTGCAAATCCCTCTAAAAACCCACCGCACTGGTAAAACCCTGTAGACTTTGTTCTATCTCTAGCAAGTTCGTACATCGTCATTTTTTTAAGGGCGAAAACAATGCTTATGCTTAAAAAAAAAACAATGGATATCTTAATACTAAAGATGACACAGACTAATCACTCGAGTAACCGGCCGTCAGCCTTTTGGCTACGAAGACGAAATTACGCCATAATAAGAGAAAAGATCCATATATTTATATAACAAGGTAGGAGACCATGTTGTATCCATGATTTATTGAAGTGAACAGTAACGACTGCTTGGTTTTGAGCTTGGGCGGCAGCTTTTTATTTTAATTTTTACAAAATCTTTCTTTTATAAATGCATCAGTTGAGGAAAAATGCTGGCAAGATCATTTCTTTATTAGCCAAGACGTTTTTCTACCCTTTCAAGAGTATTCTTCTAGGTACCAATTTTCTGTAATTTTTGGTACTATGAGCTCCAAACGAATTCTAGAAAAGATAGTTTTCAACACTAACGAATAAAATCACTTAAGCTAAAAGAATATATATAGGTAAACGATTTTTCTTGTTTTAAATTACATTGATTTGAGGCCAAATCATAGTGAGAATGTAAAACTTACACCAGTAAAGATTTTCTTCATGTAATATTTTGCTAATGCATATACACTTCTATTTCTTCTGCACATTAGAGTAATCCTGCATTCCAGGGGAAAGAAGAATGAAACAAGCATTTTTTTAGCAAGATCATTTGGAAATGCTAGAAATCTTAGGCTCTTAAGGAGCATGTGCTTTTAAAGATGACATTATAGAATATATATAATTAAAGAGTATATATTTTGGTGTTACGTTTTAAGTACATGGATGTAAGGTTTAGGATAGATTTAGCCACCATCAACCACTGAAGAACAGATTCAAAATTACTCTAATGTGAATTCGAACGCGCTTGTTTTAGAGTCATTGATATGAAAATAGTAGACTGAACCCAAACTCATATTAGTCCATATGTTTGAATCCCTTACAAATCTAGTAACATAATTTGATTTGCATCTCCTTTAAATTAACCCTGCTTTACAATCTCTAGTAAGACTACTAGTAACTTCCTTTCAGATCTTTCCTATTTATTACACTACATTTCTTATCATAATTTGATTTAAGTAAGAACACCAACGGTGTAGTTATACACCACACATGCGCACACATCCTTGTGAAAGTTTTCATACATATATACAGTTTTTCAATTCAAACACCGGGGCGTGCAACCTAAATTCGGCTTACGGTCTCAAAGAACTTACATTTGCGTACACGCCGATCCATTTCTCGTACGTCATGAAAGACCTGACCTACCAAATATTTGTTCAAGCTTTCATAAAATCTGAAAAACGAAAAAATGGCCCTCATTATTTAACCGAATTATTATTAAACGCGTTTGAAAAATTGAAGCTTCCTTTATATCATTCAGAGAAGAAAGAATTAGAATAATTTAGAAAAAAACTGATTGAGAAATTTAAACTTTCCTTCATCATTTCAATTTTTTATTTCCGGCAGAATTTTGTTTGTTGGGTGATCCATTCTATGATTTCTGAGGGGTGATTTTAAAGTGATCTGTACAACGTATTTTTCATACCTATTTATTTATTTATTTTTTTACTATTATTTTTATGGGTGTCTTCGTCTGTTTAATTAATACTTTACGTTGTTATATTTTTCTTCTGTTTATCTGTTGGAAAAATGAACTATATTCTTTGACTATTTTCAAAATCAACACAGATCCATGTCATATAAATATTCTCGTCCAGAGATGCTCAAATGGACGGTCACTCGAGTACGGAAGCACAGTCAAAGAAGTTAGTAACACGCCTATGATTTTGGTTTCCGGACCTTGGATTCGTGAGCCATCGGTTTATATGGAGTCTTGAGCAGAATGTTTGGAATCGTGTTATAAGAAAATGCTTTTCTATTTTATTTTCGGAATATCCACTTTGATTAAATTATCAAGACTCTTAGACTGAGTTCCATTTTATAAAAGCCTAGGGAAAAAGATGGTAAAGGAGAATGATAAGATAAAGATTCAGGTCAAGTATCAACTCTTTAGGAAGTTGTTAATAATTTTGAGAAATTCTGGCTCATTCTTTTTGTAGGAAGTTGACAGCTTAGTAGAATTTTAGACAAGCCAGGCGTATTTTCTTTACCTATTTACGACGAGATGTGCATCATTACCATAAGCGTGTAGACTTTAGAGGGGCAAAGACTGAACAGCTTCTTAATCAACAGTTTACGAACAAAGGAAGATCTCAAGTGCAGCAGCGTACAATTATCATTTCTCAAGTTGGTGTAAGGAAATGGAGTCTAAGATTTTGAGGTATCGTCTCTTAAAGATCGGATATGGAAAATCCAAGAAATCAGACGTCGAATATCAGCCTTATAAAATATAAAGCGGATTTTATCCACTATTTCCAGCTGCTGGGAATAGAGGTTAATAGGGAGAATTTATGCTCAATGGTGTAAATAATGAGAAAGGAAACATTTGTTTTGTAGCCAACAAGTGATAAACGGTTGTTGTCGACCACCAAACACCTTGGATGACTCATATTAGATTCTCCAGTTTGCTGCACTAGAGAAGGGTCGCATGCAAAGAAGTATATGGTGACATAGTCGGCAAATAAGGAGTAGCTAATAAATCAAGAGATGGTGTTTAATTAAGACTCTTTTCATGAAAAATGACAAAGAATGGATACTGATGATGGTGCCTTGTGTTGAGCTCTCCTCCTGAGTAGGGTTTTCTAATAATGCATATGTGTTTCCACCTTAAGGCACAGCCTCTATCTACTATAAAGATTTAATGAATGTAAAGAGGTGTCCCGTTAAACTCTTCCTTTGTTCGAGGATATCTGATCGACGCTGCTTTTCCCAATATCAAAAGCTACAGCTATTACTATCTCTCGATGGCAGAGAGCTGTTTAGATTTCACAGGTAATGTTAACAGAAGATTGTTGTTCACTGATCAAGATTTTGGGGAATCAGAATTATTTTTTTGGCTCCTGAATTCGCATCTCGAGCATAAACATGAGGTTGGAGGCTAAAGCTTTACCCAATAGCAGACATTTAGTTATGGTTAACGCCGTGTTTTGTGAAGACAGTGTGTTCAAATGAACAAAAGAAAGATAACCACTAAGTAAGTTGTGAGTTCAACCTTATTTAATCTAGATCCGTCAGATCCAGTATATGTAGTAGCACTTATGTTTATTTTTGTTGCTAGTAGGTTACTAATTGCTATAGCACGGTGTCAATCTTCCTGATTTCGATGATCACAGCGAAAAAGGAAGTAGTAAGGATAAAGCCGATTGATGTTATCAAGTAAGAGGAAAGTGCGAGGAAGTTGTTCCTTTAGTGATTTCTTTTATTACTTGGTAGCTAATGTATTAAACGGAAAATTAACTAAGCAGGTAGTGTACATATGCAAGAGAGTCAAAGTTCTAAAAGGTACCCTGCTTTGATGCTCAAGTAAGTATTGTTACCCTGACAAAATACTAGTTAAAGTACTAAGTTAAAATAATAAAGTATTTTATTTATGAAGTACTCAAGAATTGGAAGTAAAAGTATCCTGAAATATAAAGTACCCATCACCTCATCCACTATCCAGATTACTGTACAGTAAACCCTTTTACATCCTTTTTACTGACCTTTATTTATTGGAATTCAATTAAGCTTGACTTTACGATCAAGCTGCAAATATCCTTCTTTTGATATGAAAGTATATCTCATATGAAAAGTAAAATTAACTCTAAAAAGTATCCAGTTTACCAGAATTCCAGGAGATAAAAGGCTGGTTAAGTAGACAAATTATTAGGTAAAATATATACACAGGAATTAATTAATGACATATTTTTTATTAATCCTCAGAAGCAACTGATTTACAAAGTTCTGGCTATCCAACCGCGAACGTTTTGGGGCGAAAATTAGTTTAGCAGAGCTAAACAGGCACTAACAAGCAGTGGAAGCAGGTAGTGGGGTATTTAGCTTAGGTGTAATATCCCACAATGCAAGAAAGCACCTCAGTCTTTCTATTGTTATCTGTTGTTTTTATATTACTTTATTTAGAATATTGTACTCAGAATGGAGTTCATACAGAGTACTAGCCAAAATAGTGTATCAGTGTTTCTCTTTTACCTGCCTGCAAGCTAACACTTTTGAATGTTGTTCAAATGTGCTGAAATCTATCCAGTGTGCTGTTACACAAATATAGCTGTGTCTTCTGCATACGGAGCAGTCTCTTGTTGTTGCAACATACTCAGCCTGGCACATTTTAGCAGTAAGTTTTCTTTTCACATCTAAAGCAGTGTCATGGATTTGTTTGGAGATAGCCTTGAAATCATAGTAAATCGTAGCTGTATGCCCTTAAAAATACTACAGAACCCCTCGGTTTCCACAATGCTGAAGGGATGAAGATCGGATGTTATGAATTTTATGACCAGTTCATCCACTTTTTATTTTGGCACACTTGAGTGCAATTCTGAGTATATCTAAGGTTGTTTTAACCTCTACACTACCTATTTAAAGTTTTCTAAGTTTTCCTATCCAATATGAGAGTATTTTTACCAAATAGCCTATACACTACATACTTAAAAGCATGAAACTTACCTTAATGTGTTTCTTCAAATTTGAAGGGGAATTGATGTGTGCGGTCACTTTGGCAATTTTCTGCCGACACAAAAAACATTGCAGCTTCACAAAGTTATCTACATTCTTCTTCTACTTGAAATATTTTTCCAAGTATGGCCATGGGTGGTTATCGCTACTATTTTTATTTTCTATGGTAGGAGTAGAACTTATGATGGTCTAGTAATGACGCAGTAGCACGCTAGGAGTCTAGAACAATGAGGAATAATTTGATTAACTGACGCCCTCTCTGAGGCGGAAATTGGGAGAGACAAACGGGTATGAAAGGATGCAGGCGATTAGTCCAAACATGAACAAACGCTTATGATTGGTTCCAAGCAGAGTACACGCGTGTGATTGGTCATCGTCTGACTTTTGATTCTATCTCTGTGAATGGCCAAGATTAACAGAGAACTAACTAATACCTCCATGCTCTTATAATGTAATTAAGTAAAAGTAACATAAGAAATGGTACGCAAGTAAAAGTGAAAGTATTCAAACTATTGAGTACTCTTTAGGAAATCAATTGTATAACAAAGTTACACGATTACAGTACCTAAGTAATTGTGCTTCGTTGCTTCGCAACTCTGAACAGAGTCAAATACAGAAGATAACATCATGTAATGTTGTATATAGCAAAATGAGACATGGAGCGGTAGAATGGCGGATCCATTGTCAAAGCCAATGTTGCCAGAAGAGAGGCGTATATAAACCCCTGAGGGCTAGCGATATTTAAAGATCATTTCCTCTAATTTTTAGAATGCACGAATATATTTTCTGAGTTATTATTGTAAGGCGTTCTTACCTTGCACATATACCACGAAAGTTACATCGAACTAATATAGCATTTAAGGGATTGTTGGTTCGTGCTGAGGAGGGAGAGGAACTCTTAGGTAAAGAAAAGAAAGAGGAATGGGGTAACTGATCGCTAAATCGGGTATGGATCCGTCATTCTCGAGACTAAGTGGGATTTGATCGGATAGGACTTATGGATTGTCGTTGTTGGGTTCCTGTTGAAGCTGTAAGAGAGGTTTTTTTAGGGGCTATCTTTTCGGAGGAAAATTATTTTAAGACAATGGGAGTCGTATTTTTTAGGTGAAGAGACTAGTAGATGCCAAAAAGTTTGATTTTTTGGTAGCTGCTTAGTTTTGGCCGTGGTGATTTTGATCACACGATTTTAGCTTACTATGGGATTAGGTGGGAAAGCGATTTGTCATTCTGAGGTTTAGAGGGAAGTGTTATAGAGATTACTACTGTGGGTAAGGGCACGGTCTGGAGGGAAGGTTACACAAACAACACTTCCATTGGCTTACCTGGGAGACGGGCAATGACTGCATCCGCATCAACAGGTTCCAGGTGGGAGCGATCTCAGAGGTTAACTTTGTCTCAGAGTTTGTCGGTTGTCATCTTTATTAGGACTATTGTTTAGGTCGGTCGAATGCAATACAAGTTATGCTTGTTTAGCAAACGAAAAAACAAATGGAGAAATTTAAAAAGAGTTCTCTGGGCGTTATTCGCCTATATTATGTATGAGTTTCGGTGATGGATGGCATTTTGGGGTTCTTTTACATGCTGAGATGGTTTGGGTAAATTGTACGTTTGCTGATGGGGGCAGATGACAGAGCGAATAGTGCCATTTACAGTTTCATGAGTTATAGATGGAGCAATCGTTGGTCCCTGGAATTATTTGAAAGATATGACGGTTGTAACGTGTGAGGGAACGAGCACGTGGGGGGAAAAATAACGTCGCTTTAAGAATTGCCTTCACGCAATGGGCCTCGTGTAGATTACAAACAATTCTCGAAGCTCAAAAGCGTGAGAAAGTATAAGAGCGGGTTCATGGAATGTAGCCCTTATCAAGGCGAGTATTTGAACAAGACGAGAAGTCTCCACTCCCCCCCCCCCTTTCAGCTACGCTGGGAGCGGTTGAGACAATCGCCATCCGGGCTGCGTTCGCTATGAGTCAAACGATGTGAGATAGTCCCTCCACATCTTCTATGGAGTAAGCTCCCTCACTTCTGGTGTCCATATCTACCCGCGTAACGTGGAATGAGCAGATTGGTGCGAGAGACGCTCAGGAGTGCAGAACTTCTTACTCCTCCTCGATTGGCGTTTGTCATACACCGAAGGCAAGGAAACGTTGTAGGAAAAAAAACAAGCATCCCTTTTTGGATAAAACAAATATTCACCCACTAGAGTTAGTTAAGAACTCTTCTCCCCCTTAGAATACCTGTCCGACTCCGCTCCTCGACGCCATCTCCAAACAAGAACCAAGTCTTAACTCACAAGACTTCAGTGAAGATTCATCTTAGCGTAATACCCCCTTGATTACGCATCTCCGACAAAACAAACCGTTGACGTCTCGGAGAAACTCACCCTCCGTTTTCTTCAAAGAAATTTACACCGGAAAAATTCCCAACCTCCCTTCTCAAAGACTCTGCTCTCCTTCACCCTACGTCATCTCCAAAGAATATTTCACTACAAACAAGCTAACCTTGGACCCCGTCAAAGTCACCCAACCTTCATATCACCGCTTCGCCGGAAACGACCAACGTCTTCCCCAACCCCTCCATTGGTGTACAAGGTATCGTAACGAATATTTTAGCTTCCCCAAATTTATAATTGCCGTCTACCGTTCCCCATTATCATTTGTGTAAATATGTGTCTTAATTAACTGTGTATTATTGTATCATATTAACTTTAATTATTAATATTTATTAAAGTCTATTTTTGCGTACTCCTTTGTTTTCTAACCCTTGAGCTCATCAAAGCCGTATATCAATAGCCTGTCACTAAGTTAGATTTGGAACTCTCAGCCAATACTAAGTTTTAAAGTAGCATCTTTTTGACTAGCCCGCCCTTCCGAGGATCTGACCTTGTAACCGGACCTCGGCCTACCCAAACTATTTAAAAAGGAAACCCCCGCGAATTCTAAATCAAATATAATAGATGTATGTAGAATATATAGAGCTATACCACGACATAACGCATGTTGGTTGTTGGTATGATGTTGGATATTTCATGGATATTTAGAGTGAAGATTGGAGGGTAGTTGAGTATGAGATGCCTGTTCTTGCTTCTCTTTCTTTCTATGCTTCATGGGATTAGCGAGTTATTATAAAGTTCCTATTACGATAAGCTAGTACCACCTTTTCAAAAGTGTAGTGCTTGCTCGTTCAAGAGCAGGTTGGTTGGGTGCTTCAAATTTTGGGTGGTGAGCCGATTGTTTACACCGCGTTCGGTGTGCTGGTTCAACACAGTACACACACTGACTAGCAGGTATGAGGGCATTGGTCGCGTTTCTTGTTCCGAATGATTTTTTATCAAGAATAATCTATCAAGATAAGCAGGGATATCGCATAGGCAAGTGCCGTTTCAAATTAAAGGTGCGAAACACCGGTTGTGCATTTGTAGAGATACCTTTTGACTCGAGTAGCGATTATTTCGCTTTCCCAGGGAGTTAGATTAGTTAGTGATGATGTGAATCAAGCTGTTCATGGTTACAAAGAGATTATGTCCCTATTTTCTGGTTCGTAAAAAATAGTGATGAGATCTATCATGACAAAAATGGTAGTGGCCGTTAGACGCGAAAGGGCGTGGATTTGCATATATGACGTAAATGTAGTGGTTTTAGTACATATATAGAGTTTGCTCTCAATTTATTTCAGCACTGGGATAAGAAGTAGCACGATAATGGAAGCGGTGCTGAGGATAGGGAGCTATAGAGCTGAAGGAAGATTATTCATATCATTATCAGTGGGAAGCTTGCTATTTGTGATATCTTAATGTGTTTTTTTTTAATTTTCATATATAAGCGTGGTGATCCAGTTATTAACGTATGTTTAATACGCTCAACGCTCATTAAAGTTTTATCCCCTGTAATAGGCGCAGCAGGTGTAGATAGAGCCGGAATTCCCATTTTAATTTTACACCTCTCAGCCGGTACCTAGCCCCCCGTCAGAGAGGCAGCAACACTTAGGGATCAGACTTTTAAATAAGAGATACCGAAGAAAGACATGGTATAAAAGAGGTTAAGTGATAAGGTTGAAAGAGTGCTGAATATTTAAATTCCATCAACCCTTAATCGGAGTCAGAAAGCGGGACAGCTTGTCTATTAGTCACTAGAACAAATCAGAACAATTTCCAAAAATAGTTTCATAAAAAGCGAAAACTACCTCTAGTTATGTTTTATACAGAACTAAGATGTCTTTTTGGAGGGCTGGAGCTCAGAGGAAGGCAATGGTTGCATCAAATTGAGATCAATTCCCGCCCAATCTAAATTGAATTTTAGCAATGTTGGAAAACATTCTATGCAAGGTAATAAGTGACAACGATTCATAATAATAGATCATATAAAAGATATAAGAAAAGGTTTGCCTTCGTAGTCAGTATTCAATAAGCCGTGATATGAGTACTTACATTAAGTTATATTATACAAGGATGGCAGAGTAAAGTAAAATAACTACTTCTTAAGGCACTTGATGTAAAATAAACAATGAATGAGCTATTTTAAGTTAGATCATTCCAAATAATTATGAAATATAGAAAAAAAAATGATATGTGATTGTTTTCAAAATGAGTAAAGGTCTTGGATTCTGTTATCGTCCTATCAACTCATGTAAAAATAAATAAAATAGCTCAGCTTTTGTGACTTTTACCATCTATAATACATATTTAGTCAAGAATTATCTTCAAAATTATGTACACTCTAATCTGTGATTTTAAAATTAGCAAATTAATTAAGAAAGCAAAGATACACTATGTCGAGGTATACCTGTGTAGACTAGCTCGGCGCTCAGAGTCTTACACAAGCACGGGCAGATAGCTGACCACAGGCCACTGGAGATATGTCTGGGCGATTAATAAAGAATGCAAATTATGGTTGACCAGGTTTAGATTAATGGCTTGCCAAGTTGCGGTTCGAAGGATATATTAAGACAATACCCCAAAATACAATTTTTTATTATATAGGAAAAAAAGGAGAAATTTATATATGTATACAAAAGTGGGAACAAATTACATATGATGGTTAAATGAATTAAGTGAAGATTAACAAGGTAATCTGGGGATGACCATACAAGATCGCTTTATCTTCCAGCGCGGGCGAATTGGATGGGGGTGGAAGACAATAGCGCAGGTCTTCAAGAAGATTCTTTGGAGAGTCCTGCCTAGGAAGACATGAAGATGGGGTTGGATTACTTCGTGATGAAGAATGAGGTATTTTCTTCTCCAGAGAGACGTAATCTCAACTCGAACGATTCTGCTGATCGGCAAGGAGTCTCAGTCTCTAAAAACGGGAATCTTGAAGGGGTGATGAAGATGAGAGGGCCGCACAACTCTCCGGAAAGAAGGAAACTTGATAGCTTTCCTCTGAACAGGTACTAAAGCTTAACGAAGGCAGATCTACTGACGAGATCCTCGACGACGTACGAAGACGAGTTATGAGGGGACAGGGGAAACAGAAGGCAATCCGGACGGAGTGGATGGAAGGCTTTCAATCTCCTCGAAAGATGGTGCGCTTTGGGTTAAATATGCAGGTGGCTGGCCTGCTAGACGCCTCAGGGCCTTGCGGTCCCTAAGGGATTCTTGGCGCCAGTCTAAGCAAACACAATTCATCATAACGCGTCGTTCCAGACGATCAAACTCGCCTCGCGATATGGGGGTAGGGTTTAATATGGCCGCGCACGGCGTTATCGCAGGGGAGGGGGCGACGACCGGCGTCTGAAAACAAACACAGCTGGGACAGGAGATTAAGCGAGGGACAGATTCTTTTTCCACTTTCTAAACTTCTCACGCTGGCTCACATGGTCTTGAAAGAATAGAGGGGTATTTCCAAGGGGCTTTATCTTACGGTGGTCCTTCGAGAGCATTCCTTCACACACCATTTGGATATATTTTCGGAAAAGCTATTAAGGGGAACAACAATATTTAAACGTAGAAAACCAATATACATATTAAGGTATTCTCCCCCAAATCTTTGCATAAATTCTTGAAAGTAAATTAAATTTATGCTTGAGTTATCCATTGGCCCCTGGTCAATTTAATCAATGCGCACTTTTTGAAAAAGCGCTGATAATTAGTGAACACAATGAGGTGATGGGGTTCATGAGGATACAATGATTTAGTCATTTATTAAAATGTATGACAAAATTCTGAAGGCTAATAAAGTTCGACTGTACAAAGTTTCTTCTATTTATAGGCAAGAGGTTGAGAGAATTGGGGAGAAAAGCCCCTCTTAAATAACGTTCTTTCCTGATTCGTTGCATCAAATATGTATGACTATCATCAGAGAGAGACTTTTTATTTTCGCTCCGTGATCGACGTATCTGGGTTAAAAAAAGACAAGTAACCCGTTAAAGCGGACCTTTTGCTAGCCTTAAACCGAAAATATTCCTCTATGAACCTTTGAATTTATGCCGATATGTTAAAATAAATATGTGTTTGTGTGCTTTAAACTTTATATCACATGATTTACTTATAAAGCTGGGATTCGAAGTCACCCATGCCTCATATCATTCAAACTGCTTTACCCGCCTTGTAAAGGATTCGTACTGGGGGCAACACACTTGAATTTAATACCACTTTTAGGATAAGTGTCTGACATTTTCCATCTTTTATGGGAGAGTTACAATTTCCGGTTTTAAATTTGCGGAAGTTGAGTTACTCAAGAATTTTGGAAGCCAATTTTAATGTTGCGCATTTTTTAAGCCCAAGTTATAAATATAAAATTTTGAGCAAGATTTAAAATAATTTTAAAAGAAATTCTTAGCCCTTCATTGCTTTTAATGGTCGATAAGATGATTGGTTAAATGAAAGGAAAATGGAGAATCCAAATTCACTTTGCCTTTCTATTTCTGACCGAAAATAAGCCACGATTTTCCATGTCATTCTTATGCAAAAATCCATTCTGAAAATTATTATAAAAGAACTCCAATGAAAGATTGATATGAAGGATTAAGATGCAGATCTAAGTCATTTTGATGTGCAAAGGTCTCAATATAAGAGAGAAATTATAGTCAGGAATTTGTATAGCGGACAGTTTTTAATTCTTAATTAGGTTTTAGTTCTTAATGGAAAAATGAATATTGATACAAAACAGTAAAGAAGAGTGAGGGAAAAAATAGACGATAGTATGCGAGGTAGATAGTTTTCGATGAAACTTTTTAAATATATGGTGAAGTTAGGGTAAGTTAAAATATGTGAATAGTATAAAGAAAGAACATACTTAATTGAAGAGCGAGAAAATGAAAGGAATGTAATAAACCTAATGGAATTTCTTTGATATTCTCTTAATACTGGATACAAAGATTTTGCATGCAGTGCATCATACTGTGGAACAAAATTCCATTTATGAGTGAACGATTCACTCATCCCAATTATTGTTGTTTCTTTGCTTTAAGCCATCACCTGTATCTAACATTGTATGGAGATCCATCAAACACATACACGCTACGTTACACAAAGATACTTAAACAAAACTATCCCCAAACAACATCCTAACGAGCTCCCATCCCTTAACCATTCAGACAAACAGAACTCACCGAGTAATCCTTTCTCAACTCAGCTCAAGCTACTCCACTATAATCCAAAGTCCATTTGACTCTCCTACAACAATACAAACAGAGAATATGCATTGCCCCTACACCAATGCACACCAGATGCAACTAAACCGAGACAACATAAAACATACATCTAGACAGCCCAAACACAACAAGTCAGTACATGCAACATCTCCTCATTTAGGGACCTGTGAACTCACCATAGAACGTGGCGGCCTTGCTATGGGTCACCTACCTTGCAGAAGAGAGAGGGGAGAAGGGGGCAACTAAGTATGAAGATATATTCAAAATTACTAAATGAAAGATCTTTATGTCTTGCCATATTATTCTTCTATTCCAAAATAAGGATTCTTTGGCAAATAACTTTAAACATTAATCTATGTAACGTTTATCAAATTGAGTTTTGTAAATTTAATTACTTTCGAATTCTGAAAAAGATTGATGGAAACTTGCGAAAATGAGTTAGGAGTTAGGTACTTTTCATCAGTGCAATTATTAATGTTCTTTTGCTCGAAAAAATCAGTTAACAACAATGGTCTCCAACACTTTTGCTCAGTTGAAAGTAAATCGAACGCACTTAGCACACATGGAGAGCAGCTTTTAATTGATGTTTCTTAACCTTGTTTGGTTTCTGTGTTTTTATTTTTTTAACGTTGATCTCATAATTTGAGTTGCCTTTTGAATTTCCAATGTCCATTGTTTTCCCAAATCTCTTAAATTCACGAAAGAATAAAGAGGTAAAATAGGTTTAATAGCCTTGCCTGTTGTTACTGAGAATATTACCTTTTTCTTTATTAATTTCTTTGATAATCAACCTAATAATTACGCTGGTATTTCGACAACCAGTGAGCTATAGATCAAACACAATCAAAACTACGATTTGAAGTCTCTCAAAGCCTTATATTTGAATCAAATTTACTGCACTCAAAAGGGAAATTAAAGTTCCCACTTTATGTCCGTACTGAGATGTAAGAACATTAATCCGCGTGTGTGTCAGATGTATAGTCGGAAATAATATAGTCATTGGTAACGTTGGTTTTTTGCACCGTTCTTGCTCATTTTCAAAGATTGAAAAGTTTTGAAACTAACTTAACAACTGTGACTAACCACACCCGTGTGGTTTAACTTCGCTAATATAAATATATATATAGATAGATGAACAACTTATACATAGCAGCGATATGAGATAAAGAAGTTTCATGACGTGATGAAATTATTATTGTACATTTAAACATTTCTGTTGACTTTCCCAAATATAGCCACTCGTTTCCTAATTGTTCTGAAGTCAGAAGAAAATTGATATTTTTTAGCCATCACGAAGTCAGTGAACTATTCCATGATTATCTTGAAAGGAAAAACTACTCCCCTTTTATTTTCAATGTCGAACCAATTCGGTCTATTTTTACCATGACTTGACGACTGAATGGCTGTCTGACTGACTCCAGGTAACTAGTCTACGGCTGGCTTAGTCTCCTTCTCGCCTTACTACAATAATACATTTCTTGTTTTATGTTCGAATATAATGTTCTATTTACTATTTAGATTCAAAAAATGACAGAATGAGCCTCATTCATTTATTAACCAGTTCATCAAAGTTTAAATTTAAAAATCAAAGTATGTTCTCAGCTAATTTTAAAATTATCGGGTAAAATTTAGAAATATCTCGATTTATTTGGCCTCCTAAATTCATGGCGCTGAAGTGTCTTTAGACGGCACTGCTACTCAGGCCTTGGATTAAGCCAAGCCTCCACCTAGTCACGTTGTAAATCAAGCCCACACAATTCATTCCCTTTCTTTTAATTAAGTTTCTAGAATGGGTAATGAATGATTCTGGTAGTCTTTTCGTGTATAGTATTTCATTAGAGCTAGAATGTTCAAGATATTTTGCCCAGCCATTTCTTTTTCTTGGGACTTATGTTTTTTAACGCTTCTGTTTTACCTTTTCACTATTTTCTTTATATTGTTATTCTTTTTACCTTTCCACTTTTTCTCCTACATCTTTTTTTCTTTCACTTTCCTTAAATATTCTCATTAACATGTACCTATTCTTTTACCAAATCCAATATCCTTACTCTATTTTCTTAATATTTATGTGCAATATTACACAAAAAACCGACAAATTATTTAAAACCTTTGTGTGCCACCTATGACCATTTCTTAATCAAATTAGCTATTTTAAGGCGATTATTTTCATCGTTTTAGCATTTTAAACTAGAATTTTTTATTCCTTATATTTCTCCGTTATTCGATTTTCTTTAGTAGTTGATTTCCGCCTCTTTCCATGTCCATTAATATTATTATCCTAACAAGCTGGCTTACGCGTCCTTTTCTAGTTAAAAGTTCCCATAGGCGTTATAAGTGCAGAATCGCTCCTCAAGCTGATGAGGGAGAGTAGCTAGCTAATCACCCAGGCACCGTATACAGTCTAAGCAGTAAATATTTGTTAACGTATAATGTTTTAGCTATGGCAGTGTATAGGTTATTAAGAATATAGTCATTATATGCTGCATTAAACTAGAAATACATTAACACCTTCCCATTTTTTGACAAACCATATTGTTATTTATTATTTTAAAACTCATCCGTTTCGTTTCTTAATACAGTCAAAAATGACGGACTGCCTCGGAGCCCCTTGGGAGGAAGCTTTGGTGTCAGATAAATGCATTGATTTCTTACGACTTTCTCACTTTTAAGGAGATTTGGGGAAAGAATCGGGAGTTTGAGCATTTTTTATTACAAGTCCTCAACTTTAAGAGGTGTATAGGATTCAATTGCCTACCCGTGTGTATGGGTGTATGTGTGTATATGTTTAATAGAAAATAAGGTAGACACACTCTTTCAAGGGAGAAAAAATTACAATTACTCGATAGGTATAGATGTGCGTATGTGTTGAAGAGGCTTAGATTGTTAATGTAGAATAAAAGTGAATACTTTATTTTTCGGAACTAAGTCACCGTTTTTGCCAAAAAATATATTACCTATTATCAACATTAACCCTCCCCCCCCTCTAACTAAGATAATTTTAAATTTATGATCTTTTTTAAAACTAAATTCGCTTGACATTATTTTGAATTATTTAAATTTTAAGAAAAGCAATATATAGATAAAAAAATGCTTTAATTTTTATATAATAAGAAAAAGTTTCATTGAAGTCTTTTGTCAGGTCCGGCATCTCGCACACCATAATTGCGCCCTTTTGTGACTTTACTACTTTTAAGGCAAAACTTTCCTAGAAATTTTACGCGGTTGTGGATCGCATACATGAATTAAGCAAGAGACGCTCGAGCAAGGATTCGTAGGGTTTAGTATATATGAGACAATGATTAATGATTTTTATCCTATGATAGGATAAAAATATATACAATCAAAAAATAAGTTCTTGCAAAAAGTTCAAATTACAGAACACCAAAAGAACTCGTATGCACACTAAAACAAAACAAAACAAAAGGATAATAGAGAAATAAATTCACTCACACTGGCCTGTTTTCCAACTGAATTAGAACCATTTTTGCAGGGTGAATTAAATAATATAATTATTTTGGGGGGGTGGGGGGTTAAGGCTGGTTTCTAAAATAGATATGCTCGATTTATATTAGAAATTATATTAAGAAATAGCGCTATCATCCGACCGTTTATTACTCCTCTTTTGCCACACCTAGTGATAAGTAAACATACATAACCTATTTTATTCATCTTTTCATGTGTAGACTTTCAGTACAATGGATCATACATGTGAGAATCATCCAAATAGGTTTTGTTACTTCTGCGGACATGTCGCTCTTTTCAGACCGTCAAGCAAAAATTACGGATTTTGTGAAAAAAGCATATCATGGTTACTTTGGACTGAAACTAGGGCACCAGGATAATCAATTTTCTCCCCAGATTTTCTTTAAAACATATGTGCTAAATTTATGGGATTGGAGTAAAAGAAAAGGAAGAGAATGCCATTATTTCCTCCAATGGTGTGACACTAAAGGTATCAAACGCAAGAACAAACACCATGTTCAATGCCCCAATGTTCTTTTTGTTATAAAACCAGTCCCACATAGCTCCCTGAGCCTGATTTTACCCTGGGTTATAGCTCTGATTCTGAGGCTAGTGTTATTAACGATACAGCTGAGTTTGATGCCTAGAAGCGAAAGAAGGTCGAACAACTGCTGCCATTTCTGCAAGCCGAGCTCAATGATCTGACACGAGACCTGAACCTTTCCAAAGATTCCAGCACCAGGGACAGCCTTCTATGCGCATTATTACATTTAATGAAACCTATACACTCGTCTAATGCAACAACATTGCTGACCTGCTCAACCTAATGAGCCTGGAGTATGATGCTATAAAATGGAGACTTTTCATTGAGTCATCTAACAAAAGTGTAAAGGCAGTTTTTCTTAATACCGCTAATAAGTTTTCATCGATACCTGTAGGACATTCAGCTGTAATTAAAGACACTTACAACAGAATGGGCCGTCTGTTGTCTGCTATCAACTACCAGGAACACAAAGTGCTGATCTGTTGAGTTCTTAGAGTTGTTGCAATCATCTTAGGCCTTCAAGGTGGGTACACAAACTATCCATGCTTTATGTGCTTTTAAGACAGCCAGGCGGCCAACCAGCACTATGTCAGACAAAAGTGGCTGTCAAGACAAGGATTCGAAACCGTTTCATCCTCTGGTTGAACCGAGCAAGGTAGTACTTCTAAACCTGTACGGCAAAATCGTTTCACACTCTGGTTTAAACAAGCAATATATTGCTTCCACCCCTTCACATCAAACTCGGTATAATGAGGAATTCCTCAAGTCAATGGACAGGGGAGTTAAAAAATTTGCCTTTTTCCATCCGAAGTTTCCATGATTCTGCGAAGAACAACTAAAGACAGGTATATTTGATGGTCCTCGAATAAGGGAGCTCATCAAAGGCACCAGTTTTGATGAAGCATTGAATCCAACTTAACTCTGTGTCTGGCTGTCTCTTAAATCAGCCATTGCAAACGGTCTTGGCAACTACAGAACCCCTCAGTATGAGAAGGCGTTGGATGGGTTAATGGAAAATTTCTGCAAACTTGGTGAGCGCATGTCAGTGAAAATGGACTTTCTTCGGTCCCACCTGAATAATTTTCAGAGAACTTTATTGAAGACCAGGATTAACACTTTCATCAAGATATCCATTTGATGGATGAAGGCTATAAAGAATGTGGGGATGTCTAATGTCTGGCTGATTACTGCAGATTTGTGACTGCCAGGCACAATCGAAAGTCCCTGAAGAGACCTATAATCCACGACTAGCTTTTTTATATGTTGTACTCTTCTCGGTATCTATTAGAACATTCTGAAAACCTTCTGTATACAAATCAGTTCAAAATTAACTATTCTGTGTACATTCGCTTACAGATAGATCGGAATAGTGCAACTTCTGCCTTGTTCCTATATCTCAAAAACTTGATCTTATTAGAAGAATGAGCATGATTTACGGATTCAGCGCAATAAAAACTGGCCTAAATCAGGTAATATGTGTTAGACCTTAAAAAAAGTGCAGGCCAGTGTAATTATTTACGCGAATGACTCCAACTCTGTCATGTTCTATTTCACCCATTCAAATCTCTCTCTGTGAAAAAAAACTCAATGCTTCCATTTCTTTATTGAGGACTTCGCTTCATGCGGGAATCTGTACTTACAATTGATATATTACCCCATATAAAAATAGTAATAAAAATAAATTTCTTATAATGCGCTCTTCAAGGCCGGAGGCCTTCATAGAGTGCACGTAAGGCTGTGGGCTAAGATCAGGTGATGAGTAGGCAATCTTGAACAAATGCGTTTTCAGGAGTCGCTTGAAAGTGGTAAGTGAGACAGCAGATCTAATTCCGGCTGGAAGAGCATTCCAGAGCTTGGGGGCACAGACTGAGAAGCAGCGGTCGCCCATTGAGCAGAGTGACGAGCGAGGAGTATTCAGAAGAGGAGCATGAAATGATCGAAGGGCTCGAGGGGGTAGACGTTGGGAAATAGAGAAGGAAAGGTAAGTTGGGGCCTTTTTGTGAAGAACCTTGAAAGTGAAGAGAAGAATCTTGAAATGAGAAAGATATCTGACAGGTAACCAATGTAGTTCCTGAAGCAGGGGCTTAGAAGGGAGATTTCTTTTTTTTTAGGAGCATATCTGGCGACTGCCAACTTGGGCATAAGTCGCCGGAATCAAGACAGACTAGCACTAGGTTACTTTAAAATACAAATATGAAAACGATAAAAAGGAAGATCACAACAATCAGGAAGTAATCTCCTAAGTCGGGGAGAGGTCCCACTCCCACCGGCGCAGGAGCGTGCGACCTACAAAAAAAACAAACAACAATAACAACCCCCCCCCCAAAGAACCTAGTTAAATACAAGGGAGAAGGCCGGCCTCCCCCTAAAAGTCAACAAGTCCACCAGTCAATGTGCACGCACTCGTCTCGAGTACAAAGGACAGGTGGTAGTGACCCCACCCATCCCGGTACCAGGACAAGTAACGTGCGCGAATATCACCCAGACTGGGACATTCGAGAAGAATGTGCCGAACAGTCTGGGGGAAGAAGCAGTCGTCGCAATATGGCACAGGGGAGCGCTACATCAAATTGCGATGCGTCACACGAGTGTGTCCGATTTGGAAACGACAGAAAGCGACCTGAAGCGGTCACGGCATTGAAGGATAGGTCCATGGGAACAGTCGCGGCGCAATAGCACGCAACTTTAAGTTCTCTTCGACCGGCTCCCAACTTCTTTGCCAAGCAGTCCGAAGAGCTGCCCTTGTTCCTGCTATGTAGTCGGTGTAAGGAAGAGCGAAACGTTGGTCCAGTCGCAGAGTCCTCGCGGACTCTTTGGCGCCCTCATCGGTGCACTCATTGCCCGCAATTCCTACATGTCCAGGAACCCAGCAGAAGATAATCTCGACATCTGCCTAGATCGCCAAAAGCGTGGCGTCACGGATATCGCAGACCAGGGGATACAGAGATTACAATGCCACGAGAGCACTCAGGGCGCTTTGTTATTCGCTTATAGATCACAATCCGGTCTCCGAACCGGGCACGTTGCGTAATCTCCCATACCGAGTGGTGTATTGCCACCAGCTCGGCCGTGAAGACAGACGCAGCGCCTGGTAGAGCCCCGCTGACTTCAAACAGAGGGGATACGGCGTGGAAGCCGACCCCCTCTTTGGACTTGGAGCCATCCGTATACACTGGCACGGTTTCAGCGTGACACGAGGTATGCTCCAAAAAGGTCGAACGTAATACTCCCGGCGCCATACAAGATTTGGGAGCAGAGCTGTGGTGACCAATAGCCAAATGTGGTAATCTCCAGGGTGGCATCCTGGGCAGAATCAGGGGTGCCACTGGCCCGAGAGCTAAGCCTAGCTCTCGAAGGAGTTTCCTGGCCGTAAAGCTAAAGGGCTTAGGGTATGACTGGCGTCTCTCGGTGGAATAGGCACCGTCGAGATTAGCTGCGGATGCAGTGAGAGCTGTGGCGACTAAGGGAGGGGCCGGGCTCGCGCTTACAGGCGAGTGAGGCACTGCACGCGGTGTAGAGCGAGTAGCATCTCTCCAGCATCGACCAACAGGCTCTCAATGGTAAAAGTGCGAAATGCACCAGTCGCAAGGCGAAGGCCGGTGTGGTGGATCAAGCCTACCTTCCGCCAAAGAAAACCGAAACCTGTGTGCTTCGGCATAGCGAGAGACGTGGTTCAATGCCTGTTGGAGTCGACGCTCCTAAGTTGGCATCTAGGCCGCGCCAAAAGAGATCGAAGGGTCGTCCACGTAGAGCGTAGCGAGAACATCTTCCGGCAGCACCGAGGTGATGCAGTTGATGCTCAGGGCAAAGAGTGTGACACCGAGGACACTTCCCTGCGGGACACCCTCTTCCTGCACCTTTGGGCCGGAGAGGGCTTCCTCCACCCGTACAGGAATCGACGATCCAGCAAAAATTCAGATATAAAGACTGAGAGGCGTCCCCTTGCCGCCATCGTATGGAGAGTCGCCATGCTACCGTATCGCCATGCGGTATCATAGGCCTTCTCCAAATCGAAAAACACTGTGGCCTGGTGCTGTCTACAAAGGAAGACCTCGCACACGGCAGTTTCCAGTCGGAGCAGAGCATCCGACGTGGAGTGGAATTTGCAAAAGCCGCACTGTGCAGAATACAGATGGCCTTCGCTGTACAGGTAAAAGGCTAATCTAACATTTACCAATTCTTCCATCAACTGGCTCATGCAAGACGTTAGAGAAATTGGCCATAAACCGGCCGGAGTAGAGTGATCTCGGCTGGAGAATGTGTAGAAAGCGGTCGCGAAAGATTCTGCCACGGACGCAGGGTCAGAGAGTGCGTTCCCATTCTCCTGGAGAACGGAGGGGGGTCCTGCGAGAACTTGCCCCGAATCCTTTTAACACGCTCCTACTCCTCTGCTAAAGGGGTCTTCCCGTTAAGTAAAAACACGTATGCCCACCAAGAAGAGCGGCTGGCGTGCTTCAAAATATACCGGAACCTAGCCCTAGTTCGACCAAATTCACAGAGAGTAAAATCGTTCGGGCGGCGCTTATAGCGCATGTAGTCATAACGCTTCTGTTTGAGGGCCGTCTTACACTCGGCTGACCACCATGGGAGTGGTCGGCGTGCAAAACGGCCAGCGTTAGAGGAATAGTAATCAGGCCCGCGGCGATGAGGTTGCCGGAGAAGAACTCAACGGCCTCATCTACCGATCTAAACTCCTCGACTGAGATAGAGAATTCAGTCATTTCCTGAAATGCAGGCCACCGCGCCCGCGCCAATCACCACCGAGGTGGGCTCTCAGGCGGCAGTTGCCCTGAAAATTATATTTGAATGGGAAAGTGATCACTACCATGTAGGTCATCAACCACCCCCCAATCAAAATCAGGCTGTGCATCCGGAGAGTACAAAGAAAGGTCAACGCAAGAAAATGAAGCGGTTCTCGGGCAGTGATGCGTAAACTCATCCACATTTAGGACACCCATCTCAAGCTCTTCAAACAGATCGGCGAGGGCTTATCCCCTGGGATTTATTGAGTAATCTCCCCAGAGAGGATGCCTTCCGTTTACATCACCAAGCAAGAGAAAGGGCCTCGGCAACCGTGCCACGACGCCACGGAAGTGCCCCGCGTTGAAGTCAGCTGACGGTGGAATGTAGGCAGAAATGATAGTATACCTCCTATCCAGGTGAAGCTGCACAGCCACTGCCTGAATAGAGATATCTAAAGTGAAAGGGAGAACGGAGCTATCATGCTGGGTGTAAAACTAGAATCCCCCAGCCCGGCTATCCCACAGGGGTGGACGCAAGACGCCTATACCCCAGGAGGGTGAGCTGGGGGCACGTGCTTAGCATGGTCTCCTGCAGAAAAATAGCTAACGGGGAACGGGACGAGACGAGCCTTCGCAGCTCCTCCCAGTTGGCCCGGAGTCCACGTCAATGCCATTGGAGGAATATGCCCTCCAGGCCTAGGTCGGAGGAGACGCGGGGGCCCTGTTCGAACAGAAGACCCTCACGGGAATGGCCATACGCTTCCCAGAGGCAGGCCCCCGGGCACTGTTGTTCGGACAAAGCGCTGACGGCGCTGTCGCCTTTGAGGACTTATTGGGGGAGGTTGGGCTCGCCATGCCAGTCTTTTCCTCCCTCTGTCTCGAAACCTTAAGCGAGCGTGCGGCTTTGGAAGCGGGGGGCCCTCTTTTCGAAGAACCACCGTATCCTAGCCACTCAGCCAACCATTAGGAGTGGACTAAGGAGGCGAAGCTCCTTTATTGCTGTCCTCCTTTCGGGGGACAGCTTTAGGAACCCCGGAAGTTGGCGTGGTGATTAACTTCAGGGGTGTTGCCTCCTGTGAGTCTAACGACTCGGTGGAGGCACGTGGCAGTTTCGCCTTACGGGAAACGGTCACGCTGGGGAAAGATGGGGGAGCCCTGAGAGTCGATCCTGGGCCTGAACGGCCAGGATTTCTTTCTCAAGGAGATATGCACCACATTGCTTCTAAGAAGCGGGGTGCGGCTCTCCGCAATTGACACATTTGGCCACACACGATTTAGACTTATCGTGTGCGGCCTTGGAGCAATTTACTCAGACTTCGGGTGTCCCCGACTTTGCACGTCTACAAAAACGATTTGAATGGCCGAAGTGGTGAAGGTAATAGTACCACCGTGGCAGTGGCACGAATGCCTTCACACAGTAGCAGTACCAACCGGCACACACCGACTCAGGAAGCCTGTCACAGTCGAACGTGATGAAAAGTGTAGGGGTGGGTCTCGAGGCCCCTCCCTGTTTTCTTATCCTACGTTAGACCTTGACCGCCCCAATGTCCTCCAGCTCTAATGTGATGTCCTCTATGGAGTAGTCAACGAGTTCCCTTGTCTAAACTACTTCTTTCACAAAGTTCATGGTTGAGTGCGACGTCACACTCACCGGGGTGCCATGAAGTGTTAGAAGAGAACTTATCTTGGCTCCCTCGTCGTGATGTGTTGCATTTTCCAGAAGGCTTCAGTCCGAGAATCGGGTCACCTTCGGCTCTCCACCAATTGCACCAGCTAAAGCCCTCCTCTGCTGGATCATGTTGCCCTTAGCCAACATGCTGCCATCAGTGGAGCGAATAACGATGAAGCGTTTGAATGCAGCGGGCTCGAAAACGCCACGTAACCTCTGAATAAGGGGCCCCGATGTTATCGAGGCTCCGCCCTGTGCACTTTTGCTCTTAGTCATAGTCAGGGGCTCCGCACACGGGGGCATAGAGGGGCCGGATGTGCCGATCTTGGCTTGATCGCATGCCGAAGTGGCAGCTGACCCATCCGTCCCCGCAGCCCCCGCGGATGGAGAGGAGCCCAGAGTCTTTTTCGTCTGTTTCCTGTTCTTTTTCTTTTTAGGAGAGGAGGGCGAGAATGAACCCGCTTCTCCCCTCTGCCTGCAGGAGCCTCCAGGCCAGATGGACCGTCTCAGCCAGGTCCTTCTCTGAAATGAAGAAGGTCCTGGTGGTCGCATGGGCACCGGTTAGAGGAGATCCCTCCCCTCCTTGTACTGCTTCGGAGACCCCAGCCGTTTGAGGACGACCTTGCATAGGGGCGGATCCGGGTTGGCTGCTTGGCGGTGAGCCCGGATTTCCCTCCATAGAGGCTCTGTTGCCTCCGGGCCCATGTCTATCACAGGAGGGGCCTTCAGTTGTTCATCCCCCATCAGGACATTGCAGGTCCCGTTAGGAAGAGTCACCAGTCATGTGTGGGGAGGCACAGGCCTTAACCCCGGCAAGGTTGAGGATTCTTGCCAGCAGGTCTTTTGAGGGAAGCAACCGAAAGGGCCTGGCTTCCCTCCATCCCTTAAGGTGGTTTGCCCTACCAAGCCGCTTCAATAAGGGGTGGTCGGTTATTGGCTGCCTGCTGGCTTTCTTGGCAGTCGCCTTAAAAAGAAAAGGAGGGACTGCCGCTGGAAATAGGGAGGTGCCCGAAAGCACCTCCGGTGAAGGGGATAAGGGGAAGTCCCTAACACCCGTAGTCGTAGGATAGGAGTAAGCCTCCTCTTAGGTTAGAGAAATAGGGAGGGTCCTCTGCACAAGCACAGGGGGGGGACCTCTATTTTTTCCGTGGAGCTGCCCGAGAGCAGCTCCGTCGATGAGACAGGGGGAATTAAGGGGAGATTTTTAATTTTATTATCATTGGGCATGCTGACCCTGTTTGTACCACGGGATGCAATAGCTCATAACTCCTTGCAGTAGCCAGCACTGCAAGGGGTGCATACAGGTCTGGCGAATCCAGGTGCCGCCATTTGGGACCACCTCTCCCGCCTGGTGGCCTGGCAGTCCATCTGCATGCCGGATCCAGCTTGAACACGGCGTAAAATTAATAGAGTGTGAAGAGGAAAGGAAAATGGATTTGAGGAAGGTATGGGTAGGGATTAAGCAGGTTGTTAAAAACCACCTACCCCAGACCGGAGCTCAGGGTTTAGGGAACATTGCCCCCTCCACCCGCAGCCCCGATCCGAGACGGTTGGCTGAGAACAAGTTCAGCATCTACTCTGTGAAATTAGAGGCTGACCAGAGAAAATTGTGGGAGAGGTTGTATTAAAACCGACGAAGTAGGGAAGAAATATAGGCTGTCTGAAAAAAGGAGAAGAGGCTAAGCTGGGGTCAAACGGGGTGCTGCATCCCGTCAGAACGGCGGCAGGATGGCAAATCGCCACGCCCCTTACGGGGACACTCTCTGACAAGTAACTGTTGACTTTAGGTTAAATAACCTGCTGTTCCCTCGCTAGAAAGCCTCCAGGCATTGCAGTCTCTTGGGAGTAACCATTTGCGCCAGTCTCTTTAGGCCCAGACGAGATAAGATCAAAGAAGAAGCTTCTCGGCTCGACCCCGGCCTCCAGACAGGGGATGGTCGGAAAAATGCGCCTCAGCGGGAGATAGGCCGACTGAACAAACACAGGTGTTACCAGCCGCTTTGAAGTTTTCTCATTGCGTTTAGAGATCTAGCTTAGGCCAACGTGGTCTCTGATTGAAGGAGAGGGCTCAAGGTGGACCTTAGGGTTCGTTCCCTCACAGTGGGAATTTTCACTTTTAAAAAGTTTTCTCGCCCTTTTTCAGAATATATTAATTATAGAAATATAGCATGGATAAAAAGAAACACAATAAGAACATATAAGAAATAGTCTTTATATAATAAATTTTAAATTCAAAAGGCATAAAAAATTGTACTTTGTCTATAAAAATTGAGTTTACAACATCTTTACCTTTTCTTGAATTTAGAGACTGGAGGGTAAGAAGGTGACTATTTTTTCTAATTATCTTTTGAATTATTTTTTGAATTTGGACAAGTAATATATTCTAAAAATTCAGTATAGCCGCGTTTCGTTAGAACACCAAAGTGTGTAACTCGAAGTTAAATAAAAGAACAATGGCCGCTTCAAAAACAGTTATTGTAATATCTACAAAGTTTGATAAACATATATTCGAAATACATTTTTTAAGAAAATAGTCCCCGTACTCGACAGAAACTTCTGCCAACCTCGTTTCAAATATTGAAAAGACGCAAATTATTCAATTTTAGAAACAGCGTCTATACATGCCTGAGAATTTCTTTCGCATTCAATTTTATTTGTCGAATTTTCTTTGCTCCTTGACAATTCCGAATTTTCCATTTGGATGAGCTTCACTTAGTTTCCACATCATAGCCTTAAATACAAATTTGTCTCTAAGTTCGATGTTATCTGAAAGGTTTCTGTCAGTTTCTCATTTTTCTAAAGAGAATTGGGACATCGCAGGATGCGGTGGCGACAATGCAAGAATAGCATAAAAAATAAATTAAATATAATGTAAGCTAAGAAGATTTGCAATTTCCTACCATGCAAGAAAACAACACCCCCACAAGGAAATATGATTTTTTCCTAACTTTAAGGAAATGTAGAAGGTACTCTAATCTTCAGGAGCTAAGAATACGACGCAACCTCCCGCCGACAGATTAACGATACCAACTGAGTAAAGATTCTGACGTGTCTTTACACCCATGTTTCAAAACTTGATCATCACGCCCCGTAAAAAAATTATGATGCAGAATGATCTCGAACTAATAATAATCACAGAAGAATCAGATTCAGATGTACTATTCAGAGTCTATCAACAACGAAAATTAAAAGATTCAGGTGGACATGCAAACGTACTTAGATGTTTATTCATAATCAGAGCTCAAGGAGGAGGAAATTAAAAAACAATAATCCACAAAATGGTCAGAAAGATAGCAATCTCTGCACAAGTAAACTCTCGAGGATCCCATTTCCACCAAGATCAGCAGGACAGCGAGATATTAGTACAATAATACGAGACACAAATGCGTGAACTACTCAAAAAATAGAAACTAAGAATAGTTCAAAGGAGAACAAACGGCTGGAAGGAAAAACGGAAATATCTTTTGTGAAATTGATCCAGATTTTATCTGAACATGAAATCAAAAGAGAATAAAGGAATCAAATTTTGAAAATAAGGCTATTTTCCTAAAAATGGAATAAAAAACGAGCATAACTAAGAATCGGATAAAGCTCAACTAATAAATGTGACGAATTTCCTTCGTATGAAAATAATTACGAGAATTTGTCCATTAGTGTTTCCGATTATCAACTTCATAAAAAATAAGCACCAAATCCACTAGGTGAAATTCAGACAAAGTCGACGAGGAAGTACAATCATAAGGAATCAAATTACTGAAACAGCAAAGAAACGCCCGCAAAAAACATTACATGGTTATCACAGATCCTGAATAATCGCAAGAAATGAGCCTAAAATGAGTAAAATAAGAACAATCTCAAGATTCGTAGGAAACAATTTAATACAAATTCTTACTTGTAATCCATACGAGGTGGTTCTAATCTCTAATTATTGTCATTTTATCTTGAAAAATATCATTTCGAAAATCTTGAACCTCTACTTATCTTCCATATACAGATGGTACCAAAAGTTTTCGGAAACCCCTTTTTCATTCGTGGGTATGGCTCTGAATGTGTTAGTGTATGTTTCCTCCAATACAACTGTTGGAAAAATTAAAAGTACAAGCTTCCCCATGTCGTAGAATGCCGAGCTAATATATATTTATTTGTTTTATTAACTTTTAATAAACCAAATAACTTTAAATTGAGGCGTAAGTTCGTGCCTCGGTGATCGCTTGAGGATCGGGCTCTAAGAGTGCTAAACTTGATTTTTATTCTATTGAATGAATAAACTGGGTTTCTTTCTTAGCTTTATTAAATACTGCCACTTCAACTCGTTCGGGGATAATTAAAACAGTGCATTTAATAAAAAAAAATAGACTTTAATCAACATAACCCACATCACTAATTAACATTAAAACACAAATATCTAACACACGTATAAAAAGAAAATGGGATTACAGGGCTAGCTCTCAGGATAAATATTTACGGGAGGAACAATTTTTAAGTTAATAGTTTTGTCCTTAGTCAGACATCCAATAAACTAATTTTTAAGCACGGGGACATAAATAACAAGATTCTTCTTTACTTACATAAGGTAATGGAGATTAATACCAGTTTCCCGTAAGAATATCTTCGGGGTTTTTGATCGCTAGATGGCGCTCGTTGACCTGCCTGGCGAGTTGACGGGTGACGTCACGAGGAATTTCGAGTTGGCGTAAGAGAATCAAAACAAAGACGCCGATGAGGAGGGTGGGTTCTCGTACGTTTATGACCTTGAAACGGTTTCTAATCTTGGGATATGATTATATTCTTTCCTAGCGATTTGAGTCTCGCTTATATAATTTCGATGTTGGATGAGAAATCTATCTAGTTTGGAGTTGTCAAACTCAGATAGAATCAGATTTGGAGTCCTCAATCTGGGTCGGTTGATACTCACTAATCTTGGGGCTCGAACGGCGCCGAGCTTCCTTGGTACAATCTGGTATTGTACAAGGACTGCAAATTCTCCTTAACTTGCAATAACTTTGTACCGGTGATTTTTGAGTCTTCTTGTCGAACTCGAAAAATCTTCTGTCAACCGGTGACTTTCTTGTCTCTCCAGTGGGAACGAACAAAAAGCCTCGTTTACACGGGTCCTCAGGTTATATACCCAACTTACTCCCGCTGAGGTGGGTGGGGAGGTGAATGGGGGGGGGCTCGCAAGGTGGGACCTCGGGTTGGTCTGCCGCCCTTTTGCGTCTGGTGGGCTCGGAGAGGGGGTAATACGAGATCGGCAGTTTGCACTTTTGACTGGGTTGTTTATAAGTACACCCTCGAAGTGCCTGCCTTTTGAGCTGAGGTCAGGAATCAGTCTCGTATCACTTACGCTTTTGCCCGTTCTCCTATGTTACCGGAGAACATCGAAGGGGCACAGCTAAACCCAGATGTCTTTAGTTATTATTTCCTTAGACTATATAAATATATATATATATATACTAATTTCTTATTATTCCTCTGCACCCCATAACTATTTTTTCAAACATGAAAATAGTGATCGTATAGAAATGTATGAAATCCTAGGTTCAGTATTAGGTATGTTGCACTCATAATTTCTTCATATAACATCATATTTGTTGATTAATATGATATTCAATGTTGAATGGATCTAAGTATAATTATATGATAATGGCAAAAACACGTATGTATATGGTGAAGAACAAATTCTTATACGCACACTATGGGAGAAATTTCTCAGCTGTCCACAAATCACTCAGACGGGCGGTGAATCACATTCCGGTGTTGCAAAAGTGTCGAAGAAGATCCAAGAAACAAAGATCTTATAAGTTCCACCTCCTTTTGGACGACCAAGGATCTCTACAGAACGTGATAACAGGTCTCTGCATAGCATGGGCCTTCAAACTCTTAAGAAAACCTACATAAGTCCAGCTTAAACATTGAATGGAAAAAAGGTGAACAGGTTAATGCTCCGTCAGAACAGTCCATGACAGTCTCCTTTCAAAAGGCCTGAAGCCAAGTAATGCCAGCCAAAAGGTGTTTATCTACATTCAGCAGAAGTGACGTCGAACGTACTAAACTTGACCGTTGGTCAGTGCGGACTTGTCTTATGGTCCGACGCGTCCACTTTATGGTTGTTCTCAACTCGACACAAAATTAGAATCAGCAGGACCAGGATACCAGTGGAATCGAGAATGAATAGTCTCAACAGTGAAACATGGTAACCGCTCTTCATTGGAACGAATCTGAATGCCAAATTCATTGTTGAATGGTTTTAGCGTTCGCAATTACATCATTAATTCAGAGAAGTACTAAGCTGCCTTGAGAGCTTACTTGCTGCTCTCAGCGCGAGACCTTCCTCGAAATGCAGGCAATGATATTATATAGGCAAGCACTGCCCTAGGGCACAAATCTGCTTCCACCTCACTTGATTTCTGAGCCAAACTTTATTACCTGAGCAGTGCTTCTATTACAGAAGGGATCTTTATCGACACTAAAATTTGTCAATAAACAATAAATTTTTAATTACTAAAGATGAGTTAAATTTGTAAACTTGGCACAGGGCTAAAAAATACAGAAGTCGAGTCGAATAGATATTAATCTTATATGAATATAGGCTAAAATATAACCCATGAATTACATTTTGTATCTCCCATTTGTTCATGAGGTGCAACAGAAATCAGCGATAAACGTGGTAAAAATTGCATTAAACTTCGCTCCTAGTAAAACAGATACAAGCAAATGGAGTAAGGTGAAGTTAGTTGATTTTAGCTAGGTTCTTCAGAGATAGGCCAGATCATACACATAAAAGAAAGCATCAAGATTTGAAAAAATTGCTGCAGAAAATTTACTAAAATAATTTAAAATTTGTTTCCCAAATACTCTAGAATAAATGAAGTCCAGTTATTTTTAACTCAAAATTTATGTCCAATATCATTTGGAGAAATTTACGAAAACTAGGCCCACTTTTTAATATTCATTTTTGATACGAAATTTACGAAAACATTTGGTTATTTTGTGAAAAAATAAATTCATTTCCGTGATCTACGGGCAAAATTACCTTACTTTATCGTCTGTAGCAAAATCCTTGTTATTAGAAACCTGCAGCAGATTTAATTTCTGGCGGAGGTTTCGAAGTAGAACTTTATTCTTGGATATTTGAAACTTCCTTCTGCAGAATTTGGTTATTTTTCTTTTTTCTTTTATTCTATCAAACAGGATTGTACAGATTTAGTCGGATGGATGAACATAAATGTTCTAATTGTTCTCCATTAGCTTAGAAAATTAGTAAGATGTAGATATTCAATATGCAATGATATGCATATGCTAGTCACAGCATAAGGTTTAGCTTACGTATCGTCAGCCTTCATAATTTAATGTTCATACACTTTTGTGGCTTTTATTATATAAAACATTGTATGCAATTTTGTATTTAATTGTATTTTGCAATCTTGAATTGAATAAATTCAATTTAAAACATGAAGGTGGTCTAATTTAGCAGGTTGTTTCACAAATTAGCATATATACACAGGTTAAAGGCATATTTAAACATTATTGCGTTGATTTTATTCTGACAAATTCTGATCATGAATTCAGGACAAATTATAGCAAAAACCTATGAAAAGAAAGACGAAAAAAATATTGCCTTAAGAAACAAAGAATGATGCTTTTGCGCCGGAGTTAAAACAGACTCCATAATTCCGATGCAAATGGCGATCGTGAAGAAGCAGCTCGCCTCACCGTGATTCCGCATTTTTGTCCAATGTCATTTTTTATCTGGATAAGAATGGGTCGAGTGCTCGTTTCCGTCTGCTTTCAAAACCTTCCAAAGTTGCCAGAGGTAATCGTCCCTCAAATCTATCCCCCTCACTTTTGCTTGAAACCCTCCTCTTTGTAACCAAACTCGCTTGGTGGAGCCATTCTCCTCTCTTCTAAGAATGAAGGAAAGATAATTAGGAAAACAGTCTTCGTCCTCAAACGCACTTTCGTAATGGATTTTCCCGGTGAAATATGTTTGTACGTGACGTGAATATCCTGTTACTTTGTTTTGGAGGAATTAGCGCTAATTACATAATATGCAGCTACTTTATTCGTTATGTAGTTCTAAGAAATTATTGAATTAGTTCCAATGGGTTCGAGCTATAAGGTTATGGTATGGATAGGATATAACTATAAGCCTGAAGTTAGAGAAATATTTAACATTAACGCGAATTTGTATTGCGTTCTACTGCAGGTGATGAAGTTTTCCTCATTACTATTTGCAGTATTATTATTCCTCATTTCTAATCTTATTTGTTTTAATTTTCTTTCATTACATCCTGCTCCTCTCTGTTCCCGCTATCATTTTTCACACAAACCGTGTATAGCCTCTTAAGGTAAGATACAACTACCTAAAATTTATAATTATCAAATTTAAAAATGGTTTGCAGAACGATGCTTCTATTATGGGTTAGAATATCAGATCGCCTGCTATAGTTCACTAATTCCCACATTACTTTTCTCATTTTTAAATACACTGTTCTAATTCTAACTCATCGTCCTGTGTTTCAACTATAATAATTCGAGAAAACAAGTTGGTAAATACCATTATTATCGGTAGATAAACTTTCACATATTTAAGGAAAAATAAAAGTGCATCTCTCCCTATAGAAATAATAGACAACTAATATATCCAGGGCAACATCGGTAATAGGGCAACATCAGTAATAGGGAAACATTAGTAATAGGGCAAGATCAGTAATGCACCATACAACTTTATATTCCGTATTTTGAGTCCTTCTGAACTCCAGGCAGAAGCAGGCGGACAGAGGAGGGTGAGCGCCCTTAAGTGAAGGGGAAGCGGATAAGGGCGCCCGGATTCTTTTGTTTACATTTCTCCCTTTGAGAAGAATTTGATTCTCTGGGACACATTATCTTGGATGGAAACTCATTTTTATGAGTTTCTTGCCCGATCTATTATATTCACTCTCTTTTAGTTGAGCCAAGATTCTCTTCTGGAGCTAATTAAATCGTGGTTTGATTCTCGCTGATTCTCACTTTAAATTACTTTACTTCCCTTTAGATTGTACTTTTTGTTGTTTCTTCTCATTTTGTTTTCATCTTTCTCCTTAAGGATAATTTACGTAAACTACTCTTTTGTATTTTGTCTGTTTATTTTTCATTCATCTTTGGGCGAATAATTTTCTTCCTTTTTATGTAAAAAACGGGTTTTCGTCTTTTCCTATAATCTAACAAATCCCGGCAATTTTTCTATAGCGAACTTTCTATTTACAATTTTGATTCAATGATATAAATTACTCTCTTATACTCACAAATATTTATGTGCTTTGTAATTTTATTTTTGTGTCCATAGGGTAGGTCATTTGCTGTCGGCAGCCCTTAATATTAGCTTTTTTATTTTTCTTCGAGCATTAGCCGTCCTTATTTTGGCAATTACTCGCTTTGTTATTTCTGTCTCGGTCTATATGATGTTATTAATTTCTTATTTTTGACGTCTGGACTCTTTTTCTAATCTATTAGGGAATTATTTCTACAAATTTAAATCATATTATAATTAAGTTAGGGCAAAAGTGGATTCCTTATTTATATATTTCTTTCTTCTTAAAAATCTTAGAATTTCCTATATTCTTTTTTATATTCCTAATTGTTCGAACTACTTCGTTCTTTTTACATTTATTATTCCCAAATGTTCCTCAGCCTTTTACCCAAATATTAGGTATCATCAATTAATATGATGGGAAATTTTTAACTAAAATATAAAGATAATAACGTAAAAAGGAACTTTATACTGAACAGGAGGACTCTTCAAGAAGAGAGATGTGATTATAGCCGGCAAGTTGTCAGATAAGAGTCCTAAAAGATGGCAGACCTGCTTGTGTTATCCAGGACATCATCGGCTGTTTTATAGCGCGGGGATTTCTTGAGGCATCTTTGTATTTGATCTTAGAATCTTGGAAAGAAGTTTGCATTCGAAGTAAGGTTAAATAAACATTCCACAACATTCTTTCTGTTTGCTCTTCTCTCCTATATCCTGCATTAATTAGTAATGCATTACATCATTTGCTAAGTTTCATTGTATTATTTGACGTCTAAAATATTTTTTGATATCGATGAATTACCTTTTTCCAATATCATCCAAATTTCAAATATCGTAAAATATCACAAAATTAAACTTTGGATCCGAGTATGATGACCCTCACTTTAGTTTATAATTAACTCTATTTTTACAAAATTACCTTTGGTGGATGTCCGCGAGATTTTCGCATTTTACCAAAATTATTACCTAATATATGAAAGGTCAAATAAGCTAATTCCGCGATTCATTTTGTAGGGGGTTAATTTTATATGCTATATATGAGACCACCTCTTGTTTATTAATGTTATGGAAATTATTTGCAATTTAAACTTTCAAAAATAAATTCTACTCGCGAAATTTGCATCAAATCAGTGCGATACTTTTCCACTCGATGTAATTTTAAAACAATATTTTTCACAGTGCAAAAAGAAGTGTTATTCATGTTAGCTCATTTTCCTTTAAAGATATAAAATTTCTAGATTTTTCCTGCGGTAAAGGAAGTTTTTTTTGAGCTCCGAGTAGGGAAAATGGAAGTTTCCATAAAATCCATATGTAAAAATAAATTGGACCGACTGAATGTAATATAAAATTGTAATTATTCACTTAATTCCTCTTTATAAGAAAACATTTAGCAAGACTATTATGTATACCAAACACAGTCATTCCGACAAACCAAAATGTTTACTCTAAGAGGTGAACTAATGAATAAAACAAACAAGGAAAATATACGATAAAAATATTGGAATAATTCTCCTTTTGCTACCCAAAGTTTTGCTGCGATGTTTGTCTGAGACTTATTGGAAGTCATTTTTTAGAAATCTTTTCAAACTTTTTCATTTTCTTATTGAAGTTTTGAAATATGTTTATAGTTTCATGTCACATTGTAATATAAGTAAAGAGTGGTGGAAGTTACTTGAAAACTGAATAATATCGTAGGTGGCCCTTCAGGCATAGTATGTATGAGTTAAGGGATTAAAACACTTTTCTGGTAGATGTAGAAAGCGAGAAAAGTTTTTAAGCGACAATTTTAAAATTTCAATTTTTTACTCTTGGCAAAGAAAAAATTATTTAAGCAATATTTTCCTTATTAATTTTAATATTTTGACGCCTATGAGGGTCTATTTTCCTGAAAGGCATACTACTACTCTATAAACTAAGGCAAATTTCTATACAATTTACAAAATGTAATTAAACTCAAATATTAATTCAGGTTTTAAGAAAGAAAAATGCCTTTATTCGCTAATTATTATGAATAAAATGGAAAAAATAGTTTCATAAATTAAGAGTTGTAACTATATATAAAATGACTAGCATCACCTACCTAACAAAGATAAGTATCCCGTAGTTACGTCCAGTATCCCAACTAAAATCGAAGAGAAGATAAGAATTAAATATCGCACTCAAAAAGCGAAGACACTCGAAGGAGGGACTCACGGTTCTTCGAGCCAAGACTCGCCCCATCTCCTCGTTCAGCCAGCGAGAAACGAGCGAATAAGATCTTTGTGGCAAGAACTATCTCGTTATCGCCGGCATAAATATCCCCCGATCAACAACATCAGAGGTCAGGCAACTCTATTTTCGATCCGAGCCATATCGCCTATGATGTCTTAGACTTCTCTTGATGACCTGCGCCCTAAAAATAAAGTGAGCATCAATATATCTTAAAAGGCGTCTAAATGGTTTAATGAACTAGTGTCGTTCCCTTGGTTTTGAGGGTGTATTATCTTTCTATTCTATAGAAATAAAGGTCTGACATGCATAATCTCGAAGTACGCGGTGGGTACAAAAATCCCCAATGTTCTAAAGTGACATAAGAAAGTAGAAGATGTACAATGTAATTTAAAGAAATTATCAAGTTGTGCCTAAACGTGACAAATATTCTTCAACGCAGATAAATCCAAGGTATTCAAATAGGAAATAGAAATAATAAATATCTTATTTACTGATTTGGACAAGAATTAAAAAGTGTAGCGAAGGAAAGAGATTTAGGAATAACAGAATCGAGTAGCCTAAGACCCAGCCAACAATGCAGAGAAGTCACTAAGAAGGCGAACAAAATAATTGTCTCTCTAGGCAAGTCGTTTGACCAAAATGGAAAGAATATTACGCATACTGCAAATCAATAGTCCGGCCTCATCTTGATACTGTGTTCAAGCCTCGTTTCTTTACTACCAAAAAGATATAAACAAGATAACACGGATTCTGCATAGAGTTAACAAAATATTACCTAGTCTAAAAAAACAAGTTATACGAGGATTGTTTTGAGGAATTAAATCACTTCCCATTAATACAGCAAAGACTAAGAGGTCACCTAATACAAGTATATAAAATCTTTAAAAGCAAAGTTTATATGAATTGTAACAATTACGTTAAAATCGCCCGATATAATTACACTAGTGGAAAGGCTGCGAAGTTGAAGGTAAACCCCTTAACTCGCACGAGACTAATTTTTTTTCTCAAAGCGAAATCAATTTATGGAATGGTCTTTTTCTTTATATCATTGACTGCATTACAGTTGATTCGTTTAAACATAAACTAGTTGTGTATCAACTATCTGAATCAACATAATTTATAGACTAGCCAAGTAGAAGTGTCAAACTTTGTTCTAAATAATGGTAACAATATTACATACATTTTGAATAGCCTTAATGGATGGCTCAAAAATCTTTAAACCTACATAGATTTAAAAATATTAAGCTAGGTCTGATGATAAATCTCCTGAAGGCAATGGATCAACAGAAACCAGCTTTTCTTTACATCCAGAACTAGTTTCCACATATAAGTAATTCAAATTTGAATGCAGGTATTTTTGATGATCCCCAAAGTAGAAGATTAATGAAGGGTACCGAGTTTGAAAAAACTACGAACGACAGAGAAAGGAAAGATTGGATTGATTTCAAATTAATTGTTTGTAACTTTCTCGTAAAGCAACGAACTACCGAGTATGAAGCCATCGTTTGTAGTCTTTTGAAAATATTCATGAAACTGGGTGTTCGTATGTCCATAAAATACCCTTCTCTTTAGCTTTTACTTGGATTATTTTCCGGGAAATTGTTGAGATTATAAAAAGTAACAATAGAAAAGGTTATATGAGTATAACAGGAAAAAGTAAAAGAGGTAAAAAGGTCGCTGGAACATCAATATGAAGGACGATTACAGCTTGATATTGAAAAAGGATAATCTTCGAGCCACAAATTAAAGAAAAACACTTAAGTCGTTTTTTTCTTTCTAACTGATCGTCAAATGTAAGGTTATTCTTTATAAAATTTTCTACTGAATTTTCTTGAGTTATTCTCAATATTTTTACTTTTGTAGTTTCTGGTCTAGTTGTAGCTTCTTGTTTCTAGTTGTCAAAACATGAAGCATTTGAAAATGAACTACGGAGCAGAATAAAGGAGTATGTATTATTCACCCCTTCCATCGAAGGAAATATTACATGATAGATGAAAAATATTATCTTATTCGTGTTAAGTGAGGTAAATTTTTCTAAAAATAGTTGAAAAGCCTAAGAATTTTTTTTATTTAAAAACTCAGGCCACTGTATTTGGGGCCGAATATTTAAAAGAATATATCATTCTCACTAAAGCCTTCTCGTACTTGTATCACATATTCGGAATCTATTTGATATTGCTGACCTTACATCATAAAATGGAGATTTTTTCAGCTCCAAATTAGAGATTTAGTACGTTTGGTAGTAAAAAGAAAGGAGATAATGGTATGGAGCACAGCCAAATATCGTCTTTTTCCTGCTTTGTCAATGAAAAATTGCGAATGAACATGACGAAATTAGGGCTCAATTAATGATCCACTCTGTAAAGCCGTGGATTAATGGATTAACATCAACCTATGGAGCTCCCTCAGTTGACAAACTGATTACTATTATATCTCATTCACCAATATTCAATCTTTTGAAGCCAGAAATAAAAAAAAAACATATTAATAGGGCAGAATCTTATCCTGGCTCCATTGTTCGACCATTCCTGAAAACATATGATGAAATCAAGCATCATGTAAATATAATAAAAAAATAAGCCTGGATTGAGTACCAGCAATACTCTTAGAACTTGTTGATGTAACAAGCGCTGAATTTAATCAATTCATTACCTATTTGAATCATAGCATAATCTATCTCTTTACTAACAAAAGTATAAAAACAAAAGAAAAGAGAAAGCAATTTGAGAGGATAAATACAAAGACATTTATATCAACAACCAAATTAAGGCATGTCATGAATTTTAAAAGAGTTTCCTCGTAAAGCAGGCAACTCACAACTGACGCCACAGAATAAATGAAATCAATAATTTTTCACGAATAATAAAAATCAGGTTATCTACGACGGCATTAAACAAACGCGAAAGTCAGTAAATGGAGTAATGTTACTTATATAGTTGTAAAATGCATTTTCTTTCTTCTAATCATGTTTTTTTACGACCAATAAATCAAATACAAATTCGTGAAATATTGTTGGGAATAATTCATTCATCTGGAAGTTTTTTACGTCTCAGATGTTTAAAATATCAATTTTTCGCGCTGAATTACAAACTGCAAGTGTGTTTGTAAATTAGGTATAGGTTTCTCCATGCAGATTTTTTATGTAAATGCTTTCTTTTATTACTTTGGATTTCATAATTAAAAGAGAGTAGAGACGCCTCATAACAAGATTAGAGCTATTCATTCTTTTTAAAAATCACTCAGCATGAATAGAAGAGGCAAAAATGACCCAATAGGCAATACTACAAATGTGGCAATGTCGCGCTACCGAGTCAGCAATCGAACATCACAGCATTTATAAAGACCTTCTATCATGCGTATTCAGGCATAAAGTTGGGAAATCAGGATAAATATATATGTATATATATATATATATATATATATATATATATATATATATATATATATATATATACATATATATCTGGAGATAGTAAAAGAATGAGCGAAATATGTAAAGAATCACAAATATAATGAGTCTGGAATGTTGTAACCTTCAAATTAGACGAAATATTTACAAGTTCTTCTTTCTTCAAAGTGGTGTGTATCCTTGCATTAATGTAAGAAAAGAACTTAAAGGAATAAAATAATAAAAAGAATGAACAGAAGAGGAAAATGAAACAAATGAATTTAAACGGTACTTAATATATAAATTCTGGAAACGGCAGGGGTGCATAAAAAAAAAGCGTGAATTATTTTTTAGTTTGGATGTTTCGTTTTTCAGACTGGTAAGATAAATCCCAATTAAAAAGCAATGCCTTTTGAAATTTGTTTATTTTATGTTCATAATTTTATAATATTTCGACCGAAATAAGTGAATATAATATATATACTACGTGATAGCCATAAATATCCCCTATTTTAAAAATCTAGAATTTGTTAGCCATTCAAGCTTGAAGGTAGAAATGTGTCATTACAAAGAACAATTACTCAAATTTATTCGGTAGTTTTTATACATTAGAAATAAACACCACCGGAATCTATCCACTTATCAATACGATTAGCAAAGTTTCTTATGGCATTCCTCAAAATATTGACATTGAGGAAGAAATTAATTTTTGAAAACATTCTTCAGTTTTCCGATATTTGATGGTGCAGCTGGAAATAGTCTTTCTTTTTTACAAAAATCCATAGAAATTAATCGCTAGGTAACAATTGAGGTGATCCGGCCGGCCTAAGTAAAATTCTTCCTATGCCACCTTAGTTGTTGACGAAATCGAGCCTCCAACCATGTCATGGTGTGTCGTGCAATATAGGTTGTAGCGCCATCTTGCCTAAACCATTCGTCAGGATATTTATTATTGTTGAAAATGCTTTAGGAACATGTCAAGATATCTTGCACCGTTAATTGACTGATCTTATCCTGTTCCATGGTCCTCAAAGAAATAGGGCCCTTATATCTAGAAGTGGAGGCTGAGGTAAGCCTCTTCGAGAGTTGTGTGATTACCAAGCGTGATTTTTCACCGAGTTTTGGTACCACTATTGGGGAAGCCAAATGGGTTTCTTGATTTTGCTTAGCGTCTTCCTGGTTGCTTCGACTGTGAATTTTTTTGTATTATTAAGACACGGACTCAAAAAAAGGTGAAAAGTTCTCTTCTTGTTGATTGTAGGCTTGGAAAAGGTAATCGGAGATGTCCACAAAAGTAAAAGGAAGCTTAGATCTGGAATCAATATTCTTTGTTCGACGGGAATTTGGACGGTCCTCAGATAGATTTCTGGATAAGAGAATTCATCCATAAACGCAGTCCATCTCCCTCTTTACTTCAACAGCCCACATACATGAATACGATAATTTAACATGGACTTATGCTTAATTTATAAATTTTTTTAGTTCCAATTATATAAAATTTATTCTTCTTTCTACTTACATGAAATTATTTTACAAATTCTCATAAAATTATCAAATCTTGCAATAGCTATATAATAATACAAGGAATTAATACGTCACTTTCTCTTTAAGTTTAGGGCAAAAGAATGATTCACTCTGTGGGGCTCTCAAAAATCAAACTGAATTCATATTGGACCGCTTAATACATTCAATATAAATTTAACATAATAATATATTTCCTCACTTTATTTAATTTTATTCTTCTACAAAGTTTTATATATTTATTCAATCTTGCATTTGTTGTAAAATAAATCATAAGCAATTTAAAAATTTATTAAATTTCATTTAATATATTTCTTCGAAAGAACTGGAATAAATTTAGAGCGTTTTAAAATATTAAAATAGAAGATTTTTGAAGATTAATTTATAGTACATTGTTTGATTTTAATCACAGTTATGTACCTATTACAAAAGCCAAAAAATTCATTGCATTGTTGTCGTTCAGAATATATATTTGCCATTTAACTTCATTATTTAAACTACCATGTAATGAATTTTAATTGATTTAGTGTAGAGAACTGAAACGTCCGTCAGTATGAACATAAGATTTTGTTAAATGCAAATTAAAACGTGAAAACTACACATTGAGTAAAAACACTTAAAAGAGTAACGCATATGCAACAGTGCCCCCTCACTGTTGCCTTATCTCCACAGATGAAAAGGAAAGACAGAGAGTAAGGTGTGGAAACGGTGTTGGAAAGGAAGGCGGACAGCTGATCTGTGGAGATATTGGGTACTTGCGCACCTCATCACCATTTCTCGTTGCGGCGAGTATAGGCAATAGCCCACCACAGAAATTCACATAATATCATGAATACTGCAGTATACACAATAATGAAAGAAATACAACACCCTGAACCAGGCTAATAGCTTGGTAGGGAAAGTTTGGATTTCTCTGTTATCTGTTAATCAATTTTGAGGAAACATTTTCGAGCTTGTCTGCACAATATGGCAACACTGAAATTATGATTTCATTATGCTGTGTAAGTTCTTCAATTTTTTATTCAGGTGAGTCATTTTGGGTTAAACCAGGCTAATAGCGTCTATACTCTTTAAGAACAATGGGACCTCGCAGAGGCTTTAAAGATCAAAAGTCTTTCATCATCAAGAAAAGTGAGGAAGGCTCTATGTTCATGTTATTTCGAAGAAGTTAGTTCACCATGTGGACAGCGTTAGACGATTTCTGAATGACCCCTCGTTAAGGAAGAAGCGATCCGATTGTTGAACCTCCAAGACTGTGACAGCTGGAGATTTGAGGAATATTGCCCGCGAGTTAAGTGGAAAACCCGGTCAAACAAGCAAAGTCATTTTCACCGCCATTGGTCGTCCCCATGTACCATAGACCACCAGGAACCACATCCTAGGGACCATGGCTTCCGTGCGATCTCTCCCTTAAAGTCCAATCACAAAACTTTGAGGCCTCAATGAGCCCAGAAGTACCTGACGTTAGACATGAGTTACGTTCATTTAACCGACGAGATCAAGGTGAGCCTTGACGGACCTGACGTTTGAGCAAGTGGTTGTAGTGTGTGAGATACGATGAGAACTACAATAGCGTTCCGTTGTAATCGAGGTGTAACAAAGAAACGCTGTAATTCTATTGTATTTGCGATCATGTTTGACAGTTATTCCCCAAATATTGAATTTTATAAAAAAAAGGAAGTTGTCGCCAAAATGTATCCCCCATTGGACAAAATAACCGCATCACCAAAGGGTCCTCGTCGATGCTCTCGTTGGCTTTCTCCTAGTAGATATACCTATAATAAAAGTAAAGGACATGTTTTGAGTAATAATGTGATCAACAAATAAACTTTTGTGAGGTTCTTTGTTACCCTTTTCGCGCTTGAACCTCCCAAATAGAGCAAAGTTCTATATGTATCTTTTTAAAATTGGGATGATGGTTAGGGGCTAAGTAAAGACCAGTTGTTTTTATATACGAGTAGTTATATAAATGGCTCGTGTTTCTCTCTTATCTAATTTCAAGTTACGCGTAAATCTCGAAAAAACAGGACCGCGCCGAGAATTTTCAAGTTCTGCGTTGATGGATGTGTTTTAATCCCGCGCTCTCAAGGGCAACATAATAATAAAGGGCCACATAATAATAAAGAGCAACGAAATCATAATTCTGAAAAAAAAATTCGCCAACAATAACTTTAAAAGTTCTCGACGCAGTCAGTGGGGAAACTAGGGTTTAGGATATGGACTAAGTTCTATATCGGCTCGCTACAAGGTCGTTCGTATTAGTGCTTTTTGGACTCATTTTGTTAACCCATCAACTTAACCTTAATTTTAAGGAATTTGGTTTGGAGAAGGAGGGATTTTTCCATTAGGTCAGAGTGGTTAAAATTAGAGTACGGGTTACGGTTAGCAGAGGAGTACGTAGCCATCTTCGGACAGGGCTGGAAGACACTCCACGCATCCACCTCCCAAGCCCCAGTAAGGGGCGTGGCGATTTGCCATCCTAGCCGCCGTGCTGTGGGACTCAGCACCCCGTCCGACCCTAGCTTAGCCTTTTTCCTTCTTTCACACAGCCTGTATTTCTCCTCTACTTCGTCGCTTTTCATACAATCTCTCCCCAAAATTTTCTCTGGTCGGCTCGGATTGGGGCTGATGGGGGAGGGGACAATGTTCCCTAACCCCTGAGCACCGGTCCGGGATATTTTTTTTAACAACCTGCTTCATCCCCACCGATACCTTTTTCACATCCCTTTTCTTTTCCTCTTCACACTCTATCAATATTACGCCGTGTCTAAGGTGGAGCCGCCATACAGATTAACTGCCAGGCTACCAGGCGGGAGATGTGGTCCCGAATGGCGGCACCTGGCTCTGCCAGGCCTGTACGCACCCTTTGCAGTGCGGTCTACTGCGAGGGATGATGAGCTATTGCTTCCCGTATAAAATACAGGGTCACCATGCCCAATGATGAGCAAATTAAAAAAAAACACCCTCAACTTCCCCTGTTCCATCGACGGAGCCGCCCTCGGGCAGCTCGACAGAAAAAATGGTGGTCCCCCCTTCCTGTGCTTGCACAGCGGACCCTCCCTATTTCTCTAACCGGAGAGGAGGCTTACTCCTCTTTTACACTTACGAGTGTAGGGGACTCCCCCTCACCCACGGGTGTAGGAGACTCCCCCTCACCACCTTCTCTGGAGATGCTTTCGGGCACCTCCCTGTTTCCAGCGGTAGTCCCTCCTTTTTTTCCAAGGGGTCTGCCAAGAAATCCAACAGGCAGCCCAAAGCCGACCACCCTCTATCGAAGCAGCTCGGTAGGGCAAACCCCCTTAGGGGGGAAAGGGAAGCCAGGCCCCTTCGGTCGCTTTCCTCAAAAGATTTGCTGGCAAGAATATTAAACCTTGACGGGGTCAAGGCCTGTGCCTCCCCACACCTGACTAGTGACGATGATGCCAACGGGAGCCACGATGCCCTGGGGGGATGGCCAACGGGAGGCCCCCCCCCCTAAAATAGACATGGTCCTTAAGGCACCCAGCCGCAGACGGTAGGAATTCCATGGGGGGGGGGGGAATCCCGGCTCAGTGCCAAGCACCGAACCCGAATTTCCCCCTATGCAAAGTCCTCCTCAGAAGGCTGGTGATGCCGAGATAGTACAAGGAGGTTAGGGATCTCCTTTGACAGTTGCCCCTACGACTTTCAGGACCTTCTCCATTTTGGAGAAGGACCTGGCTGAGACTTGTCCATCTGGCCAGGGGGCTCCTACCGGCGGAGGAGAGAAGCGGGTTAATTCCTCGCCCTCCTTTCCAAAAAAGAAAAAGTCTAAAATTACTCGGGGCTCCTCTCCATCCACGAGGGCTTCGGGGACGGATGGGTCTACTGCCACTTTGACCATGAAAAGATCGGCACATCCGGCCCCTCTACCCCCGCCCGGGTGCGGAGCCTCTGACTATGACTAAGACCAAAAGTGCACAGGGCAGAGCCTCGATAACATCGGGGAGCCTCATTCAGAGGTTACCTGGCGTTTTCGAGCGCGCTGGATTTAAACGCTTTATTGTTATTCGCTCCACTGATGGCACCATGTTGGCCATGGGCAACATGATCCATCAGAGGAGAGTATTAGCTAGTGTAATTAGGAGAGAGCCTAAGGTGACCCGTTTCTCGGACGGGAGACTTCTAGCGAATGCAGCGAATTGCTCCGAGGCGGCGAAGATAAGTGCTCTTCGGACACTTCATGGCACCCCGGTGAGTGTGACGCCGCACTCTACCATGAACTTTTTGAAGGAGTAGTTTACGCGAGGAAACTCCATAGAGGACATCAGCTTAGAGATGGCCGACCATGGGGCCGTCAAGGTCGATCGTCTAATGAGTAAACAGGGACGGGCCTCAAGACCTACCCCTACACTCTTCGTCACGTTCGACTGTGACAAGCTCCCTGAGTCAGTGCGTGCCAGTTGGTACCGCTACCGCATAAAGGCATTCGTGCCACTGCCGCGGCGATGCTATTACTGTCACCGCTTCGGCGACTCTCCAAAAGATGGGGGCGAGGGGACCCCTCCCAATGTTTATACCAGAATTTTTGCGAGATCATTAATTTCGCAAAGGGGAGGTGGAGCCCTCTCCGGCACAAAGGAGCAGGAAGAGGGTGTCCCGTAGGAAAGTGTCCTCAGTGCGACACTCTTTCCCTGAGCATCAACGGCATCACCTCGGTGCTGCCGAAAGATGTTCTCGCTACGCTCTACGTGGACGACCTTTCGATCTCTTTTGGCGCAGCCCAGATGCCAATTCTGGAGGGTCGACTCCAAAAGGCATTGAACCATGTATCTCGCTATACCAAAGCGCACAGGTTTCGGTTCACTTTGGCCAAGACTAAGGTGGTTTACTTCTGCCGCCATCCACGGCTCGACCACGACCGAGAATTGTTTCTTAATGGGGTGCGCCTGAAAGTGGTTGAATCGCACCGTTTCCTTGGTCTTGTATTTGACCGAAGGCTCACCTGGGAGGCTCATATTTGCAGCCTTAGGGTCTCTTGTACCAGCGCCATGGATATTCTTCCTTCCGTTGCGTTCAGCGCTTGGGGCGCTGATAGAGCTACTGCCTTAGTTTTTTATCGATCCTTTGTTCGTTCTAAGCTCGGCTACGGATGCGAGTTTTATGCATCCGCAGCCGAGCGTTTATTGCGGAAGGTGGACTCAATCCACCACACCGGCTTTCGCCTTGCGACCGGTTCTTTCCGCACTTCCCCTATTGAGAGCCTGTTGGTCAATGCTAAGGAGGTGCCACTCGCTCTACGCCGCGTACAGTGCGTCACCCGCCTGTACGAGCAATTCCGGCGCCTCCCTCAGTCGCTAACAGTTCTTACTGCATCGCCAGCTGATCTCGATGGTGCCTATGCCACCGAGTGACGCCAGTCATACCGTAAGCCCTTTGGGTTTAGGGCCAGAAAACTTCTTCGAGGGGTAGGTATAGCTCTCGGGCCGGTGACGTCCATGGTTCTGTTCTATTTGTCGCCACGCCTCTGCTGACCAAAGCTTGTACAGCGCTGGGAGTATTGCGTCCGACCATTTTTGAGCACACCTTGTGTCACGCTGGAACTGTGCCAGTGTATACGGATGGCTCCAAGTCCAAAGAGGGTGTCGGCTTCAACGCCGTATCCCCTCTGTTTTAAGTCAGTGGGGCTCTGCCAGGCCCTGCGTCTGTCTTCACGGCCGAGATGGTGGTAAAACATTACTCAGTACGGGAGATTACGTGACGTGCCCTGTTGGGAGACCTGATTGTGATCTATAGCGACTCACAAAGCGCTCTGAGTGCTCTCGGGGCATTGAAATCTCCGCATCCCCTGGTTCGCGATATCCGTGACGCCACGGTTTTTGCGAGCCGGGCTGATGTCGAGATTAACTTCTGCTGGATTCCTGGATTTGTAGGAATTGTGGAGAATGAGCGCGCCGATGAGGGCGCCAAAGAGTCCGCGAGAACTCTGCGACAAGACCAGCGTTTTGCTCTTCCTCACACTGACTACATGGCAGGAATACAGGTAGCTCTTCACTGCTTGGCTAAGAAATGGGAGATGGTCGAAGGGAACTTAAAGTTGCGTGCCAGTGCGCAGCGACTGTTCCCATGGACCTATCCCCCTATTTTGCGACGGCTTCAGGTCGCTATCTGTCGTCTCCGAATCGGACACACTCATGTGACGTACGCTATTTGATGGAGCGCTCGCCTGCGGCCTATTGTGACGACTGCGTCGTCGCCCAGACTGTTCGGCACAATCTTGTCGAATGTCCCAGTCTGGGCGATCTTAGCGCACGTTACCTGTCCCGGTACCGCGATGGGCGGGGTCGCTACCACCTGTCCCTTGTACTCGGGACGAGTTCGTGCACCTTGACTGGTGGACTGATAAACTTTTGGGGGTAGACTGGCCTTCTCCCTTTTATTTAACTAGGTTTTGTTATTGTTGTTTTCTTTCTAGGTCACAAGCTCCTACGCCGGGTGGAGGGGGGACCTTCCTCCGATGCCGGAGCTTGCTTCCTCATTGTCATCTCTTTTCATCGTTGTTTTGTTTTCAAATTTTTATTTTAAAGTAGCCTAGAACTAGGCTGTTTGTTTGCGGCGACTTATGCCCAAGTGGGCAGTCGCCAGATAGCCACTTAGAAAAAAAAGAAAACCTCCTCCCAAGTGAGTGACCGTATGCAATAGGCCAATCTAACTGGCTGGTCGTAAATGAGAAGTGTCTCCAGGGCCTACCTGACGCATTGTAAAGGTGGTACTATACGAACCGCATACCACCACAGCCTACATTGCATTTGACCTTACTATAGATTACGGTTTGCTTCTAATTCATTTGCTATGGATCAACAGTTTATTTCTCCTGGTTCAAGGAGTTATCCTACTTTCTTGATCAGGGTTTGTAACCATTAAGGCTTCTGAATTTAATTCTAGCTTTATTAGAATTCTTAAACCTCCTTATTTTTCAATAGTCCATAAATACGAGGGGCGGTCCATAAATTTGCAATTCGGATATAAAGAAACGAGATATGAGGAAAAGTGTTTCATTATTTTTCAATATAACTTCCCTCCCGTGGCACTTGCGCCACTTGTCCCTGAGTTTTCGAATTCCCGACATCCAGAAATCACCTGACTGCTGTTCAATCCCCTCCTGAACGGCGAGCTAGACATCTTCATCTTCCCCAAACCGGCGTCCACCCAGTGTAACCTTGAGCTGGCGGAATAAAAAGTAGTCGCTAGGGGCCAGATCTGGAATGTAAGGGGAAGGGTTGAGCTCCTCGAATCAGTACTTGCGCAGGGCAGCTTGTGCGAATCTTGTGGACTTTGACGACGTTGAAGTCGATCATGGGGCGTGAGGTTTCTAGGGACCCAACGGGCAGAGACCTTGGTCATTGCCAAATTTTCGTGGATGTTGTTAACACTTCCATGTGATATTCCAAGTTCTCGCTCGATTTCTTCGACCTTCACCCGTCGATTTTCGAGGATTATCCTCTTCACACGGGCACATTGTCCTCGGTGGTCACATCTGACGGGCGTCCTTAACGAGGGTCTTCTTCAAGGGACTCACGACCATGGTGGAACTCCCTATTTCAGCGAGCAATGGTTGCATAGGAAGGGGCGGTGTCAGTGTACACTGCAACCATGCGTTCATGGATCACTTTTGCATTCTTGTCTTCCTTGTTCAAAAATTTGATCACTGCGCCGTGTTTAACCTTCTTCATTGTTGAAAAATTTGTAACTGACGATCTGTGATCAGCTAATGCTTCTTAAATAGACGAGGCAGGAGCGTGCGGTTGCAGGTCCTGACTTGTTATAACTTGTCCTAACACCCCCCACAAACAGCAATCCCTCTTCCTCTGTTTTGCCCTACCGATTCGCAAAACTTATTGACCGCCCCTCGTATATGCACCCACTTATATATATTTATATATGATACACATGCTCACAAATGACACGTGAGTACAGACAATGATACAAAGATTCATTAAGGAAAATGAAAAATGATTCATATTGTTTTCGCCTTTATTATCAGAGACCAAATTTTGTTCATTCGTCTCTATTACACCCAGCATAATAATGTCAAAGGTAATATTTTTTATTCGATGTTTTTACCTGCCCTCGGCATTGTATTCCCTTAAAATATGGACGAATAAATCTCTAATATTTATAATATAAAACAAAAAATTTATCCCTCTGACTGTTCGATAATTATAGTTGCTATAGTCTAGCAAAAAAAGAAGATCTATCATTCTTTTAAAAAAAAGATACATTTAACCCCAAAAAATATCTTTTTGCCTCTCTTTCAGCCAACACTTTTTATCTCTTACGTCTCTTTCGAAATTAAGATATCAACGTCGTGTTTAAATCCGTCTCCACTTTGTATTCCGTCTTTGTAAGCAACTCTCCTTCCAAATGGACCATTGTTTCTTCTATAAAAACTAGGAATTGCCCAAAAGTATACATAGGAGAGTTAGGAAAACAAATACATCACGCCTTATACAGTATCTAAATACATTACGCAATTTTAATGCACAGAGTGCCCAGTATGTACACATTACCATATTTGATGATGTAATTAATTGGGGCGGTCCCCGTTCCATTTCAAATTGTTTTAATATTGTTTCACGTAATATTTTGAAATTTTTTTGTATAAGTTTCATTGATAAGTTTAATATAAACACCGATATCTTCACCTTAGCTACAATCGTCATGTATATAATGAAAGACGGAAACGAAAATTATTTAGTAAATCTTCGCGTGTCCCGGCAGCCGGCTTCATGTCAGATAAGCAAATCTTTCCCTTGTTTATAACCCTCACAAACGTCTCTCGCTCATTCCCAGAAGTGATTTACGGGTTCCTGCTGCTCAACAGACCAATCTTCAACTTTACAACGAAGATACATGTGATTTATTTTGGTACGAAAAACAACGCTTTGTGCGTATCGCCCATCTTCAGGTTCTAAAGTCATAAAACAATACGATAAGATAAGATTGAATTATTTTGGACATAAAACTCATTCGTGAAATCTTATATAAAATGTTCCAAAATAAAGGAATATTGAATAGTTTTCACAGGGGAGGGTAGCGCAAAAAAATAATCTAAGGCTAAATTAATGAAATTTAAAATAAAATTTCCTGAACCGCGGAAAATAAAAAAAACCGTAATATTCCAAATTAATGAATGGAGAGTAAAAAATAATAGCTAAAATTATCAACATACAAATATTATTAAAATGATTGATATTAAAAAAGTATTCACGTAAAATAATAAAAATAATATGCAAATGTAAAAGATCTAAAAGTTAAAAATGACAAGCTCTATTATACAAAAGTTAAATAAATAAAAAATAAATGAAAATATTAAAAAAATCGAGTTAAAAGATAATTAAGAGGAATGAAAGAATTATAAGGTAAAATCAGGGAATTAAAGGACAGTACAGTATTAAACGGAGAAAATATCATAACTATCTATCATGTTGAAAAGACTAATAAGGCACATAAAACCCTACACATAAAACCCTGAAAATATAATGAATCTTACCGGTGATGTTCAGGTGAGTTCAGAAGGAAAGAATTTATAGCGAGATATCCTTGACGAAAGATAACGTTGTTAGTAGTTTGTTTGGTTGGTGACAGAGGTAGTTAAAATTAGGAACAGAGAAAGGAAACAGCTGTGTTATCAAGGTTAAGTTTAGGAGATTTTGTCTTTCTGAGTATGGATTCCAACATTCTTAGACTATATTCCATTATTGCGGCGAATTATTTTAAAATTTTAAATAGAACATTCAGTCTTACATTGTGTTGATGGATTTTTAATATTTGAAGGCTTATTCTTAGATATATTTCTTTCTGTGCGGTGGCTGATTCCTATATAAGAGCAAACAAAACCTCTCTTTCAATGAACGAACTGTACTACCAATATAGGTTTCCCTCAGAGAACATAGACAAGTAAATGAATAGACAATTCGGATGTTCATCTCAAGAGGAAGTTTGTCTTTTGAGGTAATGAAACTTCCTAAGGAATGAAAGTTGACAAAGGTTATTTTGAAGTTAGTGTGAAAAAAGTATTTTTTAAGTCACATATGTCAGTGCCTAGTGAATAATTAATTGAAATGTCTCATTTCAGGTACGACAAAGAGTTTTTGATTTATAGGAACATTATATGACAGTTAGGGTGGGGAATAAATTTTGCTCATTAAACTACTGATTAATTTATCAAAAAAGGTAAGAGATATATATTATTTTTAAATTAAACTTCAGAGTTTGAAACTCTTTGTGCATCAAAGATTAAGTAGGATAAAAAAATATCTCTATATATTAGAAAATTTACTGCGCTGAGTTTATATGACATGTCACAATGGTTGAAAAAATAAAATTCTAAGACCACTACAGGTAGGTTTTCTGTATATTGAGGTAGTTAATTTGTCGGGTTTTTTTAAAAAAAATAAAGTCTATGAAAAGAAGTTTATTGCTGCTCTCTATTTCAATAGCATATTTAATGTTGGAATGGAACGAGTTTCTAAAATTGAAAAATTGGTTCGCAGGAGATAAATTCTTTTTCTGTTAATCTGTTGGTACGACCATCTTTGTTATTAAATAAAAAATAATTCTCATTAAAATTCTTCTCCAAAATAGCCTGGAAATTTTGACGAGAGAAATTCTGAAAGGCATCATTTTTATTTAAAACTCGGTTGCGAATAATATCCATTGTTTCATTGACAGGATCATTTATAAGAAGTGAAGATACATCATAAGTGACTAAAAGTTTTGAGGAGGCAAAGTTGTGTGACATTAATTCATAAACAAGGGAATAATTAATTGTTGTTTTTTTTCAATAGTGTATTGGCCAAAGACAAGCACTGAGAATTTGCTGGTCTATAACTTTAGACGATCTTAGATTGAGCAAAACCCTGTTAACCTGTCTTCTAATTATATATATAAATATATATATATATATATATATATATATATATATATATATATATATATGATAAAGTTAACAGGCGCAAGTAATGGCTATTTTTCTTGGTATTGCAGCAAATATTCCATATTTGTTAATAATCCATAACAGTTTTGTCTATAAATGGTTCGCGAGCATCATTAGCTTTACTAAGGGTGGTAGCTAGTATATGACATCAAGTTTCCGAGAACCGAAACCTGAAAGTGTCTCGCTAGGTCATATCATGTATCTTGAAAACGTTGTGATTCATAGAACGCGCTCATCCTAAGAAACGTCTCGTAAGTAAAAATAATAGAGCAGCTAGGTTGGCCTCCGCTACTGAGCATGTCATATGGAGTGATGAAAAGGAGTAAAATATATTTTAACGATAAAAATAAATTAAGTTCATTCGGATCAGAATAAAGCAGCATTTAAGGCGTCTTGCAGATGAAAGATTCTATCTTACAATCAGGAAACTATCGGTTAATTTTGGAGGTGTCATATTTATGGTGTGGGGCATATTTTCAAACGCTGAATTCCTTCCACTCCTATGCTTACGTGGACCCCCTCCCCCACCCCCACCAATGCTGCGGTAGACAAGAATCTTCTCCAGAAACATGTAATGCATTTTCCCCGAATATCGAGAATAGATGAGTCTGTTTTCATGCACGACGATGTTCAGTGTCTCACAGTAAGTCGGTGAATCATTTCTTGGATGATGAAAATATTGCCGTGATCGACTGGACTGCACAAAACTCAGATTTAAGCCGCATAAAAAACCTTTGGAAGATAGTCGTTAATAAGTTTATGTCTTGGAAACCAACGAAAGTTAAAGAATTCTGGCAAAGTTTGGAAAAAGAATGAAATAAAATCTTAGGCCGAAAACTACGACAAATTAGTGAAGTCCTGCGGCCGAAGATGTGCAGAAGTTATTAGAACAATTAATTAATATTTTGTTTGTTTGCGTTTAAGACGATTATTTTGGACGCCTCCTTTCTTGAAAGACAAATTATTTTCCTTTGTTCTATGAAATATAATTTGGATAATATCAGAAGCAAATTTCACAGAATATTCTGTGCAATTTTGATGGAAATTAATTAATGAATATTTTCAAGATAATTTACATCTTGGTATTTTGTTTTCTCCCGTTACTTTACTATTATTTTATCGGCTTCTTGTATTAAGCATTTGATTTATACCATTTTAATTAATTTTCTTTTCTTGCAATCATATCAAGGGTATTCAAAGCTAATTGATATTAAATACTCTAAAATATTAAAGTATTTTTATTCACATTAATTTTTTCACAATTTATAATCCTAATTGAAAATAGACAAGCGAAAATCGAACGAAAAAAATATATCCTTGAAAAATCATATGAAACTTTAACAATTCAATCCAATTTGGTGTTTAATACCTCTGTTGCTGCAACCTGGTGTCTGTTGCTTACCTAATTTGGCAACCTGATGTCTTCGCAAATGCTGACTGCCAAAATAATACAGCTTGTCATTTGTAATCGCAGTGTGGTAAAAGAAATGGGTAAAATTTTGTTGCATAATATTACGATCAAATAGTTTAAAACTTTCGAAATATCCCTATGGTTCTTGTTCTTTCCCATTAGATCCCCTTAAATACTCTTGTCGAAGTTTTTAACCAAAATTATAAGTTAAATTCTTCAATAAAGATGTTGCAGAGACTGTCACGACGATGTTTTTATTGCTTGTCGGAGCTTTTAACTAAAATTTAATTTAAATTCTTCAATAACGATGTTGCAGAGACTGTCACGACGATGTTTTATTGCTTGTCAGAGCTTGTAACTAAAATTTAAGTTAAATTCTTCAATAACAATGTTGCAGAGACTTTGACAACGATGTTTTTATTGCTTGTCAGAGCTTTCAACTAAAATTTAAGTTAAATTCTTCAATAACGATGTTGCAGAGACTGTTATGAAGATGTTTTATTGCCCAATCGTACAATCAAACTGCGATTCGATTCTTTCCAGTAAAAACAATATGATAACACTAAGGTATAGTTAAGAATTCATTGGTTTCTAAATAACTCAATTCATTGCAAGTTTCTGCAAGGAATGTAATGGTGCGATTTATTATTTGTATTTAGTTTAGAGTGTAACTAAAAAATTAACAATTAATTTACAATTACTTTCGCAAACATAGTTACAACTATATAGTTTATTTTGCAGTAGAATGGGGATTAGATCAGCCCCTGCTTAGTCTTTCTGCGTAAAAGGCGGTTAGAACCTGTTCCATATTTCATTATTTTTAATTATAACTTCATTATACTTATACTAAAAAATGAAAAATGGGAATTTGATTTAAATAATCTAAGTCTAGCGGGAAATAGGTAGGAGCGTAGTTTTCCTGATTGCTACTTGCCATTTGCGAGTTAGAAGACGCTTCAGTTTGGCTCAGCTCCACTACCTGGCCATTTTCGAGCAGCGCTGAAAGACAATAATGGTTGAGAAATCAAGGTAAAGTACACAACTTGGCAGCCATGGCAACATATAAACATGTGAAGATATTATATTAAATAGGTTAATTTTCGAATGGAAAAATGATAAATAGGGTCTTCGGCTATACTTTTCAAACTGAACATCAAACTAAAAAGACTATTTAACCTTAATATACAGTAGTCGTCCCAGAACTGGCTATGCAGGGGGTAATTTGATATGGTAGAGAAAGTCTGTGACGATTAGGCGAATTCTTATCATCACGCATCCTGCGACATTCAAGTACGGCACCCCCGGTCCTTCACGAAGAATTTGATTTCCGAAGGGAGCGACGAAAGAAATTGGTCCTTGAGGATGGAATCGACTAGGGCATCGTATTCATGAGGTACATTGGACGCGTCAATCCAACAATTAAAATGACACTGTAGCGAGCAACCAAACTGTTGGAAGGTGTGGTTTAGTTGAATGTGACAGTTACTAAATTTAACTCAGTAGAAATCCGGGGTCATGTTGTAAGCTGCGAGCACCTCGGCTTTAAAGATGAGTAATCAGTTATCGCCTCTGATGGAAGGAAGATAAAAATATCCCTGAGTTGGCAGCTCAACAGGGACAATAATTGTGCTACACCATCCTTTTCGATGTCCCAATGGTTCACCTCGAAGATCTTTTCGAAGTAGGTGAGATAAGACTGCGGTGCGTCTAGTCTAGAACTTGAGGAGTATATGGAGAGCGTCTCCTTCCTCGCTCTACTCATTTCCAATTCGTGAGAGCGATTTCTCCCTCTTTATTTTCGTTCCTTATTTTTTATCTGTCTCTGCTTTCGGCTCTTTCTCTTCCTTCTTCTTCCTGGATGTAGGCTATTAGATCTTTGCCACTGAGGCCGCGTCACTCACCTTGTGCCTTGAAAATTTCAAAAGGCGAAATGTTGCTGGTTTTACATGATGGAAACAACAACAAGAATTAAATTAACGCAGACAATGAATATGGCAGGATTATGGATTCCTTTACGCACGAACGGGAGTGTGATTGGTTTTGCTAAACAAACGAAAACACAAACAACAAAGGGGAGTGGGAGACACTCATGAGGGAGCTTTTGCCGTCGAGATTTCATTGTAGTTTAGACGAGAGTTACAGCACTCCTAGCACAGCAATACGAAGTATAATACTATTTTTACTCTACCTTCAACTTATGGCACGAGATGAGGCCTTGAAGCACAACAATTCAATTCCGTAGGGGAATAAGATTAATATTTAAACACTGTCACTCGACAATCAATTCACACAAAAAATAAATAAATGGGAACGGGAACAAAGACACTTCGCAAATAGGTATGCAATGGTTATTTCTCACCTTTTAAACTCCAGAACCGGAACCAAGATTAGCCAAAAATTAACAATTTAACCAAGGTTAACCAATAGATTGATCAAATTCAATCAATTGATTGACCAAGATTAACCCCAATAAACTTGACGCCAGTTTTATATATAATAGTTATTACTATATGTCGTAGAATAGGGGCAACTTAACTCTTTCTGCGTTTCTCAGCCGAGGCGGATGACAGCCTTGTGCGTGGGAGACTTATAATACAAGCAGAGTGCAAATTAACAGAATTTAAGTTGCCAAATAGTCGACTATCTTTGAAGTTCCGGGACAAAAGAAAAACGGGTTCAAAAATAACTCTACTAATATGCAAATTAATATTCTTTTACATGGTTAAAAGGGGGTTTAAAACAAGCTATATACACATTAAGGTACACGAGTCTCAGCGGCTAAAGGGTGGGGGAACTTGGAGGGTACGGTCGCCGTTCAAACAAATAAACAATATCGACCGATGGTCGCTCAAATGACCTTGACGTGTATGAAGCCTACGATGGAGGCTTACATTGTGTGGGTTGGTATTAGAGCTTGCACAGGAGAGTTGCTCGTTGCTGTTACCGCGGAGATTTGGTTCGAGGAATTAACCCTTGCCTTGGTGCAAAGTTAAAATAATAGTCTCTTGACAATGACTATTACATGATGAACTTAGATCTTGCTTCCGAGTTAAACACGAATCGAGACTGGGCGCTAATTAATCGAGAGTACCCGGAGCTTGAGGGGTTCTGCGAGAATTGTGCAGAGTCCAATAGGACGCGAATAGCGGGTATTGACGGGATCAGGCAGAGGATACTAACGGGATGGGCAGGCGGTGGATACTGCCTTCCAGCTCTGGCGCTGGAGGATTTATAGTGGGGTCGAATAGGGTTGCCCCCTCCGTCCGAAGGGGAGGGTTCCAGGGTACGACGCATCGTCAAGCGAGCGTAGTTGCGTCCTATTAACACGACTGCGAGGCGAAACTTTGTCCGACTCCTAATGATACATTTTGGGCTTTCAAACTTGTCACGGATTTCTGCGATGGCGGGCTTTCAGGCCACCAAAGCGTCTCAAGATTTCGAACTTCCATTACGGCAGACATAAATGGTCGACCAGGTGTCTGTTGTCTCTCTCTCTATTTAAGGAGCGGCAGCGCGCATATTTTTTTTCTCTCTCTCTCTGATCTCTGACAACTGCAACGCACAACTCTCCTGTGCAAGCTCCCTTCCCCTTTAGCCTTCGTCATCTGGACTTCGCGTGCCCTCAAGGTCATTTGAGCGTCCCATCTGAAATTGTCCTTTCATGTGTATGGTGGTCGACATCGCCCAGGTCCCTCTTTGAAGCCGAGACTCGTGTGTGTTTTCTATGTTTATATACCCTACTTAAAAACCCTTTTAATTTTGTATATATATTATTTTCCTATTAGTAAAGTATATTTTGTACTACTCTGTTTCTATTACCGCATTAATTCCTAAATTTAGGAATATATCGTAATGGGAAATACTGAAACATTTAAATCTACCTACACCGGAATGATGGCATCTACGGCCCTTCGTATTGAATTCTTTAAAAAACTAAAACGGTTTACTAATATAAATTATGCCTCAATACTTGAAAAAGTTAACCGAATGTCAACTAGAAATAAGAGTTTCAAACTTGCGATAGAGCAAAATTTCTTAGAAAATAACAGATTTGAAATGGTTTGCCTAAGAAGGTTGCAAAAGCACAACTGTAAATGAATGTGTTTAAGAATAGAACCAAAAGATATTAATTACAAATATACTATTGCAGACATTAATATTAATCGCTATTCTTTCTTCCTTTACCTATCCTAAACCTCTGAATTATACCCCTTTCCCTATTTATTGCGATAGCTTCGAGGAAACAGTAAGTTTTTCTATTTCGTAATTCTGTTAAAATTCTGATTTCGAGTTGTTTCAACAGAAGCAGAGGTCCGGATCCTTTATGCCAGTGGGGCATTTGTATGTGTTTAATTTTGGTTGGTGCCCGCAGCGAAGACTGACCGGGATGACCCTTATATGGCGTAGGAGGAATATTTCTTGAGTCGATATTTGGTGGAACGGCGTTGACAAAACAGGAAGGGACCTAAATATTGGATGCTATTTCATGATACATATCTATGCGTGTGTGTGTGTGTGTGTAAATAGTTTTGTGCATAGAGGTTACATAGTTTGGGAAGTTAGGATTTTCCCACGTATCTGTGGATAGTAGTTTCTTGGAGTTTTGCAGATGTTTCGTAGGGGATGGTACCTAGGAGGCTGGTTTGCAACAACATGGGTACCTCGAGTTTCGCGCCCGTTTACGTCATGCGGGGGTCTAGATTGTGTTTCATGGGCATCACTTTTGATTCAAATCAAAGTGTGGGCCTTATTTGGGTCTTGCGGGAGCATTCTATGCTGAAGTGTAGTGTTTTGTTTTGTATTTTATGAAGTGTGCTGAGCTGAGTGGATTCGAGGTTGGGTGCCAGGTATGGAAAGGCATAGGTGATTGAGGGAAGGACGTAATTCATATATATATATATATACATATATATATATATATATATATATATATATATATATATATATATATATATATATATATACATATATATATATATATATAATATATATATATATATATATATATATATATATATATATATATATATATATATATATATATATATATATATATATATATATGGAATATGGATTCCGTGTGTGGTTGCAGTGGCTGCTTTTTTTCTTGTGTTATTGGAAAGCTACTTTTCGTATTGTATCGTCCGTGAAGCCGATAACTGTAAGTATTCAGCTCGTTGTCAATGACTGCACCTGCTTTGAAGTTTGTTTGTGCAGCTGTGGCGTTTTCCAGAACCATGGTGAAAAGGTCTGGATAGATACCGCGAGAGGCGTGTAAGTATATATATATATGTGTGAGTTTGTAAGCGTGTAAAAAACTCTCGAATTAGTTTTGCCTATACCCTTTACAAGAACAGTATATATTGCTGTTTACATGATCAAATGTATATTATTATTTATGTGAAAATATGAATGTTATATATTATTATTTTTAAGACAAAGTGGTATCTATTTTTAGATTGCTTCATGCGCATAATTATGTGCGTGCCCAATGCAAGACTTCATAGGATTAATATGACACTCATCTCTGAGGCTTCATTGTCAATCCTAATTCAACTTGCAATGAGCTCTACATGTTACATATAAGGCATTCGTATTTTCTACATCCTTATTAACTGGTGGACAAGGGCTTAGTATTTATATGATGTAAACATTATTTTTATTTCCTGGATCAGAGTCATTTGTTTAATGCGTATGCCGTTTATGTTAAAGTATAATATGTTGAGTGTTTGTTTTAGTGTTATAGTTCGGGGTGTGTGGAGTGTAGGTTTGATGAATGTGGGACTCGGAGTGTGGATTTTGTGTGGAATTAGTAGAGGCATGGAATGGCTGTTGGTGGGGGTGGGGTATTCATTGGAGTGCCATGGATTGGTTTGGTTTATCTGTGAAGGGCGGCTGGGTAAAATGGTGAATAATTGGGGGTAGGGTAGAGACTCTGTGTTTAATGCTTATGCCGTTTATGTTAAAGTATAATATGTTGAGTGTTTGTTTTAGTGTTATAGTTCGAGGTTTGTGGAGCTTAGGTTTGGTGAATGTGGGACTCGGAGCGTGAAGTTTGTGTGGAATTACTAGAGGCATGTAATGACTGTTGGTGGGGGTGGGGTGTTCATTAGAATGCCATGGATTGGTTTGGTTTATCTGTGAAAGGCGGCTAGGTAAAATGGTGAATAAATGGGGGTAGAGACACTGTGTGTGTCGTATATGTGGCGCAAATAAACGGAGTTCTCATTGGGGATGCTCGTGACTGACACCAGCATATTGTGCGGAATAATGAAACCAGCATCTGCAGTTTGCACATTGATTTGTGACCAAACAGCGCCAACGCAATAAAATGACGTAGTCATCACATTTAAAGGGCAATGAGGGTGGTGCAGAGTCCGTAGAGGGTGAGATTAAGAAGTACGATAAGGGAAAATAGACGAAAAAAAACACATGTCATACATACAATGAGGCAACACTCCGAAGCGGTGAAACAACAGGGTTCCTTGACCTGTTGTCGAGGAACACGTCAGTAGAGAAGATAAACGAACTAGATACTAAATAATGAACTAAGTATATCACTACACAAAAACAGTAATATTAAAGCACTATAATGCAATAAACACAAAAAATCTATAAGACCACAACCAAAATTTGGGGTGAGGTGGGGGCATAAGCGTAACAAAGAGTAACAATTTTTAAATGAATCAGAAGAAGACTAGGAAACAATAAAACCAGAAGAGAACCTTGTGAAACTTTAGGAGATTAAGGAATTATATGTAGCTGGATACCATCTGTTATAGAATTCTGGTAGCTCGAACTTGAACCCTTTTGGCTTCTCCTCCAAAGATGCAGAGGAGGGAAGATGACAGCTCGAATTAGGAAAAGATTTCCTTGAGTGCGATTTAAATGGCGAGAGTGAATCAATCGTTGACCGGTATTGCTACTATTTAATTAGGCTTTGGTGGGTAGAGGATTTACACAGGAAAACAAAAATAATCTATTAATCTTATACAAACAACAATAGATATTTACATAATAATATAAAGGCGATTTAGTTAACAACGTTACTAAATAAATTAAATTAAAGTGACAATTAGAACTCGTCATAGCCGTACTAGGCTCAATAAGTACACTAATTACTCGAGGGAAAGCAGGAGGCGACTACGAGGTGAGTCATAGCCGGACGAGTCTCAATAAGTACACTAATACCCTAGGGAAAGCGGGAAGCGACTACGAGGTGAGTCATAGCCGGACGAGTCTCAATAATTATTACAATAATTATCCGAGAGGGACCGGGAGGAGAACACGAGGTGAGTGACTCCGTTTGAGGGTGTCACTCCACTTCGACGATGAAGGAAAGACTACGACTATGGGTACTCGGGGGAAGGTATTTCTTCGAGGAGGAGGGTTGAGCGCGATACTCCAGACGTAGTCTTCGTCGTTCCGAATATGGATTCCTGTTGCGAGACCGAATAGTACCGGGGTTTGTCGCTCGAGGATTGCGCGTCGTCGATGAATTGCGTGCGCTTGCTTGCTTGGAAGCAACGTGGGAACAGATCGCCACCCGAAAGCTCAAAGAATACTTCTACGATTATTATCGGGGTGCAAAATATATATTACAACGCCGGAAGTTCCAATGTTTGCCGACGGACGCGTTATCGGTTCGGTCCCACAGCCTCGATGGCGGGAATCAGCGATGAGGGTCGTGACACCATAAACGGGACGGGGTTCTGGCGGGTTATCGCTCCGGAAGCTTACCGCTGGTCTGGAAGCAGGTCTCCTTCACTCGAAATCCCTTTCTCGTGACTCAATCGCACACGCTCTCTCTCTCTCTCCCTCATTTTCTGACACCATCGAATTAACAAATATGGGTGGAAAGTTTAATTATTCTGAATTTGAGTCAGCTACTTATATTCCTTTATATTTATTTAATAAAGTTCTTATTGTATAAAAATGTTTCCTGACTTTTCCCTTCGTTATTATTGGCCTGTAGAATGTTGTGCTCAAAAGCCTTGACGAGGAGAATAGAGTTTGTCCTCTCCTTTCTTTCTTTTACTCTTATATCCTCCATTTGGAGCAATTTGGTGGCGATTTAAAATGCGAGCAAAGTGTTGTTATTCTTTTTGGCTGCATCCATTAACAAATCTAACCAAAATAATCAAACCTAATCTAGACTTGGTTACATGTTACGGGTTATATGAAATATTGATGTAGAATGGGAAGTAATAAATAAAAATAAAGTGATCCGTGTTCACTTTCGAACACTGATTTCATGTTAGAGCAAGATGATAATTTGACTTAGAAGTTCGTAACACAATACAATGTAACAAAGTTGAAAGCAGTTAATGATAAGCCAGAGTTTTAATTTCATCATATATGAATTAAATGCCTATTTTAATCAATTAACTTTAACCCAATATAACTAAATCGAAAACGATTATCTTCTAACGTTGCTAAATTTTAATCTACTAGTCCTAACTCATCATAATAACGCAAAGTCTCAATTAGCTATGCAGCTTAAATTCAAATCACATCATTCTTTAAAAACACACATAAATATATTATGAATAACCACACACTTTCCCATTCCAATTTTGCGACTAATGAATCCCTGGTCGTAGGGTGTGAGTAAATATAACCCTTCAGCAATCTAATCCTAAAAGACGTTTCACGCATTATTCGGCTGCTACTGGCAATAACTTTTAATTGGTCGTAAATATCAATAAAAGTAGAGAAGACTTCAAAAACAACTTTTTGGTCTATTCCAACAGAGTTCATGATTATAAGGATAAGACTCAGTCGTTATGACCTCGTAATTTTCAAACATCAATCGAACGCGGTATTAAACGCAGTGTGCCACTAATATTTTCGACACATGTCAAGTCTCACTCGTGAGGGGGCTCTACTTTTACGACAGAGGGGTGAGAAGTTTATATCCACGCCAGGCCTTGAATGAAGGCAAGAGTTCTTTCTACTTACTTACGATAACGATCTATCGAAGCTCAAAAGTTAGGGTCATCAGTTTTATATTGCTCCGACAGGCACCAGATGTTCGCCCTAAAATCGTGCTTTTGATTGATGTTCATCCATGTAAAGTTTCGCAGTCCTTTGGGACCTTTTTTAAACCTAGTACAAGTTTGATGCCCCCGAAAAACCAGGTGCATCCGCTATCATCGATCTCGATAGACTTTCCAAAGCAATTAGAATTATTGATCTTTTAATTTAAGGTGAGTTCAAGTGAATTTCTTGTAAGTATTTGGTGAATCAAGTAAAAATAAGCCAATCTTTATTAATTGTTAAGTGAGCTAGGATAATGTGTTTCAGTAACTTTATAATATTACTTATTTAGACTTTGAAAATTCAGTTAGGTTGGTAAAGATAAACCATTCGTAATTCTACAGATTAGAAAATCAAACGGAATCGATGCCACTTTGTTATGAACATTTCTAATTTGGTGAAATATGCAAAATAACACTTTTATAATTAAGACACGGAAATGGCTAATTATGGTGCTATAACTCGTAGACTAATGCTTTCCGCAACCAAAGAATAGCAAAAGACAATTTAAATAGGCCTATGGAAGAAATTGAGAGTAAATATTTTGTAAAAAACGTTGGAGTTTTCAATCTGTAGAATTACGAACCAAGCCATCTCTGAAATGAGCCTTTAAAGCATAGGCCATCTCTAAAAAGCAACCGAGTAAAATTTACGTTCAAATTAGGTAAAGAAAACCTAGCCACCATTTATCGCCCATTTATTCGGTTGATCATTCATTAGTTACACTACATAATACAATCTTTATTTGGATCGTTTATAAATGGCTTCTCTTTCCTGGGTCATTTTATTGATAGCTTCTCGGTGATATGCATAGGGTAACTGAAGTAAGCCTCTTCGAGAGTGGTGCGATTACCAAGGAGCGATTTGTCACCGAATTTTGGTACCACTCTTGGGGCAGCCAAATAGATTTCTTGATTCGGCTGGGCGGCTGCCTAGTTGCTTTTTCAGTGAATGCCTTGTATTCTCAAGGCTGCGACTCCAAAGTAGAAAGGTCTTTTGTTTTACTCAATCGGCTGAGTGGTAAATGGTGATAGGCGATTTCTCAAAAGGCAAAAGGAATCTTGGAACTGGATTCGAATTTCTTTATTCGGTGGGAGCTTGGACTCTACAAATGGTAGTTTCTTGATAAAAGATTTCATTCTTAGTGCAGTTCACTTCCCTTTTTACATAACAGCTCTAATACATATATGCGGTCTTTTTAAGAACTATTTATAATAAATTTCTATTTTTAATCGGTTCCCATAACATAAAATTTGTTCTCTCAACTTACATTAACATATTTGATCAATTCCTAGATAACTATTAAATCTTATAATTGCTACATAATAATTATAATAATAATGAGCAAAGAATTACTAACATATTTTCTTTACATCCAGACAAAAGAATGACTTGCCTCTCTTAGCCTTGTATTGTTACAAAATGTCACCGATTCTCTTATCTAAGTAATCTAACCTATAAATGCCCTTTGTTTTCATCAATTAAACCCTATTTATATTATATATATTGAAAATATAAAATGGAAAACACTATCTATAGACTTCTAAATGAATTTTATATTTATTTACCGAAATTTACTATATTCCATTCTTTCGTTTCTTTTTATAAATTCGTTTAATTTTTTTTCATATACTGGTATGGAAATAAAAATTATTTAGTTACTGGTAAAAATAAGCAAGTGATTGAGAGAATGACAATAATTTGGAGAAATATAACTAGGCTGTTTAAATGTGATTATAATGCAAAAGAGAAGTATTTACAATTTGTGAACAATGCTCCTTTTACAACACTTATCATTTTTATTCCCTTTACATGGAATGTTATTCGTTTTACCGTGAACCCATTATAAGATTTATAAGTCTCCGAAGTGCTCAGTTTTGAGGTCTCTTTGGTTGTCTCATTCAATCTTGCAATGTGAGCAGTCAATGATAAAATGACCTATCTTTACCATCTATCTCTGAGATGGCTTATCTTTATTATCCATCTTTGATAAGGCCTACCTTACTATCCATTTATAACATATTTTATCTTATTATCAATCTTTGGGATGATTTATCTTTACTATTAATCTCTGAGATGACTCATTTTTATTATCCATCTCTGAGATTTCCTATTTTTATTATTCATCTTTACTACTCATCTCTGAGATTGCCTATTTTTATTATTCAGAAAAATAACCACAGGAACTAATACCACAGAAAGAGGAAAAAACAAGCTAAATAGAGGCTACAGGGCCAAGTTACTTTGAGATTCATCCTTTTCACCTTCTTTTTCATGGACTTTTGGAAACGAAAATGCACTTTCATTTTTAGTGACTAAATGATCGTATTATTTATAACTGTTGATATCCTCGATTCTCTTCCGCTTTCTGCCATCTTTATATTACCTCTATGGCAACGAAGGCCATAAAGTTTATATAGGAAAAAAGGAGAGAAATCTAGACAAGAGATTGTATGAACACAAAAGAGATATTAGAGTGGGCAGCGAAAGCAGTGGAATATTTTGCCATGTTAGAGACAAGAATCATACGATCGATTTCAATGGAAGTAAAATGGTATTTAAATCGGCTAACTATGTTAAGAGAAGAGTCGTAGAATCGAGCTTGATATCGTCAGTTCCTAATTTAAATCTATCAGAGGGTGAATTTTCTTTTAATCCTGTAATAAGAAAGTAAATAAACAAAATAGTAAAATGTCAGCCCTTCAATATGTTTAGGCCTAACCTTCCCCCCCAGATTAGCCAAAAGTTTTTTTGGCCTGGTGCCTTTAGATACACAACTGTATCGTTATGAAAGGTTGGAATTTATAACTTAAGGAAATGAAGAAATGGGCTTTATATATATCGTTATTTAGATGCTAAAAAATATATGAACATACTTATATAGAATGGAAATTTTTAAATATTAAAAGGTATAGTAAAACCATAGTTTTTTGTACATTTTTGTGTTCAAGATAATATATTAAAAAAAAACTAACGGAAAATGTCACAAAAAATGGACTCGATTTATTTATATGGTCAGATTTTTAAAAAATCGACTTAGCCCTAAGAGCCAAACGGTTGGGAGGAAATTGATGTCATTTTCAAATTCAGTGGTACAAAATTCTCCAAAATCAGTAAAAAAGACTTTGACAATTTAGAAATATTTTTTTTTTGTAACTCTTTGTCATAGATTGATACTAATGGCTGGTATTACTCAATTATTAGTGCGCGATACGAGTTAAGGTCATCAAATCCTAGGATAACAGGTTGTCCAGTGGAATAGTGGAAGTTAGGAGATGCCAGACATTTTCAGGTACTGTAATCGGTCAAAAAAGTGTGACCATGCAAAATAAAGTTACCTATGGATCCCGGATCCTGATAATTGAAGAAGAAAATGGATTGCTCTCGATAACCCACTCCTCAGATCGTGCATAACCGATCAGGTTGTATAATAGGTTTTGCATCGGTGTTACCTTGTTTAACTTTCTGCTCTGTGATTTTTATAGCCCCTGGATGTCATTTTAATTTCAAGACTACTTTTTATTTTTATATGTAGTTGCTGGTGGTGGTGGGGCAGTGCGTCTTTTGAAGTTCTTGCTGAAGATGCAAGAAACGGGAGCTGTCTGAATACGGAGAGAGGTCAGAAGTAGATAGGAAGCGACAGGCGCCTACTTTATTTGCTTGACTTTTTCTCCCTAACTTTGTGACTTGTACCGAGAAGAAAATGCTATATATGGAAGTAATAAAATTATACATTGAATATGAATATATTAAGTATGTAATATAATATGAAAATTGGGATTCCTTTAACATTGATATGGGTCATGTTTTCAAGCGCTAGCGTCTGTACGCTCCTCTCTTTACGCGTGAAAGTAATCGGTGGAGTATATAAGAATCTGTTTCAAGAGCAAGTGATTCCCTCTCTTAGAAAAATCGTGAGTACCAGAGCCGGTTTTCATGTAGGGAAATACTTCGTGTGGGAGAGAAAAGAGGGTGAAGCTTTTATTTCTTGGTTGCTGAAAGTATCCAATACAAAGCCTACTATATAAGATACTCACTGGAAGTTTATGTCTTTGAAATTGACGAGTGTTCCATTTCTAGCAAAGTTTGGAAGAAGAACGGCATAAAATCATGTCCGAACAGTCGCAAAAAATTGATAAATTCCGAAGGTGCAAGCAAGTCATTCAGAACAAGGGTCTGCATACTTCTTATTAGTATTTTGTTCAATTGTGTATGTACATTTTATGTTTTATTGTTATTGCTACATTTATACTTATCGTTCTCTAGGTGTAGACGCTTCCATTATTCAAAGACTACCTTCCTAAAAACGTTTTTATCCGTTGTTTTATGAAATGAAACTTGGACACTCTTAGAATCTAATTTCAATAAATAATAATCTGTGCAATTTCATGAAAATTAAGAGTAATTTAAAAAAAACCGTATATATTTCTATTTTTTACTGTGGTTTTGTATGGTGGGTTTTTAGAATATGGCTACATAATAAAAATATAATAGTTGTTAAGGAAGGGCTGAAAATTATATTAAGCTACTAATAAAGAGCGTATAGAAGTAGGGATGTACAATGATAAACTGAAGGCAATAAAAATATTGTTAAGAATAAACTAATAATGGGAATGTCCTAGATGCTCTCGTTTAGGTGATGGGATAGGACGAAGAAAATTGATTAAAGGAATGCAATTTACTTCTCTATATCTGAGAGTCACCTTGCCCTTATAAGCACAGTAGCCAGTAAAAACCTTCGCAAGACGGCCCTGTTCTTTCGATCGTCACGAATCCCGGGGCTACAATACTACACGGGAGAATACCACTGGACCTCCGGAGGGGGAAAATGACCCAACGCCTCTGCGGCCACATCCAGCGACTTCCAATATCGCCGAACAAGCTCTCTGCTCTAGACGGCCGAATGGACCCTTTTTTCACGGCGCACCCACCATCCTGCAACCATTTGAATTTAGAGTACGTCTCGGTATAGAGTAGATCGGGTAAGGATGAAATTCATCTATCTACTCCTTTTTACAGACATACCATTCTGGAAAACAGCTATAAAGATTTGGCATGGCAACATAGTAGAACGTCCCCTAACCAGTTTCGGTTTAACCTAGTAGCACATGTAGCACGTGCTACGGGCCATGCGCTTCAGGGGGCCCCAAAGGAAGGTAAAAAATTAGTAATAATTAAGCTTTTGCCCTTAGGAACAGAAGGACGAGACAAAATAATTATTCATTTTCCGGTTTTTTTATATTATTATTATATATAATATTACTATATATAAGGAAAATATAGAAAACCTGACTAGAGCATACTGCATAGTATAATAAGTCTGGCATTATGTTATAGTAGTACAGGGTGTTGTTCTTTAAAGAGGAATAAAAAGTGTACAAAATAAAATCCTCCTTTTTTAGTTGAGTCCTCCCAGCAATGCTAGCAGTTCTTTTAAATTCCTCAGATATTTTTTTCCCTCTCTGCAGAGGAAAATGAGGGTGGGGGTGAAATAAAATATACGGGCCACGCACCTCCTAAAAGCGGCCCTGCTCCTAACACTCCTCGTTGAATGGAAAATTCAATTTCTTACCCTTGCTGCAACGCACCAGGGAGAATCCATATATATAGAGATGGATCTAAATTCAGAGATAGAACAGGATCCTGGGAAATATCAGGCAATTGCATCCACTCTAAAGTCCTAACAAAAGCAGCATCAATCTTTACCACTGAATGTTATGCCATGAAACATGCAGTGCAGTGGGCATACAACGACCAACGTTTAGGTGAATATACGATCTTCACAGACTCTGTCAGTCACCCACCCAAACATGTTAGAAATAAGAATTTATGTTTTTCACCCTGAACCACGCTATTATCTTGGTAGGGAAAGTTAGAAATTTGCGGTTCTGTGTGATGTGAATAAATTTTAATGAAACTTTTCCCAGTTGCTATGATCAATCTGATGAGACAATGTTATGCTTTCATTATACTGTGCTACGTTGTCGAGAATGCAGGCTCCTTGCCGCCATGTGCCCCGTCGATACCACGAGGTCAGGAACGAGGTCAGCTGACCTGAGCAAGGACCGTGGGAACAGTCAGAAAATCAAACTGCTTTCCTCGATAAGCGAAGGATTGGAATCTCAAACGCGCGCTTTTCTCGTTTCCCAGGCCGTTATCAAGAAACCCCCGCGAGAGTCCTTCTCATCCCTCAAGCGCCGTGTTGGTTCGTGGAGATTTCCCCCGCGCCCACCCTTGGCAAAGGCAGTAACGGTTTTTCCCAATTGGACATTGACAGTATAGGACCGACTTTTACAACGAAACACGTCATTCTCGATCGCGCTCCAATTCTCTACCAGCCGAAGGCTAGAATTTTGCTGAAGGATCTGAGCCCTAGTCAATTGGCCCATCCTTGGTTTCGGTACATTTCGTTTGGCACGATAATCCCTTCAGTTTGTCTTACTACTAGAGGTTACCCTCACCCTCCCCGTGGTTAACGTCCCTCGAATAACCATCTGATTCCCCGTTTCATCTTTTAGAGCCTCGAACCCAAGCCAGGCTGAGACGAATCATCTGTGGCTTTTTTGTCAGTCATCCTTATGTGCGTACGTACAGAGGTTCATACCACCTTTCGACCCTCAGTAGAGCTCGCCCGAGTAGCTCTGTTTGTTTGATTATTGTAAACATCGAGTATCCATGGCCATTATTCTATTTAATATATTTATTGTGTATACTGTGTAAATATTAAATTTTATTTTTGTTCCTACTCTTCCATAAGCCTTATAGCCCACTGCCTTAATTAGTTTAACATCGGCCAACTGCACTCAATCGTTTTGTATTTATATCCTTTGCACTCGTCTAGGGAAGTTGGACCCCAACTACCCCCATTTCTCTTCTTCCCATCTCTGTCGTGACCAGAATTGAGTCAAGGTCACTCGTTGACCTTGAGCGTCCACGTATAATATCGGGTAGAACTCACGTATTTTTCGGGGTCATTCTACGCCATACGTCGTTTTTTGAGTAAACAACGCTGATAGTGTTTGAATTATAGTAGCCAATCTAGACATATTTTGCCCAAAAAATCGAAGGATAATTACTCACCTTACGCATGCTTTGCGCATATATTTAACAGAAACCCATAATTATAACCCGCGATTGATGAACACAATGAATTATTTGCCCACCTCTGCACCATTTTAAAGCGTGACTTCAAAAACCCTATTATCCATTGAAGCTTTCAATTTCTTAATACTAGCAGGTTGGACTGCTTCTGCTGCTTTGATGGTCTCTCATAGGACTTTTATAAACGAAAATTGACGTCCATCGGCATAAAATCTTGTTTAATGATGGACCACAAAATTTCGTTTGGGTTGAGATTCGAAGAGGCTGGCGGTGCTACCATCAACTTGGTACATTTATGCCGTAGGAACCTAGGAACGCTTGGGTGGTCCTGGCAGAGTTGATAGAGCGTTGTCTTGCATGAAAACTAGATTTCTTAGAAGTGACAACGGTGAGGCATCTAATCAGGGATCCAAGGCCTCCTAAAAGAGATTGCACTAGGCGGCTGCGATCACTTAACCCCATCAGGTACCTTGACATCGGCCAACAAGTCTGTGTCAAATCTTACATGCCCATAACCTGATTCTTCCTCCTTGTTGTTGACGTCGCAAATGTTGGTGACGCTTATCTCCGAAATAGACCAACATTTGCCTAACCGTCAGATCCGTCACAGATTACTCTGGACTAGTCTGTGAAGAGAACGCAACTCATGTCCAACGTCATGTAATTTAAGGCACAATGAAGAGTTAAAATCTGTGACGGAACGATAAAGGAGGCTGTCGTAGAATTAGGAAGTTATCGTCTATTTCTCGATTCCTTCGTTTGTTCGGGAAAGGACTACGAGAGCCCAAAATAAGAATTGGAATTGAGTTTCGTTGAGTGCGCGGGTTTTAGGTATTCCAATCCTTCACATATGGTTGTCCGGGATTGGTCTTATTTAATTAGGCTTTGGAGGACTTATACAAGAATTGCAAAAATAATTACACACTCTAGTTATTACTTAATTCAGCAATTGGTAAATTATCAATAATTACTCATGCCGCAAGGGCTCATTACTCCGATTACTAACCCCATAGGGTTTAGGAAGAAACTACGAATGAAATCCTAGCCTTAGGGGCACAATAATTCACGTTAGGTATCCAAGATATTTGGGAGGAGACTAATTGTCGAGTCTTAGTCGGCGGGTGTCGCGCCGCCTCGACGAGGAAAGGAAAATTATTAATATCTTACTATTTGAGGGGGGGGGGGGGTAATCACAAGTAGACGCTTGGGGAAGATTCTCCAAGTAGATGCTCAAAAGGGAAAGATTCTCTAAGTAGATCCTCAAAAAGGGAAGATTCTCCTGTAGACGCTTAAGGCGTAAAATTCCTATGGGACTGAGACTGTGCGCTTCTTCTCGACGGGTCCTTCGATCCTGACGCTGTCGTTCCAAATAAGATCCTAGCTGCGGGCCGGTATGACACCGTGTTCTGGCGCTCGAGGATATGCCCCGTTAGTGGAAGATTCCACAGAAGTCTTAAAAAAAGCCGCCGAATACCTTCTGTATTTTCTCGACTTGACTCACTCGGGGGCATCCTAGAGACAGTTCACCACCACGACCTGGGCTCTTCTCCAAAATGGAGGGGGGAGTACGTCTTCGAGACTCTTCTTTGGGCGGATTCTGACGGAATACTTCCTCGATTAATTTTGTGACGGGGAATATATAGTCATTTGCCGAAACTCCTACATTTGCTAACGGAAGTAATTAAGCCCTCTCTCACCGTCTCGGCCTTTATACCTCGGCGGCGGCGTTTTGATGCTCCAACTGAACAGAAGAAATTCTCGGCTAATCTCGCCGGAAGTTTGCCGACGGATGTAGAGCATTTTTCTTACCCATTACTCTCGTTTCACACGACTTCTTTAAACAAAATCTTACTCGATCTCTCTTTCTTCCACAGAGGCAGTTTCCGGATCTCTCGCAAAGAAGCCATGATTCCTACGCTACGGATCTTCGTGGTCTTTGGTAAATTGGCATGACCAGCGGCGGTGAAAACTACTTTGCATTTCGTTTTGAGTTTCCCATGTAACTGAAGGACAATATTCCACAAATTTCTAGCTGGCACATTCTTGGAGCTCACAGAATCTTATAGCTTTTTCCTTAGTGAAGGGTCCTTCAGAAATAGTCTAATCGTGTCCACATGGCGAACTAACTTCCCTGCTATAACATGAACAGAGGTGCCTTCAGCAGATTCTTTGATGATGAAAGACTTTTCTTCATCTTTGAGGCCTCTGCGATATCCCATTGTTGTTAGATATTATATAGATGCTATCAGCATGGTCCTCCCCCCCCCAATGACTAACATGTAATCATAATGAAAACATAAAATTAGTGTTGCCATATTATGAAGACCAAGTAAGGATAGGATTTCGATAATCTGCAATAAAAGGTGTTTATGCAAAAAACTCTTTATTTGTAAGTAATCAATTTTTTGGGGGGTTCTGACAAAATAAGAATTAAATAACACTGGCAAGCAGGACCTCAAATCGCAATTCAGTAGGAAAGATAAGAATAACCAAGGGTAAATGGCAGGGTGTGAGGGGTCTTATTTGAAAGTGTCTAAAATTGCATAAAATATGGTGGTATTAAGGGAGTTTGTTTTGCACATGATTGATATCATGCTGAAAGTTTAGTTTATCGTCAATGTACATACCAAGTAATTTTATTTTTTCTACTTGTTTAAGTTGGCTACCACGAATTTTTAAGTAGAGACTAGATGACTTCTGGGGGTATGTTAAATTCAAATAGGATGACTGCGACTATAAAGATATTGCCAATAGGCAATATATAAAATCAGGAAAGAAGTCATTTTGCCTTTCGTTGATATTCATTTCATTATAGACCTGAAGTTATTAACGAAGTGTTACCTGAAAATTAGATGCTATAAGCTTAAAGAGTATGTGAAAAATAAGAATGGCCAAGGAATTCTGCTCTAGGGGATATTATATTTCATACGAACTTGGATAAGCTTTCATCAATTTGATTCAATCTATTGCTTTCTGGTGGTTAAATATGACATGATACATTGAATGGGGACTGCTAGCCCTCACCGCATGTTTGTCCACTTTTCCGTGTAAAATTCCTTTTTTTATCGTATTAAAAACTTTATATAAGTCTACAAATATGGCTGCTCTAGTCTTCTTGTAATTTAGAACTTTATAGATTCGCATTGAATGCGTCAGTATTGCTTTTTGCATCGAAGAATTAAGTTTGAAGCCGAATTGGCAGTCAGATAAGAGACGCTAATTTAAAGAGAATATATCAGCTGATGCTGAAAAAAATTTTCTAGTAACTCTCCCGGTGTTGTTAGAAGGAATATGGGGTGATAATTAGATGGACGGCAAGGGTACTTCACTTTAAAGTGGAGGTGATACGAGCAATCAGTTGGGAGCATCAATTGTAAGGAATTAGTGAAGAGTATTGGCAAAAGAAATGAAAATACATGGCGATTTGAGAGTGAGAGAAGTTTAGGTGTTACTGAATGAATAGCTGGATTATCTAACTTTAGGTCCTTAAGGGAAATTTCAATGAAAGGCAGGAGGGGTGGGGGTGGAAGGGTAAGATATCTAAAACCAAACTGCCTAGAATGTGCTAACGGCAGGAATTCTTCGAGGCATGTCTGTATGTGGGTTAGGTATGAGGTATGTATGAATTTTACTCTTTCTATTGGTTGTGCAGTAACCCTTAAGGTGAATTCCTAGCGGCCAGTTTACTTATTTTTTAGCAAATTTAATTTCTGCAAATTTTAGGTTCATCAAATTTGTGAAGGTTAAAAATTTAATGACCGCATCTAGTTTTGTCTAGTCTTGTTTTTTTTCACTTACTTCAATGATTTCCTCTTCCGTGTTTCCTCTAATCATGGGATCTAATTACCTTTATACGACTAATTTTGGGGATATTATCTCCGTGTGCAGTTTCGACTCCATATTCATCTTCTATATGTATTTCTTATTCTTGTTTTTTATTAAGCTTTCTCAGACTTCGCCTATTTGGCAAATTACCACTTATCTTTTAGGTGCCAAATAGCCTTATTACTGCGACATACAATGTACGGTTGTTCAGTTCCGTGAGTGCTTCCATGGTTGGTTTAATTCATCCTTACAAAATGAGTTGAAAGATTTCCAACGTGGAACAGATGAATAGAGAACTAAGGCTTAACTAAAAAACTATAACGGAAGTGAATGTAGCTTTACGATACCTATACTAGTGATCAGAAAGGAATTTGGGATTCTAATGGTGTATAAAGATATGTATGAAAGTTGAAGAGATATTCAAAGCTTTGTAAACAGAAGATATAAGGGCAACAAAGCCATAGTTATAATATCAAACGGGTCACATTTTTTATGGATTTTATCTATAAAAGCAGGTTTACAAAAGGGAATATTTTTATTTTTAAACAAAAGCGAAATAGCCGAACAAGCACAGATACGAGATCAGAGGCATACTGTTTTAATACTCGAGGATGAATAGCATATACCATTGGACCAACAGTTTTGTTGTGTTCAAAGTGATAAATACTTTTCAAAAGTCTGAACAGAGAAAATATATGTGGCATAGGGTTGATAAGAGGAGGCTAAGTCGGAGCACGATTGCTATTGTCAGTTTTGGTAGACATAGATGAGAATTTGGAAGAAATTAGAGGTACTTTAGTGACGAAGAAATAACGAGAGTGCCATTTAAAGAGTAGGGGATAGATAGAGCGACAGAAGTGTTTAGATATATGGTTCGCTCTAAACCAGAAAGACCTGTCAGTGGGTGACAATGTAAGCCTGTCAAATTTTCATTGAATTCAAATACGTTTTTCCTAAGGAATAAAGAGCTAACAGCGATTAACGGTGTCATAGAATTCCCCCCCCCTTTATTTTTATTCTAAGAGTGCTAAGAGTGTCTAATATATATTGATATCTGAATATCTTAAAGAACAGAGCCGTTCTGAAACACGTAAGGATATATTAGAGAAACGAAAATTAATCCCAAAATAAACTTATATTTTATCTTTATCAATTGAATACATAACATTTATACATTAACTACAGCAATACTCTGAATATTATCCTAAACAAGAATTAATTAAATTAGTTTACCCACAAAAATTGGTTAACGTTTTCTCTACACACAACAATAATATAAGAATTAGGCTTACGGACTCATGTGGAGTTTAAAGGCCTCAGAAATGTTATTTACTCTCGACGCGTGCAGCCGGCCAGATGTAGATGAGCGAGATCACACGGTTGCCCCGGCGAGGGCGGCAGCTAGGGGGTCCACACGTTCTTCCGGGGTGGGGGGGCTCTTCAAGGACGAGAACCAATACGGCGCCCTATGCAACACTTAGGCAGTCATCGTCTCTCTGGCGAGAGCGAGTCGAACCTGGTTCTCAAATCAAGTTAACTTGGAGTGCGGTGTGACCACCGAGTAACGAGCTCGATGAGGCGCTTTTCTCCTTCGTTACTTATTTCCTTATAAACGAGGACTGAACTCGGGGAGGGTCTTCTTCAAGGGCGAGGATAACGGAGGGGAGTTTCTCTGGCAAGAATAAGTTACTTAAAGTTCAGGGTGGCCACTGAGTAATGGGCTCGAGGGAGAGCCTTTTCCTTCTTCTTTTCTTAAGTCTTCAAGGACGAGGAATACCCCTGGTGTTTAAGGTGCACCAGGATATGAGGAGTCTCTCTGGCGAGAGTAAGTTGAACTTACCAAAGTTAACTTATCATTTGGTTTGATAACCAGGGACTTAGCTTGAGGATGAGCTTCTTCTTAGCCCCTCAAAGGTAGGTAGCTTTGCCTCTCTTGCAGGGTACCTTTTGGTCTGGCGAGCCAAGTACTCTACCTCTCCAGTCTCGGTAGTTTGGTTTGATCCGAAGACTTCGTCACCTAGAGACTGACGTATACTACCTCGATTTTCCCCAGAGTTCCTCATTTACACCTCGTCACCCCACTGGGGGAGTGGTAAGGGGGGGAGGGGCTTGAGGACGGCCCCAGGAGAGTTCTTTTTCCAAACGGTTTTTCCCCCTGACTCTTACATCGGCTCCTCGTTAGCCTTCGAGCTTCGGAGAAACACGTCTTCAATTTCTTATTTGATGTGAAACTGGATCTCGCTCTCCTGGGGGAGATCTTACATTTTGACCTTTAGGGTCTTTCATGGCACCGAGTTGTGCCACACTGCGGTTAATCAGTGAACCCGCCGATGCCTTCGACGGATGTCTTTGTGGTAACCGCCTTGTGACTGCACCAAGAGTGAACGGGGGGGAGGGGAGTGACCATTTCCCTACAAACGGCACTGATAAAATTGATTGAGAGTGGAATGAAAGAGATATTTAGAAGCACACTTCGCTAGATCCCTTGCCTAAATAGCTTCAAAAAAGAACCGATTGAACCTTGGATTAGAAGAGGACAAGTTCTTGGAAGAATATGGGATAAATCTTTGCATTCCCCCCAAGATTATCTCCGTTATTCCTTTGGATTAGACAGACGCACTACAACAAGAGATGAGAGAGATTAGTTTTTAAAAACATTGTCAGAATAGAAGTTTTTCAAGATCTCTCAATCATTCTCGTTCAGTTGCGAGAATTTACGCTTGTAAAGGGTTGCTTAAGGAAGAGATGCTGTAAAACTAGATATATTTATAAGAGTGCGATCAGAAGAACCAATTAGAGCTGAGATTGCGTATTCACAGAAAGATTTAAATTGTTCTAAATTAGTTGAATGGAGCATGTAAGATAGTCAAAGAAGGTCTATAAAGTTTTAAACATTTGGAGAGCAGTAAGAAAAACAAAGCGTGTTTACCGGTTCCGGGAGACATATTGAACAACAAAACATCCGAGTTTAGGAATTCATTATCTTTAAATTGGTGAACAGGGGTGTTAATGTAGGAATAGGCCTAAACTTCACATTTAAATCTAAGGCAAAAATAAATATAAAGATTTAATATTGGAGAGAGACAAGTAAGAGTGTCGTCTGATATCGGAGTTCCAGAGAGATGTTAATAGCTCAATTCCGCTCTCCAAATTCTTCAGAATCAATCACTTAATTAATTTAGCTTCCGCTGCGTTGACTAACGGAGCATCCCCATCGCTTCTATCGCTCTCCTTTAGGTGTAATTATCTGCAAAAAAGCCGCCAAAAAAGCGAAATTGATCCGTCTGTAAGGGCGTTTTCCTGGTTGCCCACTTTGTTGGAGAGAGTGGAAGTTGCAGATGCTTCGAAATGAGAAATGATTTGAAGAGGAACTAAAGGGTCGCCATTTTATGTGTAGTCTTTAAGGAGGCAGCTTGACTCTCAGCTAGGGAAAAATCCGTCTGGAAATGACCGGGCGGATGATCAGCGACCCCAGCCTTGGTCGATCAAGATACTCAGGTAAAGGAAGGTGCACAGCTAGATGAACGACGAACTTCGACAGCGGCTAATTCAGCCCCTCGAAGTAGCCTGCCTGGTTGTCTTTCTAGAACCAGGGATGATGCTTTCGTCACGGTTCAAGGAGGATCTCCTCCAAGTCGGCCTAGACAGAGACGACCGATATTCGAGACTAAAAGTTTTCCGTTTTGAGTACCGAGCAAGACGATGAATCCCAAGTTCGACTTGTAAAAGATTCGATGATTGAGGGCCAAGTTGAGGAATTCTGCAGTAGAAAACTAACGAAATGGAGGAGGTAGGATTATCCTGGAATAGGAGTTTTATCTTCAAAGTGCAAGGAACTTATCAAGGTAGCTTCAATTGATGAGGAAACTGAAAGAAAGGAGTGTGAACGTGGCATTTACAGGGAAGTGCATCCTATATTAATAACTCTCTTAAAGTTCTTTGCTAGGAAGTGTGAGTGTACGTCATCGATTTGTGAGATGACTTTTACGAACAAATGTAGCTGTTGCAGTAAGACGGTCTTAATCTAAACGGGATGAGTGCGTTAGCACTGTTAGGAGTAAATAATAATTCTCTTGTAAATTTTCAGACAGAACACCATCGGAGAGTAGAGAACACATAGGAGAGATAAGCTGACCATACTGTAATAATAATGTACCTTTTCGAAAAACAAATTTACCTGTCTACAACTGAAATGCGCGTACTATTCAAAATAAGCTCACGAATTTAAATGTTTACTGCAATAACGCAACTTCGATATTATAGCAATCACAGAATAATGAGTGGAGACATCTAGGAGGCACTATATCGGCGAATTGAACTACCATGTTATAAAGTAATCAATAATGACTACGCAAAAACGTGAATGAGTACTCCTGTATAACTAAAACATATAAGTTTAATCGAAATAAAAATTCACTCTCACAAAAAAGTTGAGGTAATTCGCGCCGAAATAAAATCTAATGGTTTTTCAATAAATATCCTTGTAAAGATAGACTCTCACCGAACAGAGTGAGATTGACACGGAATTATGTATATAACATTATTTCACTCTATCAATTGGCGATTTAAACTGTGTTAATATTAACTATGAAACGTTAAAGGCGCACGGGGAGAAGCAAAAACAATTGGAGTTTATGGAAGAAAACTAATTAACACAATTAGTCAATGAACCATCCAGAGGGAAAAATATCCTAGACAAAATTCTAACTAAAAACGTTAATCTTATCTCTCGAGTATTGGTATTAGGGAAGGTATAGGTTCAGCGACCACGAATCAATAAAGTTTGATATTAATATTAATAGTAGATTATAAGCTAGCGAATATAACTACTATTTTGAAGAAATAAAAAAGAGAAGTTCCAACCAATTATCGAACCAGAAGTCTTAAATTTATCGTAGGTAAATTAATGGAATCCGTCATTCGCGATTGGTTGATTGATCATTTGGAATCGCATAATCTTATAAATGTTAGTGAATACTGCTTTAGACAAAAATGTTAATGTTTAACTAATCTTTTAGAATTTTATGACAGCATGATAATAATCTATGGCGAAAGTAGAGTTTTGGACATAGTTTAATTAGACTTCGCTAAGGCATTCGACTCTCTTCCTCCTAGGAGTTTACTAACTTAACTTTTTGCTCATGGAATTAAGGGAAACCACCTACAATTGATAGATTCGTGGCTAAGTAATCGTAAGCAGAGAGTAGAACTAAAAGGTTAATTTTTGCAGTGGATAAATGTAACTAATGGGTGCCTCTGGGTCTTTGTTGCAATCATTGTCTTTCCTTATTTATGTAAACGATATGGACACTGGCTTACTTGGTAGATTATCCAAATTTGAGAACGACACAAAAATATGGGGTAAAATTTTATATAAGAACGTTAGCAAATTAATTCACCGTGATCGAGATAAAATCTTCGAATGGTCTAATAAGCGGAACAGGAAATCCAATTTAGAGAAGTGTAGAGCTTTTCACATAGGTCTAAATAACCCAAGTCTTAACTATGAAGTCAGTCGTAAAAATCTTATCTCTGTAAATGAAGAAAAAGATTTAGGGGTGATGGTTTAAGATGGTGTTAAGTTTAACAAACAGTGCGACTAAGCGTTTAAGATTGCAAACCGAATGCTTTGATATATTGCGAGAAGTTTACATTGAAATCACTGAGATAAAATGATACCTCCATATAAAAGTTTAGTTAGGCCATATCTAGAATAGGCAATACAATTGTGGTCACTTTATACACATCTAAACATCACTAAAATGGAAAAAATACAAGGACGTTCAAATAAATTAATTACCTTGATTACAAATAATTCGCATACCAAAATATCAAATATATTAAAAGTACCGACTCTCGAACCTAGGCGATTGGGTGGTGAGCTTCTCAAAGTTTTCAAAATTTTAAATAAATTTTAAAACGTAAACTATGAAATTATTTTAACTTCGACCATGGTATGACACGTGACAATGGTTTTAAACTGAAACGAAGGAGGTTTCAAGCAAACATAGCCAAAATACTTTCACCCTTATAATTATCGATAAATGGAACTCACTCCCAGCAGAGGTAGTAAATGCTAGTAGTATGAAAAATTAAAAAAAATATTACAGTTATTTTACGAATGATGCTTTTGTTTAAATACAAAACCCTGTTGTGGATTGAATGTAGCGTGTGTGAGCATCGTGGCGACAATGTCCAAAGGAAGACTACTAACATATCAGTATAGAATGGGACTTACCTTTGAGTGGACAAGGTAGTCCTTGCTCGCTCCCTTTTTAAGCATGAACAGTGAAAATGCGTTTAGAAGTGCTGGTCTGGAATTAGGTTGTTTCTTGGGTAACACATGGTTTAATGGTATGTTCTTTTTCTAAATATTCTTTAAATTAATTGATACAGGAATGAGAGCTTTGAAAGTAATGATGTTTTTTCCTTTGGCTAAGAACATTCGTTCATCTCGTGTTCATGCAATGAATATTTTTTTATTGAATTATCCTTAAAAAGCGAAAACTAAATGGATAATCTCGACGAAGGAACATGATATCCAGAGTCCATAAGGATATAAAGTTCGTAGATGGGAAACTATGTGCTATGTTCTTTTCTCCAGTGGAGCGAGTAAATATGGTTATTGATCCTGGCCGGTTGTGCACAATTTTGAATAAGCTCGGGTTCTAGAGCCAAGTCAGGTCACTAGTGATGGTTAAATGATATTAACAAATAGTTATGATGGCCTATTGAAGAAACACCTTATATTTCTTAAAGAGGAGTTTTATTAAACAGTGTCTGATAAATAAATACCAGCCGCCGAATGAAAATTGCTGAAAAATGCAAAAATATATTGCAGAGATAAAACTCACAGGAGCAAAAAAAGAAAACCCCTTTCTCTCTTCCTAATAACCCTATACAAACTAAAAGCGAGGAAGTCAATCGAACGTTTATGGCATCAGGATTAGGCAGAGAAATTCATCTCTAGATCAACTAAGTTACACCGTGGATGCAATACGCCTTTTTGAATCTTGTAGTAAAACAAAGGTTGCATATTGAAATTATTCAATATATCTTCGAGAAGGAATTTATAGAGAATACATTGGTGGAAATGGAGGCAAGTATTAGTTTGAATTTAGGGGTTATATTTTATTTTATCTGAATATTAATATAAAAATTTGAAGGGCGAAAAAACACGATTTGTACCAGTTACCGTTTGATGTATTTAAGGGGTCTTACAAATGAATCTGGTTAAAGTTAAAGAAGAGTTTTGTTTTGTTGCTATCTGTAAGACTCTATGCCTTTATTTAAAATGCTCTGGTTTTCTACTTTGCGCCCTTTTTTTAGTACCCTTAACTTTATTCATTTATTTTTAGAGCTCCTTATCCTGAGATTATTCTCTTATCCTGGGAATAATCTTTCTTAAATAATTTTTCCCGTCTATGGAAATTAGAAGTATTTTTTCCATTTACAAGACAGAGTTTTTGTTATTTATAGTGACAGTAAATGCAAATCTTTTGTTTTAAAGCAGGTTGAGATAAATTTAAATATCATATTAACCATTTGCAAAAAATTGAACTACGTTTATGATAAGTAATATGCCCCCCCCCTTAATTTATCGGAGACCACGTGCTATGGTATCACGCTATGGACGACTTCATTTCCTGTTCGAACATTCTCGAATTTTTGACTCCTGAACGCGTTGGGAAAATATTTCCCACTCCTGCGAACTTGTCCCAAGCCTTTCCCCCTTGGGTGACGAGGTGTGAAAGAGCCACTCTGTAATGCCCGTGCTGCTAAATGATGAATCGACTCGCCTCCGGATTAAGATGTCTGGAGCTTGTGACTCCTCTCTCCAAACTCCCCTTTCCCACTAAGAATCAGACATACAAATACTCAGGTTATTCTGTAGTTCGAAGAGTCCAACCCGCACCTCAAGGCCGTCCTTATCGTCTCGTCTCGTGATCGTTCATCAGACAGCAGAATTCTCCCGCCGTGATTCTACCCAAATCAATTGGTAGCTTTTGTGAACGGCAAGCCTTTGAATTTCCGCAATATTCTCCCTTCCTTTAATCGAACCAAAGAAAATCTCCATCGATAACCTTTGAGGAAAAGAAGATTCCTCTTCAGTGGAATTACAAGAATTCCCACATTCCACGTCGAACGTCATCTTTGAAGTTTGGCTATCTTCATTGGAGGCTAATTCGGATCCTGCCTCATTTGGATCGTGCTCCACTTGCCTCATCTGATCGTTCCCCACTTGCCTTATCGCAAAAAGGACTTTCCTCGAAGTCATCGACCCATAAGACTGAAACCCCCCTCCATTATTAGTATTATCAAGTTCCCTCATTCGATCTAAACCTGGTTACATTAATCAATAAATTCCATTTGAAAATCTCTTCTCATAATAATTATCAAGAGACTCTTTTAATTTAAATAATTCTACTTTGCCCATGATTATTCTTATTTTAAACTGTGCAAATAAAATTATATCTTTGTTGTTTCATCTTTAACTAACTTTGAACAATATTCTCGACCTATTCAAGTGAATCTCGCCAACCATTTATGCACTCTGTTTGATTATTAAGGATTTGAAACCCAACGCCTCAAGTGTAACCTCCTAGTCGGTCGTTAATCCATGCGAACAGTCCTTCAACGGTTCGCGCAGCAGTAGGTGATTAAGTCACCCCTCCCCCTCCCACATAATATAGTATTGTATGGTATACAGTGGTTGTACCACGACACATGATATCATGTTAGCATTTTTAAATTAAACTGCAATGCACGCTGGCAGTAAATGCACAGTATGCACACTCGACATCTCAGCTAATCAAGCAGCTGTATCCAATAGAGCAAGATAACAGATATAAAAGGAATGTTTTAATTGACAGTTTATTGAAAACGTTCATTTAGGTCGTTTTGGTTGGTATATTGGATACATCGACTTCCGTGGCTTGAACGAGACGCGTCTTACAGACGTCAGTCATAAATTTATTCAACATGTTACTCATAAACACAAGTTGATTCTAAGCCATAAAAAGCATATGTTACATTGCTCTTTTATGAACTTTTAACCAGTAATTAAAAGTAATTGTATATTAAATTCTTGAGACCAAGATCTCAGGTAGAATAGTCAAGTCTTTAAATTAAAAGAATTCACTAAAAAATACTTCCGTAAATATTATAGGTATACCCATTTGACCCCCGGGTATATAACTCCTGTAAGATTTCTCAATTTGACCCGGAAGTAATCTAAAAGGATATAATTGAATTCTTCCTTTGAATCCCGGTACCATTTTCCTGCTACTTGAAGATGTTTAAACCCATTCCTCTGGAATTATTATGTATTGGCATACGATCTTGCTTACTTGGAAACAGCGTCGAATAGGAGCAAAGATAAGCCAAATAGGCTGAGTTTATTCTATGGATGGAATTCATATTGAGATTATTTAAATGACTGATGACATATGTTGAATAAGCCCTACTAAGTAATAAAACACCTCAAACGACTTGCAGATGGGTGGTAAAATAACTCATATTTTTATAATTTTGTATTAGTAATAGCAGAAAATAAGAGAAAATTTGGTCAATGGTGAAAATTATTAATTAACGCACATAATATCTAGATTCTATGCCACTAAATACTGATAATGCGGACAAATAGCATTATTGCCTATGAAAATATCAACACCTATGTAAAATGAAGGAAATAGTCAAAAGATGGGAATAAAATTAGATTCTACACGAATTTAACTTTTGCATTCTCTCAGAAAACATCGAATACCTACTTATAAACTAGCTTTTAACAGAAGTGTGGATGAAAACCTCGAAGACGAATGGACAGATAAAGAAATTTCGAAAGAACTAATAGAAGAAGCAAGAACCAATAACCGTAAAACTTGTCAAATTACCAAAGGCAAGAAGAATAAAACTAAGGAAATATGATACAAGTGCAGGAAGTATATGTGTGGTAAATGTACTTGAATAATACGCAAGCAAATAATTTGTAGAAATTGTTCATGATATTGATAATACTTGATACATCTAACGACCTAGTATTATATAAATCCCTAAATACTTTTTACTAAATGTTTTTATATTATATATTGCATCAATTATTCTATATGATAAACATACATGGGATTGTTATTATGTTATTTTTCTCTGTCTCATACATATAAGTAAGTAAATGGAAATATATTGATAACACTGGGGAACATTGTATTTGGTGAATTGACAAAAGTACATTTTCCTACCTAATTCGATCATGCTAAATTCAAATCTGAAATCTGATTCTCTCTAAATGCTACAGATTTTTCGTAATATCAATAACTAATATTATACAATCATTTTCATTTTATCACGCTTATCATCATGCCCTGAAGTAATTTTGAATCATCCTTTTGCGTTATTTATAGTAAAGCAGGTATTTTTTGCACAAACATTTTATTGCATATGAGAAGAAACTTGAATTACACATTAAGTTTACAAATACTGTAATCAAATAGATGCAAATTTATTGATGACCGTACATCAGGCTGGAAGACCTCTTCTTGATTTCGATCGGGCAAAAAATTGCGTTTGTAACTCTTTCTCTTGTAAGTTTTCTCTGGCTGATCTCTTCTCAACATCCAGCAGTAGTTCGCCGTCATGTATCTATCCCAGTGACCTTGGTAGCGCCCTTCCATCGTCATCAAATCTTGATGGAAGCGTTCCCTTTATTCGTCGCTCACGGCTCCGAGATTCTCTGGGAATCGGTCGAGGTGACTATTTAGGAAATGCAGCTTTACACTCATGTTGCATACCAGATCACGATATGCTCAAAGCATATTATTAACCAGATCCTAGTAGTTATGTGCTTTTTTGTTTCCCAAGAAGTTACGAACAACGGCAGAAAATGAGAGTCAGGTTGCCTTCTCTTTTTCATTCATGGTGTTTGCGAATCTAGAATCACTCAGAAGTCTTCTGATTTGGGGCTCATCAAATACTCCTGCTTTTTATTTTTTCGCCTGAAAAATCAGAAAACGCCGAAAGTATGTACTGAAAACAATCATTGTCAGTGCTCAACGCTTTGACATACTGCTTCATCAACCCCAGTTTGAGATGAAGTGGAGGGAAAACGATCTTCTCTCGACTTACGATTGGCTCATTAACAATGTTTGGCGTTCCTGCTTCCAAAGTTTCCTCGAACTGGCCAATCTTTTAGGGAACAGTGTTTGTCACGGGCTCGAATGTCCAACATTCAGATATAGCATGGAAACTTTGTATATCCCTTCTGCTGGGCAAGAAGGAAGTTGACCATCTTAAGTTCTACACATGTGATCCAATTGTATTCATGGTCCTTAAGTAAATCCATGACCATTCTTATCTCATCGTGAGTTTCTCACAGATGGACAGAGTGACCAAGAGGAACTGCACCAAAAACAGGCTCTACAGAATAGGGCTATAGGTGCCAAGTCCCAACTCGGTAAACAGACCAGGAACATCATGACAGTATACAAATTGTTTGTCCTCAGAGAAATACTTAACAAATGTACTCTCCCTTGTTCGGTAATATGATACCCGTACCAACCTGCCAAGCATATTTCTTTCACTTAACCTGGAGACTAAAGATTCTGCAGCTTTCTTTGTGAACATAAAGATAGTTTAGCTGATAGAACAATCATTCTGGTAGATCCACTGAAGCAGGTCTCATTTCAGTGAATTTGATCCTCGGTAGCTGCACAAAGAATTCGTAAACCATCTTTAGAATGATCAGTAAAGATAATTTATGTAGGATCATTTTATTACCCTTTTCATACATTTTATTCGTCTTTTATCTTCACCTATTTGTATATTTCCACCTATTATGTATTTCGATTTCTCTCTCATTTTTTCTACAAATTAGACGGTTTTTACCCACCTATTAATAAACAAAGATACTCTTGTATGCAAAATAAAAATGCGTGTTTTATTTAATACAATTTGGCGCAATTGTCAAATTTCCATTTAATTTCGCCTGAAATTGCATTTAAATATTTACTGTTATCGTGCAGACAGGTTGGTATTTCCGTTCTCCTTTGCGCTCCACGAAGTAATTAAGTGGCACGTCATTGCGTGTTATTTGCTACTCGGTGTCTTATAGATGAAGAGAGGAAGATGTAAGACTTCTATAAACTACTACGCGCTATCCAATCTCCGGGTTATATCCTATTTAAAAGGTATTATTCTTCTAGGTGGTTACTTTGCAAAAGTATATATAGCTGGCCAGAAAGTAGTGACCAACTTAGAAATCGGAAAGTATACAACAAAGTTTTATGGAGCAACGCCAACATTTATTCTTCAAAATAATATCCATCATTTTCTAAGATATTCTTTCAACGATCAGTCGGCATCCGAATTTGTCCCAGATACCACCAGTCAGCTGGCTTTGAATCAAAAACTGCTTTAAATGATATTTTCAAACATGTACTTCATTGTAATAATAAATAATAAACATAATTCTTTCATGTACTCAGAAATAGCAGCAGGATAGCGGCGCACGTGCTTATTTCCATGTCCTTTCTTCCTTTTTTTAGTGAGACTTTAAATTGCCATTCTTGAAACCTTTCGGGTTTTAATATTTTTATGGTTTATAAGAAAATAATAGTGTTATAATATTTATGAATCATATATTTTTCTGGTTGAAAATCTATTTTTATATATGTATATAGAAATATTTACATATGCAAATCTATTTGTATAGGTACATATATATTTAAATTTGTTTTACTTTATTTTCAATAATGTCATTGAGAAGAATAACAAGAAGTGAAAAGAATTATATTCTGGAGGAATTCCCTTATGATATAAACAATGCACCAGAGGATAGTTCTGATGAAGAACCTGATGATGGTGTTGCATCCACTAATTCACAAACTACAACTGTGTTTTTATTTTTTAGTGTTTGGCCTTGTGAATGCATATGTTGTTTATTGTGAACCTCTTGTTAAAATTGCACTCCTTGATACAAAAAAGGCACCTAACTAAAGGTTTATTAGCAAGGGGAAAATTCCAATAAAAATAAAGGGTCTCTATAGAAAATGATTCCACACCAACTAAAGCACTAAAGCACCGCATAAAAACAATCTTTCTCTGTTTCTAACGACATTAGACTTGAAAACATAGGAACACATTGGCCTGACTTTGCTAAAGTATGTGTTAATGTGAATTTTGTGCTTCAAAGGAAATTCAATCTAAACCATATTCTAAATGTAGTAGTCGTGTAAAGTCTAGCTTTATATAAATGACCAATAAATTGTTTTTATAAATTTCACTACACTTATATATATATTACATGTAAAATTTGTAGTGTATTTCAGGATTATCATGTATTGTATTAAGAATGATTTTCACCTTGTGTCCTGGTGGTACTTATAAGTCCTTTTTTTCTTTTTATTAAAAAATAGAAATAAGCTTTTTTTTTACCTTTTTTTGGATATATATCGCATAATTTGTTAAAGATTAACTATCAATTTTTTTTTCAAGTTTTAGTGGTCGATGACAATTCAGGACATAAAGGGATAACGTTGGTATTGCTGCATAATCTTTTTGGTTTTCATTCTATTTCTTATGTAATTGAGTCAAGACTTTCTGGCCAACCATATTTTTATCATGAATGCATATCTTTACATGGACTTATAAGAAGAACTCACGGAAGAAAATCGATACCTATGATTTTGAGGTAACTTCTAAATTTGCGGTCATTCAGAAATGTTGAATAATCATCTGTAGCAACGAGAAAACAATTTTCAAAATGTTTTGGCTTCCTTACAACATCTATCTTTTCTAAGCGTATTTTAACTAGGTTGAATAAATATCTTTGTGATTAATTTTCTCGCGAATGTGACAATGGAAACTAGCGATGATTGTCGGGTCCTGGACACATCTCGGAGTAAGGATACTGTAAACAGGGAATTCGATTAAACTTTCGGATGATTGGTTATTCTTAAAGTTGATAATAGCTTTAATTGAGATGTGTCGGGGATAATTGTAAACAAATTACTTAAATAAAAAAATATTTCAACGCCGAGTAACATAGATGGCAAACATTACTAGAATATGCCATTGAGATCTAATTCTAGTACTCACCCTCTAAGGTTCGTCTGACCATTATATATATATATATATATATATATATATACATAAACACTTTTCGTGGGCCATCCGAGTTATCTGTATTTGCATTGAAATAAAGTCGATGAATACTGAGTTTTCTGCTGGCTGCTTCCTGCAACCAATATAAATTCGCAGGTCCTCTCGAAAATAAATAGGTACCCGCTGCTACTGGTTATCAACTCCAAAACTCTAGGACCAATCCCCTTTCTTACAACATTCCACCATGATTCTAAGCGATACATTTACGAACTGTATATCTGCGTCTCTCCTTATTAAACCTTGCCTTATCTCTTTCTTTCGTGCTGCACTGTAAGAAGGGGCATCTAGTAGTAAGATGAGAAAGGAAAGAAACAACAAACTCGAGATCATAGATGTGCAAAGCACTTGAGTGAATTTCTCGCGTAAAATAAAAATCATAAGAAAATCTTTTAAAATTTTAAAGGTTCGAATCATTAATGCTTTTAATGTAATTTTTTTAAAGCGGCGTTTTTGCTAGTGAAATAAGAGTGCTTCGATTGTCTATCCTCCTGATGCTAAAGGACACAAGTAGTGTATTGATTCTATGTATCTTCCATGTAACTTCACATAAACATAGGGAATTTCTCCCTCTTAAGTGCATGGGAATTAAAGACGAGTGCAAATTCTAATATTGGCCGACTTTGATACTACTTCAATAGGCTTCGTGTGGTTATAGGATACAAACAAGTGAAACAAAATAATCTCTAATATTATACAAAAACAAATGAGATTAACAATAATGATACACTTTAACCATTACGTTAATCGTTTGGCAATTGAAAAGGGAATTGAATTTGCAAGGAATGATATTGTTTGAGTCGTACAAGGCACAATAATTACACGAGAGAGATCGAGAAGAGACTATGAAGTGAGTCTTGCTGTCGGAGAGCATCACGTCTATTCGACAATGAAAAATAAAGTCTAATAGTTTACTATTTTCTGGGAGAGAACTCGAGTAATCCCTCGAGGGAGTATTCTTCTCGGGGAAGCGTAGCAATGCGCGTTATTCTTTACTGAGTCCTTCGTCCTTGACCTCCGTGGTACTGAATAACGGTTTCCGCCTGCGAGTCCTTAGGGTTCCGGGGTGTCGCTCGAGAAATCGGCGTCGTCCTTGGATGATTCCATTGACCTCTCAAGATGCGGCGTGAGTACTGTGAGAGTACTGCGTAACCACTGCGTGAATCCTGCTTGCGTGAATGCGGCGTGGATAGAGCTCGCGTGTCGAATACTCAGAGAATACTCATTTGATCATTCACGGGCTGGGGAATATATACGACTCCGACGGAAGCGATTCCGACCCTGTCCCAAAGACACGGCGGCTCTGGTTCTAGTGCCATATCGCTAAACCGTGTTCCGGCTCCAGTCTGACTACGATATCGCTCCGAAGGTTTACCGAAAGGTTCCATTAGAATGCTCTTCGTCCGTGAGATACGCCTTTTTCTCTTTATCTGTGCGACTCGCTTTCTCTCTCTCTTTCTGGGCTGTTTTGTTGTATGGTCCATAGATTGTCTTTGTTCTATTTTAAAATTACGCATCTCATTTTTGTTAGCAAAGCCCTGAATTTAGCGAGCTTTTTCCTCCCACAAAATGTTGTTTATCCCAGGGATTTTGCGCTGCCCATCAGCCTTACGCGGTTGGTATCTCTGCTGCTTCTGTTGATGGCGTTTATCACTTTTCCATGCACTGAAATCATTCCGCTTCTTGTCAAGAATGTTTGTTATTTTAGCCTCGTTTCCATCAAACCCGTCTGCATTTTTCCCTTTTGAGAAGCCTATCGTCTCTTGCCTCTTCCTGAACATTTATCTTAATGTTTGCCCATGCCTCGTTTATATTATGTGTCCTCGGTTATTTATGTATTGTCTTAATGTAACTGATGTACATATTTGACAGAAACCGTATGGGGAATTTTTGCTTTCTCTAGGCAGTTTAGCTCTATCTCCTGTAAAGAAAAACCACTATAGTATGTAAAAAATAATATAAATAGTAACAGCAATAAATATTAAATAAAAAAGCAAAAAAGGATACATTTATATTACTTTACAAAATTATCAAGCGTTATGTAAGTGTTACCACGGATTTGGACCCCTATAACTAGAAAAATATTAAGAGTACTTTCATGAATTTCATAAGTTGAAAAATACCTCAGGAATACCACATTTAAATTATATTAAAATCCGTTTATAACTTTAAGGTGTTTACATTCTCTTACTAATGATAGAATTGAAAAGGTCCTCCCAAGGTTACTTTGGGAATTATTGAAAGTCGTAAGGACATAAATAGGAATAAGTGAGGGCACGCGACATTTTGGCTAGCAGACCTGTTTTTAGTAGCGCGAGACTACATCTCACAATGTTGGTCGGTCAGTTCCCGTTTTGCATTTTTTTGTTTTTGCAATTAAATTGTAACTATTCGGCCGATTCTAACGAAATTTTAAACCCTTATCTTATTTTACATTCTATTACGAATGAAAAAATAGCCAAATCCTAACAAGGTTAGGTTTTGGCAATAACATCATAACTATTTGGCCGATTCTAACGAAATTTGAAAGCCTTATGTTTTTTTCACATGATATAATTATTGCCAAGGTCTTGCCAAGGTTAGCCATGGAACTATTTGGTTTTCGCTATAATATCCTGACTATTCGGCCCACTCTTCCTAAATTTTAAAACTCTATGTTGTTTTACATTACCATTCGAATGATATAATTGCCAGGGTCCTCCCAAGATTAGCCCGGGAATTATTTTGTTTTGGCAACAAATAAGCTATACTATGCTAGGTTATTATAGACAAGGCTAGATTCTGCTAATATATAATGGACAAGGGCAAGAAAATATACTATGCTAATTTAGGCTATAATATGATATGCTAGGATAACATATATTGTTAGGCTAGACGATAATAAGCTAGGCTTGACTAGGGTATGATATAATAGTATAGGCTATACTTGTCTAGAATAGTTAATGCTAGGTTAGTTTATACTATGCTAGGCTATGCTAAGCTATACTAGGCTATGCAGGGCATGAAAAGCTATAGTCGGCTAGGAAACGCTATTTTATGCTAGGTTAGGCTATACCAAGTTAAGATAAGCGAGGCTTTGCCTTTGTAGGCTAGGCTATGTTATGCATGCTATGCAAGCATAGGCTATGATCTAATAATCTTGTCTAGTCTAGGTAATCGTATGATATACTATACTATACTAACTAAGTAAACTAAGGTAAGCTAGGCTATACTAGACTAAGTTTTAAAACTATACTAAGTTTTAATAAATTATTGTACGCGGCGCTAACCTAGGCTAGGTTATACTCTGCTAAGCTAAATTATACTATGCCTGGCTACGCTATACTTTGATAAGCTAGGCTAGGCTAGGATACAGGATGATAGGATCAGGTATACTATACTAAGCTAGGCAGAGTTATACTACACTAGTATTAGTTATGCTAGGTTAGGTTATATATACTATGCTAGGCTATATATGCAAATCTATACTAGGCTAGGGTATACTAGGCTACCCTAAGGGTATACTATGCTATTCTATGATATGATATACTAGGTTGGGCTATACAAGGGTATGCTATACCATGCAAGGCTATGCTTGGCTATACTACGCTAAACTAGTCTAGATTATAGTGTACCATGCTAAGCTAGTATAGGCTAGGCTAGATTCTGGTTGGGTTTGGTATGCCAAAATATACAATGCTAGAATATGATACGATATACTTTGCTAAGCTAGACTATACTATGCTAAACTAGTTTATACTATGTTCACCTAGGTTATACTATCCCTATTCTATACTATGCTAAGCTAGATTAGGATAAGGTAGGGCTATTGTAGATAGGCTATACTATACTAGGCGTTGCAAGGCTAGCCTAGACTAGGCTATACGAGGATAGCATAAGCTATACTATGTTAAACTATTTTAAACTTTACCAGGTTAGGATAGGTTATACTATACTATTCTAGGCTAGGCTATACTATGCTAAGCAATACTATGCTATACTATGGTAAGCTTTACTATCCTATATATGCTAGGCTGTACTAGGCTATGACTTCCAACCTTGATAAGTGCAAAGTTATTAACATGGGAAAAGATAATAGAGAATTTAACTATGAAATGGATGGGCATTGGTTGAGCTCAGTAGAGGATGAGAAAGATCTAGGAGTAGTAATAGATAAGTCATTAAGGTTTTCTAAGCAGTGTATCGAAGCAAGAAATAGGGCAAATAGAGTGCTGGGTTTCATTAAGAAAAATTTCAGTTACAAAAGTAAGGAGGTTATTCTTAAACTCTATAACTCTTATGTTAGGCCACATCTAAAGTACTGTATACAGGCATGGTCCCCACATTTTAGACACGATATTAACCTTCTCGAGTCAGTGCAACGGAGGGCAAAAAAGATTATTCCTTCCCTGAGGCACTTTGAATATATAGATAGACTGAGGGTATTAAATATGTTCTCGTTCGAAAGGAGGTGTGTGAGAGGGGATATGATTGAGCTCTTTAAAAAAAATTCTGGGATAGATAAATTGGATGTTAGCAAGTTTTTTGAGTTAGATGATGGAAATCGGACTAGAGGTCACCACTTGAAAATTAAGAAGCAATTGTGTAGGTTGGATTTAAGAAAGTATTTTTCCACCAATAGAGTGGTAGACTTCTGGAACAAATTGCCGCGGAGGGTAGTAGGTAGTCCACATTTAAATGTATTTAAGAGTAGGTTGGATGAGTTTATGGGAAGGCAAGGTTGTGATGGTTCCTAAGTTTTGTATATATTAATATTGTTTGTAAATACGAGGGGTGGTCAATAAGTTTTGCGAATCGGTATGGCAAAACAGAGGAAGGGGGATGGCTGTTTGTGGGGGTGTTAGGACAAGTTATGACAAGTCAGGATCTGCAGCCGCACGCTCCTGCCTCGTATATTTAAGAAGCAGTTGCTAATCGCAGATCGACAGTCACAAATCTTTCAACAATGGATAAGGTTAAGCACCTCGCAGTGATCAAATTTTTGACCAAGGAAGGCAAGAATGCAAAAGAGATCCATGAACGCATGGTTGCAGTGTACACCGACACCGCCCCTTCCTATGCAACCATTGCTTCCTAGAATAGGGAGTTCCTCCATGGTCGTGAGTCCCTTGAAGATGACCCCGTCCAAGACGCCCGTCAGACGTGACCAACGAGAAAAAATGTGGCCCGTGTGGAGAGGATTATCCTCGAAAATCTACGGGTGAAGGTCGAAGAAATCGAGCGGGAACTTGTAATATCACATGGAAGTGTTATCAACATCATCCACGACAATTTGGCCATGACCAAGGTCTGTGCCCGTTGGGTCCCTAGAAACCTAACGCCCCATGATTGACTTCAACGTCGTCAAAGTTCGGAGTAGCTGCTGCTCCTGTACAACCAAACCCCGGCGGGATTCGAGTGACACATAGTGACAGGTGATGAAACGTGGGTCCATCATTGGCATCTCTAGACCAAGCTCGAAAGCATGGTCTGGAATCACAGAGGCTCTCCGACCCCATTAAGTTCCAGACCAAACCCTCAGCCAGGAAGATCATGGCCACCATCTTCTGGGATTCTGAGGGAGTGTTGATGGTTGACTATGCGCCTTGTGGAAGGACCATCACAGGCCAATATTACGTCAAGGAACTGGTTGGGTTGAAGAAGTGCATCCGACAGAAGTGGCACGGCAAGTTGAGACGCGGTGTCCTGCTCCTCCACGATAATGCCCCTGTCCACAAGGCAAAAGTTGCACAAGCTGCTCTGCGCGAGTGCGGATTCGAGGAGCTCAACCATCCCCCTTACAGTCCAGATCTGGCCACTAGCGACTACTTTTTATTCCGCCAGCTCAAGGGTGCACTGCGTGGACGCCAGTTTGAGGACGATGAAGATGTCCAGCTCGCCGTCCAGGAGTGGATTGAACAGCAGTCAGGATATTTCTGGTTGTCGGGAATTCGAAGCCTCAGGAACAAGTGGCGCAAGTGCATTGAAGTCGAGGGTAGTTATATTGAAAAATAAAAAAACACATTTCGTCATATCTCGTTTCCTTATATCCGAATTTCAAAACTTATTGACCGCCCCTCGTATCTATAGCTGCATGATTTAGTTATTGACAAGCCTTGATTGGTGATACCCTTGTTTCTGGATGCAATACCCTGGATGTATTTTTCCTGGGAGATGGGTGCCTTAAAAAAGGATGACCTATGATGAGCCCTTGTGGCTTTTGTCATCTGTTATATTATATTGTGGGGGACTTTGATTTTGTCTTCCCATGGTGATGGTGCTTTTTGTGGGTGGGTTTTGACAGATGCGGATGACCTTTGATAGGCCCTTGTGGCTTTTGTCATCCGTGAAATTATGTTATGTTATGTTAGACTAGGCCTAACTGTGGTTTCTAAGCTAGGAGAGGTCATACTATACATTCTCTGCTAGGATAGATTATTCTAAGCTAAATCATATTATAGTACGCTAAGCTATACTATATAATCTACCAGCATTTGTTTCAAGAGTGAGTGCAGCGTAAGGTCTGTCTTTTCATTTTGAATTAAGCTATAGAGGCATAATTTTCAAGTTAATAGTGGTTTTGCCGCTCAAATCATTTAGGCGTCGCAGGAAGATAGGAAAGGATCTTCTAATTCCTCTAATCAAGAACCATATTTTTTACATCTAATTAAAGGATGCTCAAAGATGGATGGTTTGCCAAATCATGCAAACTTAAAATATCACTGAAATTTATTATTAAGGTTAGTACAAATTTTAAGGATTAAGCAATACTTAGAATTCCAATACACAAAATTAAATAGTAAAATAACATCCGGGTTCATCATTAAGCCTGCAAACTCATTATTTATAAATATGATAGTAATGATAATAAATACAATTTTTCATGTAACTAAAATAATTTATTCTCTGAAGGCGCTGCATTTAAGAATCTTACCTAGTATAAAAGAAATTTTATTCACAGACTAAAACAAATAATAGCAAATCTTTTTTCCAATTTCTTTATATTATTTTGCTAATTGTTTTTCCACGTTAATATAATTCTTAGGAATTAAATTATCATAATGGTGAAATGTTTTGGAATGGTTTTGTTCTCAATGAGCGGTAATTGAAAAAGCAAAGAAAGCTGGAATGCTGCGACTATTGGCATTAGAGATAGGATGCACTGGAAGCTGAATTATTTGCTTGAATCAAAATAGAGATAACGGGTTTAAACAATGAAGAATGTTCACATCGAGAAAACGAAAATAGATAAAAGAAAAGGACTATAAATAGATATAATAGGGATGGCCAATATTGATGGAATGAATAAACCCGGTGTAGTAACCATCCCTTACCTATAACATTATGATAACTGCTCAGCTCATAGATATTAACGATAATATAATGCCTCAAATATTTACTCTTGATTTAGGATAATTCGTTACCAATATTCTAAAACTCTTCGATTAGTCTTGAATGGTTGGGTTATCAGGATCTCTTAAATTTTCAATATTTATCTCATTTCTTTTTCCTTTGTTCAGAATAAATTTTAACTCAATGCATCGAATTTTCTATTACAAAATAGACTATTTATTGCCTCAATTAACTTTCTAGGGTGAAATATGAGAATGAACCAAATATTTTTAGCTTTGGTAAAGAAACAATATTTTGCGATTTCTCCAATTAGGGAATAAGAAGTACGATACTATAAAATGAGTTTAAGTGGAACTCATTATACTGAAAAAGTGCGGTGGTTGATATACAGGCAAAGAGTCAACAACTTAGTCGAATAAGTTCTTAGGTGGCTTCTACTGACTGGAGATGTTCGAAGGACGACAGGAAAGTGGCAAAAACAATTTATGAGGGAATATTTATTGGACACATTTGAAAGGGCAGAAACCATGCAGATTAAGAACTAAACATTTATAATGGTGAGTGACTGGAATTGTGTATCCGTTTCTTTAAAGCTCTTTTATAGTTTTCTAATTATTTTATTATTTCTGCCTATTAATTGTCTAGTTTTCTATGCAATTACTGAAAAATATTTACTATATTAAATTTGAAAAATTTGAGTGCCTTAATGATTCTTTTTTTAAGAGATAATTTGCGAATTACTAGGTAATTGTTTCATCTTATAGGTCCACTATAGTGAGTTTGTCTATAGTACAAAGGTAATTAATGACTAGATCCCTTATCTTCTTCTGCCTTTGCATATCAACTGTATCGGATTTTAATGTGGATAATGGTTACCTTTCTCATGACACCTTTATTATTAGCCTTATTAAATCCCCAAATAATAAAACTTTCCGTTAATGAAGTCTGACTTTTCCCATTTTCTCAATTATATAAGTTGATTGCTTCCATCTTTTATTCTTTTCTTGAATAAAACTTGTCTAATACAAACGAAAGCACTTTGAATCTAATTTTGATTCTTCTCTGTGAAATTTGCATAAAGATAATTTTATAAGCAAGACTGACATATTTGCTAATATAGTTTATATGTCAAGAAATGAGATGAATGACCTATGCAGTCATGTACAGGAGCTTTTTTGCCAGTGCCAAAAAGCCCATAATAAACAACCAATATTCGAACCATTTATCATCAAAGTCTTCGCTAATCAATAACGAAATGTTCAGGGCTTCATTCTACCGAAGATGCTCTTGTACTCTTGGTAAGAGGAGTCTACTGAACTCAAAAGGTCACGGGAAGTGTGTCTACAGAGATGTCTTGTTCTTCGTTCGATCGCTAGGTCGCCAACTTAGCCCAGAGTGCAAAGCTAAATCGAGCATGATGATAGCTTACTCTTAGAGAGTTACGTGACTTGCATAAAACATCCGATCTAACCACTTAATGGCACTTGGGGAAGAACTAGCGAGAACAAGTCACCCAGATATGTTTAAAGAGTGTTTGATAAGGTAGGAAATTTAAGGAAGTACAATGCATGAAAAATTACCCCCGAGTTGATTACTCGGGTGGTAGATAATGCGAGGGTCAACTAATCTCAGAACACTTCTCCAATTTACAAGTATCTAGTACTCTAGTCTAGTTACCAATTAAGTTCGGGTGAAATCAGGAAGGGAAAAAATTATAACGGGATACCTTGAAAAAAGATTGAGTAGTATGTAAGTGAATAAGATAAGATTGGTTGGTTGGTTGTTGACAGAGGTAATTATAATAACAAATGAGAAGAGTTACAATGGTGTTGTTATCAAGTTTATCTGTAGGAAATTTAGGCTTATGGTTGGGGTTTCAAAATTTTTACAGTTTATTCATTATAATTATTGCGACAAATTATTTTAAACTTGTAAAGAGAACATTCATTTAATGAAAGAGTGTCCCTATCGGATAATTATTTCCTGTGTGATGGCTGATTCCCATATGAGAAAAAAACTTTTAGGAATGAAAATTCTGGTGATCATTTCAATAGGATATTTTGCTATTGTGGAAAAGAAACTAACTATGGAAAGGGGTAACAAAAGTGATTTTGAAGGTATTATTAAATATATTATTGGAGGAATTTATTACCTTTTCTAGTGAATAATTTATTGAAAGAACCTATTTCAGGTACAACGAAGAAATCTTTATTTTGAGGGACATCATACGACCGAAAAAATGGAGAGTAAATGATGTTCAGAAAATTATTGATTAATTTATCAACCAGAGGAAATATAAATTAATTATCTTTAAAGGACGTCTTAAGAGTTTGGAATTCTTTATGCATTAAAGAATAAGGAGAGGAGAGCTGGATATATTATGAATTTTAAACGAAGTGTCTCAATGGCTGAAAAAATTGATTCAAAGGTAGGCATTCTGTATAGTGAGGTAGTTATTTTGTCATTTTTATATTAACGTATAAGAAATGAAGTTTATTTTACCTACGTTAATATATGTGTTGAAAATCTGAAGGGCGTTTTTTCATAATTTTTTTTCAAGATGAATTATCAAAGCGTTGGCTGCTCTCGTTGCTAGTGGGGATCCCACCCTACTCCGCCTATCTCTTAATAAGTTTGGTTATTGAATGGAAAATAGTTTCATTTAAAATCATTTTCAAAATTTTCTGGAAATTTGGAAGAGAGAAACTGCGAACGGCTTCAGCTTTATTCGAAATTAGGTTAAAAAAAATATCAAGTGTTTCATTGACAGGAATTTTTTCAATAAGTGAAAATACATCATAAGTGACCAAGACCTTTGAGGAGGCAAAGTTGTCTGATACTAATTCATTAGCAAAAAATAACTGTTTTATAGGGGATTTACAACGGCGAATCGGACGATTAAATTGGTAACATACTCGAATTTGGAAAATGAAGCTAAAATTGCTTGGAGATGAACATCAACTTTGTGGATCTTGGGTAGACCCATTAATAAGCCAAGCACAGAACCACTAGAATGGTGGGAATCTTGACTCCTTCCATTTTAGGGGTTGTGGGCTTGCTACACAAAGCTGATTACAAATCATGGAAGCAGTGTAATGAAGAATATTCTAGTGACACTTTTAAAATAATTGACCGTAAAAATAATGAATATAGCCTAAGAATTTTGGAATCACTCCTCATATTTTTTAACATTTTTTTATAATTTTTTCTTTTATATTTTCATTCTTTTAATCTCTTAATTACTTTTAAATAGGATTAATTTTTAATTTTTCCGGTTAAATGAAGTTGCATTAATTTAGTTAGCATCAGATTACTTGCTTGCGATATCCTCGCCTGTGAAAATAAATCAATATTTACTAGTTTCCACAGATTTTATAAGATTTACTAAAGGGTTTACTGACCAGAACAATTTAATCATATTTTTTTTATTGTTTTAATGATTTTACAAATTGAGGATGAGCGATACGATAGAAACGTTGTTTTTCATAACCAAATAAACACATGTACCTGACAGTCCTTTCTTCTTACCTTTGCCGTGAAATTATATATATGTATATTAGGGTGATACAAAAGACCCGACCATCAAAGATTTATCAGGATACTATTTTAATGATTCATCTAAAAATATTGTAGCAAAATTTTGAATCAAATAAATAATGTTTAAAGATAGCGCTCGGCATTTGAATATTTTCGCTAATAGGAACTCTAATACTCATTTACTCATTCATTATTTTGTTCTTGTTAGTTTCATTTTAAGTGTTACAAAAATTTGCAATCCACATAGATTATAAAATATAAATTTAAGTTGTTTTTGACTAAATAAGTAGAAGCTGAACAATTGTTGCAAGAGCTTGAGAGAGGTCAATAGACGCACGTGACATTGCTTAGTGCGCTTCTTGAAGTCTGAAGGAGCGGTTGTGCGACACTGTTCCTGATTTACCCAATTACAAGAATTTCAACTGAATTCACTATGAAAATTGAAGTTGTGTTTATTGGTCAACCAATTGCAAGTTACCTTCAAAGAAAGAAGTTATGTGCTTACTAATGAATCATAAAAATGCTAAACTAGAGAGAAAAGCTTAAACATGGCTCTCAGTGATGTATTAGATGTGTGGCTGGAAGCTTGGATACCAACCACTAATAAATGTAATGCGGCAAAGAAACTTAATAGATTACATGATTACTCGATAAAACTTAGAAAGAGCAAAGACAAAAGTTCTTTGCCTCCAAGGGTATTGTTTTGTCTTTTTTTAAGAAGCCCATCTGTTGCATACAAGGAAGAAGAAAAGAAAGGGAATAAAGCTCCTGACGAGCTATTTAAAATATTGCTTATGGAGTTAATAATAAAATAAGGACCAATGCAGAAGATAAAGAGTTCCTTCGTCTAAAGAGAAATGAAAGGAAAGGGATAATGATTGGAATAGATAAGAGAGCACAACAGCGTAAACTTGAAGTACAACTGCAGCAAGAACAAATGTGCTAAGAAGTGACAACAAGCAGCTTTATTCAATGAAACAGTTGTTCTTGCAAGTAGCACTAGTTTCCACAATGATTCAAGTGAAACAGAAGTAGAAGATTTCTACTATGAACAAGAAAACCTCAACATCAAAATGTTCTCCGAAGAAAAAAGTTAAAATATTTAACAAAAATTTTCTTTCCTCCTCGAATGTTGCCAAGATAAGTGACCTATCAGCCCCTCTCGTTTTCCTCCTACCATTTCAAGTGTAAGGAAGAAATACTGAAGAAAATAATGTCAGTTACTCTACTATCCGTCAAGCTTCACAAATTCTGGAAGGACATTCAGTGTGAACTTGATAAAACATTTTCAAACTGATAATCCCTTGATTGTTCATTGGGAAAACTTCTCGAAGACATATCATTATAAGAAGTCGTTGATCACCTGCCAATTTTAATATCATGCAATAGTACAGCACAGCTACTTGGAGTGCCAAAAGTTCCTCAAGCCCCTGGCAAACGTATCGCTGAAGCATTTTATGTAATGATGCTTGACTGGTAAATCACAGATAAGCTTGAACGATTATTGAGCCAAGATTAGAGAGAGATTTATTATGTCTCCTTTGCTAACATCACATATTAGGAATTGGTTAAAGGCAGCTTTTTCTGGCTCTAATATTCCATTATTCAAAAGATTGAAAAAATTATGAAATCACATAAACCAAGACAATTTTGACACCTTAGAATATTATCCGCAAGAGAAGAAAGATGTATAGAACTAAGCAAAGAACGACAATTTCGAGATGATTATAAAGAATACTTAGAGTTATCGAAATTAATAATTGGTAAAACTTTTCCTAGAGGTGTGAAATTTAAAAAAACATGGAGCATACCACAGAGCTAGAGGTATGGCAAAAATTATATACTCCATGAAAACTTTCATTCAAAATTCAAATGGAAATTTCACCCAAAGAAGGAAAAATATGGAAGAAATATGCAAGTTTGTCATTTCAATCTACGTGAGGAGCTAGTTTTCTGCACCAGGGGCAACCATTGCTCCAGTGGATGATTTATTGCTTCTTGAACAACTTCATTGGTACAAAAAAACACATAGAAATGAATGACAACTTGCCTTCGATAAATTTCAAAACCATTTCTGGTATCTTTCAGAAGAGTTAATTCCACTGGCCCTTTTTTGATGATGGTGTCTCATTCGAGACAAAGGAAACAAATGAAAGATGCCTTGAAGAACCCAACAGATTCAAATCCACACAAATAACGCAAAATAGACGATGAAAATTATGGCAAAAAGCACCTTTGGTCTCTGTGACATCAAACACAGTCTCTTTCATCCAAACACTTGTGCTGTACTCAAATCTTTTAAACAAATCGGTTGAGGATGGCCTCAAGCAGAAAGCTTTTGGATTTTTAAAAATTTAGTTAGTGATTAAAAAGTTGTTAATGACTGAAAGAGGAGTTAAGCTCATGGAGGAATACAACAAATGGCTTTCTAATGAGGAGAAGCAAAAACAGTATTTGTTCCATTTTGTGTCGAACTAGAGAAAATGTTCATAGACAAACCAAAGAAGACCTTTATCGAAGAGGCTTCAAAAGAGTGACTACTTCCAATAGAAGTAAAAATGGAAATGGCATTGTAGGCCTACTGGGGAACGTACACTATAAAAGACGTAAAGGGGTGCTTGCTGTACCTCTTGGGTGCCATGGAAATCAACAATATTCAAGTGCTGGACGCCACCTCTATATATTTATTTTTTCACCTGAACTTTAAAAAAATATTTTTTGCACTAAAATAAATCAAATAAAATGGTATCCATAAAAAATGAATAAAATGTCGAATCTTTATGATATGAACTTGTGGTGCTCGTGTTATATAATAGGTAGGCTTTTGGCACCAAATAGCAGGATTTAATAGAAGGGATGGCAATGTAAGTTTTTCCCACTTGTGTTTTGCCCGGGAAAAACTAGTAAAAAACATTAAAAAGGAATAATTAAACTTTCAATTGCTTACTAATAAATTTATGCACTTAAGTTTGATATATTTACTATATTAGAACAGATAGACTAAACTATATACCTGTAGCTTCATAATAATAATGATAATATATTAGTTGACGTAAAATAGGTCTTCATTACTAGTTGGAAAAATTAAACGATGCCCCCCACAAACAAAGATACACATAATTCTGATTATCAGAAATCCATGAATTCGTTAAGGTCATCCTCTGAATATCTAGAAGTTGATTGGTACGAGTATGTGCTTTTACTTATGATGTTATTATTGTAGTCATTATCTTTTGGTTCCTTCCATCCACATGTCTGTATATGTGAATAAGCTTAGCAACACGTTCATTGTTGAGTCTGTTTCTTAGCTTTGTATGAACAAGGCCTGCTGTGCTGAACAACCTCTCAATCTTAGCACTAGAAGGTGGACATGATGAAGTAGGTGACATCAGGGAGCAGAATCTTTTAAGTAGATCCAATGAAGAAACTTTTATCATATACTGCCAATATTTTTGAGGTAATAATTTGCTCATAGATTTCTGGAAAGCTATTTTTGGAAATATTGTGATGTCTTCTGTCTCATATGCTGCCAGGACAACCATTAAATCTACATCCAAATAATCAACATAGTTACGTGCAATATCTTGTTGTTCGTCCGTTAAAGCAATCCATTTTTCATTTTTTTCAATGTCATCTCGTCTTCGGTGATTAATTAAATAAGCAAGGAGGTGTTGTGGAGTTACAACTTCATTGAATCTTCTCTTTTTTTCAGTTCTGATTTCTTCATTGATGTTGCTATCTGCGATGAGATTAAGCCAAGCAGTAACACAGTCTGACAGGTTATTGTGATCATCCTACCAATGAAATATAATTTATAATGTATTTGAATGCTATTGATCTAAAAGAATATAATAAATATTACCTACATCAATTGTTATTAAACACATTTATTTGCATTTTATTTATTTTGATATTTAGTTTATCAATTGCTAATTACTGTAATATAAAAAATTATTTTAATCTCTAGAAATTGAATTAAATATTATTAAAGAAAATGCTTTGCATGATATTTATTATAGAATGGACTTTTTCTATTCGTATTTATTGTATGTTTTAGAAACTAAATTGGAAGAAATCCTGCTGCATCAGCAGGGTTCTTGCTTCCACAAGTAGAAGCTGGTTGTCAATCTGATTAATGATATTTGTACTCATTGTATGAGCTTCTCTGTCACGTATTTCTACATACTTGAAATACGTGAAATTATATTTATTGTAAACCCATGCGATCATTCAACTATTGAGAAGTAAATAAACTGTCTAAGATTTGGATATTGTAATAATTTTTTTTAAGCAACCAGAAGTACAATACTTTCTAAAAGTCTAACTAATGTTATCTTTAAATATGCGAAACATTTTGATAATTCAGAGGTAATATCAAGAATATGTTAACATGAAAATGTACATGCTTGAAATAAGAAATATTTTTCCAACTTGATTAAATTTTTAATTAGAAATTAGAATGATGAATATACCTTGTATTATTGTGAAGTTGTGGTAAGACACCACTCAATTCCTTCAACCAACCTTCTGACTGGTGGTGCTCACGGAAGTATTCTGAACATCCTTTATGGCATCCAAAACTAGTGTTGGAGTTGCTACACTTTCCACAACATTCAAATACTGTGTGCTACAACCATAGGCTATTATAGTCGGCCTCCAGTAAACAAGCATCTTCAATTACATAAGTATATTTACATCTATAAATAAATTAAATCATAATAACTTATACCTGCATATATGATAATTGCTTTAAATAAATAAATATTTCAAAGAAAATGATTTTATCTTTGTTTAGGAAATCCTAATCATACGAAGGAGGTTCATTTTTGCTTCATTATCTGACACAAATCCAACAAGAATTACTCCATACTGAGTCTCTGCTTTTAAAATGCTGATCATTGCTAGTTCAAAACAATAGTCTGCAGTTTTGCTCTGACTTCCTGCACAGACACAATCAAGTGGATATAATTTACCTTCACAATGTATAGTACTGGCAATAATTGGATCATTGTGAATATTAGACCACCCATCTTGTGAAACGACACACATTTTGTTTTTAAATAGTATCTTCATTTCTGTATTTACCTCTGTATAAGCTTCATCTAGCAGTGGACCAGCAAGCTGCTTCCTAGTTACACTCGTCTGTGCTTCAGCTCACATCTTGTTTCTTTTAATGCATTTTGGAATGTATCATCATCAGCAACTCGAAAAGGAATACGATTCTAGAAGTAAACAAAAGTAATGAATTTTACTCTATTTTTCATACAAAATTTAATGAATAGATATATTTGGGTGATCTTTTAAGCAAATCCAATTTTTAATTGAACTATACATCAAAACTTATAATAGGAACTCTACTAGTGGTTTTTAATGCAGCTCCAGATAATCTAAGATATTAATACTAAAAATACATAATTTCTCTTATTCTCAATCATGTTTAATTTGGAAACTTACCCTGTAGAAAAATTGAGCCCACTTCCGTTGAATCACTTTAAATTTCTCATCATTGTTGTCTGAATAAATTTGTCAATATGATTAATAGTTCCTTTGTGCCTTCTATTTTTAATAACTTTTTGTCTTGAAATTACATCATAATTACTACAAATTTTCACTAGAGTTGAACTAATTTGTGAGTGGTTGATTAAAGCCAGTATATCAGAATCAGACGTTTCTGAGAGGGATGCTATTGAAACTGGTTGTGAGTTTTCAATTTCTCTAGTAGAACTTCTTCGATCATTGCTTTCATTTGTTACATTTATATCATCGGTGGTGCAGTTATTATCATATTGACAATCCATGGAAATTGTTTACTGAACACTTTTTATGATGGTCTTTTACTCGATCAATTCTTTTTACTATTATTCTTAAATATGTTTTGCAACGAACTTTATTGCTAGAAATATCTTCATATACAGACAACAATGAGTTCTTTGGCCGTCTACCAACAATACCATGATTTCTCTGTAAATCTGTATATTTTGGCATATTAAATATTCTAAAATAAAATATAAAAATATACATTAGTAGCTGAGGTAAAAAAATAAAATAAATGTAAAATTTCCAATTTTGGACTAAATATTGCTAAAAGTTCAAGTTGATAACGCTATGGAACCTATATAACAAAGACCATTGAGGCTGATTCTGTGATCTTATATTATACTTACATGAAATTTTATGATTGTATGTTTTTCCCAGTTTTACCCAGTTTTACCCGGGAAAAACTGGGTAAAAAGGTCAATGGGTTACTCAACCATCCCTGTTTAATAGACCCAGCGCGAAACACCATAAATGGGTGCTCGGTGGGATTAACGAATCATAGCAAATGGTCTTACATGTAAATAATGGAAATAATATGTCTAACGTGAGAATAAGGATGTCGTAGAATGACTCCCGACGATACTATATATAACACTATTCGTTGAGGGAACTTCCTTAATTATCTCTAGAGTGCGTTTTACTGTCTTGGCGGCCGATATTATGTATCTTCAAAAATGCTTAAGAAGTGGAACTGAGCTCAAGGATAATAATATTGCTATCATTAATAAAATAGAGTTTTATTAATAATAACTATAAACAATACACAAAAACGGAAAATATTGACAAACAGAATAGAAAGGGTCGTGGAGACTCGGGCTAATCCAAGGATTTAAGGGATCAAAAAAAGGTTAAACAAATATGGAGTTAAAGAGATGGGATGGTTCGATAAACCATTTAAAGCACAGGATAGAATTGACAAATAAGGGATCAATACTCAAAAGGTGACGCTTGGCTTACGTAACTTCATTAGGGTGCGGTGGAAGGTACTTGAAGGAATATTCGGTCCGCTGGCGAGTTCCAGCCAAAGGGGGGGGGGGATAAAAGGATCCCGACGAGGTGTCTTGGAAAGGAGAACCGTTACTCGACGAACGGCAGGAAGAACAATGGCTGTTCTAGGTTGTTCTCTTCTGAACAAAGGGGGGGATGAGAACCGTCTCTTGTCTACGGGCTCAAGAACAATGGCTGTTCTAATGTTGTTCTCCTTTGAACAACAGGGGGGGGGGTGAGAACCGTTTCTTGGCGAAGGGCTCAAAACGAACAATGGCTGTTCTAATGTTGTTCTCCCTTGAACAACAGGGGGGGGGGAGAACCGTTTCTTGGCGAAGGGCTCAAAACGAACAATGGCTGTTCTAATGTTGTTCTCCCTTGAACAACAGCGGGGGATTAGAACCGTTTCTTGGCGAAGGGCTCAAAACGAACAATGGCTGTTCTAATGTTGTTCTCCTTGAACAACAGGGGGGAGGATGAGAACCGTTTCTTGGCGAAGGGCTCAAAACGAACAATGGCTGTTCTAATGCTGTTCTCCTTGAACAGCAGGGGGGAATGCCTTGGGGACTTGACGTCACTAAAGGCTCGAACCTTTGGCACTCAAGGAATATTGTCCTCCTGGACAAGTGATGGTGAATCTCGAGGCCGAGGTCCCTTGGCGCACAAAGGGAGAGAGGGTCGTGGTGATGTTTCGCGACGAAAATCTGGATCTCCAATCTGATCTTAGTGGTAAAGAGTCCATATAAATAGCCAGGACATCTCCTTGGCGTGGGGGAGAATGGAGTGAAAGCTTGGAGGGAACGCACAGCTGGGCCGGAGAAAAATGCCTTATCTGTTCATAAGCCTAACTCGATCTGGCGAGGTCGGCGTATGGGGGCGAACGGGGGGACGATAACCTCCTTGTTTAAACATTGACGTCCGGCAGCTGTTGATAAGACTCCAAGCCTCGAATCGAAGATGCACGTGGGCCTCCTCGAGGTTTTAACTAATATGGGATAGGAGTTGAATTTAACACAGATTCAACTCGTTCTATCACACCCCTCCATTCCAGGGAAAGTTGTCACTTCGAAAAAAAAAGAGAGAAGGGACAACGATAGAGCTCCGTTGTAGGGAACTCATTTTCTTGTACCAACCGTATCTTCCTGCACCTAACTATTATTACCTCAATACATGATTATTTTGATCTTTAGATTACAGGGGAAAATAACCTTTAATACAACTTAATAAAAAAAAAAGGGCATGGAACAATGAAATGTTATAAACTTAGTACATACGGGACAAAATAATTTATACGTAAATTAATAAGAACAAATATATATACATAAAAAAAAATTAGACATTGAGCGTTACAAAATTCAGACATACCTTAAATAACTATATTACAAAAGAATCTTAAATTAAGTCGTACAAGACGGTATATACCTACATGGAGATACTAATCAGATGAATACAATTGTTCTACACTATTCGGTAACGCATTCCTACTGAGTGCGTCAGCGACCTGGTTATCGGAACCTTTGATATAATTTATTTTAAATCGATACTCTTGCAAGAGTAAACTCCAGCGCATGATGCGGCCGTTTGAGTGTCTCAAATTCCTAATATAGGCTAACGGACGGTGGTCGGTTCCTATTTGAAAATCTTTACATAACAAGTACAGCTTGAATTTGTCTATGACCCAGATAATTGATAGAGCTATCTTTTCTCTAGTGGCATATCTCTTTTCGCGTGGTAATAATAGATGGCTAGCATATGCAACTGGATGACTCGTTCTGTCATCCACGTATTGAAGGAGTACACCTCCAATGCCCTCGTTGATCACGTCGGTCTTAACCCCAACGGATTTTTCCGGGTTGGGCAACTTAAAAATGGGGGCAGAAATGAACTTACTTTTGAGCTGATTAAAATGGGAAACAGCGACATCATTCCAACGTAAACGATCGGAGAAATTCTTTTCCTGAAGGGGGCGTAGGGGGGCCAAAATTGCAGCGAAATTCGGAACAAATCGCTGATAGGGAGAAGCTGATCCTAGGAACGATCTTAATGGCTTCTTTGTAATCGGGAGGGGCATGTGGGCGATTGCCTTAATCTTGTTCTCGTGGGGACCTAACTTGCTTCGTCCTATTTTGAAACCCAAATATTTAATGGGTTCGTGGGCAAAATGGCATTTGCGGGGGCCAATGGTGAGGCCATTTTCGCGCAGTTGTTCGAAAAGAGCTAATAGGGTGGGTAAATGGTGATTCCATTTAATTAGTTCTTGTAGCTGGCTCTTCGGACGTGGTGTCAGCTGCGCGTCACTATCCAGGTCAGAGGGTTCCAAAGACTCGCCTGGTAGGGAATGAGGAGGGTAATCGGCATCAGGTTGGATGCACACTGTCTGGATTACCTTAAGGGACTCCGCGGGGCAATCCTCTTCAAGCGCCGATGCTTCGTCCAGTTCTACGAAGGTATCTCCATGGGCGCGTTGGGGTTTCATTTTTTCTTGGGGTCCAGGGACAGTCTCCGTGTCCTTGTCCGGGGCCTTATCACCTAAGGGTTTTAGTGAATCACATTCCTCTTTTTCCGTCCTAAAGTCCTGGTTAGAGGTCTCCGAGAAATCGGACGGTATCGGGGTTCTGATGGGGACGGGCTCCTGGGCTTCTTTCTTATCTCGGCCTTGAGGAAGGGCGGCCTGAAACACAGGGTCGAAACTTACTTGGGGGCTCTGTCCTATAAGTACGGAACAGAATTTTATGGGTGCTACAATGACTTCAGCCCAGCCATTATAATATTGACACTGCAGGTAACATCTAGCGACGGGGAATCTGTTCGCCCGCCCAAGGTAGTCACGTACCACCGCAAATTTTTCGTGGTTAGAGGCCACTGGGAGGAGTTCGTCGGACACGATGAAGCATGTACATCCTGTGTCCCTGACGAGAGTCGATACTCGACAGCTGTCCACGCCGCCCTCCTCATATTTCAAAGTTCCCGATGAACTTTTACCAAAAACAAAATTTACCTGGTGGCCTGACGGAGGGGGAGAAGTTTCTGCTTGGGTCTGCACCACCGAAGGAGCCGGGGTCGCATTAATCTGGTGAACTTGGTTGCCTGGTCCGCTTTTAAGCCTAGAATTTTGGGGGCAATTCCAGCTCATGTGGTTTTCTACACCACAGGTGAAGCATATGGTTGGTCGCTTCGGGAAGAGAGATGGAGGAGAAGTCTTAACGGAAGGTTTGGAGTCCCGTTGTTGGTTTTGGGGAAAGAAGTTTTGGGGTTTTACGGGGCTCGGAAACTTTGTCAGCTTTCCTGGGAAGGGGCGCGAATCCGTCCTTCTTTCTTCTCGTTGGATTTCTTTTTCTCGTTCCTCTCTTTCTCTTTCTTTCTCTACCTTTTTTCTTTGAACTTCTGCTTTAATCCGAGCTAATTCAATCTGAAGGTCAGCTAGTCTTATCCGTTCCTCTCTTTCTCTTTCTTCTCGTTGTATTTCTCTTCTTTGCTCCTCTTGAATGTACTTAATTAGTTCTTTTCCGGAAAGTCCACAGGACTCTCCTTGCGCTTTAAAGATTTCGAACGGAGTCATCTTTGCACTTGGGGGGCACTAGTCAACCAACTAAAATTCCTTGCAACAAGAATTATGCCTCTATAGAATTAGCCTACCTAAATATGGGCACTGACCTATTCGTACTTGGTTTCTTAATCTAAATAACCACTGACTAAAATCACAAAAAAAAAAAAAAATTATTATAGCCGTTCCTTGAGCTACTCCAGCTTCTTAAGTTTAAAAAAAAAGGGGATAGCAATCGTTAAAACAAAAGGGAACTACTATATTCTATTATTATAACGAATAACACTATGCTTTACTCGACTGAGACCAGTGTTTGCAAAGATATAGCGTTAAACCTTACACACCTGACACCAAATTAAATAGTATATATATATGTCGTAGAATGACTCCCGACGATACTATATATAACACTATTCGTTGAGGGAACTTCCTTAATTATCTCTAGAGTGCGTTTTACTGTCTTGGCGGCCGATATTATGTATCTTCAAAAATGCTTAAGAAGTGGAACTGAGCTCAAGGATAATAATATTGCTATCATTAATAAAATAGAGTTTTATTAATAATAACTATAAACAATACACAAAAACGGAAAATATTGACAAACAGAATGGAAAGGGTCGTGGAGACTCGGGCTAATCCAAGGATTTAAGGGATCAAAAAAAGGTTAAACAAATATGGAGTTAAAGAGATGGGATGGTTCGATAAACCATTTAAAGCACAGGATAGAATTGACAAATAAGGGATCAATACTCAAAAGGTGACGCTTGGCTTACGTAACTTCATTAGGGTGCGGTGGAAGGTACTTGAAGGAATATTCGGTCCGCTGGCGAGTTCCAGCCAAAGGGGGGGGGGATAAAAGGATCCCGACGAGGTGTCTTGGAAAGGAGAACCGTTACTCGACGAACGGCTGGAAGAACAATGGCTGTTCTAGGTTGTTCTCTTCTGAACAAAGGGGGGGATGAGAACCGTCTCTTGTCTACGGGCTCAAGAACAATGGCTGTTCTAATGTTGTTCTCCTTTGAACAACAGGGGGGGTGAGAACCGTTTCTTGGCGAAGGGCTCAAAACGAACAATGGCTGTTCTAATGTTGTTCTCCCTTGAACAACAGGGGGGGGGGAGAACCGTTTCTTGGCGAAGGGCTCAAAACGAACAATGGCTGTTCTAATGTTGTTCTCCCTTGAACAACAGCGGGGGATGAGAACCGTTTCTTGGCGAAGGGCTCAAAACGAACAATGGCTGTTCTAATGTTGTTCTCCTTGAACAACAGGGGGGGGGATGAGAACCGTTTCTTGGCGAAGGGCTCAAAACGAACAATGGCTGTTCTAATGCTGTTCTCCTTGAACAGCAGGGGGAATGCCTTGGGGACTTGACGTCACTAAAGGCTCGAACTTTTGGCACTCAAGGAATATTGTCCTCCTGGACAAGTGATGGTGAATCTCGAGGCCGAGGTCCCTTGGCGCACAAAGGGAGAGAGGGTCGTGGTGATGTTTCGCGACGAAAATCTGGATCTCCAATCTGATCTTAGTGGTAAAGAGTCCATATAAATAGCCAGGACATCTCCTTGGCGTGGGGGAGAATGGAGTGAAAGCTTGGAGGGAACGCACAGCTGGGCCGGAGAAAAATGCCTTATCTGTTCATAAGCCTAACTCGATCTGGCGAGGTCGGCGTATGGGGGCGAACGGGGGGACGATAACCTCCTTGTTTAAACATTGACGTCCGGCAGCTGTTGATAAGACTCCAAGCCTCGAATCGAAGATGCACGTGGGCCTCCTCGAGGTTTTAACTAATATGGGATAGGAGTTGAATTTAACACAGATTCAACTCGTTCTATCACAAAGGAAATGAAAATACATATGTTAATTTATATAAATAGAGATGAAGCAAGCGTTCGGTAGAGTCGCCCACGCGAACACACAAAATACGAACGTGGAAAGCAAATATCAGGTCGAACACCTGAGTCAATACAAGGTCACGAATAAACAGACATTCGCGTCTTGGGAAAGATTTAGCAGAAAACGGGAGGCTGCAAAGCAACTGATCAAATGCAGACTTTAACCAAGAGATATTTTAACACAGATCTACATCAAGCGATTCCTATAATAAAGATAAAACTTTTGGAAATAGTTAGGTGTATCTTACACATACAGCTGCTCAGTAGCTCAATCTTAGGGGTGGAAATTAACGAAGTAGACCACTGGGGTCTGCCCCAACGGATAAGTCTAGCTTACCCCACAATGAAATGAAAACATGTATAGTCAGACATTTATTATTTCAGGAGTCAGAAGGACAACCAGAGTCAGAGAACAAGTTTCATTATTCGTTAACACCGTTTAATCCCTTGGTAGCGTTTCGGAACCCATCTGATTCGCCTATTCCTGTGGCCTCTGAACAAAATATTTCGCGTAGAATATTAAGGCTAATTATTGACCGTGAGCTACACGTAATCTGCGCTTGCCACTTTAATAGGCCAGTATAAAAATAAAATTATTACTTTGCTACGTCCTTTTCGAAGAACCTTCTTTACCCCGAATATCGGAAAAACTTCGGTAACCCCAGCCCGATCATAGCCCTCTTGGAGAATTATTAAGAAGTCAGAAACAATTCGAAGGAGGTATAAAGTAAGCCCACTTGTCAAAGGTCCTCACTACCCTTCGTGCGCAATAGCACCGAGGATTATTCAATATACTCGCCATTGTGACAACTATCAAACTCCCATCAACCGGATTTCCTTAGTCTTGTATTTGACCAAAGTCTTACCTGGGAGGCTCATATTTGCAGCCTTAGGGTCTCTTGTACCCACGCCATGGATATTCTCCATTCCGTGACGTTCAGCACTTGGGGCGCTGATAGGGCTACTGCCCTACTTTTTGATTGATCCTTTGTTCTTTCGAAGCTCGACTACGGATGCGAATTTTATGCATCCACAGCCGAGCGTTTATTGCGGAAGATGGACTCGAACCACCACACCGGCATTCGCCTGGCGACCGGTGCCTTCCGCACTTTCCCCATTGAGGGCCTACGAGTCGATGCTGGGGAGATGCCACTCGCTCTACGCCGCGTGTAGTGCATCATTCGCCTGTACACGTGAGCCCGGCGCCTCCCTAAGTCGCTAACAGTTCTTACTGCATCCACAGCTGATTTCGAAGGTGCCTATGCCGCTGAAAGACGCCAGTCATACCCTAAGCTCTTTGGGTTTAGGGCTAGAAAACTCCTTCGAGAGCTAGGAATAGCTCTCGGGCCGGTGGCTCTACTGGTTCTGCCCAGTAAGTGGCGTCCTAGGCACCACATTTGGCTATTTGTCGCCATTCCTCTGCTCCCAAAGCTTATACTGCGCCGGGAGTATTGCGTTCGACCTTTTTGGAGCACTCCTCGTGTCACGCTGGAATCGTGCCAGTATATAGGATGGCTTCAGGTCCCAAGAGGGGATCGTCTTCCTCGCCGTATCCCCTCTATTTAAAGTCAGCGGGGCTCTGCCAGGCGCTGCGTCTGTCTTCACGTCCGAGCTGGTGGCAATACATCACTCAGTACGGGAGATTACGTGACGTGCCCGGTTCGGAGACCAGATTATGATTTATAGCGACTCATAAAGCGCCCTGAGTGCTCTTGGGGCATTGGAATATCCGCATTTTCTGGTTCGCGATATCCGTGACGCCACGGTTTTGGCGAGCCGGGAAGATGCCGAGATTATCTTCTGCTGGGTTCCTTAACATGTAGGAATTGCGGAGAATGAGCGCTCCGATGAGGGCGCCAAAGAGTCTGCTAGGACCGTGCGACTGGACCAGCGTTTTGCTCTTCCTCACATTGACTACATAGCAGGAATACGGACAGCTCTTCGGACTGCTTGGCAAGAAGATGGGAGCTGGTCCAGGGGAACTTAAAGTTGCGTGCCATTGCGCCGCGACTGTTCCCATGGACCTATCCCCCAATGCCACGACGGCTTCAGGTCCCTTTCTATCGGCTCCGAATCGGGCACACTCTTGTGACCCATCACCATTCGATGGAACACTCACCTGTGCCCTATCGTGACGACTGCGTCGTCCCCCAGACTGCTTGGCACATTTTTATCGAATCTCCCATTCTGGGTCATCTTCGCGCACGTTACCTGTTCCGGTACCGAGATGATCGGGGTCTCTACTGTCTGCCCCTTGTACTCGGGACGAGTACGTGCACCTTGACTGGTGGACTTCTAGACTTTTAGGGGGAGGCTGGCCTTCTCCCTTTTATTCAACCAGTTTTTTTGTTTTGTTTTTGTTTTTTTGTTTTTTATTGTTGTTTTCTTTGTAGGTCGCTCGCTTCTGCGCCGGGGGCAGGGGGACCTTCCCCCGATGCCGGAGCCTGCTTTCTAATTGTTGTCATCTTCCCTTTTTATCGTTTTTTTTGTTTTCATATATTTATTTTAAAGTAGCCTAGAGCTAGGCTGTTTGATTGTGGTGACTTATGCTCGAGTAAGCAGTCGCCAGATAGCCCCTTAAAAAAAATATATATCACTAGACTCAATTTCTGTCACACTCTCCCACTGTAAACATGATCTTTCTTATGATGTACTGAAATCACGATTCTCGTTCTCTTTCTTTCAAGCCACCCATTAACAACTAAAGGTAGTACTAATATTTGAAGCTTTGTAATTTTAGTTTTATTACCATGTTCGCCATATGTCCAATGTTGAACCTACATAATAAAGAATATCAAAGTGGTCTTAGTAATACTAGTGCGCTCGTGAGTGTCACTGGCTGTTTACAAACTATTCCTACCTTCACGAACGAAACGCGAATCAAGCATATCTGCAATCAAACGCAAGCAACATTCAATTAAGTTTCAAGCAATCATAGCTGTCTGCTCAACAAAGGCAGAAGAAAGACGGTTACTAGTTTTAAATATGAGACGTGATTTTCCATATTAGCATTAGAAAACTACAGAACCGTTTAAAAATCTGTTAAATTTTCGTAAATTTCAGCGTTGGTTAAAATTCAACGAGGAGAAAAATACAAGAAAAGAGAATCATCAGCAAAAGTTCAAAGGTAACTAAAAGTCATGTTTCCAATACCATGCGACACATAATTCGAGCATTACATACTCAGCCAAAGATAAAATGTCATGTCCTACAAGAAATACCAAATTCACACCTATCAAAGCACCGGCCAACTCCAGAACTCCTTTCTATCGATAGAAATATCACTTTTGAACTTCATCGGAAATGTCGTCAGGAATATCGTCCCCTGAAAAATAAAGAATATGTCACACTAAACAGTCTCTACAATTAATATAATTTAGAATTTTACAAATTTATAGACACCACAATAGCATTATCACAAAAAAGATTGCAAAAAAAAAAATTGGGTTCTAATACATGGGGAAAAAGACTTTGACATGGTCTGGGGTAGAGACATGCAGTGCAAGTTTTTTAAATTCTAGGTCAACAATAATCTGTAGAGAATGATTTGTCTAAACAAACATCCAATCCAGAAGTCCACTATGAAAGAGAAGTCATATCACAGAGCCAAGTGGGAAAAATACAAACGAAAACGAATACTCTCTGTACTAAATGGACTCTTCAGAGATACGCTATGAGAAATCGACGAATAACTATACTGAATATGAACCACAATAAAAGCAAGAAATAAGAAGGCTATTCCCAGAGATGCTTATAGAAAAAGAGAATTTTTTCAAATAAATCCATGAGATAATACAAAAAAAAAGAGTAAATAAGATTGTTTCACGAGAACATCTAAGGCAGGGGTTCTTAACCTTGTGCTATCAAGCACAAGTTTGCTCTTCATAACAAAATTTGCGCTTGCCTATCCTCCTGGGAAGTGTACTCACGAGCATAAGACAGTTTTATTTAGTTTATGAAAATTATCGCAAAAATGTTAAAACGAAATCGTGGTGACGCGTCGTACGCCTCGCAAGTATGACAGCCTAAGTTTATAGCTTGGCTTTATGGTTCTATGGCAATTATTGGAGAATGTGTAGTAATCTTGATTGATTATTAAGCGTCAAAGGTAAAGTAAATTCATCTCTATTACTTATATATGTAGTTAAACCAAATATACAATTAATATAATTGACTAACGCCTTTTATTTCAAGCAGACACATTTCTAATGAAAGGAGACCAAAACCTAACATGCGCTCAAATCTTTTGTAATATTCTTTTTCATATGAGCATTTATTTTTTAAGCAGGATTTTCTTATACCATTTTTTAACAATTAATGCTCTACTTATTGAGCGAAGTGACTTTAATCGAGATAAGTACGTGAAATCATAGACCCTAATCCCTAAATGACTATGGGGATCTGTGGATCCCAAATTTCCAAACTTGCCTTCGTTTCACCACTTTCTTTACAAGCTATATTAAACAATCTTTGTTGCCTAGTCGCCAACATACTAGTATTCGATAGTTAATATAAGGAAAGTATAAAATAAAGTGACGTATTTTTATTAAAATATTTCCTTCTTCGTTGCATTTGATGCATCATTTTCTTTGGTAGAAACAAATGTTTTCTTCGCTGTTCCAGAGTCATGGTTCTAAGCATATATCTACATGAATAAAATAAGCGTTGTTTGATTACCGAAGTTATCCACGTTTTTTGGCATTCCTGCATTCGTTCCATTTCCTTTAGTTTATTGGTTTATTACATTCTCCTATTTCATTAATCGTATCGCAACGATCGATATTCTTGTTTTGATTTAATAAACTAAGTAACGATTTCCTCCCTTTCACAAACAAACATTTGACCCATTTGTACACGCAATCTTACACAAACTTACATGTGATCATTCAGTCACGTAAAAGCAGTCATGTTAATTATTGCATGGTAATTACCCCATTCATTTTTGATTAGCGCTATAGAAGACAAAGCAAAAAAGAAACAATTCACTTTAATCGAGAAGGGCTCCATTAGGATTATAGTTGACTATCATGTACTACTCTCTTCAGCCCCACTGAATTTTATAGGAGAGACCCCCCCTCAAAAAAGTAACACATAAGAACATTAATTCAACAAGGTCTGCTGACCCAAAAGTCGCGTGCTCTCACTTATTCTGGTTTATGACCTTACGACTAGTGATGGGACGATACCAGATTTTCAAGCGAGTACCGATACCGTTAAACGATACCACTGTATGCTCCCGATTCCGATACAAGTACCGAGTACTTATATATATATATATATATATATATATATATATATTTATATATATTTATATATACGTATGTGTTTGTGTATTATTAAATACTTATATATGTTGCTAATCATTTATTTGAAGAATAATATTACTGAGGAATGGGGCTTTGTTTAATTCTTCAAGCTATTATAACAAGCTATTGCAAAATAGAATAGTTAGGCATCTAATTATACAACTAATTCCTTTAGCAACCAAATAAAAACAACAAACAATTTAGGTGTAAACTTGAATATTAGTCGTACTTCAAACCCAATATTCTAAATAATTTTTCATTCAAAAGAAATCTGTACACATTTGATTATAGATTGAAAGAATAGTAATACAATAAAAAATCTTGAGTCATATGTTTCGTATTTGTTCGTTTGAATGTACGCTGTTTGAACATGTTCGATATGGTTACTCTCTGACACTACCGTTTATTTCATGTAACTGTTCATATTCATTCTGCAATGGGTGAAAATTGTAAATGAATATCGAAGGAATTTAAAACATATAACATTTATAGATAAAAGTTGTACATAAAGATTAAAGAGTCTATTTAAAGCTTAACTTTCAGCTGTTTTAAACGAAATGAAATTTGTTGTTGGAAAAAACGATGGGACAAAAATAGAAATTAATTGGTTTGGTAGCATACATACAATATGGCTATATCGAACGGCTTTGATTTCAAGCTAATTGCATGTGTTTTTTGTGTAATAATAATTTCCATTGTGAGGGAAGTGAATCTTTAGAAATTTTAATCTTTTGTTCAAGATTTACCCAATAATAATTGAGATGAAAATAATGTAAAATTTTCCGTCATTTATGACGGCACGTGTACACTATTTTCAAAATATTTTTGAACGGGATAAAATTACCGAAATATTGAGTTAAACATTAAAATAAAATTATATTATTTATACCGATCTAACTGCAGTCATTTGATTGATTGCAATTACGTGATTTTTTTACGTACGAGTAAACTAGTAGTTCAGCCTATGTTTCACGTACGGGACTGTGATAGAACGAGTTGAAGCTGCGTTAATTTCGACTCCTATCCCATATTATTTAAAACCACGATGTTGCCCACGTGCATCTTCGATTCGAAGCTTGGAGCCTTATCGCAGCTACCGGATGTCAATGTTTAAACAAGGAGGTTATCGTCCCCCCGTTCGCCCCCATACGCCGACCTCGCCAGATTGAGTTAGGCTTATGGGCAGATAAGGCATTGTTCTCCGGCCCGGCTGTGCGTTTTCTCAAAGCTTCAACTCCATTGTCCCCCACGCCAAGGAGATGTCCTGGCTATTTATATGGAAACTTTACCACTAAGATCAGATTGGAGATCCAGATTTTCGTCGCGAAACATCACCACGACCCTCTCTCCCTTTGTGCGCCAAGGGGACCTCGACCTCGAGATTCACCATCACTTGTCCAGAAGGAGGACAATATCCCTTGAGTGCCAAAGTTCGAGCCTTTGCGACGCCGAGTCCAAAAGGCTTCCCCCTTGCTGTTCAGAGGAGAACAGCATTAGAACAGCCATTGTTCGCTCGAGTCCCGTTGACAAGAAACGGTTCTCACCCTTCCCCCCTGTTGTTCAAAGGAGAACAGCATTAGAACAGCCATTGTTCGTTTTGAGCCCTTCGCCAAGAAACGGTTCTCATCCCCCCCTGTTGTTCAAAGGAGAACAGCATTAGAACAGCCATTGTTCGTTTTGAGCCCTTCGCCAAGAAACGGTTCTCACCCCCCCCCCCCCTGTTGTTCAGAGGAGAACAACATTAGAACAGCCATTGTTCTTGAGCCCGTAGACAAGAGACGGTTCTCATCCCCCCTTTGTTCAGAAGAGAACAACCTAGAACAGCCATTGTTCTTCAAGCCGTTCGTCGAGAAACGGTTCTCCTTACCAAGACGCCTCGTCAGGATCCTTTTATCCCCCCCCCCTTCGGCTGGAACTCGCCAGCGGACCGAAACTCCTTTGCGCCACCTTCCACTGCACCACTAGTGCAAAAGTTACGTAAGCCAAACGTCACCTTTGAGTACTTAACCCTTTTGTCAATTCTATCCTGTGCTTTAAATGGTTTATCGAACCATCCCATCTCTTTAACTCTATATTTGTTTTACCTTTTTAAATCCTTTAAATCCTCGGATTAGCCGAGCCCCCACGACCCTTTCAATTCTCTGTTTATGTCAATATTTTCCGTCTTGTGTTTGTTGATAGTTATTATTAATAAAACTCTATTTTATTAATGATAGCAATATTATTATCCTTGAGCTCAGTTCCACTTCTTAAGCATATCGAAGATACATAATATCGGCCGCCAGACAGTAACGCACTCTAAAGATAATTAAGGAAGTTCCCTCAACGAATAGTGATATATGGTATCGTCGGGAGTCATTCTACGACAGGGACACATGAATATAATCATTAAATAGAATGAATATACATGTGTTGTAAAATGAGTGCATGTAGGGCATTGGGAATTAATGGGCAAGAATCGGATTTTGATATCAAAAATGAGACATAAAAGTCCTGATATCGATACGAGTTCCGATACCACTAAAAACAGCTGATACTACCGATATTCGATACCGATACTGAGTAATCGTCCCATCACTAATATCAACAAACACGTTCATTGTGGGAAGGATGCTGCCGAAATCGGTTTCGTGCTGCCGGCAGCAAAAATCGGCAGAAAATTGCTGGTATTGTTGTAGTGTGAAGAGGCCTTTAAGGGTCTTGGATCGAACGTTGATATCGAGAACTAAGGCAAATTTTTTCGATACGAATACGAGTACTGATACCACTAAAATCCTTAGATACCATCGATACTCGATACCGATCCCGAGTACTCGTCCCATCTCTACTTACGACCTTCAAAACTTTCAATAATTCCCGGACTAACATCGATCATTCGAAAGAGAAGGTAAAACCACATAAGGGTTTTAGAGTTTGCTAGAATTCGCCGAAAAGCTATGATGTTATTGCTAAAACAAAATTATCCATGAGCTAAGCTTAAGAGGACCTTGTCCTTTACATCATTCATTAGAGAATGTAAAACAACATAAGGTTTTCAAATTTCGTTAGAATGAGCCGAATAGTTATGATGTTATTGTCAAAACCAAATAATTCCCTGGCTAACTTGAGGAGACTTTGGCTATTACATCTTTCGAAAGAGAATGTAAAACAATATAAGGGTTTAGAGTTTCGTTATAATGGGCAGAATAGTTATGATGTTATTGGCAAAACAAAATATTTCCGTGCTAATCTTGGGAAGACCTTGCCAATTATATAATTTGAAAGAGAGTGTAAAACAACAGAAGAGTTTCAGATTTTGTAAAATTCGGGTGAATAATTACAATCTTATTAAAAACAAAATAAAGCAAAATGTTGACCAACCGACCGACCGACCGACATAATGAGATGTAGAATTGCCCCCGACTAAAACCTTTGATTCTTTTTCTCTTAAATTAAGACCTCTGTCTTCTACAATGGTCACTCTCCTTTCGTTTTGTGACTATGTATGTTTTGTGGTCATTCTCTCCTTCCTACATAGTCTGATTATGGAAAAGTTTCAAACCGAGTTCGTTAGTTTTATTTCTATTCGTCAGCCACAAACGTACCTCTATATTTTGAAGCCATAATATTTGATTCAAGTCTAATCCCGTGTCTCTACTGATCTTAAGCGCACATCAGACTACCGTGGCATCCAATTCGGCTGTTATTAAATTTCGTCACTTTCTCTTTTGAATTTTTCTCGTACTTTTGCTGTTGTGGTGAAAACAGAAATTCCGCACGACGGAATCCAATATTATAATGCTTTCATGTGCAACTTTTTCTTCCTATTTATTACTATATAGATTAATTTAATCCATTTGGCCATTCATTTTCTTCATTTTTCGGACCATTTCAATGATATAGAACTCAATTTTATTATATGGAATCGAGAGACCCCTAAAGTTGCCTTGTCATGAATAGCAACCCCAATGAAAATATCATGTAAAGGATAAACTAAACATAATTGATCTTCACCCTATATAACGCTTTTAAAAACGTGTATATTTAATGAAATGAAAATGAACGTTATACAAATTTATTACAAAGAAAACTGAGTAGCAAGAAAGTTACAGATATTAATTAACAATTATACAACCTGTATAGTAATTTATATCCCAATGAAGTGTTGTAAATTAACTTGAAGAAATTCGTGTTTGCATCATCACGTTATGTTAATATTTGCCTTACACTATGAAGGCAAAGTGTGGTTAACGGTTCAATGCTACTAAATTGGATTAATGGTCAAATTTCGGTGGCCTATCCATTTATCCATATGGATAATTACATAGCCTATACTCTTTAACTCACACAACTGCAATTAAAGTTAACTTGAGCTGAGCATCTGAAGTTGTAAAAAAGGTTCTTTGCAAACTTCCCATCTCTAGAATAACCAACCTAACTCCACTCTTTCCTCCTTTCCTCAATCAACTCACCTCTTATCGAAAAGAAGAGATACCTTGTGTAGAATTGGCTGCAACTGACATCTGGAGGATCGTATGCCCTCGGTAATCGAACCTCCAGAGATTCGATATCCCTGTCTCACGCAGGCAGGAAGATCTGTGACCATAAATCTTCCACACATTTGCCGTCCCTCCATCTTCACCAGCTTTTCTACAGGTCTTTCCTCACAGACCATCCGATGGAGATGCCCTCTTTTGTCCTTCGCTTTAGCCTCGAGGAAACCCTGCTCCTTTTTTGCTCCCTCACTCTTTATTCTTTTTATTTTCACTCTCTTTTTTTTTGGGGGGGGGATGGAACTGTCATAAATCTGATCATAATTAAGGAACAACTTTACATCCATTTCAGCCTTTTTTTAATCTTTAACAAATATAAAGGGGTAATGATATTATTAAGGGATAAATATTTATTTAGGCCTCATATCTCTTCAAAATATTTGTAAAAATATTATCAGGTTATATTTTAAAGATCCAAATGTTTTACCCATTATTTTAGCTGCCAAGGGTCAATTATTTTTCTAAGGATTGTAATTAATGCTTAAAAAGAGATGGCAAAAAGACCTTTAAGTTAAATTCCGCTCAAATTTAAAACGAGATTTCTTTTTAAATTCCTTAACGACGCCTCGTAAATTTAGCGAAATAATTCTACGGACGCTGCACCGAGATTTCTGTAATGTCGTTATAAGTGGTTAAGCCGGATAGAGAGAACTGGGCAGGGGGGAGCCTAGCAACCGAGGTTTTTGTCCCTGTGGCGCAAAAGGCCGGTTGTGGGGTTGATTTGCCTCTACAACACCTTGTGGTGATGAGACTAATAACGATCGTATCGCTTCTAAGTGTTAAATAAACAAGAGGCAGTATTGAGGAATGGAAGTGAAAACGTTAATACTCAGCCTAATAATACCACTGATACTAATGTTTATCAAAGGCGTTACTTGTGCTAAAAAATTTGGCTAAAGGATAAGAGGAGAAAAGTGAGTAAAGAATTTTAAAAGTATTACTTTCCAATATTTAGAACTATATCATCTGCCATTCTAAAACAAGACATTATTTCCATGGCTTCATTTTATTAGTATAATCAGCAAAAGAGAGGGAGGGACACGATCTCACTTATATAAATACACATCATTTGCTTGTTTTAATTTTAATTTAATATCATGTTTAGGAACATAAAGAAGTTTTGTTTCACCATACATATCCTCACCATTCACGAAATCTTCCTCTAACTCATCCAGTAGCACTGGTTTTATTAACCTTTCCAAGTCAACTTTAGCTTCAGTTCAGCAATTTTTCAACGATGAGTTTAATATGCCACACATTACCACTTCAAGGGTCGCAAAATGTTGACGATTTAAATGATAAAAAACTAAAGGCTCCTGACTAAAATTGTTAATTGATTTGTAAAAATCATAAATGTAAAAGCAAAAGATGTAACAAAACAGACGTGTAATATTTTGCTGTTAGTAAGAAGGTAGTGGAATATAATACCAGCATTACAATTTATCCCGTTTTGTCCAAAATTTCATAGCACAAGTCAGGGTTCGATCCCCTCTTTAGTCACACTCTGACTACTACTCTCATAATAAATGAATTTGAAGACTTGAATGAATGTGCCATCGCTCATCTCAACAAGCTACAACTCTTGATATTTTACTACCACGGTATTATTTATAAAACTATTACCATTTCTATCTTACTTTTAAGTTATATAGAAATGATTAGTGTTTTGGCCCATATCCACAGTCGATTTAAAGCCATTTATCACTCATTGTAGATTTAGAGATCAATTTGAATGCAGCCAACCATGAAGTTGCCCCGAGTCATGCATTCATTAGGCCACAAATCAGACACAAACTCTCTTAAATACAGGCGCTGTTTATACTCAGGGAGGCCCGAGACGAACTTCAGAATAAATAAACAAATTACTTCTCCGGAATTTAAATTAAATACTAACCATTGCCATTATTTAACTCTGCTAAACGATTTGGCTGAGTTATGCGGTATCACAATCTCTATCTGTCTTTCTGTGTACAAGATTAGTCAATTTCTTAATTTATTTGAAGGCTGATCTTTGGATCATTGAAGTTTCAAGAAAACTTAGGATTGGATCCAGATTCAATTGCATATTCCGGATCAGATATTGACTATATATTTATCCAGGATATCTCAGAAGGTTTTTCTTAGATTTATTAAAGTTTTGGGAGGGAACAAACCTTGAACCAAGAAATATGAGTTTGAATTTAGGGTTTAATAGGATTTTAGATCAATTATTCCCTCTTTTAAAAATTTCGAGATAAGGGATTTTCTGGTATTTGGCTGAGCTATGCATTTTATGAGAGTTTTTAATTCATGCTGTAATTACACAATATTGAATTTTAGATTTTATCAGATACCCACAGTTAGTTTAATTTCTTTTGAAAAATCTTGAGAGAAATATCAGATACCAAGATGTACAGGTTCAAAGTGGTCTATACCAAGATGTGAAGGATTAAAGTGGCTGATATCAAAATGTTGAGGGTCAAAGTGTAGATACCAATAAATCTAGGGTCAAAGTGACTGATAGCCAGATGTTCAGAGTCAAAGAAACCCGTAAACTGCGTCATTCTTTTATTTGAAGGATAGATACTAAATTGAAATATTTATACAAAATAATTTAACTCCCTGAGATTCAGTCATATCATAATCTATATTCTTTCGATAATTAAGGTTTTGTTTATTACTTTGTTCCTAATTTTCTTTAGGCACTTTAAAAAATATCTCACATAATAAAAGTTATAAGTACTGGAGTTTTAACTTACTTCTGACCATTGTTTATGTTAATTATAGAGCAATTTTTATTTTGTTCTGGTTTGGGGAAAAAAATCTAATGTTGTACGTAGTGATCACGATGCATTTTCTGTAAGGTTCGTATCAAGGAAAGTATCAGTCTGGTTGATTACATTTCGTCCATTTATTTTAAATAAATAATATTAAGTCAAATTTAGCCTCTTATTATCAAACTCAATGGAAGGTAACTCCATTGTCCCCCAGTGTCTGAAGAATGCACAAATATTATCTCCCAAACTTAAATTTAGATGTTCACAAATCACTACGACTTATCTCTTTACCTAACGCTAAAAACTTACAATGTTTTTGGTCGCTAAAATGTCTTTGATTTTTCTGCATCTCCTACTTAACAAACTTAAATAGTGTAATAATGATTTAGTGATATGCCTTAAATGATTAGAAACAACTTGATTTCTAGTTTAAGTGGAGTAAATTTAGTTGGCTTAATGTGTCGGCAAATAGAGTTCGAAAGCAGCAAACGCTCATGCAAATATTTTGAACACTCACAAGTATACATTGAATAAAGGTTTCATTACTCTGAAACCTCTCCCTAAATCTAAACAATGTTATCAATGTAGGTGTTAATCGGTACATTACCATTCACTATACACTAGATAAATTTTATACATGAAGCTTACATCTCTTTTTTTCTCAGCTATTGTTTACATGTCATCCTCCTGTTTTATACCAAACATATCTATCTATCTATCTCCTATCATTTCAGCAGTATGCTCATTCAGTGTTCGGCACTACGGCTTGGCTTAACATGATTACCCCCCTGTCAATAGGCTGTCTCTCTTTATCAAATTTCCTCTTATACAAAGATACTATCACAGAATTAATTCACTTAAGGGCGCTCTTTCCCTTTGAAAGGCCTTGCAACACAAAAACAGGCCCACTCCTTAAACAAACACCATTATTTTTTAACATCGCGGCTGTTATGCCTACCATATATACATTCGTTTACTTACGAATATTTAAGAACTTGGGTATTTATTTTAAAAATGGCAAAAACACAGATACATATTTGGTTATATATCTTTCCATCGAGGAGCATCAGTTGAGAAGATCAACTATTCGGAATAATTTTATATTATTTATATCCGTTAATGTAGATTAGAAATTTCAGTAACAGTTTTTTTCTAAATGATTTCTAGAAAGACTAGAAAATAGCCATAAAAGAATAATGGTCTTGGCTAGAAACACGTTTTGGGTAGACACTAGTAAACATTCAAGACTTTTTAATTTTCATCTAACCAAAAATTATAAGCTAAATGTACATAAAATTATGGGTGAGTTTACTTTAATATTAATCTGCTAATAATTATACATCTCTTTTATATATCCACTATAAATTAGAGTGGGCGGTGGCAAAAGAAACTCACTTTTACAGTCTTCTAAAATCACCCAAGAATTTTATTTCATTGCTTAGTTTGTGTTAATTACTCATCTGTGATATAAATCTCGTTTGTGTTTGCAATGGCAATCACTCGCCTGGTTAGCGCATATCCTTTTACTGCTTTAGTGCAGTTAAAAAAAAGGTCTAGGTTAAGTTGTGTCCCATCATTTAAGACTTCTTTACATGCCATCACAATTTATTTTGCCCATTTTGGTAATATAATCTTAAACACCATCCCTTTTTCCTAATTTATTCTACCAATTTTTTCACATAATATTTGGATTTGCATAAATTTAATTGGTTCAAAGGTGAGTATAAATGTAACAAGGCGGATATTTAGGTTACGTGTCTTCTTTCTTTTTGGCCAATTTGTGAAAACAGTTTTTAAATGCAACCAACGGCAACCAACTACTGCTTGTGCAGAGAAGTAATTAGAAAATATTAGAGAATCCATCAAAAAAATGGCTTCCTTGTTCTCTCACCATTACATAACTTTTAAACACTTTTCCCCCAACTCTTTTTCCAACACACCTGCTAATATGCAAAGTAGTCATTTTCTTGGCGAAATATCTCTATCAATGCAGTGAAGGAGAATTGGTGGCTAAACTTAAGATAATTTTTTTTCAGCTTCTGTGTTAAAATAGTTTGGCTCAAAAGGACTTAGGGTAAATATTATAAAATGCGAATTATCTTTGGTTAGAAAGGAACACACAACCAAACCTTCTCACAACCTATGGAAAGTAAGCACTTTTGGGACGAGGAAAGAGGAGATAATCATATTAGAACATTAAGAGCAAAACATGCGAAAAATCTAGTGAAGAAATTTCTTCCGTTAAGTCAATCACAGTAAAATTAGAGAATCAAGAAAATCGGATCAAGTTTATATGCATTAAAATACACATAAGAACATGTTTATAATTCATAAGGGTATAATCGCAAGTTGCCTTGATGGATAAGTTAGAGTGTAACGTGGAGGTTACTTAAAATAAGACACCTCTAGTACAGTAACCGAAAAGTGGAGTTAGCATAGACACTCGCAGTTATTTACAGATCGTTTAAAAGAAATGAAGATACGGCTCCTCATAGATTCCGATAGAACCATTTACTCATTTCCTAATTTTGTATTTGTCTTCTATTTGAGTTTCTCGTCCCATTCCCAGAAATAAATTCAAGCGTGATTTTCACCCCCAATTCTTTGCCTTGTTTAAATTATATTCAAATCTCTTATTAAATATCATATATTATCTTCAGAAAATCTTTCAATTTAGTATTTCCTATACGTCTTTTCTACCTTTGCTCTCTTCCCTTTGTTTTAAGGATCCTTTAGATAAATAATGGGATCATTTTTCAATAGATCGTTCAAGACAATCCTCGGATTGGATACTGTAAACAGAGGCCTTCTGGTTGGACATGCCTCGTGTACACGTGCATCGAACCAGTGTAAGCTACATACGAGTGTTCCGGAACAAGCACACACAAAGAAGGAGAACACATACCGATGATTATTGTTGGGGTTTAAGCTACCAACATTTAGGCATAGTTAATCCGCTTAAAATGCGTGAAATTTTAACGCTAAATCGTGAACGTTATGGTTTTATTATTATAATACAATACATGACAGGTTTTCTGCTCTAAAACTACATCAAAACATCCCCAAAATGAAAAAAAAATAGCAAACTTTTAAGGACAACAAATTTATTTTTCTACTTTTATGTTTTTTTTACTTTGGGCAATTTTTATATTTTATAGTTTGGCCAATTTTGTTGTAGTTTTAGAGCATAAAACAAACAAAGCGTTTTTGCTCCAAATGTTGACCCAGTTAAATATTTGACCCATCCTATTGTAATCTCCTCTTAGACTATCATGACCTTAGGCAATTTCGCGTTTAATTTCATTTGCCATTGTTTACAGATGTCATCTTTCAGCTTAATGCATCCAAGCCTTTTCCTGTTTTTTTCAGTCACTATGACATTTTGCCCTATTAACGAGGTTCGTATCATCATCAAATTTGATTTTGGCATAATATGAACATGTTAGTATCGTTTAACTTTCTAACACATAAAATGTTATGTCATTCACACTTGATTGATACGGAAAGATTCTAATTGCCCTCCGACAGTTAAAGATGATTGACACGATCACAAAAGGTTGCCGTGTCAGTCACGCAAAGTGGACTGACGATGCCTATGATTTATCACTCCATTTGGCTTAAATGGCTTCTGTGGGCAATTTTGATATTTGTCAAAGTGGAGCTCTAATGGCGAAGTGTTCTTTTATAGAATGAATAACGGCCTGTGGTTGTTTTGTGGTATATTTAAATATATGTAAATTATGTTATCTTTATTCGTGAATCGTGAAATGTTTTTCGTTTCACGTTTGCTTCAGGCTTTGGCATTTGGAGCCAATTAGGAGAGAAAGAAATTTCTTAATATATTAAAATAATTATATCTAATAATTTTAAACCAATTAAAACTTGTAAAATAACCCATCATTTATTTTATTTTTTCCGTATTTTTATAGTTTATAATGTAAGTCTGGTCTATTTAGTTTTAGTTTGTCCTCCCAAATATGCAAAACACAGCAGTATTCCAAAATCATTTTTATTTCATTTTCATAGATTTCTGGAGCTTTATCACTTCGTTATGACCCGATAAAGCCATAAATCACAACCTTTTTTACCTAGAATGTTGGAAAGCTTCAAATCAGACATAAGCACCAATTTCGCGCTCCGTGGAATTTATCTAAACAAGGTCTGCTGACCAAGGGTCGCGTGCTCTCACTTATTCAGATTTATAATCTCACGACCTTCAAAACTTTCAATCATTCCAGGACTAACCTTGGGAGGACCTTGGCAAGTACTTCATTCAAAAGATAATGTAAAACAACTTAAGGATTGCAAATTTTGTTGACGTCGGTCGAATAGGTATGAAGTTATTGCCATACAATTCACTGGCTAACCTTGTGATGACTTTGGCAATTATATCACCCCAAATAGAATATAAAACAACATAAGGGATTTAAATTTCGTTATCATCGGCCCAATAGTTATTATATTATTGCGAAAACAAAATAATTCCTGGTCTAACCTTGAGAGGACCTTGGCAATTATATCATTTAAAAGAAAATAAAAGAGAACACCAGGCAATGGCTTCGCCACTCCCCCCTACGGGAAAAATTGCGCTTCGCTACTAAGATTAAAATTTAAAATCTAAAAAAAGCAGCCATGGTTAAATTTTTAGAAATTTTCTGAAATTCGCCAATTATAATAAGTTTAGAAAGGAAATCTAACCTAAATTTCCCCCCTTTCAAAATATCACGTTGCTAAAATATAGTTATAAAAGAATATATAGAAAAATAAATTTTAGGAACTTCACCTTGTGTAAGGTGGAGTGGCGAAGACCTCCTTGTGTTATTTCAATTTTTTAAAATCCACAAAACACACCAAGTCATTTCCAAACTAAGAAAAAAAAAGTATTTAGTATTTTCCAAAAAATCTCGTTCTTAAAATATAAAGTGAGTGATGATGATGATGATGATGATGATAATTATTTCAAATTTCGTTTGAATCGGCCGAATAGTTACAATGTTTTTATGAAAACTAAAAAAAGCAAAACAGGGAACGACCAACCAACCGACCGACCGACCCTACGACCTACCGACCCTCCGATCGACCGACTGACCGACCGACATAGTGAGATTTAGAGTCGCCCTCGACTAGACTCGCACGCGACTAAAAGGCAAGAGCAACAAATTAGGCCTCAAATGAAAGAGCTAAATATTAATACATAATAATTATTAATAATAAGATATATATAATGATTAATTTATTAGTAATAATAGAAGAAATATGTTATTACTTTACATTACTCAATAGATTTTATTTCTAACTTACGAAATATCTTTTAGGCAATAAAATAAAAGTCCTTACTGATTTTTTGGGAGGGGCAGGAAAAGGTATGCTGTTTGTACTCTGCCGTTTTCTCAATCACTTTTTGACATCTTAAGTGAACCTGAAATTAATAGAACCCACTCCTTTAATATGTATAGGCACGATGGAAAGGTGCAGTCAGAGTGAGAATGTGTGGTAAAATGTTAATTCAAATATGAAATTATTTCATGTATAATTTTGGCAGATTTCCTCCTTTAAGCTAAATATGGACCCTTATTTTTTGAAAATTATACAGCCGTGACCAAAGGATTTGGGACAGCTGGAATTTTTTATTCCTTCGCTATGTCTAAAAATATGTTGGCGATGGTTTGCATTTTGCATGTTTCCAATACATCGGAAACCGACTTAAAAGTACAACCTTCAATATAACTCTTTTTGAAATATCTAAACGGGTGGTACAATATAATTTTTGAAATACTATCATCAATATTCTGTATGATACCATCGAATTGCATTTTATATTACATAAAATTTATTGATTAATATGATATTTCATGTCCTGAGAAATAAGTAACAACTAATGGCGAGAGTACTCACGTATACCATGGAGGAAAGCAGTTTGATACATACGCTGCATGAGGATGGCCTCAGCTGTTTACAAATTGCCTAGCCGTTTGGCGGATCACATTCCGCTGATGCAGAAACTTTGAAAAGGATCCGAGAAGGCGGGAACATCAAAGATGAACATCGTTCTGGACGAAGTTTCGACGGGTCCTGCGTCGTGTAAGCATTCTATATAGTTGGAAAACTATAGTCCAGCTAAAACATGAATGGATTGAGGGCGGCCGAGTCATTACATCAGCCAGAAGAGGCGACAAAAAGGCGTGCACAAGGCCTAAAGTCATGTAAAGCCGCCAGAAGAGGCTAAACTAACTTCAGTAAAATTGGCACTGACTGCCTTGGGCGCGCGTTCACTTCAAATGGAACATGAGTCTAGGGAACGTATCTTTTGGCACAATGAGTCCACGTTCCACTTAGTCTGGAACCCACTCATGGATCGAGTACGCAGAAGGCCAGGGGAGCAGTGGAACCGAGAGTGTATAGTACTAACAAAAAACACGCTAGACACTCTCAAATGGTATGAGTCTACAAATAAAGTTCAGGGATGGGTCGCAATGTGATTCTCAATCGGGAAAATGCACCATATCACAAACCTACATCACCGTACAGAGTTTTCGGGTGAGCAATATCAAGCTTATGAATTGCCACTTCAGCCGTCTGATATGAATCTACCTGAAACCTCTGTCAAGACATGAAAGGGTTAGTAAGACGACGTCAGCCAGCATTTACTGAAGAACTGAATAGGGTCATCAACGACGAATGAGCTAGCTTCACCCTTTAGCTGTCGCACCCTAGTGCAAACTATGCCTGGAAAAATAAATGTCTCCATCTATGCCAAGAGACCCTCAGTCCACTACTAAGTTTTCTGCATCAGTTTGGTATTGCTGTACTCATCACATGGATTCTGCCTATCTGTTTTATATTACTGATGTTACAAGTTTTGGCAAATTTTGCATTTTGTTATTTTTTTCATTCCTTGGGGCGCACATAACTTATTTCTATTTCTTTCTCTTTAATTCACCGTTATATTCCTATTTATATGCAAAGGAAAACTTTACGGGCCTACATTTATTTAATTCTCACTCATTGTCTCTTACTGACAGGGTACAGCATGAGGGATACTCTCGACCAGCTTGGCAAGTGAAGTCAAGAGGGTGGGCTCCATGGTAATGCCCCTGCTACCAATGTGAGCTGCACCATTATCCCTGCTCCTTTGTAGTGGGCTACTGCTATCTCAACTCTCTTTTCTTGAAATGAGCTACAACTGTATTTGGTAGTCGTACCAGTCTGACACAGCGAATCTTGCCCTAGTAGGACAGTAAACCTTTATCTTGGACTTCTCTAGCTGTAACTCAATACAGACTATAATAAAGAGCTCAGTTCAAGTAAGATAAGGAGAGATTTTTATGATAGAATTATATAATTAAGACTATCAAATAACGATATATCAGCTTCATGGCTAGCTGTATGAAAAACCTTTGAACATCTTTAAATTACAAATTAACTAGCAGATTATTGTTAGTATTTTCTTTGTGTTAATATGGTTATCTTAGTGAATTGGTGCTTTTCCAATTTACTTACGTAAACATGATGATTGGCGTACATTGAATTACATTAGATGAAAAAGCATTCCAGGATAATGTGGTTTTAAAATTGATATCCTCCGCTAAACATTCGTCTGGTAAATCTTTCATTTCAATTTATGGCCATTAATTGACGTGGAGACCCAATCTTGTTCAAAAGGTAAATCAAGATTTATATCATCATAGCCTTCAGGAACTTAAAACATATCAATTGGTCCCGAAGGCGGGTCTCAATCAAGAAAAGAATGTTTTATTTCTCTATTGCGAGGCTCTGTTTAGCAGTCTAGTACTGAGTTTGGTCATTCTTCGCTCCATCTTTCCAATATAGCAATATTCTTTTGCAGATGAGCAGACCAGAACTGAGCCGCATATTCGATTAAAAAATCGGACTAATCATCATCATCATCATCATCAGTAACTATAATTTAAGAAGGGGATTCTTGTGAGTATTTGAATAATAATTTCATCTTAGTTTGGTTATGACTTATGTTTTTTGATCAAAGTTATTTCTAATAATTCTTTTATAACATCAAAAAAACAAAATGTGGAAGTTCAGAAATAAATATAAGTATCGAAATTTTGTGAATTTTTTAAAAACCAAAGAATTACAAATGGTGAAGTTCAGAAAATTTATTTTTATATATCTTCTTCTAGAACTATTATATTTTATCAACGTTATATTTTAAAGGGAGGAAATTTAGTTTGAAAATTATTTTAATTAGCAAAGTTCAGAAAATTTAAAAAAATTTAACCATGGCTGTTTTTTTTCAGATTTTAAATTTTCATCTTAGTAGCGAAGCTCAAGCTCCCCCCGTAGTGGGGAGTGGTGAAGCCATTGCCTGATTTTGCTTATTAACTATTTAAACGCAGTTTTACCAAAGTTTTAAATCGCTCAAAATTGAATTCATTTAGTTTAGGTTCTTCTGGCACTTTCTGCAATCGATGACTGCTTAACGTATAATCAACGTTTCCTTTTCGAAAGCCGATGTGAATTACTTTTACTAAGTAATTATCAAAATTACCTAATCACCGGGGGATGTTAGAATATCTACTTTTGCCCAGAATTAGCAAAGCAGAACAGGATTTTTGGAAATGAGGCAACTTCGTTTCGAGGTGTGCTTTTCTTATCATGAATTTAACTGCGTTTGTCCGAAGAATGATTCTTTCCCAGCACAGAAGGAAGTGATGATGAAAAAAGAGTCAATTTTATATCTAGAAACGATTATTCATGATGTGATTTAAATAAGTCTTTTTTTCCTGTAGCTGATAGGATTTCTGCTTTTCTCTTCAAAAGGTCTGAAAACAGCATCGGATTTAAGAAAACAAAACTTATTTTTCACTCTATAGAAAAATGTATCTCAATAATTAAAAAAATAATGTTACTTTTTCCCCTTTAGAATAATTGTGAGTTATCTAAATTGGACTCAAACGATTTATAAACAATAATTAGAAAAAGTTCTCAGTCTGGGGAAAGCGACGTTTTTTCCATTGAAAAGAACAATATTTTCTCTTCTCTATCGGTTGTTATTTCATACTGATAATATAGTCCTTGTATAAAATAACCTGCTACACCGAGGTAGTAGTAAAACAAGGCATAAGTTTGCTTTGTGAGATGTTGGGAAGAAAACGGGAATGCCATTAACTCACACTACCTTTCAGAACAACTTCAACCTTACTGGTGCGAAGGCGTGCTACAGTTCCTCCGTTATTTTCATATCTCTCAAAATGTGCAACCTGTGAAACGAGACGTGTCAAAGTGATGTTCAGCCGACTGAAGCCTATTAAGAAATGTTAAGAGTTCGGCGCCAATCAAACGTCCGAAAGATCTTTGTCTTATTGATGGAAATTCTTTTCCTGGGAACCAAGAAAAGCTCAAGTTTCTCATTAATTTGAAATAAATCCCTCCTCCTCGAAGTATGTTTCACATCATATAAATGTTTTATACAATATCAAAAATATAGGGAAGCAAATGTGGTAGGCGCCACTCTACCATAAAGACGTATGTCAAGAAAACTCTGTAGCTAAAGTGACGACACATCGACTGAATAGGGAAATTAGGGAACTACTCCGAGGAGGAGCGAATGGAGGCACGGGCGACGATCCCAAAATGCCAATTCCTTTACGAGGAACACAGATCCACAGGCAGGGATTCATAAAACAAGGTCAAAATCACTTTTAAGTTCGAAAATTTAACATTTTTTATTAAAGGGTCGTCATGGTTGAGCGCAGAAAACCTCTCCCTACAGGTCTACAGTTGGTTCTGTAGCATGCGAAAGGGACAGCTTAGTAACTCCACCTCTTTAGGCTCGGTGGTAGTCGAGTGCATTAGGCCTCTCGCTCAATACTCTTAGCAAACCGGAGTCAGTGGTTTGAATAGGAGTATCAACACGAGGCTTCTTCTTTTCCTCCGGGACGTTTCTCTATACTATTATTATGTAAATTAAAACATACATTGCATCACTCATGGTTTCTATCGTTCTTACTCAATGCTCTCATCGACAAAAAGAGGTTCTGAAAGTGAAGTATTATTGTGAAAGCAGAGTAGTGAGTTATATATGGAAGGGCAGTGCGCTCTGTTTCTCCCACCTCGTTGGTTGCCTCCAGGAATGAGAAAGATGGGGATAAGAGAGGAAAGAAGGATAAGAAAATAAATGAACTGAATAAGGAAATACACTGGTATAACAATCTTCATTATTGTTATAATTAATTTTATCGCTACTAGTTTCCTTTTAATTTTAGGAAGGGTTACCCAGCGTGATAATGAAACCAGCATAATAATCAGTATGGAAATTATTTTTAGGCACAAGGGCACTAGTGGCAGCAAGAACAAGAGTAATCATTTGCTACAGGTTATCAATCATTTTGATCTACGGCTCGCCATCCTTACCATTTTAGGTGAGTGTGGAATGAAACCCCTGTTGGTGAGTTCCTTAAACGAAAGAGTGATAATCTATGTGTGTGATGACGTATGTGAGCAAACCTCCACGTGTGAATGCGTCAAACCTGGCATTCCGACGTATTAGACCTACTTGAGTGGAAAGCCTACGTCAAAAGACTTGCAACGTTAAACCACATGGGGTATAGTTAGTAAGCAGATGGAGTCTGGAACTGATTGACCCTTACGGCGTTATCTTAAGTTGTAGCGACCCAAGGTTCGGATTTAGGGTTAAAAAAAGCCTCTAAACTGGTGCAAATCGGTAAAAATATTTGCGATACAAAGAACAACCTTGGATCGTTAGAAGAATCTTCTTTATTTAAATCTTTATTCATGGCTTCTCATGGGACTTTGGACCTATGCCAGACTGGGATTACGAAGCTGAATCCCCCTCCCCTCAAAAGTTAAATGTATTTAAATTTAGAAGGACCCCATTACTATACGGGTTAGGGTAATCTGTCAAACGTTTGGCTGCAATTAGGCATGTGATCGGATGCCCTTCATAAAGATCATTTTAAATAGAAATGAGAGTCCTGAACCTAACAAGTAAGACTTTTTAATGGACTCCGAGCCACCCTATCTGAGAATATTACCTACCGGGTTTGCAACAGTTCTGTTGCACACGCCTTTTATCTTTCGAGCTGTTTACGTGTGTGATATTTTTAAGTTCAAACAACAAAATTAAGTTCTACTTTTCCATTATTTATCATTAAACGTCTTTATCTTGTGACTATATTTGTCCAGAAAAGAATCGAGGTCATAACTCTCCTGCACGTCGAGTACAAGGGACCAATGTTAGCAATCCCACGCATGCCGGTACTGGTACAGGTAACGTGCGCGAAGATCACAAATAATTTTCCGAACAGTGCCAAGGGTGAACTCGATCAAATCTCGGTGCATCCCGCAAGAGTGCCCTTTTTTATTAAGACAGAAATCGTCCTGAAGCCCACACAGGACTTTCTTTGTAGATTCATGGAAACAGTCACGGAACAATGACGCGCAACTTTAAGTTCCATTAGGAAGTCTGCCACCTCTTTTCCCATGCAGCTAGAAGGCAACCCTCATTCCTGCCATGTAGTCAGTGTGAGGAAGAGCAAACCGGCGTCCACGCAGTGCAGACTTGAGCTGGCGGAATAAAAAGTAGTCGCTAGGGGCCAAATCTGGACTGTAGGGGGGATAGTTGAGCGCCTCGAATCCGCACTCGCGCAGGGCAGCTTGTGCAACTCTGGCCTTGTGGACTTTGACGACGTTGAAGTCGATCATTGGGCGTGAGGTTTCGTGAGGTTTCTAGGGACCCAACGGGCAGAGACCTTGGTCATGGCCGAATTGTCTTGGATGATGCTGATAACACTTCCATGTGATATGCCAAGTTCTCGCTCGATTTCTTCGACCTTCACCCGTCAATTTTCGAGGATCATCCTCTCCACACGGGCCACATTGTCCTCGTTGGTCACGTCTGACGGGCGTCATGGACAGTGACATGTTCAAGGGACTCACGACCATGGCGGAACTCCCTATTCCAGCGAGCAATGGTTGCATAGGAAGGGGCGGTGTCGGTATACACTGCAACCATGCATTCATGGATCTCTTTTGCATTCTTGCCTTCCTTGGTTAAAAATTGGATCACTGCGCGGTGCTCAACCTTCTCCATTGTTGAAAATTTGTGACTGACGATCTGCGATCAGTTACTGCTTCTTAAATAGATGAGGCAGGAGCGTGCGGCTGCAGGTCATGACTTGTCCTCTGTTTTGCCCTACCAATTCGCAAAACTTATTGACTGCCCCTGGTATTTACTTTAAGTAAAATAAAATGTAATAATAATAAAAAGATGCCCCAATAAAAAGCAGAATGTCATAGAATCAATAAGGCTAATGTAGGAATTCTTAAGGGTTTTTTTAATCCGTTGGCTAATTTCAATAACGCTCAAATTCGCTTACTCTCTGGGTAGCGGCAATAGGCAAATTGCTTCCATTTATCCATATATTATCTTACATTTATAACCGAAAATGCAAATCAATAGGCAAATTGCTGCCATTTTGCCATATATTTTCTTACATTTATATCTTACAATGCAAACTTTTTTTAAAATAGAGGTAATAAACAGCTTTAAAAATAGAATAAGCATATACACTATGATTTGCGTTAGTATTAGAAATATACTTTTATTAGGGATACATTTGAAGACTTATTTTTTTGTAATTAGCTAATTTAAATCGTATTTTCATAATTTTTTCTTTTTATTTCTCGTAATTGATAGAGGAAGAATTGCTTCCTTTGCTTCCATTGACCGCACGCCTATATATATACTCGTAGTTTAACACTATGTGTAAAAAGGGATTAAAAAATGTGCATCAAAATAAATTAGTAAGCTTCATTTAAATATTTAAATGAATTTTATTTTCAAATTATATTAATCACGATAATTTTTTAGTAAAAAAATGAACTTTACATTTATTATAATAATTGAAAAATAAATTGTTTAATTTTTATGTTTATAATCTGGCTTATCTCTCTAGACTCTAAAGATTCCAACAGAAGTCAACTAAGGTCGTAGCGCTCCAATTTTATTTTCAACATTAGCGATGTCTTGATGCAATCTTGGTCACCCTTAAATTATCATGAAATGTCTGCAAAGACCGACAGATAAAATGAACTAAATGCAATTTTATGGCAATGTCGCGCCTCTAATTCTAACTCATTCAGAGTGGCTTCAAATTTATTATTTACCATGAGTTGACGAATATGAGAGCGGAAAAATATATTTTACTTTACTCTCCCTTTACAAATCTTTGGTTATTTACATTTAAGGCATGAGAATGATGGTTGATCATGCTTCAAGGTTTTGACCAATTATTTCACGAGTGCTAATTTTATATGAAGAGTGGAAAAATTATTTCCTCTTTATTAACTGGTGGTTCGCCAATGGTGTTATATGAGCCAAGTATTGATTCTCTCTAAGGTGGCTATTGAGAAGTACATATGTATTTACCCAACTAGAAAAGTCTTAGTATTGCCATTCAGCACATAAATACCCGTGGTGATCTTTATACTTAGAACTGTCCAGGATAAAAGCTAAATGTTCAGAAGTTTCCTTTAAATTAACTAACGAGCTTGGGTATTGATGGAAGATTATTCAAGTTGTGCAACAAAAAGATCCGGATCAATTTAAGATTAGGCACCTAAAGTCACCTAATTCAGGAATATGCACTTGCATTTCATTTAATTCAAGATAAGGCACCTGCGTTTCGTTCAAGTTAAGATAAGGCACCTAAAGTCGCTCTATTAATGACTCACAGGGTGACTTGTAAGGAAAAGAAAAAGATTTAAAATTACTAGGGAAAGAATCATTTGGATTTTGAAGCCGACGCTTGGTCTTTCTCTTAAAAGACGCCAGACGCTATTTTTGTCTCCAATTTGTTTTATTGATAGGTGATTATGTTTATTAACATGTTTTTAATGTAAAAAATATGTTCCTTTAATTCAGCATGGATTAATAAAAAAATCATAACTTTACTCTTTGAAGGGATAGTTACTTTTACATTTATATAATTAACTACGAATTACTTATGCCAAAGAGAGAAAGAAAGCAAGTAACGAAGCGGAAATGTTAAATATTATCTTGTTGTGGCCTTTTTTTGTGTTGAAATTGATAATTTTGCCAAATTAAATTCTTTGGTTTCCGGAATACACTATTTTATCAATACTTATTTTATCAATATCATTCATCTTGTTTTTATTTTCTGTATTCGTATCTATGTATTATTTCTAGACTGAAGATGCCCCTTCAAACATTGACTTCTTTTATCTGACTCATAGTATTCTTGTAGGCTGAGTTAGTTCTTCTTTAATTTGGCTGGGTTAATTCTTGATCTTCTTTTTCATGATGCATCTTCATTTTAACGACGATGTGATGATTCCTTCCAATTCTGATGACGTGATGACTTCTTGATGCTTATTGACGATTTTGATGGGATGAGATGAGTTGAGACGAGTTAGCCCTTTAAAGTCGTATTTCCTTGAATTCCGTTTTCTTTGAGAGCGGTTTTCTCTTGAGTCGATTTCTTGGTCCTTCTGGATTAGTTAGTCCTTGAAGCATTCTCCGTTTTCTTCGAGAATTTTTTTCGTAAAAATTTGTGGACTGTATGGGATCGATCTGGGGTCTTTGTCTCCCGAGGCAAGCACTCTACCGTTACGACACGGCTTAGTCCGTTATGACTTGGTAATTAATGGGCTATTTATATTCTCGCTTTGGAAGGAAGTTTTTCTCTTATACATCTTCGCACCCCTACAACACTAGAGTGGAAATTTTTTTATTGCGCCTATAAAGAAAATGAAACATTTATCATATCTCCGAAATTATTCAAATGTTAATATAATAAATAATCAAAACTTCTCCACCCTAGATTTGTATTTAAAATTTTTGAGCCAAACTAAATTTACAATGTAAATTTATTCTCCTTTTGTTCTAATATTGCAAGATCTTTACGCGCGTGTTCTGCGAATTTAATATTTCAAGCTTAACTTATATTGAGGGCGAAAGGAGGATTTTTAAAGTTAACAAAGTTAATATTCTAATCAAAAGTTATGTTTTTAATAGAAATTTAGGAAAGAAAGTGGAAACATTTAATTAGCTAAGGTCCAAAAATCTACTTAGTATGAATGAAGGCTGTTTTAGAAGAATTGGTTTCCCTACTATTAAATAACTGGCTATCTTCAACCTTCAAAGTGAAATGTTTGCAATTATGGTATGATGTTAGTAGGTCAATGAGTAGGTAAAAGTGACAGTTAAAATATCTAATTAATACTTTTGTTTTTAAGTCTGCTAGATTGGTCTATTGGATACCTTCACTTGCTTGGCGTGGAGGAAGAGCGTCCTCCAGGTGTGGCAGATGAATGGTGAAGGTGGCTACTAATTTCTATACTAACTGCATTCCATCGCCTTTTTACTTCGACTACCTGTACCCTTTTACTACCTGCTTCACCTAAAAACTATTAGCAGGAGTCGTTGTAGTTGTTTTTTCGCTTTATTAATATCAGAACAAAGTGTTATATAATGAATCATCTAAACCTATACTCGAATATATAAAACTAAACCTTCTTTGAATGATGAATGATCAATTCATGAAATTAATTAAGTTGAATCTATTACACTTTGCTTGCGGTAATTATCTATGAGTAATTGAATAGAGTTAGAGAGGCATTCTTCAATTAACAACCAAATAATAGCATCATAACTTTCGTAATTTAGACGATCGTTTCTGCATATCTTTTAATTATTAGGGACTGGCGGACGGGAGGATAGTAAGATAAATTGCGAATTTGTTTAGATACGAGGGGCGGTCAATAAATTTGCAATTCGGATATAAAGAAACGAGATATGAGGAAAAGTGGTTTATTATTTTTCAATATAACTACCCTCGACTTCAATACACTTGCGCCACTTGTCCCTGAGGCTTCGAATTCCCGACAACCAGAAATCTCCCGACTGCTGTTCAATCCACTCCTGGACGGCGAGCTGGACATCTTCATCGTCCCCAAACCGGCATCCACGCAGTGCAGTCTTGAGCTGGCAGAATAAAAAGTAGTCGCTAGGGGCCAGATCTGGAATGTAGGGGGGATGGTTGAGCTCCTCGAATCCGCACTCGCGCATGGTATCTTGTGCAACTCTGGCCTTGTGGACTTTGATGACGTTGAAGTCGATTATGGGGCGTGAGGTTTCTAGGGACCCAACGGGCAGAGACCTTGGTCATGGCCAAATTGTCGTGGATGATGTTGATAACACTTCCATGTGATATTCCAAGTTCTCGCTCGATTTCTTCGACCTTCACCCGTCGATTTTCAAGGATCATCCTCTCCACACGGACCACATTGTCCTCGTTGGTCACGTCTGACGGGCGTCCTGGACGAGGGTCATCTTCAAGGGACTCACGACCATGGTGGAACTCCCTATTCCAGTGAGCAATGGTTGCATAGGAAGGGGCGCTCTCGGTGTACACTGCTACCTTGCGTTCATGGGTCTCTTTTGCATTCTTGCCTTCCTTGGTTAAAAGTTTGATCATTGCGCGGTGCTCAACCTTTTCCACTGTTGAAAAATTTGTGACTAACTATATGCAATCAGCTACTGCTTCTTAAATAGACAAGGCAGGAGCGTGCGGCTGCAGGTCCTGACTTGTTATAACTTGTCCTAACACCCTCACAAACAGCCATCCCCCTTCCTCTGTTTTGCCCTTCCGATTCGCAATACCTATTGACTGCCCCTTGTATTTAATTTCGGTTGTTTTTCTTTGATGTATATGGCTTCTAATATAAGCAATTGTTTTCGGTTTGCGGCGTGTCCTAAGGTTTCAGTATTCTCTTCAAGCGACTTCCGGTCCAATTGTTTTCCGTGCTTTTCCAACTTATGTGTCCTGGGGGCACCGTTGCTCACGTGGTAGATCATTCTTCGTGTTAGCTTTGTTTCGGTCATTCCGATATATGAATGAGGTTGGAGTTCACATTATCTCATTTTACAAGTAGATTCCTATATCAGGTGACTTCTTTGCTTGGGCGTTAGATTTGGTCCTGGGTTTTTCTCATTATGAGGTTGGATGTGCGCTTGTTGTTATAGTAAATTCTGAGTGATACATTATTCTCATTTTATTTTATTATGACTCCTCTGTTTATGATTTCCTTTATAACTCTTTCATTTGTTTTTTATATGCGCTCATGATGTTCTAGTAGTAGAGTTTAAAGATGTTCATTTCTGCTTGGTGATTGGTACTATCATTAGGTGACATATACCATTTTTACATTTTTGGCGGATAGCGGCGTGTATGTCTCCGTTTGTGACCGATGGTTTACGAGTACTTGTGTAGCACGCTCAAGTTCTTCGTGTGTATCTTTCAATTTTAAGCAATGGATGAACGCGCGGTTGATGTATGCATTTATTACGCTTTTTTTGTACCGCTCGAGACATTCGGTTTTTGCATACATGCACAGACCTGGTTTTGTGTTCTTGACGTAAACCTCAGTAGTTATTTTGTGGTTATGTTTAGTGGTGAGAGTATCTAGAAATGGGAGTTGTTTCTTTTAGATATTTTCGATTGAATAGTTAAGAAGAGCAGTTAAGAAATGTTTCTAGTAGTTCTTGCATTTCTTCTTTTGTTTCTATCTGCAGTAAATATGTGTTTTTTGTAAACTTGAAAAAACTCATTCTTCCACTGTTCCCATGTAAAAGTTTGCAAACATTACTCCAAGAGGAGAGTCCATTCCACCACCATCGGTTTGAAGATACAGTTCGCCGTTTGGTCCATAGAAGAGTGCTTCCGGAGAGCAAGTTAAGAGGAGTTCCTTCAAAGCGTCTCTCGGTATGCTAAGAGGAGGAGGGGGGGCGAAATATTTTTGATCGTATACTCTTTTTAGGATTAAGTCTATAGTTTCGTGAACAGGTGCATAGGTGAATAATGATTCTCCGTCCATGGGGGCTATCATGGTAGGGCGGATTAGTTCAATGAAGTTTGCGGAGGATTTCAGGCTAAATTTGGAAGGCATGTATGGGGTAATTATCTTATTTCGGAACTTACCAAGTTCATATTTTGGAATAGCGATTTGGCTCATTATAGGTCTCAGGGGTTTGCCATTTATATATATTTATATATATATGACGTCACTGCAGATAGACGGGTACGTTTGAGAATTTATATTATATATTCTCAAACGTACCCGCCTATCTGCAGTGACGTCACTACAAACACGATACTTGGTCACGTGATCGGATCGGCTGGCGCTGTGAGGCGTCACTTAGATAGTTGCCGTGCTGGCAGTAAGCGTTTTTCGTGGGGTTCGTTGAGGTGTTTTCGTCGATTTTTCTAGCAACAGTCGAGACAATACGTGATTTGAACTGAAGGAACTGCATGGGCATGGTATAATATTAAATTTTGTAAAATTTCCAACATTAGAAATCAGCAGTATTTCGTGATTTACGCTTATTAAGTAAGATTCTATCACGAATCAGCCCCCCAATATAGATGTTGTGAATAGACGTTAATACTGTCATGAGTCCGAGAAGCCATGAGGCCGGGCAGGAGGTCGGGCGACGAAGAATAAAGTCGTGGAACCGTGAGAGAATCGAGCGCTTCCGCTGATAAGGCTGGAGCGAGAATTCCTAGCGCGCGGGCGCAAGAAGACGCCGCCCGCCTATCCCCCCGATGGAATGTTTGATTAAGGAGACATTACTTCTTGGCCTCAGGCATATATAATGCTAGACACAACCGAAAAAAAAGCAGTATAGTTCCGCCTTTCTGCACGAAACACGTCGTTTTGTCGATTCAGTTCCATTCCTCCTTCTCGAGCTCGAAGGCAAAAATTCTCACTGAATCAATTTAACCCCAGTCAATTGACTCTTCTTGGATTGGGTTTTCATATCGTCTGGCGCAAGTACTCTCTCGAATTCATTCCTCGAAGTTAAACTCCATCGATTACGATTTCCTCGTTCAAACATACATTCTCCGCCTCGTCCCATAGAACCTCAAACCCCAAGCTAGGCTCAAGCGACTCAATTTTGGTTTCTTAACCAGTCAACCCGTAAAGTGTATCTTCGTATATTGGCTCAACAGCAGCCACTTGTTGGCTCACGTTTGACTCTATCTATTCACTTCCTGTAAACAGTAAGTATCCGTTTGCAATATTTTTCCTTTTTATATACCGCCTACCTATTGTAATTATTAAAGATTATTTTGTTACTCTCCTTTCCAGAGCCCCAGAGTTCCACAGCCTTCTTTATTATACTAACGGCCAATTGCACTCGATTCTGTAGATAAATTATTACTCGCACTCGATTGGGAACCCCATTCCTCCGTTATCATACCTCTCATCTGCCGTTGCTGGTAGACGAAAGAAGGTCGATCAATTGACCTTGACTGCCCATTCAATCTAAATATAATATACGTATTTACGAGCATATATACTGGTCATTCTACGACAATAATCCACATCATGCTTTTATTATACAGAGAGAGGAATGAGAGAACTAAGCAGTTGACAGCTAGTATGGTGGTGTCGGAAAGCGTGTCTTAATAGTTTTGAAGTGTAGTTAGAAAGGGCTGTAGCGTATTCGATACGCGAGGCAAAAAAAGATTTAGATCAGTACATGAGAGGCAACATGATCCGAGAACATGTAAAAAGGAAGTGGAGGTTGATGTGATGCGAGGCGCCTATGAGCGAGACAGAGTTGTTGAGCACCCAATAGTGAGTCACGTTGGCGCAAGGGCCGGGGAGGGGTGCGGTAGTGGACAGCAAAGCGTTGCAGGGCGTGTCGCAGGGTACGTTGCTAATGCATTCCTAAGTAAACACTAGCATCAAAGAAAACTGGAGTAGAAAGCATAATAGGAAAAACTATTATAAAAATTAAAGAATTATTATTATCATTAGGGATTATATAAATTGTTATTATATTTGCTGTTGATTTTTATTTTCACTATTTTTATTTACTAATATTGTTGATATTATTATTTTCTGCTCATGCTTTATGTCTCTTGCTATTCATACATGTGTTTTTTTGACAGGAAGTCAAAAGGAAACGAACCTACAATGAGGCATTTTTACATGATGCCTCATCCTTTTGAAGATCACCCGCAATATATGTTTTGCTATAAAATTTTATCAATGAAAGTCTGAAACCAAGATTGCTGAATGAACATCTGATGAAGTGTCATCCCGGAAGTGTCTCCTAGAATATAAAATTTTTTCAACAAACGGGAACAATCTGTAGCCTGTGAAGTTTGGAAAACTGGACTTACATCACAACAACTAGTGGCTGCTGCTGAAGTTCCGTATAAAGTGGCATATCGAATAGCAAAAACACAAAAGCCACATAAAATTGCGTAAGAGTTGACTTTCCTATGCTTAATCATAATGGCCGAAAAATTATGTGGCTTGGACCAAGCCAAAAAGCTCAATGCTATTTCACCCTCCAACAACATAATTCGCAGAATGATAGAGGATCTCGCTGCAAACATTCTTGACCAACTTATTTCAGAGGTATTATCCAGTTTCTATCCTAAATTTTCAATGCCTTTTGATGAAAGCACGGATGGTGCATCTTGTGCAACTCTGATTGGGTTCATTAGATATGTTCATGAGGATAGTACCAGGGACGAAATGTTACTGTGTTAAGAATTGCAAACAACTAAAAAAGGTGCAGATATCTTCAACATAGTGGATGGATTCAAGCGAAATGCAGGTCTAGATTGGAGCAAGGTTTCCAAGGTATGAGTTGATGGAGCTCCAAGCATGATCGGCCATGGCAAAGGATTTCATGGATTGTTGAAGGAAAAGAACAAAAATACTGAGGTTGTGCACTGTGTCATTCTTCGTTATGCCTTGGTTTCACGCGGCCTGCCCGAGCCCATGATGGCTGTTTTGGATGATGTGATCAAGATTGTAAACTTCGACAACTCAAAAAGGTTGAACAGTCGCATATTCAAAGAGTTGTGCGAAGAAATGGGAGCTCATTATTAAAATATACTGTACCATACTGAAGTATGGTCACATGGGAAAGTCCTTGTTCGTGTTGCTGAGCTCCGTGAATTACTTCATATATTTCTGCAAGAGAAAGGATCATCCCTCGTGGATCAGTTTGACGATGAATTATAGATCAAACGTTTGTGCTACCTAGCTTATATCATTGGAGAGGTGAATACAGGCAACTTACAACTTCAAGGAGGACAGAACACGTCACTGAAACTTCGGGAAAACATCGCTTCCTTTTGGGGGATATTGCTACTGCGGATCAAATGTGTAGGAAAGGGAACTTTTGCGCAATTTCCTACATTGGATGCCTTCTTTTATAAACTGAATTCTGAAGATATCATCAACTACATGAAGACAGACATTAAAGATCACCTGACTGGCCTTTTGAAAAGCTTGCAGAAGTACTTTCTAGATTTGAATAGTACCAACAGTGAATGCATAAGAAATCCTTTTAATATAAGTGCAGATATCATTCCTGATGAGGACTGTCCAGTAAAAGAAGAATTTATCCCACTCTGGACAAATAATGCATGGAAACTAAGAGTTTAGGCCAAGGCTGATCTAGACACTTTCTGGATCTCTCGTTTGCAAGATATACCAACTCTAGTCTCTCGAGCAGTACAAATTCTCACTGGATTTTCTACCCCTAATTTCTGCGAGCTGACTTTCTCCACTGTCCTTTTAATGAAGACCAAGGAACGTAACAGACTCAACGTGTCATCTGCCGCCCTTGTATCCCTTTCTGCGACCAAGCCCAAAATAGAAAAGATTGCACATGCAATGCAAGCTTAACCCTCACACTGAATAACCAGAACAAGCATAAAGTGATCACTGAATATATGTATTATTATTGTTGTATTAAATATTTTTAATTTATCATGGCTGATTTTAAAATAAATAAAATGGAAAAGTTTGCATTTGTGCTGGATCCTTAAATAAATACAGCCAATAGACGGCTATATGACCCGTGCCCTTCAGCATGTGACGGAGAAAAAAAACAGAAAACATCCGATATTACCGGTTATATGATCAATGGGGTAATTGATAATTGCGAAATTTCATTTTGGGGTTATCTCTTCGAAAGGTTGGAACCACTGGTTTATTTTCACACCGCTATTTTCCTGTCAAATTTCTTTTCAGACTAATATTACTCACAAATTTTAAGCTCTTTTCTTCATTCTTGCCCCAGCTCGAATCTGGGCTGAAGCATCCAAAGCATTTAATGTTTCATGTTCCGAAATCGTGGTGAAAACGTGAGTCACTTAAAGAATTTTGGTGTTTTTAATATGGGATTTGCTTAGGAAAAGAGCCATTCGTGCGCACACCGTAAAGAGCGGAAGCAAGAAAGGGGTAAGGCAATATAGAATAAAAAGAGATCAAATATCGATTAAAATGATGATGGAAGAAGGATAAATTGGCCAAATTAGTGTAGCTTTCAATAATTTCATTCCCTTAGTGAAATGTGACAATACCCTTTGATATATATATATATATATATATATATATATATATATATATATATTAAACCACATTGAAAGAGAAAACGGAATAATTTTTCCTTGCAGTAATATTTTTATTACCTTTTTTCGAAAAAAATCCGTGCAGGGAAGCGATTCGAACCAGGCACACTGAGGCAGCGAGCACCGCTTTGATCACAGTTAAAAGTATGCCGTTAGTACACTACGCTACGCAGAGAACCAAAAAATTCTCTGAATTGAATAGCTTTTAAGGAACACTTTCGCCAGCTCGAACGGAGACTATGAAAGAAATAGAAAATTAATTGGGAATTCAAAGAATAAATGAGGAATAGGTAAACGCGTGGCAGATATACAAATGTATATATATCTCAAAGTAGCACGAGAGAATGATGAAAATGAATCCATTAAACCACATTGAAAGAAAAAACGGAATAATTTTTCCTTGCAGTAATATTTTTATTACCTTTTTTCGAAAAAATCCATGCAGGGAAGCGATTCGAGCCAGGCACACTGAGGCAGCGAGCACCGCTTTGATTACAGTTAAAAGTATGCCGTTAGTACACTACGCTACGCAGAGAACCAAAAAATTCTCTGAATAGAATAGCTTTTAAGGAACACTTTCGCCAGCTCGAACGGAGTCTATGAAAGAAATAGAAAATTAATTGGGAATTCAAAGAATAAATGAGGAATAGGTAAACGCGTGGCAGATATACAAATGTATATATCTCTCAAAGTAGCACGAGAGAATGATGAAAATGAATCCATTAAACCACATTGAAAGAAAAAACGGAATAATTTTTCCTTGCAGTAGTATTTTTATTACCTTTTTTCGAAAAAATCCATGCAGGGAAGCAATTCGAACCAGGCACACTGAGGCAGCGAGCACCGCTTTGATCACAGTTAAAAGTATGCCGTTAGTACACTACGCTACGCAGAGAACCAAAAAATTCTCTGAATTGAATAGCTTTTAAGGAACACTTTCGCCAGCTCGAACGGAGTCTATGAAAGAAATAGAAAATTAATTGGGAATTCAAAGAATAAATGAGGAATAGGTAAACGCGTGGCAGATATACAAATGTATATATCTCTCAAAGTAGCACGAGAGAATGATGAAAATGAATCCATTAAACCACATTGAAAGAATAAACGGAATAATTTTTTCGAAAAAAGGTAATAAAAATATTACTGCAAGGAAAAATTATTCCGTTTTTTCTTTCAATGTGGTTTAATGGATTCATTTTCATCATTCTCTCGTGCTGTTTTGAGAGATATATACATTTATATATATATATATATATATATATATATATATATATATATATATATATATATATATATATATATATATATAACAACTATCACAGCTCTTTTGCCTTATTTACTTTCTGCCTTTCAAAGGTCTTTTGAAGACAAAAAGCAAGATACATATATCTAGTATTGCAGACTTTATGACACTATAGTACAAGAGAAAGAGAAATTTGATGCTAATGAGCAATGAGACAAGAATCGGGAAGTTTTTTTTAACGTAAGAGAAAGAGACATTGGAAGAACACAAGAATCAAAGAGAGGAAAGGACGGTACAATGAAGGCCACCCATACTAAGAAGACAAAAATAACGCCAGGGGAAAAAGTTTGAAATTCCCTGCCAGGGATTTTAAAGTTCCTCCCCTGGACATTAAGCCTCTGTCTCTCTCTTCCTTGATTAAGATAGATTCCTTGATATGAAGGCGGGTGCGAACAGTTCTACGTTCGAGTCAGGTGTTCTCCACTAAAGTTCTCTTGAGAGATGGGTTCTGTGTTACATTAAGTAGTGATTTTGGATGGGGCTGTTTTGCAAATGCATGGTGAATCGACGAGATAAGGATGTGATTGTCATTTCAATGTATTTATTCAAAGAATAAGGCTTACAGTCTTAATGGGGGAAGTTGAATTCGTATATTATATTGGAGGCTTTCATTTCTCTTGTTTTCGCTTGTGTTATTGCTAATGACCCACAGGCATTCCTTACTAAAACCTAGAGTCTTTTTTTTCATCCAAGCGGAAATTCATAAAAGGTCTCTCATGAGAGCATAGACACTAAAACTTGTAGTTAAATCTCACTATGTTTTCTATAATCCATGTCGCCCATAATACGGTTCCATTGCTTTATGAATACCCCATATCATCGGAGGTGGTTGAGCAATATCCAAGATGAGTTTGTTGAACTGTTCAAAAAGAGTGCGAATCATAAAGATCTTATCATCCGAAAGCTTCTTTGAGTTGTCCACAAAGTGCAGGCTTCGCAAGATCCACATGAGTACATTAAGATGTTTGATGTCCGCCTGCTTCACCCAATACAGCCGTCGGTTTGGAACTTGGTTATAACCTGAGAGAAGAAAGATGCCAAGTACTTGAAGCAGTTCTTCGGTAATACTTAAATCTTTCATGAATTTAACTTGATGATAACGGTTTGTCTCTGTCTTGATCACCTGAATCAATTCTTTGTTCAAAAGTATTTGAATATCTCTACGTATGTAAATCCATCATCTGCCCATTTTTTACAATAGATTGTTTATGCACTTCATGCAGGCTCAGGGCATTACCTTCATCACAAATCTGAAATTCACATTTCTTCCACTCTTAAACAGGCCTTGAGAGTTTTTGCTTCTTTCTCCTCGTTGTGATAAGATATGCTGCATGATCATCACAACCAAACTCTTCCTGCTCTTCAAAATTTGTGCTTCCCATGTAGAAGAAAGCACAGTATATTCTGGAGCTCATCTGCCGTTTCACTCATAATTAAAACATCATCTGCATAAAGCAAAAGGCATATCTTGTCATCACCAACCCTTACTCCAGCATCCATTATTCTAACTCTAGCAGCTAATTCCTCTTTGTACAGGGTAAATAGGGTTGGAGATAGGATACACCCTTGTTTAACTCCTTTCTTGCACAACACCCACTCAGTTTCTAGGTCTCCTAGTCTATAGATCGCTCTAGTATCCTCGTACATACTTCTAATGATATTTACTACTTTTTTACTCAGACCACTCCTTTCTAGGACTCTACATAGCATTTTTCTGTCAACCCTAACATACGCTTTTTCTATATCTAGGAAACATAAGTATAATTTACATCTTTCACTCTTATTTCTCACCTAGTGCTGTAGCTCTCTCAATCCATCTACAGAGTGTTTCATTCAGTACTGCGCTAAAAAAAATTCCAAGTGTGTTTAAAAGAGCTATTGGTCCATAGTTCTTTAGTTCATTTCTGCTCTTGCACCCACCCTTGTATAGCAGTGTCACTCTACATTCATTCCATCTCTTTGGCACTTTCTCTTCTTCCCACACTTTATTAAATAGCTCAGTCATTTTCTCAGTCACCACGTCACCTCCATTCTTATGTATCTCATAAGGTATCTCATCTGGTCCAGCAGCCTTATAGTTTTTCTGCTTTTTCACACATTTTTCTACTTCTTCTACACCAATTCTGCATCCTTCGTTTCCAAGGTTACACTATCCATTTTCACATCCGACACTTCTGGCCTATCCTAAAACTTTCTTCTTCTTCTCCCTCTCACTGCTATCCTTGGCTCTAGACAGTGTGACTACGGGAGCCTTGTAGCAGTTCTGCAGCTATATTAATATATATATATATATATATAAAATTTTATATCATTTTTCTTAAATATTTGTAAAAAAGTCTTCAAAAACAATTGGCAACATTTCTCGTAACATTAACCCGCACGACTAACGCTTCCAAATATTCCGCATGCGAGACTAAAATTTTCACTTGTTCCCTCGAAATCTCCAACTCAAGGTCGATTGAATTCTTTCTCCATATAATCCTTAGATTTTACAAACAAAAACACTGTCTAATTCCTTATATTTCCTTTTCCAGACTCATACATTTCCACTTTTAACCATCGTGATCTCAATTATTTTACATTTCAATTAGTTACAAATACATTTTAATTACATTTAATTATTTACCATTACCTATCTACCTTACGCCAAATTTAGTCACGACAAAAATTCAGTGTTAAACTCATGTTCATTTTGTATAATCAAGTTCAAATTCAACCAATATAATTTCAAATATGTTCCATTTTTGTTAATCAATAATAATATATATTTTGTTATAAATCCTCGTTGAATTTCATCCATTCCTTAACGATTTCGTGTCCAACCATTAAGCCTGACTTCGCCATAAGCTTGGCCGCACGTGCCTTTTTTACGATTCAATAACTCTCCTTAAAAACTTTTAGATATAGGTTTGTTGTGAAGTATCTATCTAGGTTCATACCACGATGGCCCTATTTCTATAGCCTACAAAGGAGTACAGGGCCTCCCTCCCCCTCCTTGGCCGCTCCATGAGGGCTAAAGGAGGTGGGGGAGGGTCGGAAGAGCTGCTCTTTGTCTCCCACTTCTCCTTTCATTTCATTTCATTTCAAGAGTGAAAACGGATGGAAGACCTCAAGGAAACAAGAACGCTAACTTGCTACACATCTCTTACCAGATAAAGGAGGCAAAGAAAAGGAAGCCAGCTGAAAAACATGGAGATTTTTTTACTTCACTTTCCCTACGGGGATTTTTGAGGAGATTTTTACAAGCTGCCCCTATGCGACTTTATTTCTTCCCCGCCCCCTCCCTCAACGAGGTGATGAAGCAGAAATGATAAACATAATTGGGGGCACCAAGGAAAGCTGGTTTTAGGAGTAGCCCGCAGTGGAACTCGGCGTCAGAAGCACCAGGGGCAGGACTGCAACTTCCGAGAAAGGATGTAGGGGCCCACCCCCAGTCCTTCATCCAGGGAAGTGATAAAGATTTTTTTTCTCTCTCTCTCTCGCGAAACATAAACTAAAGAAACAAAAGGAAACTCAACGAACCAATAAAACCTAAGCTAAAGCAGCAAAGGCGGCCATATAAGAAGTTGATACGAAAAAGACCTACTTCAAACTATAGATCGAGAACTCAACCAAGATTCTGACGTGCATCCTTCAAGTGCAGGTCATGAATCTTATGCGCCCAGGAACGTTCGCTAAAGAGCTAAATCAAATGCCTGGCAAAAACGGTATCTACAAAATGTGGTCCCCGGACAAACCCCCCCTCCGGGGATGTCTTGCTATTACAGATGGTCCCAGACCCGCAGACAAAGGTACAATAAGGCACCCAAAGAGACAAGTCCAAAATTGGAAATACAACTAAGAAAAAGAAAAAAAGAAGCACTCGAAGTGAAAACTCCTGTCCCAAAACAGAGACAAGCGGACAACGAAGAGAGGGAAAACGCTGGGTCTGCTACAACTGGTTCCTCGGAGTCCTCAGACTCATCGGACTCAGGAGCCTCTCAAACAGAGAAGACCTGCTGAGTCATATACCCATAATATTTTGCGGTCGCTTTAGGCAAAAAGATATTTGCATTTGCCATTTGCGTAATACACGATACTTTGTTTGAGAAAGCATTTTGTACGCTGGCGAATAATTTCGATATCGTTTTTGAAAGATTTATACTGCGCGAAGTTACGGATTGCGGTATGATAATCCACGAGACTAAGCAAGTCATTATGTTGAATTGCTCGCAGGATATCGGACGCCTTGTATTGTTTCGTTTTGGTTTTGAAAAGTCACCATATGTGATGTATTGGCCTTCTTTAGTAAAATAGTCATAATTTTCACTGGCACTATAAGTCCCTCTGGCGATTTCGATATGAGCTCTAGGGAAAGCTCGTTTGATAGAAGAAAATTCCACCGGATTTTGAAAATTGATGTAGCACTGTTTGTGGGAGGTACCATTGACGCCATTTTCATCAGCCACGATGGCCCTAAGCACGTTACCAATCCCGTGTCAGGTACCAAGGACTTCCTATTTCGTTTTTGTCTCGTTATTGATTGTGAGACAGAAGCTTCTATTGCGTTTTCGTGAAACCATCCTGATACTACACAATCATAAATTTCGAATTCGCGGTCACAGAGAAGAGACATTTCTTGGCACAACAAAGTCTAGGACTACAGTGTGGCAATGGCACAAGCACGGCGTTCCGGGTAATACTAAACCGGAACGCCCTCTATGCCTTATCATATTTTGCACTAAAAGACCTTTATCCTACGCTCGCTGCGCTCGCTCCAGACCCCTAACCGTCCGGTTTATTTCTTGTTACAGGTTTACTTGTTGTTACAGGTTTATATTAATAGACAAATATATATAGTCCTTTATTAAAACATTAAATACTTCAGAGTGTCATAGTAGGTTATTATACATTCATATCTTTTTCTCAAATTCATTTTTGGATAGCCTTCTACATTAGGGGTTGCACCGACTAATATTCTACCCCAAGTATAATCACTTTCAGATGTAGATAAATACAATTTTATGTTATGCCTAATTCGAAATTTATTATCCTTACCAACACCAATCTCAGGATTAATTTTGCGATACGTTACAAATGGCCGATTAAATAGATGTACCTTTGAAAAAGGTAGTGCTAATAAAGATTCACCAGAAGCTATGACTTCATCATTATCTGATACCCATTTATATATTAAACTAGGTGTATAATCCATTTGAGGTTCACGCAATTTCCTACGAGTAAGAGTTACATCTAAATCAGTAGTAACATTGCCAGTTACTTTAGGTAAAAGTAATATTTTAACAGCAGTAGCCCGAAAGTATGAAAAGTTCATAATGTAAGAATGCACTTCATTTTTAACACCAGACAAACTAATACTTATTTGTAAGGTATGATTAGCATCCAAAGAGAATTGAGTATGTGATTTGCATTTAAGCGCTATCATTTTGGGGCCTTTCCTCCGGAAGGGGATCCTTTGACGGAGAGATAAACGGCAATTCTTCTTTGAATTTCTCCATTTCCGCCAGCGTAGATAACATCTACGTGTCTTCATTTTCTATATTTTTTTATATGACACCTATCTAAGCTTAAACGATCCTCAATAGGAGGAAAATTAGCAACAACTAACACAGGAACGGTTTAAAATTGCTTTATAATACCTTGAAATTTCCCTGACATGACAGGATGCGTGCAGATGACATCAATCTCACAATATACGCACGCGAACAGTTTCACTTTCCCGAAGAGATGGAACCCAGAGAAATATTCCATGGAATTAAATCCAAAGTATTTAAATGGGAATACGATACCGAAACCGACACTGAAATAGTAGAACAAGCTTTGCTCCACCAAAACGTGGCTCTACATCACAACACTTGCGAACAAATTTCTTACGCCGAGTTCAGGAAGAAGAGAAACGGGAGAAAGTAAAACATAACTCAGAAACACTAAAAAGACAAAATGGAAAGAGTAAGCAACAGAATGAGGATCCTGAGACTCAACATAAACGGATGGGAGCGGAAAGCAACGTGATATGGAAACATATTCCGGGTGCTTCACCCCGACATCATTCTAATAACAGCGCAGCATTGACCCTACATCTGGTCAAATTAAAATAGCGGGCTACAGAGCGGTCATGAAGAATCACTCTCAGGAAAGGTTTGATGGTGCTGCAATAGAGTCAAGGGGAACATCTTGTTCAAACTTCTACCAGAACTGGACTAATCCTTTATGGCGGTCGAACACCACACATTGGTAGGAGACCTCGTGATAGCAGCAGCCTATCAGCCCCTTCGTTGAGCCTATCCCAATAAATTACTTCTACACACTGTTTGGGCACCGCAGAATAGCAATCTTAGAGGGCGACCTCAATGTCAGATGCCGTGCGGCAGGCTATGGTAGGACCAACGAAAGAGACCGAAACTTGGAATTGATTATGGGAAGAAAAACATCCAAAGAATAGGGCGGGATTTTCCGACCTATATTACCTTTACATCAGCCACCAATCCTGACATAATCTTAACAAGTGAAGACTTCTCCTTCAACTACCATAGTGAGCCGGGCTCAACAGTCCCTAGTTATCACATAGCGATCCTCAGCACAATATCACTCGCGCTGATCCAGCTTCCAGTCTCTCTCCGAAAAATCTACGCCTCGGCCAACTTGGAACGTTACAAGAGACAACTCAGTCAATTCGCCCCAGCTGACCTAAGCGACGCAACCTTGTAGGAAATAGACAAGGAACTGGAGAGGATAACTACGTCCATTATAGAAGCAGACCACGAGTGCGTTATCAAGACTGGGTACAAAACCCATCATCAGCCAAGATGGACAGAGGAGATGAGGGAGATCGCTCGTGTTCACAGGGAAGTGTACGAAGAGATAAGACAGGAAGGTCATAATCGAGAAAGAAGCTCGTTCCTTCGGCCCCTAAGCACCGAACTGAAGGAGGCTATCAACCTCCAACAAGAGGAAATCTGGAACAACCTGATAGCCAAAACCGATAGCGAGATGAACCCGGCTAAATTATGGCGCCAAATCATGAACTCAAAGGACTATCGGGAAAAACGAAGGCTCGGATAAAAGAGAACGGAAATTATATAGAAGACAGATTTAGGAATTAATGGAAAAGCGTCGACCAGGGATTCGAAGGCTGACTGATCGAGGACCAGAATCAGATTATACACCGCACGCACCCAAAACATCAAGTAGAGGGAGGCAGGGAGATGGTGGGCCATGGCCGTACACTTTAAGATCCTTTGAACAAATGGCACCAGGCTAGATGGGCATAACCAAAATCAGCTTGATAAATGCGCCACAGCAGATCATCCAGGGAATCACAAATATTTATAATGCTTCCCTGAACACGGGTTATTTCCCCGATGGTTTTAAGATGGTTAAAATAATCTTCATACCCAAGGGAGGAAACCCCCCTGATCAACTGGTAAATTACAGGCCAATCCCACTGCTGGAATTCGTTGCGAAAGGCTACAAGAAGCTCCTGGTTGACAGGCTTCAAGAACAACTAGCCGATCGAGGAGCACACAACCCTCAGCAGCACGGGTTCCGCAGGAAACGAGGAACGGAGACCGCCCTCACCCTCATAACGGAATAACTCGTACGCAGCAAAGCTGAGGAAAGTACCTAGACGTGGTGCTGCGGGATGTAAAGAAGGCCTTTGATAAGGTTTGGCTGAGAAGGCTACAATTCAAGATCCTCAACCTCCAGCTGAACCCAATCCTGGAAAGGGTCTTTTGTGACTATGTCATGGACAGGAGAGCCCAAATCGCGATCGAGAGCTACAATGGACCCGAATTCGAACTCGAGGCGGGAGTTCAGCAAGGCAGCTGTCTAAGTCCGTTGCTGTAGCTAATATACACAATAGACAACCCTGCTCCAGTGAGGGACGATGCGATTTATCAGAAGTTCACAGACGACATCACACAAATCGTTTCAAGTCCTATCAGAAACGCTGGAGTTCAAGCAACGTCGACAGCTGCCGAGCTTGACAACATCAACCATTTTCCTAGGAAAAAAGGTGGAAAATTATGACTAACCGCCAGAAATTCCAGGTAATTCAGATGAACTACCGAAAAACAGATGACATACTCGTTGGTGATGAAATTTATCCGTACTCTAACGAGGGAAAGGTTCTGGGCTTACGTCTTTCCAAAATAGGATATAAGGCCCATATGAGCAACAGAGTCTCCCTAGCTAAAAGAGAGTTGAAGAAACTGTACCGTTTCCGAAGCCTCATCATGCCAAATAAGAGGAAACTCTACACGGCCGTGGTACGCTCCGTCCTGGTGTATCCGGCCGTGGTCACGCAGATGGCAAGTTATACTTCCCACAGGACGATGCAAAGGGTACAGAATCAAGACACATTGCTTATACGGTCGAAAAAGATCGACAATCGGCTCTACACGATAGAGCCGGTCTCAAACAGATCAATATGGAGATCCAGAGGCTAGGGAGAAAGATATGGGAAAAAGTAAAAGAAGAAATACTCCCAACAATCAACAATAATCTAGACATACCTCAATTCAGACAACGCACAGTAGGAAGAATAGCGCTATTCCCCAGCGGAAGAAACTATGCAAAAGAAAATATAAGATTAATCTACACCTAACAAAGACGCAAAGATCGAGACAAGTCAAAATAAAAACAATAAACAAAAGACAATCAACGTTAATAAAAAGAGGCGAAGTGCCAAAATTAACTTTATCTAAAACCAAAAGAAGAGAAAGAACAATAAAAAGTATAAAGAAAAAAGAGGCAAAATGCCCAAGCTAAAATCAACATAAAAAGAAGAGACAAAGAATAAATAATCAACAAAATTAACTAAAATAATAAGAAAAGGAAGAAGGGAGCAACATTTGGTATCTCGGTGTGAGAGTGATGCTTTGACTGTATATCGTGGATACTTCTGACACTACCGTTAGATGGACAGTGAGATGCTTCAGGCATGTCGGAGCTCGAACGTGATAGTCGGTTTCGCCCAGCGTCACGCAAAACGTCTGAGAAGAGACGGTCAAGAGGTGAGGTTTGTGCCCGAGCACGTTGGCGAGCTTCTCTCACGTCTAGACGCACAGAGTCGTGCAAAGCGAGGACCTCCTTTTCTAATAATAAAATTGGGCAGATTTTTGACGTAGCACTGTGGGCACCACCGCAGTTGGCACAGCATGGCGTTTTGGTGCATTCAGGGCCATGTTAATCAGAGTTACAATTCACGCAAAAACGGGAGTGCTGACAGGCATGACCGACACGTCCAAATTGATAACAATTGAAGCAACGTCTGGGTAGTTCGACGTAGGGACTTACCGGGACACGAAGGTACCCAGCTTTAATAAACCCCGGCAGTTCCTGACGTTCGAACGTTAAAATCAGTGTGGCAATTGGGACTCTAGTAGAGCCTACAGTTTTAGTTACCCTCTGTTCATGTGTGACGCGTTGGGTACTAAGCTTATTCTTGAGACGGGTGAGGTCGTGGTCCCTTAATTCGTTTGAACGTACGACAAATTTGACAAAATTCAGACGTGGATGAGCGAAACGGTTACGGAAACTTCGGCAATCGAAGACAGATTTCGCACAAGATTATATCGAGAGTGAGATGACACCTCGACTACGATATTACCACTACCTCTTGCACACATCCGGGGGGACATCACAACAGTGGGCCTCAAACGATTAATTAACGTCAAACACATCTACTTTTACAAGTGGGGTGTCAGATGCCGAACTCAAGACCAGAAAGTAGGGATAATCTAAATCAGGGTCCACATTCTAGCATAGGGATCCAACGAGCGAGAGAAGGCTGAAAGGGGAGCTGAAAAACGTTTGGCATGAGAACCCTTACGGGAAGGGGAAGTTTTAGGTTTATGGATAGCCATTGCAAATAGAAATAACTTCACATTTTTCCTCAGGACTCCCCACCGCGGAGGCCTACAAGGGCCCAGCGCTATTGCAACTCGAGATTCGGTTACATCCGGTATGCCCTCTTGGATAATGGATACGGATCAACCTCGTAGACAATGACCCCCAGCCTATGTTAGGGGTCATTATCTAGGCTTGACCACTTTGGAGGGGTCATTAATTAGGATTGAATTTTTTAAATAAGTAGTAATAAGTGATAATAATATTTATATAAAAATATTAAATAAAAATTCTTTTTACGATTGAATTTGGTTAAGATAATATTGGTTAGATTAATATCAAATAACCTAACCTAACCTAACCTAACCTAAGTGGAGGGATCGGTCGGTTCGAGTAGATTTCAACATTTCGGCCATCATATTTTTTTTTTATACCTTTGGATGAATATTTTACCTTTTTTGTTACTTTAATTATATTTGTTTTTGTTTTTTGATTCTTTAAAAGTTATTTTACTGGGTTTTTTTAATATACCAATAAGTTTCTTGGGCTCATTAATTAGAAATGATGCTTTCAAAGGTCGTTGTCTAGGATAGATCATATATATATATATATATATATATATATATATATATATACATACATATATATATATATATATATATATATATATATATATATATACATATATATATATATATATATATATATATATATATATATATATATATATATATATATATATATATATATATATATATATATATAGCTGGATTCTTTATTCCTAGGTAAATAGCTGTAATAAGCCTCGAAATGGCGAACAGTAGTGACAACTTTTCTTCTTGAACAATAATGATAACTCTTTCTGTACTCTCTCTTTTTTCCACAAAAGTACACCTATATAAATGGTCATTTCATCTACTCATAATACTACAAAATTGAGATACATTTAATCGTCATACTTATATTCATTTTTGGAAATTAAATGAAATGAAAAGAGAGGTTGGAGACATAGAACAGCTCTTCCGACCCTCCCCCGCCCTCTTGGCGCCCATGGAGCAGTCAAGGAGGGACGGGGGGGGGAGGCCCGGTAGTCCTTTATAGACCCCATAGTCACACTGTCTAGAGCCAAAGTAGGCTTCAAGCACTGTGAGTACGGCGGTTAGGAGCGAGAGGGAGAGGAAGAAGAAGGTTTTAGGATAGGACAGCGAAGAAAATAGTAGGAGACAAAAGTGGACTTAGTTAGTCATTGGACCTACAGCTTAATGTGGAATCCGAAGCACGATATGTCGCTTGTCTCTAACTACAACCTTGCAGTTTATCGTGACCCTTGTCCCACGTATCAATGTGAGTCCCGTGTATGAATGTGATAATGAAAAAACGAATAGATGCTGAAGGCTGAAGGAAGTAAGAGTTTGCAAAGAGATGATAGTTGCCTGGAGGTCAGGCTTATCTCTGTCCATTTTAGATAGTATAGCTAGCGTGATAAAGTTGGAAAGTAGTATTGGTATTTATAAGGCGTTCAACCGTTATTAGTAAATATTCTTACTAAAAACTTGTGTAGGTTTCTATCTCTCTATCTATTCTTTCGTATTCCTGTCCTAGTTATAATTGACTATACGCTATTCTCTAGTGTTGCTTCAGGGAATTAATTACTCTTAGTCGTCGTCGAGTATTATTCTCTTTCTCTAGGTGTAGATTTCTTCTTCGTCCTCTTCTCCTCCTTCTACTATCCTTGGGAAACTTTGGAATAATCTGTGTGATCTCCATCCTTCTCTTTGGGCAATTTGGTTGGTTAATTCAACTCCTACTTCATTCTGTGTCTTTTCTATGACTTTCTTTGCTCTTTTTGCAATTATTCTGTTAAGTGGCTCTATCCTTGCCTCCCTGTGCAGATCTCGTAGTCTTCTTCTTTCTCCTCTTATGTTATTAAGTAGATAGCTTTGTTTTGGACTTTTTGGAGTTTTAATAGGTTACTTCTCGAGATCGTGTACATCGTGATGGTTGGATAAATAATCGCGAACTGTACTATGGCTTGATAAATTTTTCTCTTGTTTTTCATTCTTAGGTTAACTAACTCGTACAGTAATGCCAGGACGCTCTTCCCTCGATTTACCCTCTCAGTTACGTGCTTTTACAACCTGATTTTGTAATGGGTAGTCTAAGCACCTTACATTCTTTGTCGTTTCTTTAGCGCTGTCCTTCTACATATACATCTGGGATGCTCTTCCTGTACATGGGCACCATTTTAAATTTATCCCTGTTGGTTTTAATTTTCCATTTTTCTTCGTATCTATTAATGCTTTTATCTCTTCTGCAGTCATCCTAGCTTGCATTAGGCCGTTCATGTAGGGGCAGACTATGATTTGAGTGACGTCGTCGGCAAATTGAATGTTCAAGCAGCCTTCATTTCTTGGTGGTGGTGTATCTGCTGTTGGTCGGACTAGTGAATTGTACAAACAGAGTACTATTTCCTCGTTCCGATATCCAAACTGTCGCTTTATATAACCTAGCATCCTTTGGGCTTTCTCCTCCGCCTCAATACACTACCTCGAGAACTTGAGATCACTAGTTATAGTTACACCCAAGTCCTTCTCAGTGTCGGTGGATTCAAGAGCAGTGCCCTTAAGGATATACTGAGATTGGTGGTTTCGGTGGCCGATATGCATCACTTTACATTTGTTCACGTTAAAAGGCATTTGCCACGTGTCCAACCACTCTCCGAAGATCATCTTGAAGGTAGGCAGTATTTCCTTCCTTTGCAACGTTCATACCAAGCTTGGTGTCAGCGGCAAATTTAGAAATCTTCGCAATCATGTCACCGTCCATGTTGTTGACGTAGATGATGAACAGTAGTGGTCCCAGGACAGAACATTGAGGAGCACCGTTATGAACGGGCACCCACTCAGAAGCCTGTCGATTCAACACTACCCGTTGCCGTCTGCCACTTAACCAGTTCTCTATCCAACTTGCTACATTTCCGTCCATGCCCAGCGCACGGACTTTCCGGAGGAGGCGTCGGTGTGGTACCTTATCGAAGGCTTTTTGAAAGTCTAAGTAGATAACATCTACCGCCTTGTCCCGGTCTTGCTCACTAAAAACGAAGTGGAAGAATTCCACAAGATTCGTTAGGCATGGCTGTTGCCTTCGGAGCCCATGCTGGGAACTCCCCAATTGCAAGTTGGACTCTAAATATGACGTCATTTTGTCCATCATGATACTTTCCATGAGTTTACCGACTATTGAGGTTAATCTAATAGGTCGGTAGTTCGACGGCTGGCTAGGGTCTCCTTTCTTGAAGATAAGAGTCACCTCCGCTCTACGCCAGTCTCTCGGAACGCATTCGGTCAGGATTGACATGTTGAAGTTTGTACTGAGATGTTGTGACACTTCATCATGCACTTCTTTCAACACTTTAGGTAGAAACCCGTCCGGACCAGGGGACTTATTCGTCTTTAGATCAGTGATCTTTTTTCTATTTATCCTTGGGTGAGATCCATTTCTTCCAGTTTTCCCATTAGTAAGAATCCGTGGGCTGGGGGATGGGACTACATTCTTAAGTAAACACTGAAGCAAAGTAGTCGTTCAGGAGGTTAGCATTTTTTTGCATCTGAGTGCTTTAATGCCCCCTCCTCATTCACTAGAGGGCCAATCGTGCGATGGATTGGTTTACAGCTTTTTACATAACCAAAGAACTCCTTGGGATTCTCCTTGCAGAGTCTCGCCACTCAGAGATCCTCGGCACGCTTTGCCGCCCTTATGCTGGACTTTGCCCTCCGAGCTAGCCTACGGTTTTCCTCAAAGTCTACAGAAATCTCTGACTGCCGGTACACCGTTCTCTTCTCCCTCAGCAGTTGACCGATTTCTCGATTAAACCACTTTGGTTGAACGGCAGACCGACGAAGGCTTTTCAAAGGGATGAAACGTGATTAAAGAGTCATGGAGGTAGTTTTGAATCTATTCCACAAATCTTCAACATCCTCGCACACTTCTAGCCTCGCATCAGTCAATCCAGCACGAAGAACTGCAAAGTCTGCTCTTCTTAAATCAAGTTTCCCCGATTTACTAGTTGTAGACTCTACCTTGGGGACCTTGACTATAAATCTGACTAGTCGGTGATTACTGCCACCGAGCTCTTGGCCTACCGAGAGATCCTCAACGATGTAATCCTCAGAGGTGAAAATCAAGTCGAGGGTATTATTGCCTCTCGTCGGATCTCTCACGCATTGAGTCAGGAACTCGTTGTTCTCGAACTCCAGGAGTAGTGCGTTCGCGCCACATGGTTCTCTGGTTTCCCAGTCAATTTGGGTATTAAAATCACCCATGGCGATACACACACTGTCTTGAACAAGTTCACCCAGTAGCCGGTACAGAGATGTCAGTCGTGCATTTAATGGCATGGGACCGTATAACCGAATTCTCTTCTTTACTCAAGGTTTTACCAGTTCTGTGGCTTGTTCACATGTGAGAACAAAACCTCACCCGGAGTGAACGGAGAATGCTGCCTATATATGTTCCATGGAAACATCGCGGACAAGTGAATAAGTATACAGCACCGCTGCTCAATTCACGGGGAAGTTTGTCTTGGGGTGAGAAAAAATAAATTGTTTTATTATTAAAAAATGTGATCCTATTTTCTGTCTGGGGATAGGCTGATTTTAATAGTTTAGTGACTCTCCTTTTGAATTTTGAATTTAAAGGTCCCATGTCGGGGACTAAAAAAGATTATTTTTATCTTTAGGGATGTTATATTGGCGGCTCAGGGGAGGGGAGGGGGTTAATGCTCGTGACATTGAAATAAATACAGACCGTTTGACTTTATCATAATGGCCTGAGTAAAAATGAATATAATCGGGTCGCCAGCCCGGAATTCTTGGATCTTGAGATTTCTAAGATCTTTGAAATAGGTAACAATCTTTGCTACCCTCAAAAATTTCTTGCAGGATTCCTCAATTTGGCAAAAAGATCCTTTTACAGAACTGAAATCGTCGCCGCATATAATTTTAAGAACTTCCTTGTTTTACCGTTTTCTGAGTCCTTTTCCTCGCTTCCCCACCTTTTGAATAAGTTAAATATTTATGTCATATTCAAATATCAGTTTACCATGTGCAAAATGCTGATCCACAATAATAACAATAGTATAGGGAGGTTTGTTCTTTCGATTGTTCAGTTAACCCTAAGGATTACTTTGGGCAAACCGGTAAATCATTAAGTGTACGCTTGACGCAACATAAATACAATAATAGGAGAGAGAATGCAGCGGCGCTTTCTTTGTCCATTTATCTGAAAAAAGTCACCCTATCAATTGGAATTCGGCAAAGTTTATTTACAAATCTGATAACTTTATTCAAAGAAATATTGTCGAATGCTCATTCATTAATTCCTCGCCTAATTTTAATATATCCCCCGACCTCTTTAAACTGAACCCTGTTATTAAAAGGTTCATTTATAACGAAATTGTCCATTTTCAAATCTTAGCCCTTTGAGTTTTGTTTCTCTCGTTTACTTTTATGTATTTACAATTAGGTGTGTATGTATTTATCTTAGAGACCTAAATGTCTACATTATAAGCTCACAGTTGGAATTTCCGGAAGTAGACCTTATCTATTTGGTTTTATACTTCATATCCGTCTTTGATAATATTTCTCTATTTTGTGCCCTTTCGTTGTCTCTCATATATATATATACCAGTTTTGCAAAGTTTTTCATTATTCCTTGATAATGAACTGAACAAGTTCGAAAGTACTTGGAATCCGCCTTTCATTTTTTTTGCATATATATATATATATATATATATATATATATATATAGATATATTGTAATATTGTATTATGCTCGCCAGTGTTTACACTAACTTGGGTCGGTTTATTTAATATATGATTTATAAGAATTAAAGTAGCGTGCGGAATATACACTTTTTGATATGTGGGAGTTGCGTTGGTTATTCGAATGTTCTTATGTTATATCATCTATAATATTTTTCTCCTTAGTATTTCTCATTCTTATTATGATTTATGTCGTGCTTTGTCTATTTGTAAAGTTGTTTTCAATCTTTCTTAGTCTTGATGGAACTACTGTTCAGCCGTTTTTCTCCTCAAATCTTCTCGTCTGTGGTATGCGTATAAATAGTTTTTCTTAGGCACGACACTCTCGGCTTCCTTATATGCTAGTAGAGGTGTCACTTTAGTGTGAAGTTGAGAATTCCTATGTTCGGATGCTGAGAATCTATTATATTTTGCTACTGTGACTGAAAAATAATTTGATTTGAATAACTAAAAAAGGGAATTTGTCGTCAGAACGATTTTACACTTTGTAAATATCATCGAGCGAGATTTCATTTCGTTTTGAAACACGCGCCTCGATCTTTTTGGCGGGCCCCGCCAATACGCTTTTATCCAGACGAATCCCGACCGGATAATGAAATAGACATAAAGGTCAGTATGAAAATCGCTGGTGAGCCCGAGGGCACCAGTGTTCGGTCCTCTTTGAGGAGAGGTACCAGGAAGTGTTATATTTTGACACCCAAAGAGCGTTCAGGTGGAACCTTCGTCGGGCCGAGTCAGGGGGGAAGTGTTTCGCGTCAGAGGTATGTGGATATATATACCCATCGGCAGGATAACTTGGAATAGAGAGAGTGTGTGTGTGGTGTATGCGAAGATGGGAGAGGAGAGAAAGCATTGTTGATGCGTGTGATGAGAAGTGCAAGATCTACCCACCCGAATACAGGGGTGAGCACAGCGCGTCCATCAATTTGTAGCCAGATCTCTCCATTCGCTGACGTTTTTGTCCGCTAATATTGGGATCGAACCCGGTACAGCGACGTCGGTAGAACAACGCCGTATCCACTCGGCTAACAAGAGCCCTGGCAGACATACGTTTCTGTACTCACTGGGGAGCCCTCCGTTGCAAAGGTTTGGAAACTTGTCAAACGGAACCGGGTTAAGTTTTCAAAGAACCTCCCTTCCCTCCTCCAGAAAGAGAGAACGACTTTGTCTGATTTCTCCCCCCGGAATGCTTCTTAACGAACAATTAAATCACGCAGTGCGCTCGCTGAGGGTCCACATACACTACTTAACGTTCAGAGACGGGGAACTGGTCAAGATCTGTTTCCGTTAAGTTTGCTGCGTTATCCGCTCGCTTCATGCGTGGATAACGCCATGTAAGACGACAGAAAGGTAAGTGAGGCATTGACTTTCCGCTAGCTTCGTTCAACAGGATCTGGATGAAGTGCAGCTTCACAGATTCCTGGTGAATTGTCCGTGCTTGCATTTTTTCAATTCGAGAAATCCTCCCTCTTCCTTCCCCGCCAGTTTTCGCCCAATTAATCAAAGCACTTGATACTACAAGTTAATGAATAAATTGGTAATGATAGGCTACCTTTGTTTCTGCCCATTGTAGTACACCCATCTACAATACAGCCCGGATTTCGCAAGTTCCTCTTCACAGATGCTCTGGTACGGCTACCTGGCAAAGAAGATGGGAGACAGCCGATCGGAATTTAAATTAAGCGTGGCGTTGCGCACCGACGTTTCTCGTTGATGTAACCCTTAATACTTTGATGGTTTCAGATCCTTTTTTTGTCACCTCCAGATCAGGCAATTTGATTAGGCGGTCCCCAGAACCATTCTGTCTAGTCTGTTTGGTCTCCAGACAGTAAGATCATATTGGGTGTAAAATTTCAGTGAAGAAACCGACTGAGCGCCGTGAGAGGAGGAGTCGCTACCGCCGCCCCCGAATCCTGGCCTGGGACTCCTCCTGCGCACCCAAGTGTGGTGGGATTGAGTTTTGGGAGGAGGCGCGGCTCCCCCATAGTATTTAATTATCGGGGTCCCGTCGCTTGTTCAGGCCCCTGACGGAGGTGAGTCTCCCACCTACACATAATCTGCTTCTTTGCTTTTCCTTTTTGAATATATTTATTTTTGTTTTGTTTTTTTTTGTATTTTTGCTGTTTTTTTGTTTTCATTTTACCGCTAAAGATTTCGGCGGCTGCGGTCATCCTGGTTGCCGCCTGAAGGGACCCTAAAATTAATACCAACTTCGTCCAGATTATCGACGTGGCCAGATTATCCAAGTGGTCAGCTTATCCAGGTGGTCAGATTATACACGTGATCAGCTTATCCACATGATAGCTTATCCACGTTTTCAGATTAGACACGTAGTCAGATTATCTAAGTTGTCAGATTAGTCACTGGCCAGATTGTCCGAGTGGCCACATTATCTAGGTGGCCAACTTATTCAAGTGATCCTATTATCGACGTGGCCAGATTATCCAAGTGGTCAGTCAGCTTATCTAGGTGTTCAAATTATCCACTTGATCAGCTTACCCACATGATAGCTTATCCACGTTTTCAAATTAGCCACGTGGCCAGATTATCCAGGTTGTCAGATTAGTCACTAGCCAGATTGTCCGAGTGGCCACATTATCTAGGTGGCCAACTTATTCAATTGATCCTATTATCGACGTGGCGACATTATCCAATTGGTCAGCTTATCCAAGTGGTCAGATTACACCGGGAAACAATTTGAAAAAATTTCTGTTGAGTTAGATTTTTGTGCTGATTTAGACTAAAATTAGCATGCTGATTCCAAATTTGTAGTCAGCTTTTTTCTACCACGTCTATTTTTTTCTCCACAACTTACCTCCTAGATCTGTAAAATTCCATTGCTTAGCTGTAATAAGATTTGCCTCCTGATTACGATTGAATTCATCTACAGCTACGTGGCAACTTGTTTGTGTAGTCACCATTGAGATAGTGCAGTGAGAGGTGTGTGTTGTACGTTCTATTTCGTTATATGCTGTTTTTTTAGCTTTCAAAGCTGGTAACTATTCCATCTTAGTGTTTTATTTACATAGGTATATATTTCCTTTGTTTCAGATCATGTCTGCTCCTGCAACTTCTCGTCGTAAATGCCTAAACAACCCTGACTCCTTCTGCTACATTTGTGGCGGTTTCACCATTCCAAGTCAGAGGGCAAACATCAGTGCATTTGTCAAACGAGCATATTTAGCATATTTTAATGTAAAACTCGGTGATCAAAACAAGCCATATGGGCCCCTCATAAAGTGTGCAGGCAGTGTGTCGAGAGTTTACGGATGTGGACCAAAGGAACACGTGAAAGGTTGCCATTTGGTAACCCCATGGTTTGGCGAGAGCAAAAGGAACATTGCGCAGACTGTTACTTTTATTTAGTGAAAACATCAGGATATAACAATAAAAATAAAAGTAAAATAGAATATCCTAATTTACCGTTAGCTATATGGCCAATGCCTCATTCAGCTAAAATTTCAGTGCCAGTTTTCGAACAACTACCTCCTCGAGAACATCTGAGTGATGTTGACGAACGCAGTGACAGCAATGATGCAGATTTCAAAATTCACGAGGATTCGGTTCGTAGGGGATTTGATCAGCACGAGTTGAATGATTTGGCACGTGATTTGGGCCTATCAAAAAAAGCTTCAGAAATCCTAGCATCAAGACTGAATGTGGAAAACTCACTTGAACAAGGAGCGAAAGTAATATACTTTCGAACCAGACAAAGTACATTTCTGCAGTACTTTTAAAGTGACAGCGGCTTTGTGCATTGCCATAACATTTCTAGTTTACTGAAGGAATTAAGGCTTTCAATCTACAATCCAAATGAATGGCGAATGTTTATTGACAGCTCAAAGCGGAGCTTAAAGTGTGTCCTTCTACACAATGGCAATTTATTTGGTGCAGTCCCTATTGGGCATTCTGTCTGTCTTCGTGAAGAACATGGAGATATAAAGAGGGTCATTGAGTTATTGCAATATGACAAACACAATTGGATCATCTGTGTTGACCTTAAAATGGTGTGTTTCCTTCTTGATCAGCAACGTGGGTACACAAAGTATCCGTGCTTTCTCTGTATGTTGGATAGCAAAGCTCGAAGAAAGCATTGGGTTGAGACGAATTGGCCTTCAAGATTTGATCTTAAACCTGGAGATCCCAACATTCTACATGAGCCACTTGTTGACAGGAAGAAAATAATGTTCCCACCTCTGCACATAAAACTAGGTCTCATGAAGCAGTTTGTAAAGGTATTGCCAACTGATGGCGACTGTTTTAAGTACATCATCTTGACATTTCCTGGTCTGTCAATTGAATAAATCAAGGCCGGTGTGTTTGATGGTCCACAAATTCGACAGCTCATCAAAGATGAACAGTCCACCGGGACTAGGTCAAACCTTGAGAAGAATGCTTGGTTATCATTCAAAGAAGACGTCAAGAACTTTCTTGGAAATACACGTGCAAGTAATTACACAGAACCTCTTCAGATTCTATTGGGGAGCTACAAGGCGCTTGGTTGCAACATGAGTATTAAACTACATTTTCTGTATTGCCATCTTGCCAGCTTTCCGGATGATCTTGGTGCTGTTAGCGACGAGCAAGGTGAATGATTTCACCAAATTTGAAGGTTATGGAAGAACTTTATCAGTGTAGATGGGATGTACATATGATGGCTGACTATTGTTGGAGCATCAAACGTGATAGTCCTCAAGTTGAACACTCCAGAAAGAGCTATAAACGTAAATTTCTACTTTAACTACTTGCACACAATCATAATTATATAATTACAGTAGCCCTATCCTTTGTTAAAACATAATAGTGCTAAATAAACATTGCAATCATGCCTGTTTCTTTCATATTTCATTGTATGTCAATATTTGAAAAAGTTAAAAAATTTGACGTGATAGAGAAAAACGAAGATCAGTTTTGGATTCAGCACCGAAAAATTAGTTAAAAACAGCTGTCAGACCTAACTCAACAAAAATTGTGTTCCCCAGTGTTATCCACGTGATCAGCTTATCCACATGATAGTTTAGCCACGTTTTTAGATTAGCCACGTGACCAGATTATCCAGGTTGTCAGATTAGTCACGTGGCCATAATGTCCGAGTGGCCACATTATCCAGGTGGCCAACTTATTCACGGGGTCCAATTATCGACGTGGCCATATTTTTCAAGTGGTCAGCTTATCCAGGTGGTCAGATTATCCACGTGATCAGCTTATCCACATGATAGTTTATCCACGTTTTCAGATTAGCCACGTGGCCAGATTATCCAAGTTGTCACATTAGACACGTGGCCAGAATGTCCGAGTGGCCACATTATCTAGGTGGCCAACTTATTCAAGGGGGGGGGGGTTATAGAAGGGAGAGTCGGTTAGAGGGGGCGTCATATACCAGACGGTCCTCCGAGGAATTCTTGGGGACGAGAAACATACGATGGCAACAGCGAACCTCGGAGGATTCCTCCAGCACCCCTGCTCTCACCAGCGTCTGGAGTACTGGTTTCAATTATTGGGAACTGTTGGAGAAGTGCTTGTAACTGCCTAGGTATACCTTAACCCCCTCACCCGCCGACGACCTGGCGATATTGGACGGGTGGGGACATCCGCGGCACACATTGCCCGGGATAAAGTCGCATATGCGACGTTGCAGGGGATCCACTCGATTCCTGGCCAGTGGGTCAAACACTCTGCCCTCCTGCCCGCCATCATCGTCATTATCCCCATTGCCCTCGTCCTCCCGTGACTCGAGCTGAGGATCCAGAGGCGCATCCTGAACAGGCGCCTCCTCCGGAAGAGAAGCATCGAGCTCGGGAGCTACATCAGGTGAGGAGGGGCCCTGGACCTCCAACGCCTCCAATGTGGCTCGTAGTCCTGAGTCCTCGTCCAAAAGCTGCTCCTGACTATCAGGGGTGGGGGAAGGAGCGATATTAATTGCCTCCACTGATACCGCGATGCAGGAGTCGGCCTCCAGCAGACGTTGTTGGTAATCCATTTGAACATCATCCAAATCCGCCTCTGAGGATAGGGAGGACAAGGGGGGAAGCTTATGCTGGGGTGTTACGGTGAGATCCACATCGATCCTTCTGGGTGAGGGGGAAAGGTGACCCGAACCAGTCACCTACCACCGTTATACCCGTGGGACTGCCCGCGCTAACCTCGACCGCGAGAGGGGGGTATCCCTCAGGGCTCGGAATAGAAAGCCTCGGAAGGCAAGGGGAAGGGGGAAGGGCCAAAGAGAACCTCTTGTATTGCCCAATGTTCCTCCTCCCACTCATTAAGATTTACGGGTTCTAGAACCTCCACCCTTCCGCTTAGCGCGGAACCTAGTTCTAGGTCTTCGCTGCTGCTGTTGTCTAGGGGCCGTCTGTTGCCGGCGCGGTCCCTGTTGTCTGTTGGCATAGCTACTGTAGCTCTGTAGGACTGATCTATTGTAGAGGATGGGGTCAATATCTATGCCCACCCCTTGGGTCACTTGGAGGCGGGCGTCCTCCAAAGCGTATGACCAATTTACCAAGGATACTAAATAATACAGCCTAAGCCTCCTCCAAATCCAAGAGCCTTGGACGGAGCCTATGAAGAATTACCAGAAGCTCTATTTCTTCAATACCACGGGTACGGAAAGGAGAGTTAGGGGAAATGACCCGGGCCCTAGATGCTGGACCATCAATTCCCAATCGGGAACTACTCTACGTGTTTGCACGACCTGTGGTACCCCGAGCGAGGGTTGGAATCCCGCTCTGGGAAGATCAAGTTCCGGGCCTATGTTTCTCCGAGGGAGAATCGACTCGTTAGCTGTGCTATCACGAGGCTGAGGCTGCACCTCCCGAGTGCCAATCGAGTCAAGCGTCTGGCGTCTCAACGTCTTCTCGCCCTCAGACTCGGAAACCGACGAATTACGCGTCGACTCACGGGATAACGGCGTTGGGGGACGTGGGGTGGGACAAGGAAAGCATGTAACCCGGCCGGACGTGCAGGGGTCAGAGCTAACTGAAAGCCTAGCCCTTGAGCGAGCCCTAGTAGCAGGTTGGGTCCCCTTTTTCGGGGACTTGCGAGGCGACTTTTTCCGGTAACGGATCCTCCAATCAATTAAGAAATATAAATATTCAATTAATTGTAAAGAAAAATATGCACACGAAAAGTCACTTACTGTTACCTGCACTACCACACCATTATAGCACACGCACCTCTTTATTATGATAATACAATTAATGACTGATGACTATTTACACATAAACGAAGTCATTACTAAATTAAAGTATATATTAGCTAATTTAAGAAGTTAACAGGAGCACGGCGAGAACACGAGTCCCAATCCACGGATCGACCGCCCGTTATATTCGCATCTAGATTTCTTTCCATCTCTTATGGGTGATATTAGTGACGAACATAGGAAAAGGTTCCACCGATATATCGCAATGATGTAAAGCAGGTATCAAGGCCGCTTCAACGAAAACATGATGGGTGACTATTGCTGGTTCCTACAACGGGAGGATCCTATATCCACGTACAAGCGCAAGAGCCACAAACATATTTGAAGAAATTTATAGTTAGGTGAGTACTACCTCTTTTATATGTAATACATATCTTATCTGAATCTAAAAAAGGACGTAGATAATGCTAAATAGGGTACCCCGATTCCAAATCTTTACCCAGAAACATCTCACTCTTCTCAAACTCGTAATAATTATATCATTAATTGATCCAACGTGACAAAGTGACACATATAGCTTAATTGCATAACTCAGGAACCTTACGTGTTAGGACAAATCTGAGCACAGATTTGGAATTAACGCACCTAAAATTAGTTAGTTAAAACAACATTTACTCAAGTCGCAGAGACAAAGTTAAAATTTGTTGGCTAGTGTTATTGACAAATGATTTCAGGACTATTCTTGGAAGGACGATGGCAATTATATCATTTGTAAGAGAATGTGAAACAACATAAGCGTTTCAAATTTTTAATCGTCTGAATAGTTAAGATGTTATTGGCAAAATAATTTAATTCCTGGGCTAACCTTGGGAGGACGTAGGTAATTATATCATTGGTAAGAGAATGTAAAATAACAAAATGCTTTCAAATTTCGTTAGGATCACCTGAATAGTTATGATGTTATGGCTAAAGAAATAGAATTCCCTCGTTAACCTTCGGAGGACATTGGTAGGTAATCATATCATTCGAAAGGGAATGTAAAACAACCTAAGCTTTTCAAATCGTTATAATCTGCCAAATAGTCATGAAGTTATTGGCAAATAATTCCCCGGCTAACCTAATGAGGTCTTTTGCAGTTAGAGCATTAAAAAGAGAATGTAAAACAACATTATGGTCTCAAATTTCGTTAGAATTGGCCGAATAGTTACAATGTTATTGCCAAAAATTCATTACCAATTAATACGGTTACCATCCGACCAGCTGACCTACGCTCCAATATAGTACCTTAGAGAGTCTCGTCTACGGAGACTAAAAAATCACTAATCCGTCTAATCCTAGATCACGTACACCAAGAAATTTCTTTCCTAACTCATAACTCCTAAGACAAATCTTTCCTAGATGTCGACCTCCAGCACCACCTAAGGGTCGTATTCTATGAAAGATCAATATTTTGGAGAATAATTTCTATTGTTTTTAAGTTTTATTTTCATTTATTGAATCCCCCCCCCCGCCCCCGAGTTATCGTCCATCATCATTGTGGCCCTAAGGTTTCGCGCTCGCAACTCTCTTTAAAGAGTTTGAGACCTTTCGGAGGGCCTTCCCCCCTCCAAGACGAAATTAATAGACATGGTTTATATTCCTGATTTCTGGTTTGACAGTAACTCCTGACTCACTTAGGAAGCGGAACCTTGTTTACAGTTTTTACCTGCGGCGAAGCGCCATGTTGAGGAGTCGCTTTTTCCAAAAGGAGTAAAGTTCAATTGTACCCATTTAGAGCCTTAAAATGACCCATATGACCATGGGACATATGGTTATTCACCCAGGAGATTTCAAACCTGCCCTCGGATTTGGCGCTGGGTATCGCCATCTAGGGGCAGAAGCCTCATTTAGCCATTCAAAGGCACTTGTAAGTCATTTGAACCACGAGAAACCATCGATGCAATAACCATTTATCATCTATCACCAAACGTCGTAGGAGGGACTTTCCCTCTTGGTTTTGAGTGGGATCTGGGACAGATTCGGATGATGGCTGATCGCTGGAAGAAGATTATGGAAAATGATGGACTCTATTTTGAAGAATAAATGTTGCTGTTGCTGCATAAGATTTTGTTGTTTTTCTTTCCGCTTCCTAACTGAGTCAGGACTTTCTGGTCAACTTAATATTTTGTAATCGTACACAGCACATGTGTAGTGCTCATTTGCACGTTGTGATCATTTGCTTCATCTGCCATTACTTTCCTTACATGTCTTCGGGTGACCAAATTTGGTGGAGGAAGGAAGACATTCAGATTCGCAATTAGGTTAGGTTAGGAAATATATATGAAAAGGGCTGGCAAAGGAAATGTGCTATGCGGAAGGTATTCGCAGAAACTATAGTGTATGTGTGTGTGTAAAGGAGAGATAGGAATGCGGGTAGAGAAATGGCTGTTGTAGAACGAAAGTGGTTTTCCCAACCACTTGTTCCAAGAATTTAGCTTAGTGGGTAAAATCACGTGGATTTGTGGTGGCTACCTTTTGACCCAGAATGTGAATGGCAACAAGAAAACAATATAGCATTCCAGCCTATTGACCAAAACATAAAAAGGCTACACCCTCTGAAGCATTATATACATTTATAGTTTTAGTATTTGCAACCAACGTGGCTTCAGAGAGTCAATATCTCGAGCCATTTCCTCTATGGCCGCAAGGGGTTATCAAAGTCGTCGATTCGAGAACCTGTTTTCTGTATACAAGTTTGCTTTGTCTTTCAATGCCTTTTTCCCATCGCGATTTAGGATTGGTGAGTTTGGCTGTGAAAAGGGTATGCTTCTATTTTTCTCCATGAAAATAATCGTAATAAAAGTCAGCTAAAGATTTACATAATATGTATTTTTTTTTTTATAAAAGAAATCAGGATTACGACTTCTAATTCTCAATTATTCAGATCACTCGAGTTTGTTTCGACAGTTCAATTACTTCCTCGCAACTTCCGCCGACGGACACAACCAGATGTTTTCAAAAAAAAAACAAATTCCTGTATATTTATATCCTTTTTTGTCTATAATTGGTACCGCCTTACCTGGAATTTAAGCTTACCGTTAGATGGCCGATTGAGACTGTATTTTTTGTATTCAAAACAGGTTTCAGGTTTGGCTGAAGATGGAAGACATTTCTCAGACTGCATTTTTTAAAAAACAAAAATGGAAATAAACTCATGAATAAAACCGATGAATTTTATTCAAAGTGATTGAGTGGTATATAAAACAGTTGTTAGCAACGGTTTTCTCAAATAAATATAGCAGAAATAGGTGTTGTCTATTCAAATAAAGTGGGTGGAAATAGGGTGACAAAAGCATATTTAGATACAAGTGGCGGAAAAGTGAGCGACTGGAAGTTGAAGCATTTGTTGCCTCGGTGTATTGGCGTCATTCGGATGATTCTGGATGCCTCTGACCCAGGGTATTCAAGGGTATTTGAAGCAGTTGTCGCTTCGGTGTATTGGCATCATTCGGATGATTCTGGATTCCCCCTGACCGAGGGTATTCAAGGGTATTTGAAGCAGTTGTCGCCTCGGTGTTTTGGCGTCATTCGGATGATTCTGGATACCTCTGACCCAGGGTATTCAAGGGTATTTGAAGCAGTTGTCGCCTCGGTGTATTAGCGTCATTCGGATGATTCTGGATGCCTCTGACCGAGGGTATTCAAGGGTATTTGAAGCAGTTGTCGCCTCGGTGTATTGGCGTCATTCGGATGATTCTGGATTCCCCCTGACCCAGGGTATTCAAGGGTATTAGAAGCAGTTGTCGCCTCGGTGTTTTGGCGTCATTCGGATGATTCTGGATACCTCTGACCCAGGGTATTCAAGGGTATTTGAAGCAGTTGTCGCTTGGGTGTATTGGCATCATTCGGATGATTCTGGATTCCCCCTGACCCAGGGTATTCAAGGGTATTTTAAGCAGTTGTCGCCTCGGTGTTTTGGCGTCATTGGATGATTCTGGATACCTCTGACCCAGGGTATTCAAGGGTATTTGAAGCGGTTGTCGCCTCGATGTATTGGCGTCATTAGGATGATTCTGGATTCCCTCTGACCCAGGGTATTCAAGGGTATTTGAAGCAGTTGTCGCCTCGGTGTATTGGCGTCATTCGGATGATTCTGGATTCCCCCTGACCCAGGGTATTCAAGGGTATTTGAAGCAATTGTCGCCTCGGTGTTTTGGCATCATTCGGATGATTCTGGATTCCCTCTGACCCAGGGTATTCAAGGGTATTTAAGCAGTTGTCGCCTTGGTGTATTGGCGTCATTCAGATGATTCTGGATGCCTCTGACCAAGGGTATTCAAGGGTATTTGAAGCAGTTGTCGCCTCGGTGTATTGGCGCCATTCTGATGATTCTGGATTCCCTCTGACCTGGACTATTCAAGGGTATTTGAAGCAGTTGTCGCCTTGGTGCATTGGCATCATTCGGATGATTCTGGATACCTCTGACCCAGGGTATTCAAGGGTATTTGAAGCAGTTGTCGCCTCGGTGTATGGCGTCATTCGGATGATTCTGGATTCCCTCTGACCCAGGGTATTCAAGGGTATTTGAAGCAGTTGTCGCATTGGTGTATTGGCGTCATTCAGATGATTCTGGATGCCTCTGACCAAGGGTATTCAAGGGTATTTGAAGCAGTTGTCGCCTCGGTGTATTGGCGCCATTCTGATGATTCTGGATTCCCTCTGACCTGGACTATTCAAGGGTATTTGAAGCAGTTGTCGCCTTGCTGCATTGGCATCATTCGGATGATTCTGGATACCTCTGACCCAGGGTATTCAAGGGTATTTGAAGCAGTTGTCGCCTCGGTGTATGGCGTCATTCGGATGATTCTGGATTCCCTCTGACCCAGGGTATTCAAGGGTATTTGAAGCAGTTGTCACTTCGGTGTATTGGCGTCATTCGGATGATTCTGGATACCTCTGAGCCAGGGTATTCAAGAGTATTAGAAGCAGTTGTCGAAGCGCTGTATTGGCATCATCCTGATGATTCTTGATTCCCTCTGACAAAGGGTATTCAATGGTACTTGAAGCAGTTGTCGCCTCGGTGTATTATCGTCATTCGGATGATTCTGGATACCACTGACTCAGGGTATTTAAAGCAGTTGTCGCCTAGGTGTATTGGCGTCATTCGGAATATTCTGGATACCTCTGACCTAGGGTATTTGATACAGTTGTCGCCTCGGTGTGTTGGCGTCATTCGGATGATTCTAGATACCTCTGACCCAGGGTATTCAAGGTTATTTGAAGCAGTTGTCCATTCGGTGTATTGGCGTCATTCGGATGATTCTTGATGCCTCTGACTAAGGATATTCAAGGGTATTAGAAGCAGTTGTCGCCTCGGTGCATTGGCGTCATTCGGATGATTTTGGATACCTCTGACCCAGGGTATTCAAGGGTATTTGAAGCAGTTGTTGCCTCAGGGTATTGGCGTCATTTGGATGATTCTGGATTCCCTCTGACCCAGGGTATTCAAGGGTATTTGAAGCAGTTGTCGCCTCGGTGTATTGGCCTCATTCGGATGATTCTGGATTCCCTCTAACCCAGGGTATTCAAGTGTATTTGAAGCAGTTGTCGCCTCGGTGTATTGGGGTCATTTGGATGATTCTGGATTCCCTCTGACCCAGGCTATTTGAGGTTATTTGAAGCAGTTGTCGCCTCGGTGTATTGGCGTCATTTAGATGATTCTAGATGCCTCTGACCCAGGGTATTCAAGGGTATTTGAAGCAGTTGTCGCCTCGGTATATTGGCGTCATTCGGATGATTCTGGATACCTCTGACCCAGGGTATTTGATGCAGTTGTCGCCTCGGTGTATTGGCGTGATTCGGATGATTCTGGATACCTCTGACCCAGGGTATTCAAGGGTATTTGAAGCAGTTGTCGCCTCGGTGTATTGCGTCATTCGGATGATTCTGGATTCCCTCTGACCCAGGGTATTCAAGGGTATTTGAAGCGGTTGTCACCTCGGTGTTTTGGCGTCATTCGGATGATTCTGGACACCTATGACCCAGGGTATTCAAGGGTATTTGAAGCAGTTGTCGCCTCGGTGTATTTTGTCGTCATTCGGGTGATTCTGGATTCCCTCTGACCCAGGGTATTCAAGGGTATTTGAAGCAGTTGTTGCCTCGGTGTATTGGCGTCATTCGGATGATTCTGGATGCATCTGACCCAGGGTATTAAGGGGAAATGAAGCAGTTGCCGCCTCGGTGTATTGGCGTCATTCAGATGATTCTGGATTCCCTCTGACCTGGACTATTCAAGGGTATTTGAAGCAGTTGTCGCCTTGGTGCATTGGCATCATTCGGATGATTCTGGATACCTCTGACCCAGGGTATTCAAGGGTATTTGAAGCAGTTGTCGCCTTGGTGTATTGCGTCATTCGGGTGATTCTGGATTCCCTCTGACCCAGGGTATTCAAGGGTATTTGAAGCAGTTGTTGCCTCGGTGTATTGGCGTCATTCGGATGATTCTGGATGCCTCTGACCCAGGGTATTAAGGGGAAATGAAGCAGTTGCCGCCTCGGTGTATTGGCGTCATTCAGATGATTCTGGATTCCCTCTGACCCAGGGTATTCAAGGGTATTTGAAGCAGTTGTCGCCTAGGTGTATTGGCTTCATTCGGATGATTTTGGATTTCCTCTGCCCCAGGGTATTCAAGGGTATTTGAAGCAGTTGTCGCCTCGGTATATTGGCGTCATTCGGATGATTCTAGATACCTCTGACCCAGGGTATTTGATGCAGTTGTCGCCTCGGTGTATTGGCGTCATTCGGATGATTCTGGATACCTCTGACCCAGGGTATTCAAGGGTATTTGAAGCAGTTGTCGCCTCGGTGTATTGGCGTCATTCGGATAATTCTGGATGCCTCTAATCCAGGGTATTCAAGGGTATTTGAAGCAGTTGTCGCCTCGGTGTATTGGCGTCATTCGGATGATTCTGGATTCCCTCTGACCTAGGGTATTCAAGGGTATTTGAAGCAGGTGTCGCCACTGTGCATTAGCGTCATTCGGATGATTCTGGATGCCTCTGACCAAGGGTATTCAAGGGTATTTGAAGCAGTTGTCGCCTCGGTGTATTGGCGCCATTCGGATGATTCTGGATTCCCTCTGACCTGGACTATTCAAGGGTATTTGAAGCAGTTGTCGCCTTGGTGCATTGGCATCATTCGGATGATTCTGGATACCTCTGACCCAGGGTATTCAAGGGTATTTGAAGCAGTTGTCGCCTCGGTGTATGGCGTCATTCGGATGATTCTGGATTCCCTCTGACCCAGGGTATTCAAGGGTATTTGAAGCAGTTGTCGCCTCGGTGTATTGGCGTCATTCGGATGATTCTGGATACCTCTGAGCCAGGGTATTCAAGAGTATTTGAAGCAGTTGTCGAAGCGCTGTATTGGCATCATCCTGATGATTCTGGATTCCCTCTGACCAAGGGTATTCAATGGTACTTGAAGCAGTTGTCGCCTCGGTGTATTATCGTCATTCGGATGATTCTGGATACCACTGACTCAGGGTATTTAAAGCAGTTGTCGCCTAGGTGTATTGGCGTCATTCGGAATATTCTGGATACCTCTGACCCAGGGTATTTGATACAGTTGTCGCCTCGGTGTGTTGGCGTCATTCGGATGATTCTAGATACCTCTGACCCAGGGTATTCAAGGTTATTTGAAGCAGTTGTCCATTCGGTGTATTGGCGTCATTCGGCTGATTCTGGATGCCTCTGACCAAGGATATTCAAGGGTATTAGAAGCAGTTGTCGCCTCGGTGCATTGGCATCATTCGGATGATTTTGGATACCTCTGACCTAGGGTATTCAAGGGTATTTGAAGCAGTTGTTGCCTCGGTGTATTGGCGTCATTTGGATGATTCTGGATTCCCTCTGACCCAGGGTATTCAAATGTATTTAAAGCAGTTGTCGCCTCGGTGTATTGGTCTCATTCGTTAATTCTGGAAACCCTCTAACCCAGGGTATTCAAGTGTATTTGAAGCAGTTGTCGCCTCGGTGTATTGGCGTCATTTGGATGATTCTGGATTCCCTCTGACCCAGGCTACTTAAGGTTATTTGAAGCAGTTGTCGCCTCGGTGTATTGGCGTCATTTAGATGATTCTAGATGCCTCTGACCCAGGGTATTCAAGGGTATTTGAAGCAGTTGTCGCCTCGGTATATTGGCGTCATTCGGATGATTCTGGATACCTCTGACCCAGGGTATTTGATGCAGTCGTCGCCTCGGTGTATTGGCGTCATTCGGATGATTCTGGATAACTCTGACCCAGGGTATTCAAGGGTATTTGAAGCAGTTGTCGCCTCGGTGTATTGGCGTGGTCGGATGATTCTGGATTCCCTCTGAGCCAGGGTATTCAAGGGTATTTGAAGCGGTTGTCACCTCGGTGTTTTGGCGTCATTCGGATGATTCTGGACACCTATGACCCAGGGTATTCAAGGGTATTTGAAGCAGTTGTCGCCTCGGTGTATTTTGTCGTCATTCGGGTGATTCCGGATTCCCTCTGACCCAGGGTATTCAAGGGTATTTGAAGCGGTTGTCACCTCGGTGTTTTGGCGTCATTCGGATGATTCTGGACACCTATGACCCAGGGTATTCAAGGGTATTTGAAGCAGTTGTCGCCTCGGTGTATTTTGTCGTCATTCGGGTGATTCTGGATTCCCTCTGACCCAAGGTATTCAAGGGTATTTGAAGCAGTTGTTGCCTCGGTGTATTGGCGTCATTCGGATGATTCTGGATGCATCTGACCCAGGGTATTAAGGGGAAATGAAGCAGTTGCCGCCTCGGTGTATTGGCGTCATTCAGATGATTCTGGATTCCCTCTGACCTGGACTATTCAAGGGTATTTGAAGCAGTTGTCGCCTTGGTGCATTGGCATCATTCGGATGATTCTGGATACCTCTGACCCAGGGTATTCAAGGGTATTTGAAGCAGTTGTCGCCTTGGTGTATTGCGTCATTCGGGTGATTCTGGATTCCCTCTGACCCAGGGTATTCAAGGGTATTTGAAGCAGTTGTTGCCTCGGTGTATTGGCGTCATTCGGATGATTCTGGATGCCTCTGACCCAGGGTATTAAGGGGAAATGAAGCAGTTGCCGCCTCGGTGTATTGGCGTCATTCAGATGATTCTGGATTCCCTCTGACCCAGGGTATTCAAGGGTATTTGAAGCAGTTGTCGCCTAGGTGTATTGGCTTCATTCGGATGATTTTGGATTTCCTCTGCCCCAGGGTATTCAAGGGTATTTGAAGCAGTTGTCGCCTCGGTATATTGGCGTCATTCGGATGATTCTAGATACCTCTGACCCAGGGTATTTGATGCAGTTGTCGCCTCGGTGTATTGGCGTAATTCGGATGATTCTGGATACCTCTGACCCAGGGTATTCAAGGGTATTTGAAGCAGTTGTCGCCTCGGTGTATTGGCGTCATTCGGATAATTCTGGATGCCTCTAATCCAGGGTATTCAAGGGTATTTGAAGCAGTTGTCGCCTCGGTGTATTGGCGTCATTCGGATGATTCTGGATTCCCTCTGACCTAGGGTATTCAAGGGTATTTGAAGCAGGTGTCGCCACTGTGCATTAGCGTCATTCGGATGATTCTGGATGCCTCTGACCAAGGGTATTCAAGGGTATTTGAAGCAGTTGTCGCCTCGGTGTATTGGCGCCATTCGGATGATTCTGGATTCCCTCTGACCTGGACTATTCAAGGGTATTTGAAGCAGTTGTCGCCTTGGTGCATTGGCATCATTCGGATGATTCTGGATACCTCTGACCCAGGGTATTCAAGGGTATTTGAAGCAGTTGTCGCCTCGGTGTATGGCGTCATTCGGATGATTCTGGATTCCCTCTGACCCAGGGTATTCAAGGGTATTTGAAGCAGTTGTCGCCTCGGTGTATTGGCGTCATTCGGATGATTCTGGATACCTCTGAGCCAGGGTATTCAAGAGTATTTGAAGCAGTTGTCGAAGCGCTGTATTGGCATCATCCTGATGATTCTGGATTCCCTCTGACCAAGGGTATTCAATGGTACTTGAAGCAGTTGTCGCCTCGGTGTATTATCGTCATTCGGATGATTCTGGATACCACTGACTCAGGGTATTTAAAGCAGTTGTCGCCTAGGTGTATTGGCGTCATTCGGAATATTCTGGATACCTCTGACCCAGGGTATTTGATACAGTTGTCGCCTCGGTGTGTTGGCGTCATTCGGATGATTCTAGATACCTCTGACCCAGGGTATTCAAGGTTATTTGAAGCAGTTGTCCATTCGGTGTATTGGCGTCATTCGGCTGATTCTGGATGCCTCTGACCAAGGATATTCAAGGGTATTAGAAGCAGTTGTCGCCTCGGTGCATTGGCATCATTCGGATGATTTTGGATACCTCTGACCTAGGGTATTCAAGGGTATTTGAAGCAGTTGTTGCCTCGGTGTATTGGCGTCATTTGGATGATTCTGGATTCCCTCTGACCCAGGGTATTCAAATGTATTTAAAGCAGTTGTCGCCTCGGTGTATTGGTCTCATTCGTTAATTCTGGAAACCCTCTAACCCAGGGTATTCAAGTGTATTTGAAGCAGTTGTCGCCTCGGTGTATTGGCGTCATTTGGATGATTCTGGATTCCCTCTGACCCAGGCTACTTAAGGTTATTTGAAGCAGTTGTCGCCTCGGTGTATTGGCGTCATTTAGATGATTCTAGATGCCTCTGACCCAGGGTATTCAAGGGTATTTGAAGCAGTTGTCGCCTCGGTATATTGGCGTCATTCGGATGATTCTGGATACCTCTGACCCAGGGTATTTGATGCAGTCGTCGCCTCGGTGTATTGGCGTCATTCGGATGATTCTGGATAACTCTGACCCAGGGTATTCAAGGGTATTTGAAGCAGTTGTCGCCTCGGTGTATTGGCGTGGTCGGATGATTCTGGATTCCCTCTGAGCCAGGGTATTCAAGGGTATTTGAAGCGGTTGTCACCTCGGTGTTTTGGCGTCATTCGGATGATTCTGGACACCTATGACCCAGGGTATTCAAGGGTATTTGAAGCAGTTGTCGCCTCGGTGTATTTTGTCGTCATTCGGGTGATTCCGGATTCCCTCTGACCCAGGGTATTCAAGGGTATTTGAAGCAGTTGTTGCCTCGGTGTATTGGCGTCATTCGGTTGATTCTGGATGCCTCTGACCCAGGGTATTCAAGGGTATTTGAAGCAGTTGCCGCCTCGGTGTATTGGCGTCATTCAGATGATTCTGGATTCCCTCTGACCCAGGGTATTCAAGGGTATTTGAAGCAGTTGTCGCTTCGGTGTATTGGCGTCATTCGGATGATTCTGGATTCCCTCTGCCCCAGGGTATTCAAGGGTATTTAAAGCAGTTGTCGCCTCGGTATATTGGCGTCATTCGGATGATTCTAGATACCTCTGACCCAGGGTATTTGATGCAGTTGTCGCCTCGTTGTATTGGCGTCATTCGGATGATTCTGGATACCTCTGACCCAGGGTATTCAAGGGTATTTGAAGCAGTTGTCGCCTCGGTGTATTGGCGTCATTCGGATAATTCTGGATGCCTCTAATCCAGGGTATTCAAGGGTATTTGAAGCAGTTGTCGCCTCGGTGTATTGTCGTCATTCGGATGATTCTGGATTCCCTCTGACCCAGGGTATTCAAGGGTATTTGAAGCAGGTTTCGCCTTGGTGTATTGGCGTCATTCGGATGATTCTGAATGCCTCTGACCCAAGGTATTCAAGGGTATTTGAAGCGGTTGTCGCCTCGGTGTATTAGCGTCATTCGGATGATTCTGGATACCTCTGACCCAGGGTATTCAAGGGTATTTGAAGCAGTTGTCGCCTCGGTGTATTAGCGTCATTCGGATGATTCTGGATGCCTCTGACCCAGGGTATTCAAGGGTATTTGAAGCAGTTGTCACCTCGGTGTATTGGCGTCATTCGGATGATTCTGGATTCCCTCTGACCCAGGGTATTCAAGGGTATTTAAAGCAGTTGTCACCTCGGTGTTTTGGCGTCATTCGGATGATTCTGGACACCTATGACCCAGGATATTCAAGGGTATTTTAAGCAGTTGTCGCCTCGGTGTTTTGGCGTAATGCAAGGGATTCTGGATTCCCTATGACCCAGGGTATTCAAGGGTATTTGAAACAGTTGTTGCCTCGGTGTATTAGAGTCATTCGGATGATTCTGGATGCCTCTGACCCAGGGTATTCAAGGGTATTTGAAGCAGTTGCCGCCTCGGTGTATTGGCGTCATTCGGATGATTCTGGATTCCCTCTGACCCAGGGTATTCAAGGGTAATCGAGGCAGTTGCCGCCTCGATGTATTGGCGTCATTCGGATGATTCTGGATTCCCTCTGACCCAGGGTATTCAAGGGTATTTGAAGCAGTTGTCACCTCGGTGTATTGGCGTCATTCGGATGATTCTCGATTCCCCCTGACCCAGGGTATTCAAGGGTATTTGAAGCAGTTGTCGCCTTGGTGTTTTGGCGTCATTCGGATGATTCTGGATACCTCTGACCCAGGGTATTCAAGGGTATTTGAAGCAGTTGTCGCCTCGGTGTATTAGCGTCATTCGGATGATTCTGGATGCCTCTGACCCAGGGTATTCAAGGGTATTTGAAGCAGTTGTCGCCTCGGTGTATTGGCGTCATTCGGATGATTCTTGATTCCCTCTGACCCAGGGTATTCAAGGGTATTTAAAGCAGTTGTCACCTCGGTTTTTTGGCGTCATTCGGATGATTCTGGACACCTATGACCCAGGGTATTCAAGGGTATTTGAAGCAGTTGTCGCCTCGGTGTATTGGCGTCATTCGGGTGATTCTGGATTCCCTCTGCCCCAGGGTATTCAAGGGTATTTAAAGCAGTTCTCGCCTCGGTGTATTGCGTCATTCAGATGATTCTGGATTCCCTCTGACCCAGGTTATTCAAGGGTATTTGAAGCGGTTGTCACCTCGGTGTTTTGGCGTCATTCAGGTGATTCTGGATACCTCTGACCCAGGGTATTCAAGGGTATTTGAAGCAGTTGTCGCCTCGGTGTATTAGCGTCATTCGGATGATTCTGGATGCCTCTGACCCAGGGTATTCAAGGGTATTTGAAGCAGTTGTCGCCTCGGTGTATTGGCGTCATTCGGATGATTCTGGATTCCCTCTGACCCAGGGTATTCAAGGGTATTTAAAGCAGTTGTCACCTCGGTGTTTTGGCGTCATTCGGATGATTCTGGACACCTATGACCCAGGGTATTCAAGGGTATTTGAAGCTGTTGTCGCCTCGGTGTATTGGCGTCATTCGGGTGATTCTGGATTCCCTCTGACCCAGGGTATTCAAGGGTATTTGAAGCAGTTGTTGCCGCGGTGTATTGGCGTCATTCGGATGATTCTGGATGCCTTTGACCCAGGGCATTCAAGGGTATTTGAAGCAGTTGCCGCCTAGGTGTATTGGCGTCATTTAGATGATTCTGGATTCCCTCTGACCCAGGGTATTCAAGGGTATTTGAAGCAGTTGTCGCCTCGGTGTATTGGCGTCATTCGGATGATTCTGGATTCCCTCTGACCCAGGGTATTCAAGAGTATTTGAAGCAGTTGTCGCCTCGAAGTATTGGCGTCATTCGGATGATTCCGGATTCCCTCTGAACCAGGGTAATCAAGGGTATTTGAAGCAGTTGTCGCCTCGGTGTATTGGCGTAATTCGGATGATTCTAGATTCTCCCTAACCCAGGGTATTCAAGGGTATTTGAAGCAGTTGTCGCCTTGGTGTTTTGGCGTCATTCGGATGATTCTAGATACTTCTGACCCAGGGTATTCAAGGGTATTTGAAGCAGTTATCGCCTCGGTGTATTGGCGTCATTCGGATGATTCTGGATTCCCTCTGCCCCAGGGTATTCAAGGGTATTTGAAGCAGTTGTCGCCTCGGTATATTGGCGTCATTCGGATGATTCTAGATACCTCTGACCCAGGGTATTTGATGCAGTTGTCGCCTCGGTGTATTGGCGTCATTCGGATGATTCTGGATACCTCTGACCCAGGGTATTCAAGGGTATTTAAAGCAGTTGTCGCCTCGGTGTATTGGCGTCCTTCGGATAATTCTGGATGACTCTAATCCAGGGTATTCAAGGGTATTTGAAGCAGTTGTCGCCTCGGTGTATTGGCGTCATTCGGATGATTCTGGATTCCCTCGGACCCAGGGTATTCAAGGGTATTTGAAGCAGGTGTCGCCTTGGTGTATTGGCGTCATTCGGATGATTCGGGATTCCCTCTGACCAAGGGGATTCAAGGGTATTTGAAGCAGTTGTCGCCTCGGTGTTTTGGCGTCATTCGGATGATTCTGGATACCTCTGACCCAGGGTATTCAAGGGTATTTGAAGCAGTTGTCGCCTCGGTTTATTAGCGTCATTCGGATGATTCTGGATGACTCCGACCCAGGGTATTCAAGGGTATTTGAAGCAGTTGTCACCTCGGTGTATTAGCGTCATTCGGATGATTCTGGATTCCCTCTGACCCAGGGTATTCAAAGGTATTTAAAGCAGTTGTCACCTCGGTGTTTTGGCGTCATTCGGATGATTCTGGACACCTATGACCCAGGGTATTCAAGGGTATTTGAAGCAGTTGTCGCCTCGGTGTATTGGCGTCATTCAAGGGATTCTGGATTCCCTCTGACCCAGGGTATTCAAGGGTATTTGAAACAGTTGTTGCCTCGGTGTATTGGCGTCATTCGGATGATTCTGGATGCCTCTGACCCAGGGTATTCAAGGGTATTTGAAGCAGTTGCCGCCTCGGTGTATTGGCGTCATTCAGATGATTCTGGATTCCCTCAGACCCAGGGTATTCCAGGGTATTTAGAGCAGTTGTCGCCTCGGTGTATTGGCGTCATTCGGATGATTCTGGATTCCTTCTGACCAAGGGTATTCAAGGGTATTCGAAGCAGTTGTCGCCTCGATGTATTGGCGTCAATCGGATGATTCTGGATTCCCTCTGACCTAGGGTATTCAAGGGTATTTGAAGCAGTTGTCGCTTCGGTGTATTGGCGTCATTCGGATGATTCTCGATTCCCCCTGACCCAGGGTATTCAAGGGTATTTGAAGCAGTTGTCGCCTTGGTGTTTTGGCGTCATTCGGATGATTCTGGATACCTCTGACCCAGGGTATTCAAGGGTATTTGAAACAGTTGTCGCCTCGGTGTATTAGCGTCATTCGGATGATTCTGGATGCCTCTGACCCAGGGTATTCAAGGGTATTTAAAGCAGTTGTCGCCTCGGTGTATTGGCGTCATTCGGATAATTCTGGATTCCCTCTGACCCAGGGTATTCAAGGGTATTCAAAGCAGTTGTCACCTCGGTGTTTTGGCGTCATTCGGATGATTCTGGACACCTGTGACCCAGGGTATTCAAGGGTATTTGAAGCAGTTGTCGCCTCGGTGTATTGGCGTCATTCGGGTGATTCTGGATTCCCTCTGACCCAGGGTATTCAAGGGTATTTGAAGCAGTTGTCGCCTCGGTGTATTGGGGTCATTCGGGTGATTCTGGATTCCCTCTGACCCAGGGTATTCAAGGGTATTTGAAGCAGTTGTCGCCTCGGTGTATTGGCGTCATTCAGATGATTCTGGATTCCCTCTGACCCAGGTTATTCAAGGGTATTTGAAGCAGTTGTCGCCTCGGTGTTTTGGCGTCATTCAGATGATTCTGGTTCCCTTTGACCCAGGGTATTTAAGGGTATTTGAAGCAGTTGTCGCCTCGGTGTATTAGCGTCATTCGGATGATTCTGGATGCCTCTGACCTAGGGTATTCAAGGGTATTTGAAGCAGTTGTCGCCTCGGTGTATTGGTGTCATTCGGATGATTCTGGATTCCCTCTGACCCAGGGTATTCAAGGGTATTTAAAGCAGTTGTCACCTCGGTGTTTTGGCGTCATTCGGATGATTTTGGACACCTATGACCCAGGGTATTCAAGGGTATTTGAAGCAGTTGTCGCCTCGGTGTATTGGCGTCATTCGGGTGATTCTGGATCTCCTCTGACCCAGGGTATTCAAGGGTATTTGAAGCAGTTGTTGCCTCGGTGTATTGGCGTCATTCGGATGATTCTGGATGCCTCTGACCCAGGGCACTCAAGGGTATTTGAAGCAGTTGCCGCATCGGTGTATTAGCGTTATTTAGATGATTCTGGATTCCCTCTGACCCAGGGTATTCAAGGGTATTTGAAGCAGTTGTCGCCTCGGTGTATTGGCGTCATTCGGATGATTCTGGATTCCCTCTGACCCAGGGTATTCAAGGGTATTTGAAGCAGTTCTCGCCTCGATGTATTGGCGTCATTCGGATGATTCCGGATTTCCTCTGACCCCGTGTATTCAAGGGTATTTGAAGCAGTTGTCGCCTCGGTGTATTGGCGTAATTCGGATGATTCTGGATTCTCCCTAACCCAGGGTATTTAAGGGTATTTGAAGCCGTTTTTGCCTTGGTGTTTTGGCGTCATTCGGATGATTCTAGATACCTCTGACCCAGGGTATTCAAGGGTATTTGAAGCAGTTGTCGTTTCGGTGTATTAGCGTCATTCGGATGATTATGGATGCCTCTGACTCAGAGTATTCAAGGGTATTTGAAGCAGTTGTCGCCTCGGTGTTTTGGCGTCATTCGGATGATTCTGGACACCTATGACCCAGGGTATTCAAGGGTATTTGAAGCATTTGTCGCCTCGGTGTATTGGCGTCATTCGGATGATTCTGGATTCCCTCTGACCCAGGGTATTCGAAGGTATTTAAAACAGTTGTCACCTGAGTGTATTGGCGTCATTCAGATGATTCTGTCTTCCCTCTGACCCAGGGTATTCAAGGATATTTGAAGCAGTTGTCGCCTCGGTGTTTTGGCGTCATTCGGATGATTCTGGATACCTCTGACACAGGGTATTCAAGGGTATTTGAAGCAGTTGTCGCCTCGGTGTATTAGCGTCATTTGGATGATTCTGGATGCCTCTGACCCAGGGTATTCAAGGGTATTTGAAGCAGTTGTCGCCTCGGTGTATTGGCGTCATTCGGATGATTCTGGATTCCCTCTGATCCAGGGTATTCAAGGGTATTTAAAGCAATTGTCACCTCGGTGTTTTAGGGTCATTCGGATGATTCTGGATACCTCTGACCCAGGGTATTCAAGGGTATTTGAAGCAGTTGTCGCCTCGGTGTATTAGCGTCATTCGGATGATTCTGGATGCCTCTGACCCAGGGTATTCAAGGGTATTTGAAGCAGTTGTCACCTCGGTGTATTGGCGTCAATCGGATGATTCTGGATTCCCTCTGACCCAGGGTATTCAAGGGTATTTAAAGCAGTTGTCACCTCGGTGTTTTGGCGTCATTCGGATGATTCTGGACACCTATGACCCAGGGTATTCAAGGGTATTTGAAGCAGTTGTCGCCTCGGTGTATTGGCGTCATTCAATGGATTCTGGATTCCCTCTGACCCAGGGTATTCGAGGGTATTTGAAACAGTTGTTGCCTCGGTGTATTGGCGTCATTCGGATGATTCTGGATGTCACTGACCCAGGGTATTCAAGGGTATTTGAAGCAGTTGCCGCCTCGGTGTATTGGCGTCATTCAGATGATTCTGGATTCCCTCTGACCCAGGGTATTCAAGGGTATTTGAAGCAGTTGTCACCTCGGTGTATTGGCGTCATTCGGATGATTCTGGATTCCCTCTGACCCAGGGTATTCAAGGGTATTCGAAGCAGTTGTAGCCTCGATGTATTGGCGTCATTCGGATGATTCTGGATTCCCTCTGACCCAGGGTATTAAAGGGTATTTGAAGCAGTTGTCGCCTCGGTGCATTGGCGTCATTCGGATGATTCTCGGTTCCCCCTGACCCAGGGTATTCAAGGGTATTTGAAGCAGTTGTCGCCTTGGTGTTTTGGCGTCATTCGGATGATTCTGTATACCTCTGACCTAGGGTATTCAAGGGTATTTGAAGCAGTTGTCGCCTCGGTGTTTTGGCGTCATTCGGATGATTCTGGATTCCCACTGACCCAGGGTATTCAAGGGTATTTAAAGCAGTTGTCACCTCGGTGTTTTGGCGTCATTCGGATGATTCTGGACACCTAAGACCCAGGGTATTCAAGGGTATTTGAAGCAGTTGTCGCCTCCGTGTATTGGCGTCATTCGGGTGATTCTGGATTCCCTCTGACCCAGGGTATTCAAGGGTATTTGAAGCAGTTGTCGCCTCGGTGTATTGGCGTCATTCAGATGATTCTGGATTCCCTCTGACCTAGGGTATTCAAGGGTATTTTAAGCAGTTGTCGCCTCGGTGTTTTGGCGTCATTGGATGATTCTGGATACCTCTGACCCAGGGTATTCAAGGGTATTTGAAGCGGTTGTCGCCTCGATGTATTAGCGTCATTAGGATGATTCTGGATTCCCTCTGACCCAGGGTATTCAAGGGTATTTGAAGCAGTTGTCGCCTCGGTGTATTGGCGTCATTCGGATGATTCTGGATTCCCCCTGACCCAGGGTATTCAAGGGTATTTGAAGCAATTGTCGCCTCGGTGTTTTGGCATCATTCGGATGATTCTGGATTCCCTCTGACCCAGGGTATTCAAGGGTATTTAAGCAGTTGTCGCCTTGGTGTATTGGCGTCATTCAGATGATTCTGGATGCCTCTGACCAAGGGTATTCAAGGGTATTTGAAGCAGTTGTCGCCTCGGTGTATTGGCGCCATTCTGATGATTCTGGATTCCCTCTGACCTGGACTATTCAAGGGTATTTGAAGCAGTTGTCGCCTTGGTGCATTGGCATCATTCGGATGATTCTGGATACCTCTGACCCAGGGTATTCAAGGGTATTTGAAGCAGTTGTCGCCTCGGTGTATGGCGTCATTCGGATGATTCTGGATTCCCTCTGACCCAGGGTATTCAAGGGTATTTGAAGCAGTTGTCGCATTGGTGTATTGGCGTCATTCAGATGATTCTGGATGCCTCTGACCAAGGGTATTCAAGGGTATTTGAAGCAGTTGTCGCCTCGGTGTATTGGCGCCATTCTGATGATTCTGGATTCCCTCTGACCTGGACTATTCAAGGGTATTTGAAGCAGTTGTCGCCTTGCTGCATTGGCATCATTCGGATGATTCTGGATACCTCTGACCCAGGGTATTCAAGGGTATTTGAAGCAGTTGTCGCCTCGGTGTATGGCGTCATTCGGATGATTCTGGATTCCCTCTGACCCAGGGTATTCAAGGGTATTTGAAGCAGTTGTCACTTCGGTGTATTGGCGTCATTCGGATGATTCTGGATACCTCTGAGCCAGGGTATTCAAGAGTATTAGAAGCAGTTGTCGAAGCGCTGTATTGGCATCATCCTGATGATTCTTGATTCCCTCTGACCAAGGGTATTCAATGGTACTTGAAGCAGTTGTCGCCTCGGTGTATTATCGTCATTCGGATGATTCTGGATACCACTGACTCAGGGTATTTAAAACAGTTGTCGCCTAGGTGTATTGGCGTCATTCGGAATATTCTGGATACCTCTGACCTAGGGTATTTGATACAGTTGTCGCCTCGGTGTGTTGGCGTCATTCGGATGATTCTAGATACCTCTGACCCAGGGTATTCAAGGTTATTTGAAGCAGTTGTCCATTCGGTGTATTGGCGTCATTCGGATGATTCTTGATGCCTCTGACCCAGGGTATTCAAGGGTATTTGAAGCAGTTGCCGCCTCGGTGTATTGGCGTCATTCAGATGATTCTGGATTCCCTCTGACCCAGGGTATTCAAGGGTATTTGAAGCAGTTGTCACCTCGGTGTATTGGCGTCATTCGGATGATTCTGGATTCCCTCTGACCCAGGGTATTCAAGGGTATTCGAAGCAGTTGTAGCCTCGATGTATTGGCGTCATTCGGATGATTCTGGATTCCCTCTGACCCAGGGTATTAAAGGGTATTTGAAGCAGTTGTCGCCTCGGTGCATTGGCGTCATTCGGATGATTCTCGGTTCCCCCTGACCCAGGGTATTCAAGGGTATTTGAAGCAGTTGTCGCCTTGGTGTTTTGGCGTCATTCGGATGATTCTGTATACCTCTGACCTAGGGTATTCAAGGGTATTTGAAGCAGTTGTCGCCTCGGTGTATTAGCGTCATTCGGATGATTCTGGATGCCTCTGACCCAGGGTATTCAAGGGTATTTGAAGCAGTTGTCGCCTCGGTGTGTTGGCGTCATTCGGATGATTCTGGATTCCCACTGACCCAGGGTATTCAAGGGTATTTAAAGCAGTTGTCACCTCGGTGTTTTGGCGTCATTCGGATGATTCTGGACACCTAAGACCCAGGGTATTCAAGGGTATTTGAAGCAGTTGTCGCCTCCGTGTATTGGCGTCATTCGGGTGATTCTGGATTCCCTCTGACCCAGGGTATTCAAGGGTATTTGAAGCAGTTGTCGCCTCGGTGTATTGGCGTCATTCAGATGATTCTGGATTCCCTCTGACCTAGGGTATTCAAGGGTATTTTAAGCAGTTGTCGCCTCGGTGTTTTGGCGTCATTGGATGATTCTGGATACCTCTGACCCAGGGTATTCAAGGGTATTTGAAGCGGTTGTCGCCTCGATGTATTAGCGTCATTAGGATGATTCTGGATTCCCTCTGACCCAGGGTATTCAAGGGTATTTGAAGCAGTTGTCGCCTCGGTGTATTGGCGTCATTCGGATGATTCTGGATTCCCCCTGACCCAGGGTATTCAAGGGTATTTGAAGCAATTGTCGCCTCGGTGTTTTGGCATCATTCGGATGATTCTGGATTCCCTCTGACCCAGGGTATTCAAGGGTATTTAAGCAGTTGTCGCCTTGGTGTATTGGCGTCATTCAGATGATTCTGGATGCCTCTGACCAAGGGTATTCAAGGGTATTTGAAGCAGTTGTCGCCTCGGTGTATTGGCGCCATTCTGATGATTCTGGATTCCCTCTGACCTGGACTATTCAAGGGTATTTGAAGCAGTTGTCGCCTTGGTGCATTGGCATCATTCGGATGATTCTGGATACCTCTGACCCAGGGTATTCAAGGGTATTTGAAGCAGTTGTCGCCTCGGTGTATGGCGTCATTCGGATGATTCTGGATTCCCTCTGACCCAGGGTATTCAAGGGTATTTGAAGCAGTTGTCGCATTGGTGTATTGGCGTCATTCAGATGATTCTGGATGCCTCTGACCAAGGGTATTCAAGGGTATTTGAAGCAGTTGTCGCCTCGGTGTATTGGCGCCATTCTGATGATTCTGGATTCCCTCTGACCTGGACTATTCAAGGGTATTTGAAGCAGTTGTCGCCTTGCTGCATTGGCATCATTCGGATGATTCTGGATACCTCTGACCCAGGGTATTCAAGGGTATTTGAAGCAGTTGTCGCCTCGGTGTATGGCGTCATTCGGATGATTCTGGATTCCCTCTGACCCAGGGTATTCAAGGGTATTTGAAGCAGTTGTCACTTCGGTGTATTGGCGTCATTCGGATGATTCTGGATACCTCTGAGCCAGGGTATTCAAGAGTATTAGAAGCAGTTGTCGAAGCGCTGTATTGGCATCATCCTGATGATTCTTGATTCCCTCTGACCAAGGGTATTCAATGGTACTTGAAGCAGTTGTCGCCTCGGTGTATTATCGTCATTCGGATGATTCTGGATACCACTGACTCAGGGTATTTAAAGCAGTTGTCGCCTAGGTGTATTGGCGTCATTCGGAATATTCTGGATACCTCTGACCTAGGGTATTTGATACAGTTGTCGCCTCGGTGTGTTGGCGTCATTCGGATGATTCTAGATACCTCTGACCCAGGGTATTCAAGGTTATTTGAAGCAGTTGTCCATTCGGTGTATTGGCGTCATTCGGATGATTCTTGATGCCTCTGACTAAGGATATTCAAGGGTATTAGAAGCAGTTGTCGCCTCGGTGCATTGGCGTCATTCGGATGATTTTGGATACCTCTGACCCAGGGTATTCAAGGGTATTTGAAGCAGTTGTTGCCTCGGTGTATTGGGGTCATTTGGATGATTCTGGATTCCCTCTGACCCAGGCTATTTAAGGTTATTTGAAGCAGTTGTCGCCTCGGTGTATTGGCGTCATTTAGATGATTCTAGATGCCTCTGACCCAGGGTATTCAAGGGTATTTGAAGCAGTTGTCGCCTCGGTATATTGGCGTCATTCGGATGATTCTGGATACCTCTGACCCAGGGTATTTGATGCAGTTGTCGCCTCGGTGTATTGGCGTGATTCGGATGATTCTGGATACCTCTGACCCAGGGTATTCAAGGGTATTTGAAGCAGTTGTCGCCTCGGTGTATTGCGTCATTCGGATGATTCTGGATTCCCTCTGACCCAGGGTATTCAAGGGTATTTGAAGCGGTTGTCACCTCGGTGTTTTGGCGTCATTCGGATGATTCTGGACACCTATGACCTAGGGTATTCAAGGGTATTTGAAGCAGTTGTCGCCTCGGTGTATTTTGTCGTCATTCGGGTGATTCTGGATTCCCTCTGACCCAGGGTATTCAAGGGTATTTGAAGCAGTTGTTGCCTCGGTGTATTGGCGTCATTCGGATGATTCTGGATGCCTCTGACCCAGGGTATTAAGGGGAAATGAAGCAGTTGCCGCCTCGGTGTATTGGCGTCATTCAGATGATTCTGGATTCCCTCTGACCTGGACTATTCAAGGGTATTTGAAGCAGTTGTCGCCTTGGTGCATTGGCATCATTCGGATGATTCTGGATACCTCTGACCCAGGGTATTCAAGGGTATTTGAAGCAGTTGTCGCCTTGGTGTATTGCGTCATTCGGGTGATTCTGGATTCCCTCTGACCCAGGGTATTCAAGGGTATTTGAAGCAGTTGTTGCCTCGGTGTATTGGCGTCATTCGGATGATTCTGGATGCCTCTGACCCAGGGTATTAAGGGGAAATGAAGCAGTTGCCGCCTCGGTGTATTGGCGTCATTCAGATGATTCTGGATTCCCTCTGACCCAGGGTATTCAAGGGTATTTGAAGCAGTTGTCGCCTCGGTGTATTGGCTTCATTCGGATGATTTTGGATTTCCTCTGCCCCAGGGTATTCAAGGGTATTTGAAGCAGTTGTCGCCTCGGTATATTGGCGTCATTCGGATGATTCTAGATACCTCTGACCCAGGGTATTTGATGCAGTTGTCGCCTCGGTGTATTGGCGTCATTCGGATGATTCTGGATACCTCTGACCCAGGGTATTCAAGGGTATTTGAAGCAGTTGTCGCCTCGGTGTATTGGCGTCATTCGGATAATTCTGGATGCCTCTAATCCAGGGTATTCAAGGGTATTTGAAGCAGTTGTCGCCTCGGTGTATTGGCGTCATTCGGATGATTCTGGATTCCCTCTGACCTAGGGTATTCAAGGGTATTTGAAGCAGGTGTCGCCACTGTGCATTAGCGTCATTCGGATGATTCTGGATGCCTCTGACCAAGGGTATTCAAGGGTATTTGAAGCATTTGTCGCCTCGGTGTATTGGCGCCATTCGGATGATTCTGGATTCCCTCTGACCTGGACTATTCAAGGGTATTTGAAGCAGTTGTCGCCTTGGTGCATTGGCATCATTCGGATGATTCTGGATACCTCTGACCCAGGGTATTCAAGGGTATTTGAAGCAGTTGTCGCCTCGGTGTATGGCGTCATTCGGATGATTCTGGATTCCCTCTGACCCAGGGTATTCAAGGGTATTTGAAGCAGTTGTCGCCTCGGTGTATTGGCGTCATTCGGATGATTCTGGATACCTCTGAGCCAGGGTATTCAAGAGTATTTGAAGCAGTTGTCGAAGCGCTGTATTGGCATCATCCTGATGATTCTGGATTCCCTCTGACCAAGGGTATTCAATGGTACTTGAAGCTGTTGTCGCCTCGGTGTATTATCGTCATTCGGATGATTCTGGATACCACTGACTCAGGGTATTTAAAGCAGTTGTCGCCTAGGTGTATTGGCGTCATTCGGAATATTCTGGATACCTCTGACCCAGGGTATTTGATACAGTTGTCGCCTCGGTGTGTTGGCGTCATTCGGATGATTCTAGATACCTCTGACCCAGGGTATTCAAGGTTATTTGAAGCAGTTGTCCATTCGGTGTATTGGGGTCATTCGGCTGATTCTGGATGCCTCTGACCAAGGATATTCAAGGGTATTAGAAGCAGTTGTCGCCTCGGTGCATTGGCATCATTCGGATGATTTTGGATACCTCTGACCTAGGGTATTCAAGGGTATTTGAAGCAGTTGTTGCCTCGGTGTATTGGCGTCATTTGGATGATTCTGGATTCCCTCTGACCCAGGGTATTCAAATGTATTTAAAGCAGTTGTCGCCTCGGTGTATTGGTCTCATTCGTTAATTCTGGAAACCCTCTAACCCAGGGTATTCAAGTGTATTTGAAGCAGTTGGTGCCTCGGTGTATTGGCGTCATTTGGATGATTCTGGATTCCCTCTGACCCAGGCTACTTAAGGTTATTTGAAGCAGTTGTCGCCTCGGTGTATTGGCGTCATTTAGATGATTCTAGATGCCTCTGACCCAGGGTATTCAAGGGTATTTGAAGCAGTTGTCGCCTCGGTATATTGGCGTCATTCGGATGATTCTGGATACCTCTTACCCAGGGTATTTGATGCAGTCGTCGCCTCGGTGTATTGGCGTCATTCGGATGATTCTGGATACCTCTGACCCAGGGTATTCAAGGGTATTTGAAGCAGTTGTCGCCTCGGTGTATTGGCGTGGTCGGATGATTCTGGATTAAATCTGAGCCAGGGTATTCAAGGGTATTTGAAGCGGTTGTCACCTCGGTGTTTTGGCGTCATTCGGATGATTCTGGACACCTATGACCCAGGGTATTCAAGGGTATTTGAAGCAGTTGTCGCCTCGGTGTATTTTGTCGTCATTCGGGTGATTCCGGATTCCCTCTGACCCAGGGTATTCAAGGGTATTTGAAGCAGTTGTTGCCTCGGTGTATTGGCGTCATTCGGTTGATTCTGGATGCCTCTGACCCAGGGTATTCAAGGGTATTTGAAGCAGTTGCCGCCTCGGTGTATTGGCGTCATTCAGATGATTCTGGATTCCCTCTGACCCAGGGTATTCAAGGGTATTTGAAGCAGTTGTCGCTTCGGTGTATTGGCGTCATTCGGATGATTCTGGATTCCCTCTGCCCCAGGGTATTCAAGGGTATTTGAAGCAGTTGTCGCCTCGGTATATTGGCGTCATTCGGATGATTCTAGATACCTCTGACCCAGGGTATTTGATGCAGTTGTCGCCTCGTTGTATTGGCGTCATTCGGATGATTCTGGATACCTCTGACCCAGGGTATTCAAGGGTATTTGAAGCAGTTGTCGCCTCGGTGTATTGGCGTCATTCGGATAATTCTGGATGCCTCTAATCCAGGGTATTCAAGGGTATTTGAAGCAGTTGTCGCCTCGGTGTATTGTCGTCATTCGGATGATTCTGGATTCCCTCTGACCCAGGGTATTCAAGGGTATTTGAAGCAGGTTTCGCCTTGGTGTATTGGCGTCATTCGGATGATTCTGAATGCCTCTGACCCAAGGTATTCAAGGGTATTTGAAGCGGTTGTCGCCTCGGTGTATTGGCGTCATTCGGATGATTCTGGATACCTCTGACCCAGGGTATTCAAGGGTATTTGAAGCAGTTGTCGCCTCGGTGTATTAGCGTCATTCGGATGATTCTGGATGCCTCTGACCCAGGGTATTCAAGGGTATTTGAAGCAGTTGTCACCTCGGTGTATTGGCGTCATTCGGATGATCCTGGATTCCCTCTGACCCAGGGTATTCAAGGGTATTTAAAGCAGTTGTCACCTCGGTGTTTTGGCGTCATTCGGATGATTCTGGACACCTATGACCCAGGGTATTCAAGGGTATTTTAAGCAGTTGTCGCCTCGGTGTATTGGCGTAATGCAAGGGATTCTGGATTCCCTATGACCCAGGGTATTCAAGGGTATTTGAAACAGTTGTTGCCTCGGTGTATTAGAGTCATTCGGATGATTCTGGATGCCTCTGACCCAGGGTATTCAAGGGTATTTGAAGCAGTTGCCGCCTCGGTGTATTGGCGTCATTCGGATGATTCTGGATTCCCTCTGACCCAGGGTATTCAAGGGTAATCGAGGCAGTTGCCGCCTCGATGTATTGGCGTCATTCGGATGATTCTGGATTCCCTCTGACCCAGGGTATTCAAGGGTATTTGAAGCAGTTGTCACCTCGGTGTATTGGCGTCATTCGGATGATTCTCGATTCCCCCTGACCCAGGGTATTCAAGGGTATTTGAAGCAGTTGTCGCCTTGGTGTTTTGGCGTCATTCGGATGATTCTGGATACCTCTGACCCAGGGTATTCAAGGGTATTTGAAGCAGTTGTCGCCTCGGTGTATTAGCGTCATTCGGATGATTCTGGATGCCTCTGACCCAGGGTATTCAAGGGTATTTGAAGCAGTTGTCGCCTCGGTGTATTGGCGTCATTCGGATGATTCTTGATTCCCTCTGACCCAGGGTATTCAAGGGTATTTAAAGCAGTTGTCACCTCGGTTTTTTGGCGTCATTCGGATGATTCTGGACACCTATGACCCAGGGTATTCAAGGGTATTTGAAGCAGTTGTCGCCTCGGTGTATTGGCGTCATTCGGGTGATTCTGGATTCCCTCTGCCCCAGGGTATTCAAGGGTATTTAAAGCAGTTCTCGCCTCGGTGTATTGCGTCATTCAGATGATTCTGGATTCCCTCTGACCCAGGTTATTCAAGGGTATTTGAAGCGGTTGTCACCTCGGTGTTTTGGCGTCATTCAGGTGATTCTGGATACCTCTGACCCAGGGTATTCAAGGGTATTTGAAGCAGTTGTCGCCTCGGTGTATTAGCGTCATTTGGATGATTCTGGATGCCTCTGACCCAGGGTATTCAAGGGTTTTTGAAGCAGTTGTCGCCTCGGTGTATTGGCGTCATTCGGATGATTCTGGATTCCCTCTGACCCAGGGTATTCAAGGGTATTTAAAGCAGTTGTCACCTCGGTGTTTTGGCGTCATTCGGATGATTCTGGACACCTATGACCCAGGGTATTCAAGGGTATTTGAAGCAGTTGTCGCCTCGGTGTATTGGCGTCATTCGGGTGATTCTGGATTCCCTCTGACCCAGGGTATTCAAGGGTATTTGAAGCAGTTGTTGCCGCGGTGTATTGGCGTCATTCGGATGATTCTGGATGCCTTTGACCCAGGGCATTCAAGGGTATTTGAAGCAGTTGCCGCCTCGGTGTATTGGCGTCATTTAGATGATTCTGGATTCCCTCTGACCCAGGGTATTCAAGGGTATTTGAAGCAGTTGTCGCCTCGGTGTATTGGCGTCATTCGGATGATTCTGGATTCCCTCTGACCCAGGGTATTCAAGAGTATTTGAAGCAGTTGTCGCCTCGAAGTATTGGCGTCATTCGGATGATTCCGGATTCCCTCTGAACCAGGGTAATCAAGGGTATTTGAAGCAGTTGTCGCCTCGGTGTATTGGCGTAATTCGGATGATTCTAGATTCTCCCTAACCCAGGGTATTCAAGGGTATTTGAAGCAGTTGTCGCCTTGGTGTTTTGGCGTCATTCGGATGATTCTAGATACTTCTGACCCAGGGTATTCAAGGGTATTTGAAGCAGTTATCGCCTCGGTGTATTGGCGTCATTCGGATGATTCTGGATTCCCTCTGCCCCAGGGTATTCAAGGGTATTTGAAGCAGTTGTCGCCTCGGTATATTGGCGTCATTCGGATGATTCTAGATACCTCTGACCCAGGGTATTTGATGCAGTTGTCGCCTCGGTGTATTGGCGTCATTCGGATGATTCTGGATACCTCTGACCCAGGGTATTCAAGGGTATTTAAAGCAGTTGTCGCCTCGGTGTATTGGCGTCCTTCGGATAATTCTGGATGCCTCTAATCCAGGGTATTCAAGGGTATTTGAAGCAGTTGTCGCCTCGGTGTATTGGCGTCATTCGGATGATTCTGGATTCCCTCGGACCCAGGGTATTCAAGGGTATTTGAAGCAGGTGTCGCCTTGGTGTATTAGCGTCATTTGGATGATTCGGGATTCCCTCTGACCAAGGGGATTCAAGGGTATTTGAAGCAGTTGTCGCCTCGGTGTTTTGGCGTCATTCGGATGATTCTGGATACCTCTGACCCAGGGTATTCAAGGGTATTTGAAGCAGTTGTCGCCTCGGTTTATTAGCGTCATTCGGATGATTCTGGATGACTCCGACCCAGGGTATTCAAGGGTATTTGAAGCAGTTGTCACCTCGGTGTATTAGCGTCATTCGGATGATTCTGGATTCCCTCTGACCCAGGGTATTCAAAGGTATTTAAAGCAGTTGTCACCTCGGTGTTTTGGCGTCATTCGGATGATTCTGGACACCTATGACCCAGGGTATTCAAGGGTATTTGAAGCAGTTGTCGCCTCGGTGTATTGGCGTCATTCAAGGGATTCTGGATTCCCTCTGACCCAGGGTATTCAAGGGTATTTGAAACAGTTGTTGCCTCGGTGTATTGGCGTCATTCGGATGATTCTGGATGCCTCTGACCCAGGGTATTCAAGGGTATTTGAAGCAGTTGCCGCCTCGGTGTATTGGCGTCATTCAGATGATTCTGGATTCCCTCAGACCCAGGGTATTCCAGGGTATTTTAAGCAGTTGTCGCCTCGGTGTATTGGCGTCATTCGGATGATTCTGGATTCCTTCTGACCAAGGGTATTCAAGGGTATTCGAAGCAGTTGTCGCCTCGATGTATTGGCGTCAATCGGATGATTCTGGATTCCCTCTGACCTAGGGTATTCAAGGGTATTTGAAGCAGTTGTCGCCTCGGTGTATTGGCGTCATTCGGATGATTCTCGATTCCCCCTGACCCAGGGTATTCAAGGGTATTTGAAGCAGTTGTCGCCTTGGTGTTTTGGCGTCATTCGGATGATTCTGGATACCTCTGACCCAGGGTATTCAAGGGTATTTGAAGCAGTTGTCGCCTCGGTGTATTAGCGTCATTCGGATGATTCTGGATGCCTCTGACCCAGGGTATTCAAGGGTATTTGAAGCAGTTGTCGCCTCGGTGTATTGGCGTCATTCGGATAATTCTGGATTCCCTCTGACCCAGGGTATTCAAGGGTATTCAAAGCAGTTGTCACCTCGGTGTTTTGGCGTCATTCGGATGATTCTGGACACCTGTGACCCAGGGTATTCAAGGGTATTTGAAGCAGTTGTCGCCTCGGTGTATTGGCGTCATTCGGGTGATTCTGGATTCCCTCTGACCCAGGGTATTCAAGGGTATTTGAAGCAGTTTTCGCCTCGGTGTATTGGGGTCATTCGGGTGATTCTGGATTCCCTCTGACCCAGGGTATTCAAGGGTATTTGAAGCAGTTGTCGCCTCGGTGTATTGGCGTCATTCAGATGATTCTGGATTCCCTCTGACCCAGGTTATTCAAGGGTATTTGAAGCAGTTGTCGCCTCGGTGTTTTGGCGTCATTCAGATGATTCTGGATACCTCTGACCCAGGGTATTTAAGGGTATTTGAAGCAGTTGTCGCCTCGGTGTATTAGCGTCATTCGGATGATTCTGGATGCCTCTGACCAAGGGTATTCAAGGGTATTTGAAGCAGTTGTCGCCTCGGTGTATTGGCGTCATTCGGATGATTCTCGGTTCCCCCTGACCCAGGGTATTCAAGGGTATTTGAAGCAGTTGTCGCCTTGGTGTTTTGGCGTCATTCGGATGATTCTGTATACCTCTGACCTAGGGTATTCAAGGGTATTTGAAGCAGTTGTCGCCTCGGTGTATTAGCGTCATTCGGATGATTCTGGATGCCTCTGACCCAGGGTATTCAAGGGTATTTGAAGCAGTTGTCGCCTCGGTGTGTTGGCGTCATTCGGATGATTCTGGATTCCCACTGACCCAGGGTATTCAAGGGTATTTAAAGCAGTTGTCACCTCGGTGTTTTGGCGTCATTCGGATGATTCTGGACACCTAAGACCCAGGGTATTCAAGGGTATTTGAAGCAGTTGTCGCCTCCGTGTATTGGCGTCATTCGGGTGATTCTGGATTCCCTCTGACCCAGGGTATTCAAGGGTATTTGAAGCAGTTGTCGCCTCGGTGTATTGGCGTCATTCAGATGATTCTGGATTCCCTCTGACCTAGGGTATTCAAGGGTATTTTAAGCAGTTGTCGCCTCGGTGTTTTGGCGTCATTGGATGATTCTGGATACCTCTGACCCAGGGTATTCAAGGGTATTTGAAGCGGTTGTCGCCTCGATGTATTAGCGTCATTAGGATGATTCTGGATTCCCTCTGACCCAGGGTATTCAAGGGTATTTGAAGCAGTTGTCGCCTCGGTGTATTGGCGTCATTCGGATGATTCTGGATTCCCCCTGACCCAGGGTATTCAAGGGTATTTGAAGCAATTGTCGCCTCGGTGTTTTGGCATCATTCGGATGATTCTGGATTCCCTCTGACCCAGGGTATTCAAGGGTATTTAAGCAGTTGTCGCCTTGGTGTATTGGCGTCATTCAGATGATTCTGGATGCCTCTGACCAAGGGTATTCAAGGGTATTTGAAGCAGTTGTCGCCTCGGTGTATTGGCGCCATTCTGATGATTCTGGATTCCCTCTGACCTGGACTATTCAAGGGTATTTGAAGCAGTTGTCGCCTTGGTGCATTGGCATCATTCGGATGATTCTGGATACCTCTGACCCAGGGTATTCAAGGGTATTTGAAGCAGTTGTCGCCTCGGTGTATGGCGTCATTCGGATGATTCTGGATTCCCTCTGACCCAGGGTATTCAAGGGTATTTGAAGCAGTTGTCGCATTGGTGTATTGGCGTCATTCAGAATATTCTGGATGCCTCTGACCAAGGGTATTCAAGGGTATTTGAAGCAGTTGTCGCCTCGGTGTATTGGCGCCATTCTGATGATTCTGGATTCCCTCTGACCTGTACTATTCAAGGGTATTTGAAGCAGTTGTCGCCTTGCTGCATTGGCATCATTCGGATGATTCTGGATACCTCTGACCCAGGGTATTCAAGGGTATTTGAAGCAGTTGTCGCCTCGGTGTATGGCGTCATTCGGATGATTCTGGATTCCCTCTGACCCAGGGTATTCAAGGGTATTTGAAGCAGTTGTCACTCGGTGTATTGGCGTCATTCGGATGATTCTGGATACCTCTGAGCCAGGGTATTCAAGAGTATTAGAAGCAGTTGTCGAAGCGCTGTATTGGCATCATCCTGATGATTCTTGATTCCCTCTGACCAAGGGTATTCAATGGTACTTGAAGCAGTTGTCGCCTCGGTGTATTATCGTCATTCGGATGATTCTGGATACCACTGACTCAGGGTATTTAAAGCAGTTGTCGCCTAGGTGTATTGGCGTCATTCGGAATATTCTGGATACCTCTGACCTAGGGTATTTGATACAGTTGTCGCCTCGGTGTGTTGGCGTCATTCGGATGATTCTAGATACCTCTGACCCAGGGTATTCAAGGTTATTTGAAGCAGTTGTCCATTCGGTGTATTGGCGTCATTCGGATGATTCTTGATGCCTCTGACTAAGGATATTCAAGGGTATTAGAAGCGGTTGTCGCCTCGGTGCATTGGCGTCATTCGGATGATTTTGGATACCTCTGACCCAGGGTATTCAAGGGTATTTGAAGCAGTTGTTGCCTCGGTGTATTGGGGTCATTTGGATGATTCTGGATTCCCTCTGACCCAGGCTATTTAAGGTTATTTGAAGCAGTTGTCGCCTCGGTGTATTGGCGTCATTTAGATGATTCTAGATGCCTCTGACCCAGGGTATTCAAGGGTATTTGAAGCAGTTGTCGCCTCGGTATATTGGCGTCATTCGGATGATTCTGGATACCTCTGACCCAGGGTATTTGATGCAGTTGTCGCCTCGGTGTATTGGCGTGATTCGGATGATTCTGGATACCTCTGACCCAGGGTATTCAAGGGTATTTGAAGCAGTTGTCGCCTCGGTGTATTGCGTCATTCGGATGATTCTGGATTCCCTCTGACCCAGGGTATTCAAGGGTATTTGAAGCGGTTGTCACCTCGGTGTTTTGGCGTCATTCGGATGATTCTGGACACCTATGACCCAGGGTATTCAAGGGTATTTGAAGCAGTTGTCGCCTCGGTGTATTTTGTCGTCATTCGGGTGATTCTGGATTCCCTCTGACCCAGGGTATTCAAGGGTATTTGAAGCAGTTGTTGCCTCGGTGTATTGGCGTCATTCGGATGATTCTGGATGCCTCTGACCCAGGGTATTAAGGCGAAATGAAGCAGTTGCCGCCTCGGTGTATTGGCGTCATTCAGATGATTCTGGATTCCCTCTGACCTGGACTATTCAAGGGTATTTGAAGCAGTTGTCGCCTTGGTGCATTGGCATCATTCGGATGATTCTGGATACCTCTGACCCAGGGTATTCAAGGGTATTTGAAGCAGTTGTCGCCTTGGTGTATTGCGTCATTCGGGTGATTCTGGATTTCCTCTGACCCAGGGTATTCAAGGGTATTTGAAGCAGTTGTTGCCTCGGTGTATTGGCGTCATTCGGATGATTCTGGATGCCTCTGACCCAGGGTATTAAGGGGAAATGAAGCAGTTGCCGCCTCGGTGTATTGGCGTCATTCAGATGATTCTGGATTCCCTCTGACCCAGGGTATTCAAGGGTATTTGAAGCAGTTGTCGCCTCGGTGTATTGGCTTCATTCGGATGATTTTGGATTTCCTCTGCCCCAGGGTATTCAAGGGTATTTGAAGCAGTTGTCGCCTCGGTATATTGGCGTCATTCGGATGATTCTAGATACCTCTGACCCAGGGTATTTGATGCAGTTGTCGCCTCGGTGTATTGGCGTCATTCGGATGATTCTGGATACCTCTGACCCAGGGTATTCAAGGGTATTTGAAGCAGTTGTCGCCTCGGTGTATTGGCGTCATTCGGATAATTCTGGATGCCTCTAATCCAGGGTATTCAAGGGTATTTGAAGCAGTTGTCGCCTCGGTGTATTGGCGTCATTCGGATGATTCTGGATTCCCTCTGACCTAGGGTATTCAAGGGTATTTGAAGCAGGTGTCGCCACTGTGCATTAGCGTCATTCGGATGATTCTGGATGCCTCTGACCAAGGGTATTCAAGGGTATTTGAAGCATTTGTCGCCTCGGTGTATTGGCGCCATTCGGATGATTCTGGATTCCCTCTGACCTGGACTATTCAAGGGTATTTGAAGCAGTTGTCGCCTTGGTGCATTGGCATCATTCGGATGATTCTGGATACCTCTGACCCAGGGTATTCAAGGGTATTTGAAGCAGTTGTCGCCTCGGTGTATGGCGTCATTCGGATGATTCTGGATTCCCTCTGACCCAGGGTATTCAAGGGTATTTGAAGCAGTTGTCGCCTCGGTGTATTGGCGTCATTCGGATGATTCTGGATACCTCTGAGCCAGGGTATTCAAGAGTATTTGAAGCAGTTGTCGAAGCGCTGTATTGGCATCATCCTGATGATTCTGGATTCCCTCTGACCAAGGGTATTCAATGGTACTTGAAGCAGTTGTCGCCTCGGTGTATTATCGTCATTCGGATGATTCTGGATACCACTGACTCAGGGTATTTAAAGCAGTTGTCGCCTAGGTGTATTGGCGTCATTCGGAATATTCTGGATACCTCTGACCCAGGGTATTTGATACAGTTGTCGCCTCGGTGTGTTGGCGTCATTCGGATGATTCTAGATACCTCTGACCCAGGGTATTCAAGGTTATTTGAAGCAGTTGTCCATTCGGTGTATTGGGGTCATTCGGCTGATTCTGGATGCCTCTGACCAAGGATATTCAAGGGTATTAGAAGCAGTTGTCGCCTCGGTGCATTGGCATCATTCGGATGATTTTGGATACCTCTGACCTAGGGTATTCAAGGGTATTTGAAGCAGTTGTTGCCTCGGTGTATTGGCGTCATTTGGATGATTCTGGATTCCCTCTGACCCAGGGTATTCAAATGTATTTAAAGCAGTTGTCGCCTCGGTGTATTGGTCTCATTCGTTAATTCTGGAAACCCTCTAACCCAGGGTATTCAAGTGTATTTGAAGCAGTTGGTGCCTCGGTGTATTGGCGTCATTTGGATGATTCTGGATTCCCTCTGACCCAGGCTACTTAAGGTTATTTGAAGCAGTTGTCGCCTCGGTGTATTGGCGTCATTTAGATGATTCTAGATGCCTCTGACCCAGGGTATTCAAGGGTATTTGAAGCAGTTGTCGCCTCGGTATATTGGCGTCATTCGGATGATTCTGGATACCTCTGACCCAGGGTATTTGATGCAGTCGTCGCCTCGGTGTATTGGCGTCATTCGGATGATTCTGGATACCTCTGACCCAGGGTATTCAAGGGTATTTGAAGCAGTTGTCGCCTCGGTGTATTGGCGTGGTCGGATGATTCTGGATTAAATCTGAGCCAGGGTATTCAAGGGTATTTGAAGCGGTTGTCACCTCGGTGTTTTGGCGTCATTCGGATGATTCTGGACACCTATGACCCAGGGTATTCAAGGGTATTTGAAGCAGTTGTCGCCTCGGTGTATTTTGTCGTCATTCGGGTGATTCCGGATTCCCTCTGACCCAGGGTATTCAAGGGTATTTGAAGCAGTTGTTGCCTCGGTGTATTGGCGTCATTCGGTTGATTCTGGATGCCTCTGACCCAGGGTATTCAAGGGTATTTGAAGCAGTTGCCGCCTCGGTGTATTGGCGTCATTCAGATGATTCTGGATTCCCTCTGACCCAGGGTATTCAAGGGTATTTGAAGCAGTTGTCGCTTCGGTGTATTGGCGTCATTCGGATGATTCTGGATTCCCTCTGCCCCAGGGTATTCAAGGGTATTTGAAGCAGTTGTCGCCTCGGTATATTGGCGTCATTCGGATGATTCTAGATACCTCTGACCCAGGGTATTTGATGCAGTTGTCGCCTCGTTGTATTGGCGTCATTCGGATGATTCTGGATACCTCTGACCCAGGGTATTCAAGGGTATTTGAAGCAGTTGTCGCCTCGGTGTATTGGCGTCATTCGGATAATTCTGGATGCCTCTAATCCAGGGTATTCAAGGGTATTTGAAGCAGTTGTCGCCTCGGTGTATTGTCGTCATTCGGATGATTCTGGATTCCCTCTGACCCAGGGTATTCAAGGGTATTTGAAGCAGGTTTCGCCTTGGTGTATTGGCGTCATTCGGATGATTCTGAATGCCTCTGACCCAAGGTATTCAAGGGTATTTGAAGCGGTTGTCGCCTCGGTGTATTGGCGTCAATCGGATGATTCTGGATACCTCTGACCCAGGGTATTCAAGGGTATTTGAAGCAGTTGTCGCCTCGGTGTATTAGCGTCATTCGGATGATTCTGGATGCCTCTGACCCAGGGTATTCAAGGGTATTTGAAGCAGTTGTCACCTCGGTGTATTGGCGTCATTCGGATGATCCTGGATTCCCTCTGACCCAGGGTATTCAAGGGTATTTAAAGCAGTTGTCACCTCGGTGTTTTGGCGTCATTCGGATGATTCTGGACACCTATGACCCAGGGTATTCAAGGGTATTTTAAGCAGTTGTCGCCTCGGTGTATTGGCGTAATGCAAGGGATTCTGGATTCCCTATGACCCAGGGTATTCAAGGGTATTTGAAACAGTTGTTGCCTCGGTGTATTAGAGTCATTCGGATGATTCTGGATGCCTCTGACCCAGGGTATTCAAGGGTATTTGAAGCAGTTGCCGCCTCGGTGTATTGGCGTCATTCGGATGATTCTGGATTCCCTCTGACCCAGGGTATTCAAGGGTAATCGAGGCAGTTGCCGCCTCGATGTATTGGCGTCATTCGGATGATTCTGGATTCCCTCTGACCCAGGGTATTCAAGGGTATTTGAAGCAGTTGTCACCTCGGTGTATTGGCGTCATTCGGATGATTCTCGATTCCCCCTGACCCAGGGTATTCAAGGGTATTTGAAGCAGTTGTCGCCTTGGTGTTTTGGCGTCATTCGGATGATTCTGGATACCTCTGACCCAGGGTATTCAAGGGTATTTGAAGCAGTTGTCGCCTCGGTGTATTAGCGTCATTCGGATGATTCTGGATGCCTCTGACCCAGGGTATTCAAGGGTATTTGAAGCAGTTGTCGCCTCGGTGTATTGGCGTCATTCGGATGATTCTTGATTCCCTCTGACCCAGGGTATTCAAGGGTATTTAAAGCAGTTGTCACCTCGGTTTTTTGGCGTCATTCGGATGATTCTGGACACCTATGACCCAGGGTATTCAAGGGTATTTGAAGCAGTTGTCGCCTCGGTGTATTGGCGTCATTCGGGTGATTCTGGATTCCCTCTGTTCCAGGGTATTCAAGGGTATTTAAAGCAGTTCTCGCCTCGGTGTATTGCGTCATTCAGATGATTCTGGATTCCCTCTGACCCAGGTTATTCAAGGGTATTTGAAGCGGTTGTCACCTCGGTGTTTTGGCGTCATTCAGGTGATTCTGGATACCTCTGACCCAGGGTATTCAAGGGTATTTGAAGCAGTTGTCGCCTCGGTGTATTAGCGTCATTTGGATGATTCTGGATGCCTCTGACCCAGGGTATTCAAGGGTATTTGAAGCAGTTGTCGCCTCGGTGTATTGGCGTCATTCGGATGATTCTGGATTCCCTCTGACCCAGGGTATTCAAGGGTATTTAAAGCAGTTGTCACCTCGGTGTTTTGGCGTCATTCGGATGATTCTGGACACCTATGACCCAGGGTATTCAAGGGTATTTGAAGCAGTTGTCGCCTCGGTGTATTGGCGTCATTCGGGTGATTCTGGATTCCCTCTGACCCAGGGTATTCAAGGGTATTTGAAGCAGTTGTTGCCGCGGTGTATTGGCGTCATTCGGATGATTCTGGATGCCTTTGACCCAGGGCATTCAAGGGTATTTGAAGCAGTTGCCGCCTCGGTGTATTGGCGTCATTTAGATGATTCTGGATTCCCTCTGACCCAGGGTATTCAAGGGTATTTGAAGCAGTTGTCGGCTCGGTGTATTGGCGTCATTCGGATGATTCTGGATTCCCTCTGACCCAGGGTATTCAAGAGTATTTGAAGCAGTTGTCGCCTCGAAGTATTGGCGTCATTCGGATGATTCCGGATTCCCTCTGAACCAGGGTAATCAAGGGTATTTGAAGCAGTTGTCGCCTCGGTGTATTGGCGTAATTCGGATGATTCTAGATTCTCCCTAACCCAGGGTATTCAAGGGTATTTGAAGCAGTTGTCGCCTTGGTGTTTTGGCGTCATTCGGATGATTCTAGATACTTCTGACCCAGGGTATTCAAGGGTATTTGAAGCAGTTATCGCCTCGGTGTATTGGCGTCATTCGGATGATTCTGGATTCCCTCTGCCCCAGGGTATTCAAGGGTATTTGAAGCAGTTGTCGCCTCGGTATATTGGCGTCATTCGGATGATTCTAGATACCTCTGACCCAGGGTATTTGATGCAGTTGTCGCCTCGGTGTATTGGCGTCATTCGGATGATTCTGGATACCTCTGACCCAGGGTATTCAAGGGTATTTAAAGCAGTTGTCGCCTCGGTGTATTGGCGTCCTTCGGATAATTCTGGATGCCTCTAATCCAGGGTATTCAAGGGTATTTGAAGCAGTTGTCGCCTCGGTGTATTGGCGTCATTCGGATGATTCTGGATTCCCTCGGACCCAGGGTATTCAAGGGTATTTGAAGCAGGTGTCGCCTTGGTGTATTAGCGTCATTTGGATGATTCGGGATTCCCTCTGACCAAGGGGATTCAAGGGTATTTGAAGCAGTTGTCGCCTCGGTGTTTTGGCGTCATTCGGATGATTCTGGATACCTCTGACCCAGGGTATTCAAGGGTATTTGAAGCAGTTGTCGCCTCGGTTTATTAGCGTCATTCGGATGATTCTGGATGACTCCGACCCAGGGTATTCAAGGGTATTTGAAGCAGTTGTCACCTCGGTGTATTAGCGTCATTCGGATGATTCTGGATTCCCTCTGACCCAGGGTATTCAAAGGTATTTAAAGCAGTTGTCACCTCGGTGTTTTGGCGTCATTCGGATGATTCTGGACACCTATGACCCAGGGTATTCAAGGGTATTTGAAGCAGTTGTCGCCTCGGTGTATTGGCGTCATTCAAGGGATTCTGGATTCCCTCTGACCCAGGGTATTCAAGGGTATTTGAAACAGTTGTTGCCTCGGTGTATTGGCGTCATTCGGATGATTCTGGATGCCTCTGACCCAGGGTATTCAAGGGTATTTGAAGCAGTTGCCGCCTCGGTGTATTGGCGTCATTCAGATGATTCTGGATTCCCTCAGACCCAGGGTATTCCAGGGTATTTTAAGCAGTTGTCGCCTCGGTGTATTGGCGTCATTCGGATGATTCTGGATTCCTTCTGACCAAGGGTATTCAAGGGTATTCGAAGCAGTTGTCGCCTCGATGTATTGGCGTCAATCGGATGATTCTGGATTCCCTCTGACCTAGGGTATTCAAGGGTATTTGAAGCAGTTGTCGCCTCGGTGTATTGGCGTCATTCGGATGATTCTCGATTCCCCCTGACCCAGGGTATTCAAGGGTATTTGAAGCAGTTGTCGCCTTGGTGTTTTGGCGTCATTCGGATGATTCTGGATACCTCTGACCCAGGGTATTCAAGGGTATTTGAAGCAGTTGTCGCCTCGGTGTATTAGCGTCATTCGGATGATTCTGGATGCCTCTGACCCAGGGTATTCAAGGGTATTTGAAGCAGTTGTCGCCTCGGTGTATTGGCGTCATTCGGATAATTCTGGATTCCCTCTGACCCAGGGTATTCAAGGGTATTCAAAGCAGTTGTCACCTCGGTGTTTTGGCGTCATTCGGATGATTCTGGACACCTGTGACCCAGGGTATTCAAGGGTATTTGAAGCAGTTGTCGCCTCGGTGTATTGGCGTCATTCGGGTGATTCTGGATTCCCTCTGACCCAGGGTATTCAAGGGTATTTGAAGCAGTTGTCGCCTCGGTGTATTGGGGTCATTCGGGTGATTCTGGATTCCCTCTGACCCAGGGTATTCAAGGGTATTTGAAGCAGTTGTCGCCTCGGTGTATTGGCGTCATTCAGATGATTCTGGATTCCCTCTGACCCAGGTTATTCAAGGGTATTTGAAGCAGTTGTCGCCTCGGTGTTTTGGCGTCATTCAGATGATTCTGGATACCTCTGACCCAGGGTATTTAAGGGTATTTGAAGCAGTTGTCGCCTCGGTGTATTAGCGTCATTCGGATGATTCTGGATGCCTCTGACCAAGGGTATTCAAGGGTATTTGAAGCAGTTGTCGCCTCGGTGTATTGGCGCCATTCTGATGATTCTGGATTCCCTCTGACCTGGACTATTCAAGGGTATTTGAAGCAGTTGTCGCCTCGGTGTATTGGCGTCATTCAGATGATTCTGGATTCCCTCTGACCCAGGTTATTCAAGGGTATTTGAAGCAGTTGTCGCCTCGGTGTTTTGGCGTCATTCAGATGATTCTGGTTCCCTTTGACCCAGGGTATTTAAGGGTATTTGAAGCAGTTGTCGCCTCGGTGTATTAGCGTCATTCGGATGATTCTGGATGCCTCTGACCTAGGGTATTCAAGGGTATTTGAAGCAGTTGTCGCCTCGGTGTATTGGTGTCATTCGGATGATTCTGGATTCCCTCTGACCCAGGGTATTCAAGGGTATTTAAAGCAGTTGTCACCTCGGTGTTTTGGCGTCATTCGGATGATTTTGGACACCTATGACCCAGGGTATTCAAGGGTATTTGAAGCAGTTGTCGCCTCGGTGTATTGGCGCCATTCTGATGATTCTGGATTCCCTCTGACCTGGACTATTCAAGGGTATTTGAAGCAGTTGTCGCCTTGCTGCATTGGCATCATTCGGATGATTCTGGATACCTCTGACCCAGGGTATTCAAGGGTATTTGAAGCAGTTGTCGCCTCGGTGTATGGCGTCATTCGGATGATTCTGGATTCCCTCTGACCCAGGGTATTCAAGGGTATTTGAAGCAGTTGTCACTTCGGTGTATTGGCGTCATTCGGATGATTCTGGATACCTCTGAGCCAGGGTATTCAAGAGTATTAGAAGCAGTTGTCGAAGCGCTGTATTGGCATCATCCTGATGATTCTTGATTCCCTCTGACCAAGGGTATTCAATGGTACTTGAAGCAGTTGTCGCCTCGGTGTATTATCGTCATTCGGATGATTCTGGATACCACTGACTCAGGGTATTTAAAGCAGTTGTCGCCTAGGTGTATTGGCGTCATTCGGAATATTCTGGATACCTCTGACCTAGGGTATTTGATACAGTTGTCGCCTCGGTGTGTTGGCGTCATTCGGATGATTCTAGATACCTCTGACCCAGGGTATTCAAGGTTATTTGAAGCAGTTGTCCATTCGGTGTATTGGCGTCATTCGGATGATTCTTGATGCCTCTGACTAAGGATATTCAAGGGTATTAGAAGCAGTTGTCGCCTCGGTGCATTGGCGTCATTCGGATGATTTTGGATACCTCTGACCCAGGGTATTCAAGGGTATTTGAAGCAGTTGTTGCCTCGGTGTATTGGGGTCATTTGGATGATTCTGGATTCCCTCTGACCCAGGCTATTTAAGGTTATTTGAAGCAGTTGTCGCCTCGGTGTATTGGCGTCATTTAGATGATTCTAGATGCCTCTGACCCAGGGTATTCAAGGGTATTTGAAGCAGTTGTCGCCTCGGTATATTGGCGTCATTCGGATGATTCTGGATACTTCTGACCCAGGGTATTTGATGCAGTTTTCGCCTCGGTGTATTGGCGTGATTCGGATGATTCTGGATACCTCTGACCCAGGGTATTCAAGGGTATTTGAAGCAGTTGTCGCCTCGGTGTATTGCGTCATTCGGATGATTCTGGATTCCCTCTGACCCAGGGTATTCAAGGGTATTTGAAGCGGTTGTCACCTCGGTGTTTTGGCGTCATTCGGATGATTCTGGACACCTATGACCCAGGGTATTCAAGGGTATTTGAAGCAGTTGTCGCCTCGGTGTATTTTGTCGTCATTCGGGTGATTCTGGATTCCCTCTGACCCAGGGTATTCAAGGGTATTTGAAGCAGTTGTTGCCTCGGTGTATTGGCGTCATTCGGATGATTCTGGATGCCTCTGACCCAGGGTATTAAGGGGAAATGAAGCAGTTGCCGCCTCGGTGTATTGGCGTCATTCAGATGATTCTGGATTCCCTCTGACCTGGACTATTCAAGGGTATTTGAAGCAGTTGTCGCCTTGGTGCATTGGCATCATTCGGATGATTCTGGATACCTCTGACCCAGGGTATTCAAGGGTATTTGAAGCAGTTGTCGCCTTGGTGTATTGCGTCATTCGGGTGATTCTGGATTCCCTCTGACCCAGGGTATTCAAGGGTATTTGAAGCAGTTGTTGCCTCGGTGTATTGGCGTCATTCGGATGATTCTGGATGCCTCTGACCCAGGGTATTAAGGGGAAATGAAGCAGTTGCCGCCTCGGTGTATTGGCGTCATTCAGATGATTCTGGATTCCCTCTGACCCAGGGTATTCAAGGGTATTTGAAGCAGTTGTCGCCTCGGTGTATTGGCTTCATTCGGATGATTTTGGATTTCCTCTGCCCCAGGGTATTCAAGGGTATTTGAAGCAGTTGTCGCCTCGGTATATTGGCGTCATTCGGATGATTCTAGATACCTCTGACCCAGGGTATTTGATGCAGTTGTCGCCTCGGTGTATTGGCGTCATTCGGATGATTCTGGATACCTCTGACCCAGGGTATTCAAGGGTATTTGAAGCAGTTGTCGCCTCGGTGTATTGGCGTCATTCGGATAATTCTGGATGCCTCTAATCCAGGGTATTCAAGGGTATTTGAAGCAGTTGTCGCCTCGGTGTATTGGCGTCATTCGGATGATTCTGGATTCCCTCTGACCTAGGGTATTCAAGGGTATTTGAAGCAGGTTTCGCCACTGTGCATTAGCGTCATTCGGATGATTCTGGATGCCTCTGACCAAGGGTATTCAAGGGTATTTGAAGCATTTGTCGCCTCGGTGTATTGGCGCCATTCGGATGATTCTGGATTCCCTCTGACCTGGACTATTCAAGGGTATTTGAAGCAGTTGTCGCCTTGGTGCATTGGCATCATTCGGATGATTCTGGATACCTCTGACCCAGGGTATTCAAGGGTATTTGAAGCAGTTGTCGCCTCGGTGTATGGCGTCATTCGGATGATTCTGGATTCCCTCTGACCCAGGGTATTCAAGGGTATTTGAAGCAGTTGTCGCCTCGGTGTATTGGCGTCATTCGGATGATTCTGGATACCTCTGAGCCAGGGTATTCAAGAGTATTTGAAGCAGTTGTCGAAGCGCTGTATTGGCATCATCCTGATGATTCTGGATTCCCTCTGACCAAGGGTATTCAATGGTACTTGAAGCAGTTGTCGCCTCGGTGTATTATCGTCATTCGGATGATTCTGGATACCACTGACTCAGGGTATTTAAAGCAGTTGTCGCCTAGGTGTATTGGCGTCATTCGGAATATTCTGGATACCTCTGACCCAGGGTATTTGATACAGTTGTCGCCTCGGTGTGTTGGCGTCATTCGGATGATTCTAGATACCTCTGACCCAGGGTATTCAAGGTTATTTGAAGCAGTTGTCCATTCGGTGTATTGGGGTCATTCGGCTGATTCTGGATGCCTCTGACCAAGGATATTCAAGGGTATTAGAAGCAGTTGTCGCCTCGGTGCATTGGCATCATTCGGATGATTTTGGATACCTCTGACCTAGGGTATTCAAGGGTATTTGAAGCAGTTGTTGCCTCGGTGTATTGGCGTCATTTGGATGATTCTGGATTCCCTCTGACCCAGGGTATTCAAATGTATTTAAAGCAGTTGTCGCCTCGGTGTATTGGTCTCATTCGTTAATTCTGGAAACCCTCTAACCCAGGGTATTCAAGTGTATTTGAAGCAGTTGGTGCCTCGGTGTATTGGCGTCATTTGGATGATTCTGGATTCCCTCTGACCCAGGCTACTTAAGGTTATTTGAAGCAGTTGTCGCCTCGGTGTATTGGCGTCATTTAGATGATTCTAGATGCCTCTGACCCAGGGTATTCAAGGGTATTTGAAGCAGTTGTCGCCTCGGTATATTGGCGTCATTCGGATGATTCTGGATACCTCTGACCCAGGGTATTTGATGCAGTCGTCGCCTCGGTGTATTGGCGTCATTCGGATGATTCTGGATACCTCTGACCCAGGGTATTCAAGGGTATTTGAAGCAGTTGTCGCCTCGGTGTATTGGCGTGGTCGGATGATTCTGGATTAAATCTGAGCCAGGGTATTCAAGGGTATTTGAAGCGGTTGTCACCTCGGTGTTTTGGCGTCATTCGGATGATTCTGGACACCTATGACCCAGGGTATTCAAGGGTATTTGAAGCAGTTGTCGCCTCGGTGTATTTTGTCGTCATTCGGGTGATTCCGGATTCCCTCTGACCCAGGGTATTCAAGGGTATTTGAAGCAGTTGTTGCCTCGGTGTATTGGCGTCATTCGGTTGATTCTGGATGCCTCTGACCCAGGGTATTCAAGGGTATTTGAAGCAGTTGCCGCCTCGGTGTATTGGCGTCATTCAGATGATTCTGGATTCCCTCTGACCCAGGGTATTCAAGGGTATTTGAAGCAGTTGTCGCTTCGGTGTATTGGCGTCATTCGGATGATTCTGGATTCCCTCTGCCCCAGGGTATTCAAGGGTATTTGAAGCAGTTGTCGCCTCGGTATATTGGCGTCATTCGGATGATTCTAGATACCTCTGACCCAGGGTATTTGATGCAGTTGTCGCCTCGTTGTATTGGCGTCATTCGGATGATTCTGGATACCTCTGACCCAGGGTATTCAAGGGTATTTGAAGCAGTTGTCGCCTCGGTGTATTGGCGTCATTCGGATAATTCTGGATGCCTCTAATCCAGGGTATTCAAGGGTATTTGAAGCAGTTGTCGCCTCGGTGTATTGTCGTCATTCGGATGATTCTGGATTCCCTCTGACCCAGGGTATTCAAGGGTATTTGAAGCAGGTTTCGCCTTGGTGTATTGGCGTCATTCGGATGATTCTGAATGCCTCTGACCCAAGGTATTCAAGGGTATTTGAAGCGGTTGTCGCCTCGGTGTATTGGCGTCATTCGGATGATTCTGGATACCTCTGACCCAGGGTATTCAAGGGTATTTGAAGCAGTTGTCGCCTCGGTGTATTAGCGTCATTCGGATGATTCTGGATGCCTCTGACCCAGGGTATTCAAGGGTATTTGAAGCAGTTGTCACCTCGGTGTATTGGCGTCATTCGGATGATCCTGGATTCCCTCTGACCCAGGGTATTCAAGGGTATTTAAAGCAGTTGTCACCTCGGTGTTTTGGCGTCATTCGGATGATTCTGGACACCTATGACCCAGGGTATTCAAGGGTATTTTAAGCAGTTGTCGCCTCGGTGTATTGGCGTAATGCAAGGGATTCTGGATTCCCTATGACCCAGGGTATTCAAGGGTATTTGAAACAGTTGTTGCCTCGGTGTATTAGAGTCATTCGGATGATTCTGGATGCCTCTGACCCAGGGTATTCAAGGGTATTTGAAGCAGTTGCCGCCTCGGTGTATTGGCGTCATTCGGATGATTCTGGATTCCCTCTGACCCAGGGTATTCAAGGGTAATCGAGGCAGTTGCCGCCTCGATGTATTGGCGTCATTCGGATGATTCTGGATTCCCTCTGACCCAGGGTATTCAAGGGTATTTGAAGCAGTTGTCACCTCGGTGTATTGGCGTCATTCGGATGATTCTCGATTCCCCCTGACCCAGGGTATTCAAGGGTATTTGAAGCAGTTGTCGCCTTGGTGTTTTGGCGTCATTCGGATGATTCTGGATACCTCTGACCCAGGGTATTCAAGGGTATTTGAAGCAGTTGTCGCCTCGGTGTATTAGCGTCATTCGGATGATTCTGGATGCCTCTGACCCAGGGTATTCAAGGGTATTTGAAGCAGTTGTCGCCTCGGTGTATTGGCGTCATTCGGATGATTCTTGATTCCCTCTGACCCAGGGTATTCAAGGGTATTTAAAGCAGTTGTCACCTCGGTTTTTTGGCGTCATTCGGATGATTCTGGACACCTATGACCCAGGGTATTCAAGGGTATTTGAAGCAGTTGTCGCCTCGGTGTATTGGCGTCATTCGGGTGATTCTGGATTCCCTCTGCCCCAGGGTATTCAAGGGTATTTAAAGCAGTTCTCGCCTCGGTGTATTGCGTCATTCAGATGATTCTGGATTCCCTCTGACCCAGGTTATTCAAGGGTATTTGAAGCGGTTGTCACCTCGGTGTTTTGGCGTCATTCAGGTGATTCTGGATACCTCCGACCCAGGGTATTCAAGGGTATTTGAAGCAGTTGTCGCCTCGGTGTATTAGCGTCATTTGGATGATTCTGGATGCCTCTGACCCAGGGTATTCAAGGGTATTTGAAGCAGTTGTCGCCTCGGTGTATTGGCGTCATTCGGATGATTCTGGATTCCCTCTGACCCAGGGTATTCAAGGGTATTTAAAGCAGTTGTCACCTCGGTGTTTTGGCGTCATTCGGATGATTCTGGACACCTATGACCCAGGGTATTCAAGGGTATTTGAAGCAGTTGTCGCCTCGGTGTATTGGCGTCATTCGGGTGATTCTGGATTCCCTCTGACCCAGGGTATTCAAGGGTATTTGAAGCAGTTGTTGCCGCGGTGTATTGGCGTCATTCGGATGATTCTGGATGCCTTTGACCCAGGGCATTCAAGGGTATTTGAAGCAGTTGCCGCCTCGGTGTATTGGCGTCATTTAGATGATTCTGGATTCCCTCTGACCCAGGGTATTCAAGGGTATTTGAAGCAGTTGTCGCCTCGGTGTATTGGCGTCATTCGGATGATTCTGGATTCCCTCTGACCCAGGGTATTCAAGAGTATTTGAAGCAGTTGTCGCCTCGAAGTATTGGCGTCATTCGGATGATTCCGGATTCCCTCTGAACCAGGGTAATCAAGGGTATTTGAAGCAGTTGTCGCCTCGGTGTATTGGCGTAATTCGGATGATTCTAGATTCTCCCTAACCCAGGGTATTCAAGGGTATTTGAAGCAGTTGTCGCCTTGGTGTTTTGGCGTCATTCGGATGATTCTAGATACTTCTGACCCAGGGTATTCAAGGGTATTTGAAGCAGTTATCGCCTCGGTGTATTGGCGTCATTCGGATGATTCTGGATTCCCTCTGCCCCAGGGTATTCAAGGGTATTTGAAGCAGTTGTCGCCTCGGTATATTGGCGTCATTCGGATGATTCTAGATACCTCTGACCCAGGGTATTTGATGCAGTTGTCGCCTCGGTGTATTGGCGTCATTCGGATGATTCTGGATACCTCTGACCCAGGGTATTCAAGGGTATTTAAAGCAGTTGTCGCCTCGGTGTATTGGCGTCCTTCGGATAATTCTGGATGCCTCTAATCCAGGGTATTCAAGGGTATTTGAAGCAGTTGTCGCCTCGGTGTATTGGCGTCATTCGGATGATTCTGGATTCCCTCGGACCCAGGGTATTCAAGGGTATTTGAAGCAGGTGTCGCCTTGGTGTATTAGCGTCATTCGGATGATTCGGGATTCCCTCTGACCAAGGGGATTCAAGGGTATTTGAAGCAGTTGTCGCCTCGGTGTTTTGGCGTCATTCGGATGATTCTGGATACCTCTGACCCAGGGTATTCAAGGGTATTTGAAGCAGTTGTCGCCTCGGTTTATTAGCGTCATTCGGATGATTCTGGATGACTCCGACCCAGGGTATTCAAGGGTATTTGAAGCAGTTGTCACCTCGGTGTATTAGCGTCATTCGGATGATTCTGGATTCCCTCTGACCCAGGGTATTCAAAGGTATTTAAAGCAGTTGTCACCTCGGTGTTTTGGCGTCATTCGGATGATTCTGGACACCTATGACCCAGGGTATTCAAGGGTATTTGAAGCAGTTGTCGCCTCGGTGTATTGGCGTCATTCAAGGGATTCTGGATTCCCTCTGACCCAGGGTATTCAAGGGTATTTGAAACAGTTGTTGCCTCGGTGTATTGGCGTCATTCGGATGATTCTGGATGCCTCTGACCCAGGGTATTCAAGGGTATTTGAAGCAGTTGCCGCCTCGGTGTATTGGCGTCATTCAGATGATTCTGGATTCCCTCAGACCCAGGGTATTCCAGGGTATTTTAAGCAGTTGTCGCCTCGGTGTATTGGCGTCATTCGGATGATTCTGGATTCCTTCTGACCATGGGGGTTTCAAGGGTATTCGAAGCAGTTGTCGCCTCGATGTATTGGCGTCAATCGGATGATTCTGGATTCCCTCTGACCTAGGGTATTCAAGGGTATTTGAAGCAGTTGTCGCCTCGGTGTATTGGCGTCATTCGGATGATTCTCGATTCCCCCTGACCCAGGGTATTCAAGGGTATTTGAAGCAGTTGTCGCCTTGGTGTTTTGGCGTCATTCGGATGATTCTGGATACCTCTGACCCAGGGTATTCAAGGGTATTTGAAGCAGTTGTCGCCTCGGTGTATTAGCGTCATTCGGATGATTCTGGATGCCTCTGACCCAGGGTATTCAAGGGTATTTGAAGCAGTTGTCGCCTCGGTGTATTGGCGTCATTCGGATAATTCTGGATTTCCTCTGACCCAGGGTATTCAAGGGTATTCAAAGCAGTTGTCACCTCGGTGTTTTGGCGTCATTCGGATGATTCTGGACACCTGTGACCCAGGGTATTCAAGGGTATTTGAAGCAGTTGTCGCCTCGGTGTATTGGCGTCATTCGGGTGATTCTGGATTCCCTCTGACCCAGGGTATTCAAGGGTATTTGAAGCAGTTGTCGCCTCGGTGTATTGGGGTCATTCGGGTGATTCTGGATTCCCTCTGACCCAGGGTATTCAAGGGTATTTGAAGCAGTTGTCGCCTCGGTGTATTGGCGTCATTCAGATGATTCTGGATTCCCTCTGACCCAGGTTATTCAAGGGTATTTGAAGCAGTTGTCGCCTCGGTGTTTTGGCGTCATTCAGATGATTCTGGATACCTCTGACCCAGGGTATTTAAGGGTATTTGAAGCAGTTGTCGCCTCGGTGTATTAGCGTCATTCGGCTGATTCTGGATGCCTCTGACCTAGGGTATTCAAGGGTATTTGAAGCAGTTGTCGCCTCGGTGTATTGGTGTCATTCGGATGATTCTGGATTCCCTCTGACCCAGGGTATTCAAGGGTATTTAAAGCAGTTGTCACCTCGGTGTTTTGGCGTCATTCGGATGATTTTGGACACCTATGACCCAGGGTATTCAAGGGTATTTGAAGCAGTTGTCGCCTCGGTGTATTGGCGTCATTCGGGTGATTCTGGATTCCCTCTGACCCAGGGTATTCAAGGGTATTTGAAGCAGTTGTTGCCTCGGTGTATTGGCGTCATTCGGATGATTCTGGATGCCTCTGACCCAGGGCACTCAAGGGTATTTGAAGCAGTTGCCGCATCGGTGTATTAGCGTTATTTAGATGATTCTGGATTCCCTCTGACCCAGGGTATTCAAGGGTATTTGAAGCAGTTGTCGCCTCGGTGTATTGGCGTCATTCGGATGATTCTGGATTCCCTCTGACCCAGGGTATTCAAGGGTATTTGAAGCAGTTCTCGTCTCGATGTATTGGCGTCATTCGGATGATTCCGGATTTCCTCTGACCCCGTGTATTCAAGGGTATTTGAAGCAGTTGTCGCCTCGGTGTATTGGCGTAATTCGGATGATTCTGGATTCTCCCTAACCCAGGGTATTTAAGGGTATTTGAAGCCCTTTTTGCCTTGGTGTTTTGGCGTCATTCGGATGATTCTAGATACCTCTGACCCAGGGTATTCAAGGGTATTTGAAGCAGTTGTCGTTTCGGTGTATTAGCGTCATTCGGATGATTATGGATGCCTCTGACTCAGGGTATTCAAGGGTATTTGAAGCAGTTGTCGCCTCGGTGTTTTGGCGTCATTCGGATGATTCTGGACACCTATGACCCAGGGTATTCAAGGGTATTTGAAGCATTTGTCGCCTCGGTGTATTGGCGTCATTCGGATGATTCTGGATTCCCTCTGACCCAGGGTATTCGAAGGTATTTGAAACAGTTGTCACCTGAGTGTATTGGCGTCATTCAGATGATTCTGTCTTCCCTCTGACCCAGGGTATTCAAGGATATTTAAAGCAGTTGTCGCCTCGGTGTTTTGGCGTCATTCGGATGATTCTGGATACCTCTGACACAGGGTATTCAAGGGTATTTGAAGCAGTTGTCGCCTCGGTGTATTGGCGTCATTCGGATGATTCTGGATTCCCTCTGATCCAGGGTATTCAAGGGTATTTAAAGCAATTGTCACCTCGGTGTTTTGGCGTCATTCGGATGATTCTGGATACCTCTGACCCAGGGTATTCAAGGGTATTTGAAGCAGTTGTCGCCTCGGTGTATTAGCGTCATTCGGATGATTCTGGATGCCTCTGACCCAGGGTATTCAAGGGTATTTGAAGCAGTTGTCACCTCGGTGTATTGGCGTCATTCGGATGATTCTGGATTCCCTCTGACCCAGGGTATTCAAGGGTATTTAAAGCAGTTGTCACCTCGGTGTTTTGGCGTCATTCGGATGATTCTGGACACCTATGACCCAGGGTATTCAAGGGTATTTGAAGCAGTTGTCGCCTCGGTGTATTGGCGTCATTCAAGGGATTCTGGATTCCCTCTGACCCAGGGTATTCGAGGGTATTTGAAACAGTTGTTGCCTCGGTGTATTGGCGTCATTCGGATGATTCTGGATGTCTCTGACCCAGGGTATTCAAGGGTATTTGAAGCAGTTGTCACCTCGGTGTTTTGGCGTCATTCGGATGATTCTGGATACCTCTGACCCAGGGTATTCAAGGGTATTTGATGCAGTTGTCGCCTCGGTGTTTTGGCGTCATTCGGATGATTCTGGATACCTTTGACACAGGGTATTCAAGGGTATTTGAAGCAGTTGTCGCCTCGGTGTATTAGCGTCATTTGGATGATTCTGGATGCCTCTGACCCAGGGTATACAAGGGTATTTGAAGCAGTTGTCGCCTCGGTGTATTGGCGTCATTCGGATGATTCTGGATTCCCTCTGATCCAGGGTATTCAGGTGTATTTAAAGCAATTGTCACCTCGGTGTTTTGGCGTCATTCGGATGATTCTGGACACCTATGACCTAGGGTATTCAAGGGTATTTGAAGGAGTTGTCTCCTCGGTGTATTGGCATCATTCGGGTAATTCTGGATTCCCTCTGACCCAGGGTATTCAAAGGTATTTAAAGCAGTTGTTGCCTCGGTGTATTGGCGTCATTCGGATGATTTTGGATGCCTCTGACCAAGGGTATTCAAGGGTATTTGAAGCAGTTGTCGCCTCGGTGTATTGGCGTCATTCAGATGATTCTGGATTCCCTCTGACCCAGGGTATTCAAGGGTATTTGAAGCAGTTGTCGCCTCGGTGTATTGACGTCATTCGGATGATTCTGGATTTCCTCTGACCCAGGGTATTCAAGGGTATTTGAAGCAGTTTTCGCCTCGATGTATTGGCGTCATTCGGATGATTCTGGATTCCCTCTGACCCAGGGTATTCAAGGGTATTTGAAGCAGTTGTCGCCTCGGTGTATTGGCGTCATTCGGATGATTCTGGATTCCCCCTGACCCAGGGTATTCAAGGGTATTTGAAGCAGTTGTCGCCATGGTGTTTTGGTGTCATTCGGATGATTCTGGATACCTCCGACCCAGGGTATTCAAGGGTATTTGAAGCAGTTGTCGACTCGGTGTATTAGCGTCATTGGATGATTCTGGATGCCTCTTACCCAGGGTATTCAAGGGTATTTGAAGCAGTTGTCGCCTCGGTGTATTGGCGTCATTCGGATGATTCTGGATTCCCTCTGACCCAGGGTATTCAAGGGTATTTGAAGCAGTTGTCACCTCGGTGTTTTGGCGTCATTCGGATGATTCTGGACACCTATGACCCAGGGTATTCAAGGGTATTTGAAGCAGTTGTCGCATCGGTGTATTGGCGTCATTCGGGTGATTCTGGATTCCCTCTGACCCAGGTTATTCAAGGGTATTTGAAGCAGTTGTCACCTCGGTGTTTTAGGGTCATTCGGATGATTCTGGATACCTCTGACCCAGGGTATTCAAGGGTATTTGAAGCAGTTGCCGCCTCGGTGTATTGGCGTAATTCAGATGATTCTGGATTCCCTCTGACCCAGGCTATTCAAGGGTATTTGAAGCAGTTGTCGCCTCGGTGTATTGGCGTCATTCGGATGATTCTGGATTTCCTCTGACCCAGGGTATTCAAGGGTATTTGAAGCAGTTTTCGCCTCCATGTATTCGCGTCATTCGGATGATTCTGGATTCCCTCTGACCCAGGGTATTCAAGGGTATTTGAAGCAGTTGTCGCCTCGGTGTATTGGCGTCATTCGGATGATTCTGGATTCCCCCTGACCCAGGGTATTCAAGGGTATTTGAAGCAGTTGTCGCCTTGGTGTTTTGGCGTCATTCGGATGATTCTGGATACCTCTGACCCAGGGTATTCAAGGGTATTTGAAGCAGTTGTCGCCTCGATGTATTGGCGTCATTCGGATGATTCCGGATTCCCTCTGACCCAGGGTATTCAAGGGTATTTGAAGCGGTTGTCGCCTTGGTGTATTGGCGTAATTCGGATGATTCTGGATTCTCCCTTACCCAGGGTATTCAATGGTATTTGAAGCAGTTTTTGCCTTGGTGTTTTGGCGTCATTCGGATGATTCTAGATACCTCTGACCCAGGGTATTCAAGGGTCTTTGAAGCAGTTGTCGCCTCGACGTATTAGCGTCATTCGGATGATTATAGATGCCTCTGACCCAGGGTATTCAAGGGTATTTGAAGCAGTTGTCGCCTTGGTGTATTGGCGTCATTCGGATGATTCTGGATTCCCTCTGACCAAGGGTATTCAAGGGTATTTGAAGCAGTTGTCGCCTCGGTGTTTTGGCGTCATTCGGATGATTCTGGAACCCAATGACCCAGGGTATTCAAGGGTATTTGAAGCAGTTGTCGCCTCGGTGTATTGGCGTCATTCGGATGATTCCGGATTCCCTCTGACCCAGGGTATTCAAGGGTATTTGAAGCAGTTGTCACCTGAGTGTATTGGCGTCATTCAGATGATTCTGTCTTCCCTCTGACCCAGGGTATTCAAGGGTATTTGAAGCAGTTGTCACCTCGGTGTTTTGGCGTCATTCGGATGATTCTGGACACCTATGACCCAGGGTATTCAAGGGTATTTTAAGCAGTTGTCGCCTCGTGTTTTTGACGTCATTCGGATGATTCTGGATTTCCTCTGACCCAGGGTATTCAAGGGTATTTGAAGCAGTTTTCGCCTCGATGTATTCGCGTCATTCGGATGATTCTGGATTCCCTCTGACCCAGGGTATTCAAGGGTATTTGAAGCAGTTGTCGCCTCGGTGTATTGGCGTCATTCGGATGATTCTGGATTCCCCCTGACCCAGGGTATTCAAGGGTATTTGAAGCAGTTGTCGCCTTGGTGTTTTGGCGTCATTCGGATGATTCTGGATACCTCTGACCCAGGGTATTCAAGGGTATTTGAAGCAGTTGTCGCCTCGGTGTATTAGCGTCATTCGGATGATTCTGGATGCCTCTGACCCAGGGTATTCAAGGGTATTTGAAGCAGTTGTCGCCTCGGTGTATTGGCGTCATTCGGATGATTCTGGATTCCCTCTGACCCAGGGTATTCAAGGGTATTTGAAGCAGTTGTCACCTCAGGGTTTTGGCGTCATTTAAATGATTCGGGACACCTATGACCCAGGGTATTCAAGGGTATTTGAAGCAGTTGTCGCATCGGTGTATTGGCGTCATTCGGGTGATTCTGGATTCCCTCTGACCCAGGGTATTCAAGGGTATTTGAAGCAGTTGTTGCCTCGGTGTATTGGCGTCATTCGGATGATTCTGGATGCCTCTGACCCAGGGTATTCAAGGGTATTTGAAGCAGTTGCCGCCTCGGTGTATTGGCGTAATTCAGATGATTCTGGATACCCTCTGACCCAGGGTATTCAAGGGTATTTTAAGCAGTTGTCGCCTCGGTGTATTGGCGTCATTCAAGGGATTCTGGATTCCCTATGACCCAGGTTATTCAAGGGTATTTGAAACAGTTGTTGCCTCGGTGTATTGGCGTCATTCGGATGATTCTGGATGCCTCTGACCCAGGGTATTCAAGGGTATTTGAAGCAGTTGCCGCCTCGGTGTATTGGCGTCATTCGGATGATTCTGGATTCCCTCTGACCCAGGGTATTCAAGGGTATTCGAGGCAGTTGCCGCCTCGATGTATTGGCGTCATTCGGATGATTCTGGATTCCCTCTGACCCAGGGTATTTAAGGGTATTTGAAGCAGTTGTCACCTCGGTGTATTGGCGTCATTCGGATGATTCTCGATTCCCCCTGACCCAGGGTATTCAAGGGTATTTGAAGCAGTTGTCGCCTTGGTGTTTTGGCGTCATTCGGATGATTCTGGATACCTCTGACCCAGGGTATTCAAGGGTATTTGAAGCAGTTGTCGCCTCGGTGTATTAGCGTCATTCGGATGATTCTGGATGCCTCTGACCCAGGGTATTCAAGGGTATTTGAAGCAGTTGTCGCCTCGGTGTATTGGCGTCATTCGGATAATTCTGGATGCCTCTAATCCAGGGTATTTAAGGGTATTTGAAGCAGTTGTCGCCTCGGTGTATTGTCGTCATTCGGATGATTCTGGATTCCCTCTGACCCAGGGTATTCAAGGGTATTTGAAGCAGGTTTCGCCTTGGTGTATTGGCGTCATTCGGATGATTCGGAATGCCTCTGACCCAAGGTATTCAAGGGTATTTGAAGCGGTTGTCGCCTCGGTGTATTGGCGTCATTCGGATGATTCTGGATACCTCTGACCCAGGGTATTCAAGGGTATTTGAAGCAGTTGTCGCCTCGGTGTATTAGCGTCATTCGGATGATTCTGGATGCCTCTGACCCAGGGTATTCAAGGGTATTTGAAGCAGTTGTCACCTCGGTGTATTGGCGTCATTCGGATGATTCTGGATTCCCTCTGACCCAGGGTATTCAAGGGTATTTAAAGCAGTTGTCACCTCGGTGTTTTGGCGTCATTCGGATGATTCTGGACACCTATGACCCAGGGTATTCAAGGGTATTTTAAGCAGTTGTCGCCTCGGTGTATTGGCGTAATACAAGGGATTCTGGATTCCCTATGACCCAGGGTATTCAAGGGTATTTGAAACAGTTGTTGCCTCGGTGTATTGGCGTCATTCGGATGATTCTGGATGCCTCTGACCCAGGGTATTCAAGGGTATTTGAAGCAGTTGCCGCCTCGGTGTATTGGCGTCATTCGGATGATTCTGGATTCCCTCTGACCCAGGGTATTCAAGGGTATTCGAGGCAGTTGCCGCCTCGATGTATTGGCGTCATTCGGATGATTCTGGATTCCCTCTGACCCAGGGTATTCAAGGGTATTTGAAGCAGTTGTCACCTCGGTGTATTGGCGTCATTCGGATGATTCTCGATTCCCCCTGACCCAGGGTATTCAAGGGTATTTGAAGCAGTTGTCGCCTTGGTGTTTTGGCGTCATTCGGATGATTCTGGATACCTCTGACCCAGGGTATTCAAGGGTATTTGAAGCAGTTGTCGCCTCGGTGTATTAGCGTCATTCGGATGATTCTGGATGCCTCTGACCCAGGGTATTCAAGGGTATTTGAAGCAGTTGTCGCCTCGGTGTATTGGCGTCATTCGGATGATTCTTGATTCCCTCTGACCCAGGGTATTCAAGGGTATTTAAAGCAGTTGTCACCTCGGTTTTTTGGCGTCATTCGGATGATTCTGGACACCTATGACCCAGGGTATTCAAGGGTATTTGAAGCAGTTGTCGCCTCGGTGTATTGGCGTCATTCGGGTGATTCTGGATTCCCTCTGCCCCAGGGTATTCAAGGGTATTTAAAGCAGTTCTCGCCTCGGTGTATTGCGTCATTCAGATGATTCTGGATTCCCTCTGACCCAGGTTATTCAAGGGTATTTGAAGCGGTTGTCACCTCGGTGTTTTGGCGTCATTCAGGTGATTCTGGATACCTCTGACCCAGGGTATTCAAGGGTATTTGAAGCAGTTGTCGCCTCGGTGTATTAGCGTCATTCGGATGATTCTGGATGCCTCTGACCCAGGGTATTCAAGGGTATTTGAAGCAGTTGTCGCCTCGGTGTATTGGCGTCATTCGGATGATTCTGGATTCCCTCTGACCCAGGGTATTCAAGGGTATTTAAAGCAGTTGTCACCTCGGTGTTTTGGCGTCATTCGGATGATTCTGGACACCTATGACCCAGGGTATTCAAGGGTATTTGAAGCAGTTGTCGCCTCGGTGTATTGGCGTCATTCGGGTGATTCTGGATTCCCTCTGACTCAGGGTATTCAAGGGTATTTGAAGCAGTTGTTGCCGCGGTGTATTGGCGTCATTCGGATGATTCTGGATGCCTTTGACCCAGGGCATTCAAGGGTATTTGAAGCAGTTGCCGCCTAGGTGTATTGGCGTCATTTAGATGATTCTGGATTCCCTCTGACCCAGGGTATTCAAGGGTATTTGAAGCAGTTGTCGCCTCGGTGTATTGGCGTCATTCGGATGATTCTGGATTCCCTCTGACCCAGGGTATTCAAGAGTATTTGAAGCAGTTGTCGCCTCGAAGTATTGGCGTCATTCGGATGATTCCGGATTCCCTCTGAACCAGGGTAATCAAGGGTATTTGAAGCAGTTGTCGCCTCGGTGTATTGGCGTAATTCGGATGATTCTAGATTCTCCCTAACCCAGGGTATTCAAGGGTATTTGAAGCAGTTGTCGCCTTGGTGTTTTGGCGTCATTCGGATGATTCTAGATACTTCTGACCCAGGGTATTCAAGGGTATTTGAAGCAGTTATCGCCTCGGTGTATTGGCGTCATTCGGATGATTCTGGATTCCCTCTGCCCCAGGGTATTCAAGGGTATTTGAAGCAGTTGTCGCCTCGGTATATTGGCGTCATTCGGATGATTCTAGATACCTCTGACCCAGGGTATTTGATGCAGTTGTCGCCTCGGTGTATTGGCGTCATTCGGATGATTCTGGATACCTCTGACCCAGGGTATTCAAGGGTATTTAAAGCAGTTGTCGCCTCGGTGTATTGGCGTCCTTCGGATAATTCTGGATGCCTCTAATCCAGGGTATTCAAGGGTATTTGAAGCAGTTCTCGCCTCGATGTATTGGCGTCATTCGGATGATTCCGGATTTCCTCTGACCCCGTGTATTCAAGGGTATTTGAAGCAGTTGTCGCCTCGGTGTATTGGCGTCATTCGGATAATTCTGGATTCCCTCTGACCCAGGGTATTCAAGGGTATTCAAAGCAGTTGTCACCTCGGTGTTTTGGCGTCATTCGGATGATTCTGGACACCTGTGACCCAGGGTATTCAAGGGTATTTGAAGCAGTTGTCGCCTCGGTGTATTGGCGTCATTCGGGTGATTCTGGATTCCCTCTGACCCAGGGTATTCAAGGGTATTTGAAGCAGTTGTCGCCTCGGTGTATTGGGGTCATTCGGGTGATTCTGGATTCCCTCTGACCCAGGGTATTCAAGGGTATTTGAAGCAGTTGTCGCCTCGGTGTATTGGCGTCATTCAGATGATTCTGGATTCCCTCTGACCCAGGTTATTCAAGGGTATTTGAAGCAGTTGTCGCCTCGGTGTTTTGGCGTCATTCAGATGATTCTGGATACCTCTGACCCAGGGTATTTAAGGGTATTTGAAGCAGTTGTCGCCTCGGTGTATTAGCGTCATTCGGATGATTCTGGATACCTCTGACCTAGGGTATTCAAGGGTATTTGAAGCAGTTGTCGCCTCGGTGTATTGGTGTCATTCGGATGATTCTGTATTCCCTCTGACCCAGGGTATTCAAGGGTATTTAAAGCAGTTGTCACCTCGGTGTTTTGGCGTCATTCGGATGATTTTGGACACCTATGACCCAGGGTATTCAAGGGTATTTGAAGCAGTTGTCGCCTCGGTGTATTGGCGTCATTCGGGTGATTCTGGATTCCCTCTGACCCAGGGTATTCAAGGGTATTTGAAGCAGTTGTTGCCTCGGTGTATTGGCGTCATTCGGATGATTCTGGATGCCTCTGACCCAGGGCACTCAAGGGTATTTGAAGCAGTTGCCGCATCGGTGTATTAGCGTTATTTAGATGATTCTGGATTCCCTCTGACCCAGGGTATTCAAGGGTATTTGAAGCAGTTGTCGCCTCGGTGTATTGGCGTCATTCGGATGATTCTGGATTCCCTCTGACCCAGGGTATTCAAGGGTATTTGAAGCAGTTCTCGCCTCGATGTATTGGCGTCATTCGGATGATTCCGGATTTCCTCTGACCCCGTGTATTCAAGGGTATTTGAAGCAGTTGTCGCCTCGGTGTATTGGCGTAATTCGGATGATTCTGGATTCTCCCTAACCCAGGGTATTTAAGGGTATTTGAAGCCGTTTTTGCCTTGGTGTTTTGGCGTCATTCGGATGATTCTAGTTACCTCTGACCCAGGGTATTCAAGGGTATTTGAAGCAGTTGTCGTTTCGGTGTATTAGCGTCATTCGGATGATTATGGATGCCTCTGACTCAGGGTATTCAAGGGTATTTGGAGCAGTTGTCGCCTCGGTGTTTTGGCGTCATTCGGATGATTCTGGACACCTATGACCCAGGGTATTCAAGGGTATTTGAAGCATTTGTCGCCTCGGTGTATTGGCGTCATTCGGATGATTCTGGATTCCCTCTGACCCAGGGTATTCAAGGGTATTTGAAACAGTTGTCACCTGAGTGTATTGGCGTCATTCAGATGATTCTGTCTTCCCTCTGACCCAGGGTATTCAAGGATATTTGAAGCAGTTGTCGCCTCGGTGTTTTGGCGTCATTCGGATGATTCTGGATACCTCTGACACAGGGTATTCAAGGGTATTTGAAGCAGTTGTCGCCTCGGTGTATTAGCGTCATTTGGATGATTCTGGATGCCTCTGACCCAGGGTATTCAAGGGTATTTGAAGCAGTTGTTGCCTCGGTGTATTGGCGTCATTCGGATGATTCTGGATTCCCTCTGATCCAGGGTATTCAAGGGTATTTAAAGCAATTGTCACCTCGGTGTTTTTGCGTCATTCGGATGATTCTGGATACCTCTGACCCAGGGTATTCAAGGGTATTTGAAGCAGTTGTCGCCTCGGTGTATTAGCGTCATTCGGATGATTCTGGATGCCTCTGACCCAGGGTATTCAAGGGTATTTGAAGCAGTTGTCACCTCGGTGTATTGGCGTCATTCGGATGATTCTGGATTCCCTCTGACCCAGGGTATTCAAGGGTATTTAAAGCAGTTGTCACCTCGGTGTTTTGGCGTCATTCGGATGATTCTGGACACCTATGACCCAGGGTATTCAAGGGTATTTGAAGCAGTTGTCGCCTCGGTGTATTGGCGTCATTCAAGGGATTCTGGATTCCCTCTGACCCAGGGTATTCGAGGGTATTTGAAACAGTTGTTGCCTCGGTGTATTGGCGTCATTCGGATGATTCTGGATGTCTCTGACCCAGGGTATTCAAGGGTATTTGAAGCAGTTGCCGCCTCGGTGTATTGGCGTCATTCAGATGATTCTGGATTCCCTCTGACCCAGGGTATTCAAGGGTATTTGAAGCAGTTGTCGCCTCGGTGTATTGGCGTCATTCGGATGATTCTGGATTCCCTCTGACCCAGGGTATTCAAGGGTATTCGAAGCAGTTGTAGCCTCGATGTATTGGCGTCATTCGGATGATTCTGGATTCCCTCTGACCCAGGGTATTAAAGGGTATTTGAAGCGGTTGTCGCCTCGGTGCATTGGCGTCATTCGGATGATTCTCGGTTCCCCCTGACCCAGGGTATTCAAGGGTATTTGAAGCAGTTGTCGCCTTGGTGTTTTGGCGTCATTCGGATGATTCTGTATACCTCTGACCTAGGGTATTCAAGGGTATTTGAAGCAGTTGTCGCCTCGGTGTATTAGCGTCATTCGGATGATTCTGGATGCCTCTGACCCAGGGTATTCAAGGGTATTTGAAGCAGTTGTCGCCTCGGTGTGTTGGCGTCATTCGGATGATTCTGGATTCCCTCTGACCCAGGGTATTCAAGGGTATTTAAAGCAGTTGTCACCTCGGTGTTTTGGCGTCATTCGGATGATTCTGGACACCTAAGACCCAGGGTATTCAAGGGTATTTGAAGCAGTTGTCGCCTCCGTGTATTGGCGTCATTCGGGTGATTCTGGATTCCCTCTGACCCAGGGCATATTCAAGTGTATTTGAAGCAGTTGTCGCCTCGGTGTATTGGCGTCATTCAGATGATTCTGGATTCCCTCTGACCCAGGTTATTCAAGGGTATTTGAAGCAGTTGTCACCTCGGTGTTTTGGCGTCATTCGGATGATTCTGGATACCTCTGACCCAGGGTATTCAAGGGTATTTGATGCAGTTGTCGCCTCGGTGTTTTGGCGTCATTCGGATGATTCTGGATACCTTTGACACAGGGTATTCAAGGGTATTTGAAGCAGTTGTCGCCTCGGTGTATTAGCGTCATTTGGATGATTCTGGATGCCTCTGACCCAGGGTATACAAGGGTATTTGAAGCAGTTGTCGCCTCGGTGTATTGGCGTCATTCGGATGATTCTGGATTCCCTCTGATCCAGGGTATTCAAGGGTATTTGAAGCAGTTGTCGCCTCGGTGTATTGGCGTCATTCGGATGATTCTGGATTCCCCCTGACCCAGGGTATTCAAGGGTATTTGAAGCAGTTGTCGCCTCGGTGTATTGGCGTCATTCAGATGATTCTGGATTCCCTCTGACCCAGGGTATTCAAGGGTATTTGAAGCAGTTGTCGCCTCGGTGTATTGACGTCATTCGGATGATTCTGGATTTCCTCTGACCCAGGGTATTCAAGGGTATTTGAAGCAGTTTTCGCCTCGATGTATTGGCGTCATTCGGATGATTCTGGATTCCCTCTGACCCAGGGTATTCAAGGGTATTTGAAGCAGTTGTCGCCTCGGTGTATTGGCGTCATTCGGATGATTCTGGATTCCCCCTGACCCAGGGTATTCAAGGGTATTTGAAGCAGTTGTCGCCATGGTGTTTTGGTGTCATTCCGATGATTCTGGATACCTCCGACCCAGGGTATTCAAGGGTATTTGAAGCAGTTGTCGACTCGGTGTATTAGCGTCATTGGATGATTCTGGATGCCTCTTACCCAGGGTATTCAAGGGTATTTGAAGCAGTTGTCGCCTCGGTGTATTGGCGTCATTCGGATGATTCTGGATTCCCTCTGACCCAGGGTATTCAAGGGTATTTGAAGCAGTTGTCACCTCGGTGTTTTGGCGTCATTCGGATGATTCTGGACACCTATGACCCAGGGTATTCAAGGGTATTTGAAGCAGTTGTCGCATCGGTGTATTGGCGTCATTCGGGTGATTCTGGATTCCCTCTGAACCAGGGTATTCAAGCGTATTTGAAGCAGTTGTTGCCTTGGTGTATTGGCATCATTCGGATGATTCTGGATGCCTCTGACCCAGGGTATTCAAGGGTATTTGAAGCAGTTGCCGCCTCGGTGTATTGGCGTAATTCAGATGATTCTGGATTCCCTCTGACCCAGGCTATTCAAGGGTATTTGAAGCAGTTGTCGCCTCGGTGTATTGGCGTCATTCGGATGATTCTGGATTTCCTCTGACCCAGGGTATTCAAGGGTATTTGAAGCAGTTTTCGCCTCCATGTATTCGCGTCATTCGGATGATTCTGGATTCCCTCTGACCCAGGGTATTCAAGGGTATTTGAAGCAGTTGTCGCCTCGGTGTATTGGCGTCATTCGGATGATTCTGGATTCCCCCTGACCCAGGGTATTCAAGGGTATTTGAAGCAGTTGTCGCCTTGGTGTTTTGGCGTCATTCGGATGATTCTGGATACCTCTGACCCAGGGTATTCAAGGGTATTTGAAGCAGTTGTCGCCTCGATGTATTGGCGTCATTCGGATGATTCCGGATTCCCTCTGACCCAGGGTATTCAAGGGTATTTGAAGCGGTTGTCGCCTCGGTGTATTGGCGTAATTCGGATGATTCTGGATTCTCCCTTACCCAGGGTATTCAATGGTATTTGAAGCAGTTTTTGCCTTGGTGTTTTGGCGTCATTCGGATGATTCTAGATACCTCTGACCCAGGGTATTCAAGGGTCTTTGAAGCAGTTGTCGCCTCGACGTATTAGCGTCATTCGGATGATTATAGATGCCTCTGACCCAGGGTATTCAAGGGTATTTGAAGCAGTCGTCGCCTTGGTGTATTGGCGTCATTCGGATGATTCTGGATTCCCTCTGACCAAGGGTATTCAAGGGTATTTGAAGCATTTGTCGCCTCGGTGTTTTGGCGTCATTCGGATGATTCTGGAACCCAATGACCCAGGGTATTCAAGGGTATTTGAAGCAGTTGTCGCCTCGGTGTATTGGCGTCATTCGGATGATTCTGGATTCCCTCTGACCCAGGGTATTCAAGGGTATTTGAAGCAGTTGTCACCTGAGTGTATTGGCGTCATTCAGATGATTCTGTCTTCCCTCTGACCCAGGGTATTCAAGGGTATTTGAAGCAGTTGTCGCCTCGGTGTTTTGGCGTCATTCGGATGATTCTGGATACCTCTGACACAGGGTATTCAAGGGCATTTGAAGCAGTTGTCGCCTCGGTGTATTAGCGTCATTTGGATGATTCTGGATACCTCTGACCCAGGGTATTCAAGGGTATTTGAAGCAGTTGTTGCCTCGGTGTATTGGCGTCATTCGGATGATTCTGTATTCCCTCTGATCCAGGGTATTCAAGGGTATTTAAAGCAATTGTCACCTCAGTGTTTTGGCGTAATTCAGATGATTCTGGACACCTATGACCTAGAGTATTCAAGGGTATTTGAAGGAGTTGTTGCCTCGGTGTATTAGCATCATTCGGGTGATTCTGGATTCCCTCTGACCCAGGGTATTCAAGGGTATTTGAAGCAGTTGTTGCCTCAGTGTATTGGCGTCATTCGGATGATTTTGGATGCCTCTGACCAAGGGTATTCAAGGGTATTTGAAGCAGTTGCCGCCTCGGTGTATTGGCGTCATTCAGATGATTCTGGATTCCCTCTGACCCAGGCTATTCAAGGGTATTTGAAGCAGTTGTCGCCTCGGTGTATTGGCGTCATTCGGATGATTCTGGATTTCCTCTGACCCAGGGTATTCAAGGGTATTTGAAGCAGTTTTCGCCTCGATGTATTCGCGTCATTCGGATGATTCTGGATTCCCTCTGACCCAGGGTATTCAAGGGTATTTGAAGCAGTTGTCGCCTCGGTGTATTGGCGTCATTCGGATGATTCTGGATTCCCCCTGACCCAGGGTATTCAAGGGTATTTGAAGCAGTTGTCGCCTTGGTGTTTTGGCGTCATTCGGATGATTCTGGATACCTCTGACCCAGGGTATTCAAGGGTATTTGAAGCAGTTGTCGCCTCGGTGTATTAGCGTCATTCGGATGATTCTGGATGCCTCTGACCCAGGGTATTCAAGGGTATTTGAAGCAGTTGTCGCCTCGGTGTATTGGCGTCATTCGGATGATTCTGGATTCCCTCTGACCCAGGGTATTCAAGGGTATTTGAAGCAGTTGTCACCTCAGGGTTTTGGCGTCATTTAAATGATTCGGGACACCTATGACCCAGGGTATTCAAGGGTATTTGAAGCAGTTGTCGCATCGGTGTATTGGCGTCATTCGGGTGATTCTGGATTCCCTCTGACCCAGGGTATTCAAGGGTATTTGAAGCAGTTGTTGCCTCGGTGTATTGGCGTCATTCGGATGATTCTGGATGCCTCTGACCCAGGGTATTCAAGGGTATTTGAAGCAGTTGCCGCCTCGGTGTATTGGCGTAATTCAGATGATTCTGGATACCCTCTGACCCAGGGTATTCAAGAGTATTTGAAGCAGTTGTCGCCTCGGTGTATTGGAATCATTCGGGTGATTCTGGATTCCCTCTGACCCAGGGTATTCAAGGGTATTTGAAGCGGTTGTTGCCTCGGTGTATTGGCGTCATTCGGATGATTCTGGATGCCTCTGACCCAGGGTATTCAAGGGTATTTTAAGCAGTTGTCGCCTCGGTGTATTGGCGTCATTCAAGGGATTCTGGATTCCCTATGACCCAGGGTATTCAAGGGTATTTGAAACAGTTGTTGCCTCGGTGTATTGGCGTCATTCGGATGATTCTGGATGCCTCTGACTCAGGGTATTCAAGGGTATTTGAAGCAGTTGCCGCCTCGGTGTATTGGCGTCATTCGGATGATTCTGGATTCCCTCTGACCCAGGGTATTCAAGGGTATTCGAGGCAGTTGCCGCCTCGATGTATTGGCGTCATTCGGATGATTCTGGATACCTCTGACCCAGGGTATTCAAGGGTATTTGAAGCAGTTTTCGCCTCGATGTATTGGCGTCATTCGGATGATTCTGGATTCCCTCTGACCCAGGGTATTCAAGGGTATTTGAAGCAGTTGTCACCTCGGTGTTTTGGCGTCATTCGGATGATTCTGGACACCTATGACCCAGGGTATTCAAGGGTATTTGAAGCAGTTGTCGCATCGGTGTATTGGCGTCATTCGGGTGATTCTGGATTCCCTCTGAACCAGGGTATTCAAGCGTATTTGAAGCAGTTGTTGCCTTGGTGTATTGGCATCATTCGGATGATTCTGGATGCCTCTGACCCAGGGTATTCAAGGGTATTTGAAGCAGTTGCCGCCTCGGTGTATTGGCGTAATTCAGATGATTCTGGATTCCCTCTGACCCAGGTTATTCAAGGGTATTTGAAGCAGTTGTCGCCTCGGTGTATTGGCGTCATTCGGATGATTCTGGATTTCCTCTGACCCAGGGTATTCAAGGGTATTTGAAGCAGTTTTCGCCTCCATGTATTCGCGTCATTCGGATGATTCTGGATTCCCTCTGACCCAGGGTATTCAAGGGTATTTGAAGCAGTTGTCGCCTCGGTGTATTGGCGTCATTCGGATGATTCTGGATTCCCCCTGACCCAGGGTATTCAAGGGTATTTGAAGCAGTTGTCGCCTTGGTGTTTTGGCGTCATTCGGATGATTCTGGATACCTCTGACCCAGGGTATTCAAGGGTATTTGAAGCAGTTGTCGCCTCGATGTATTGGCGTCATTCGGATGATTCCGGATTCCCTCTGACCCAGGGTATTCAAGGGTATTTGAAGCGGTTGTCGCCTCGGTGTATTGGCGTAATTCGGATGATTCTGGATTCTCCCTTACCCAGGGTATTCAATGGTATTTGAAGCAGTTTTTGCCTTGGTGTTTTGGCGTCATTCGGATGATTCTAGATACCTCTGACCCAGGGTATTCAAGGGTCTTTGAAGCAGTTGTCGCCTCGACGTATTAGCGTCATTCGGATGATTATAGATGCCTCTGACCCAGGGTATTCAAGGGTATTTGAAGCAGTTGTCGCCTTGGTGTATTGGCGTCATTCGGATGATTCTGGATTCCCTCTGACCAAGGGTATTCAAGGGTATTTGAAGCAGTTGTCGCCTCGGTGTTTTGGCGTCATTCGGATGATTCTGGAACCCAATGACCCAGGGTATTCAAGGGTATTTGAAGCAGTTGTCGCCTCGGTGTATTGGCGTCATTCGGATGATTCTGGATTCCCTCTGACCCAGGGTATTCAAGGGTATTTGAAGCAGTTGTCACCTGAGTGTATTGGCGTCATTCAGATGATTCTGTCTTCCCTCTGACCCAGGGTATTCAAGGGTATTTGAAGCAGTTGTCGCCTCGGTGTTTTGGCGTCATTCGGATGATTCTGGATACCTCTGACACAGGGTATTCAAGGGCATTTGAAGCAGTTGTCGCCTCGGTGTATTAGCGTCATTTGGATGATTCTGGATGCCTCTGACCCAGGGTATTCAAGGGTATTTGAAGCAGTTGTTGCCTCGGTGTATTGGCGTCATTCGGATGATTCTGTATTCCCTCTGATCCAGGGTATTCAAGGGTATTTAAAGCAATTGTCACCTCAGTGTTTTGGCGTAATTCAGATGATTCTGGACACCTATGACCTAGAGTATTCAAGGGTATTTGAAGGAGTTGTTGCCTCGGTGTATTAGCATCATTCGGGTGATTCTGGATTCCCTCTGACCCAGGGTATTAAAGGGTATTTGAAGCGGTTGTTGCCTCAGTGTATTGGCGTCATTCGGATGATTTTGGATGCCTCTGACCAAGGGTATTCAAGGGTATTTGAAGCAGTTGCCGCCTCGGTGTATTGGCGTCATTCAGATGATTCTGGATTCCCTCTGACCCAGGCTATTCAAGGGTATTTGAAGCAGTTGTCGCCTCGGTGTATTGGCGTCATTCGGATGATTCTGGATTTCCTCTGACCCAGGGTATTCAAGGGTATTTGAAGCAGTTTTCGCCTCGATGTATTCGCGTCATTCGGATGATTCTGGATTCCCTCTGACCCAGGGTATTCAAGGGTATTTGAAGCAGTTGTCGCCTCGGTGTATTGGCGTCATTCGGATGATTCTGGATTCCCCCTGACCCAGGGTATTCAAGGGTATTTGAAGCAGTTGTCGCCTTGGTGTTTTGGCGTCATTCGGATGATTCTGGATACCTCTGACCCAGGGTATTCAAGGGTATTTGAAGCAGTTGTCGCCTTGGTGTATTAGCGTCATTCGGATGATTCTGGATGCCTCTGACCCAGGTTATTCAAGGGTATTTGAAGCAGTTGTCGCCTCGGTGTATTGGCGTCATTCGGATGATTCTGGATTCCCTCTGACCCAGGGTATTCAAGGGTATTTGAAGCAGTTGTCACCTCAGGGTTTTGGCGTCATTTAAATGATTTGGGACACCTATGACCCAGGGTATTCAAGGGTATTTGAAGCAGTTGTCGCATCGGTGTATTGGCGTCATTCGGGTGATTCTGGATTCCCTCTGACCCAGGGTATTCAAGGGTATTTGAAGCAGTTGTTGCCTCGGTGTATTGGCGTCATTCGGATGATTCTGGATGCCTCTGACCCAGGGTATTCAAGGGTATTTGAAGCAGTTGCCGCCTCGGTGTATTGGCGTAATTCAGATGATTCTGGATACCCTCTGACCCAGGGTATTCAAGAGTATTTGAAGCAGTTGTCGCCTCGGTGTATTGGAATCATTCGGGTGATTCTGGATTCCCTCTGACCCAGGGTATTCAAGGGTATTTGAAGCGGTTGTTGCCTCGGTGTATTGGCGTCATTCGGATGATTCTGGATGCCTCTGACCCAGGGTATTCAAGGGTATTTTAAGCAGTTGTCGCCTCGGTGTATTGGCGTCATTCAAGGGATTCTGGATTCCCTATGACCCAGGGTATTCAAGGGTATTTGAAACAGTTGTTGCCTCGGTGTATTGGCGTCATTCGGATGATTCTGGATGCCTCTGACCCAGGGTATTCAAGGGTATTTGAAGCAGTTGCCGCCTCGGTGTATTGGCGTCATTCGGATGATTCTGGATTCCCTCTGACCCAGGGTATTCAAGGGTATTCGAGGCAGTTGCCGCCTCGATGTATTGGCGTCATTCGGATGATTCCGGATTCCCTCTGACCCAGGGTATTTAAGGGTATTTGAAGCAGTTGTCACCTCGGTGTATTGGCGTCATTCGGATGATTCTCGATTCCCCCTGACCCAGGGTATTCAAGGGTATTTGAAGCAGTTGTCGCCTTGGTGTTTTGGCGTCATTCGGATGATTCTGGATACCTCTGACCCAAGGTATTCAAGGGTATTTGAAGCAGTTGTCGCCTCGGTGTATTAGCGTCATTCGGATGATTCTGGATGCCTCTGACCCAGGGTATTCAAGGGTATTTGAAGCAGTTGTCGCCTCGGTGTATTGGCGTCATTCGGATGATTCTGGATTCCCTCTGACCCAGGGTATTCAAGGGTATTTAAAGCAGTTGTCACCTCGGTTTTTTGGCGTCATTCGGATGATTCTGGACACCTATGACCCAGGGTATTCAAGGATATTTGAAGCAGTGGTCGCTTCGGTGTATTGGCGTCATTCGGGTGATTCTGGATTCCCTCTGCCCCAGGGTATTCAAGGGTATTTGAAGCAGTTCTCGCCTCGGTGTATTGGCGTCATTCAGATGATTCTGGATTCCCTCTGACCCAGGTTATTCAAGGGTATTTGAAGCGGTTGTCACCTCGGTGTTTTGGCGTCATTCAGGTGATTCTGGATACCTCTGACCCAGGGTATTCAAGGGTATTTGAAGCAGTTGTCGCCTCGGTGTATTAGCGTCATTCGGATGATTCTGGATGCCTCTGACCCAGGGTATTCAAGGGTATTTGAAGCAGTTGTCGCCTCGGTGTATTGGCGTCATTTAGATGATTCTGGATTCCCTCTGACCCAGGGGATTCAAGGGTATTTGAAGCAGTTGTCGCCTCGGTGTATTGGCGTCATTCGGATGATTCTGGATTCCCTCTGACCCAGGGTATTCAAGAGTATTTGAAGCAGTTGTCGCCTCGATGTATTGGCGTCATTCGGATGATTCCGGATTCCCTCTGAACCAGGGTAATCAAGGGTATTTGAAGCAGTTGTCGCCTCGGTGTATTGGCGTAATTCGGATGATTCTGGATTCTCCCTAACCCAGGGTATTCAAGGGTATTTGTAGCAGTTGTCGCCTTGGTGTTTTAGCGTCATTCGGATGATTCTAGATACTTCTGACCCAGGGTATTCAAGGGTATTTGAAGCAGTTGTCGCCTTGGTGTATTGGCGTCATTCGAATGATTCTGGATTCCCTCTGCCCCAGGGTATTCAAGGGTATTTGAAGCAGTTGTCGCCTCGGTATATTGGCGTCATTCGGATGATTCTAGATACCTCTGACCCAGGGTATTTGATGCAGTTGTCGCCTCGGTGTATTGGCGTCATTCGGATGATTCTGGATACCTCTGACCCAGGGTATTCAAGGGTATTTAAAGCAGTTGTCGCCTCGGTGTATTGGCGTCCTTCGGATAATTCTGGATGCCTCTAATCCAGGGTATTCAAGGGTATTTGAAGCAGTTGTCGCCTCGGTGTATTGGCGTCATTCGGATGATTCTGGATTCCCTCGGACCCAGGGTATTCAAGGGTATTTGAAGCAGGTGTCGCCTTGGTGTATTGGCGTCATTCGGATGATTCGGGATGGCTCTGACCCAAGGTATTCAAGGGTATTTGAAGCAGTTGTCGCCTCGGTGTATTGGCGTCATTCAGATGATTCTGGATTCCCTCTGACCAAGGGGATTCAAGGGTATTTGAAGCAGTTGTCGCCTCGGTGTTTTGGCGTCATTCGGATGATTCTGGATACCTCTGACCCAGGGTATTCAAGGGTATTTGAAGCAGTTGTCGCCTCGGTTTATTAGCGTCATTCGGATGATTCTGGATGACTCTGACCCAGGGTATTCAAGGGTATTTGAAGCAGTTGTCACCTCGGTGTATTGGCGTCATTCGGATGATTCTGGATTCCCTTTGACCCAGGGTATTCAAAGGTATTTAAAGCAGTTGTCACCTCGGTGTTTTGGCGTCATTCGGATGATTCTGGACACCTATGACCCAGGGTATTCAAGGGTATTTGAAGCAGTTGTCGCCTCGGTGTATTGGCGTCATTCAAGGGATTCTGGATTCCCTCTGACCCAGGGTATTCAAGGGTATTTGAAACAGTTGTTGCCTCGATGTATTAAAGTCATTCGGATGATTCTGGATGCCTCTGACCCAGGGTATTCAAGGGTATTTGAAGCAGTTGCCGCCTCGGTGTATTGGCGTCATTCAGATGATTCTGGATTCCCTCAGACCCAGGGTATTCCAGGGTATTTTAAGCAGTTGTCGCCTCGGTGTATTGCGTCATTCGGATGATTCTGGATTCCTTCTGACCCAGGGTATTCAAGGGTATTCGAAGCAGTTGTCGCCTCGATGTATTGGCGTCATTCGGATGATTCTGGATTCCCTCTGACCTAGGGTATTCAAGGGTATTTGAAGCAGTTGTCGCCTCGGTGTATTGGCGTCATTCGGATGATTCTCGATTCCCCCTGACCCAGGGTATTCAAGGGTATTTGAAGCAGTTGTCGCCTTGGTGTTTTGGCGTCATTCGGATGATTCTGGATACCTCTGACCCAGAGTATTCAAGGGTATTTGAAGCAGTTGTCGCCTCGGTGTATTAGCGTCAATCGGATGATTCTGGATGCCTCTGACCCAGGGTATTCAAGGGTATTTGAAGCAGTTGTCGCCTCGGTGTATTGGCGTCATTCGGATAATTCTGGATTCCCTCTGACCCAGGGTATTCAAGGGTATTTAAAGCAGTTGTCACCTCGGTGTTTTGGCGTCATTCGGATGATTCTGGACACCTGTGACCCAGGGTATTCAAGGGTATTTGAAGCAGTTGTCGCCTCGGTGTATTGGCGTCATTCGGGTGATTCTGGATTCCCTCTGACCCAGGGTATTCAAGGGTATTTGAAGCAGTTGTCGCCTCGGTGTATTGGGGTCATTCGGGTGATTCTGGATTCCCTCTGACCCAGGGTATTCAAGGGTATTTGAAGCAGTTGTCGCCTCGGTGTATTGGCGTCATTCAGATGATTCTGGATTCCCTCTGACCCAGGTTATTCAAGGGTATTTGAAGCAGTTGTCGCCTCGGTGTTTTGGCGTCATTCGGATGATTCTGGATACCTCTGACCCAGGGTATTCAAGCGTATTTGAAGAAGTTGTCGCCTCGGTGTATTCGCGTCATTCGGATGATTCTGGATGCCTCTGACCCAGGGCACTCAAGGGTATTTGAAGCAGTTGCCGCATCGGTGTATTAGCGTTATTTAGATGATTCTGGATTCCCTCTGACCCAGGGTATTCAAGGGTATTTGAAGCAGTTGTCGCCTCGGTGTATTGGCGTCATTCGGATGATTCTGGATTCCCTCTGACCCAGGGTATTCAAGGGTATTTGAAGCAGTTCTCACCTCGATGTATTGGCGTCATTCGGATGATTCCGGATTCCCTCTGACCCAGGGTATTCAAGGGTATTTGAAGCAGTTGTCGCCTCGGTGTATTGGCGTAATTCGGATGATTCTGGATTCTCCCTAACCCAGGGTATTTAAGGGTATTTGAAGCCGTTGTCGCCTTGGTGTTTTGGCGTCATTCGGATGATTCTAGATACCTCTGACCCAGGGTATTCAAGGGTATTTGAAGCAGTGGTCGTTTCGGTGTATTAGCGTCATTCGGATGATTATGGATGCCTCTGACTCAGGGTATTCAAGGGTATTTGAAGCAGTTGTCGCCTCGGTGTTTTGGCGTCATTCGGATGATTCTGGACACCTATGACCCAGGGTATTCAAGGGTATTTGAAGCATTTGTCGCCTCGGTGTATTGGCGTCATTCGGATGATTCTGGATTCCCTCTGACCCAGGGTATTCAAGGGTATTTGAAACAGTTGTCACCTGAGTGTATTGGCGTCATTCAGATGATTCTGTCTTCCCTCTGACCCAGGGTATTCAAGGATATTTGAAGCAGTTGTCGCCTCGGTGTTTTGGCGTCATTCGGATGATTCTGGATACCTCTGACACAGGGTATTCAAGGGTATTTGAAGCAGTTGTCGCCTCGGTGTATTAGCGTCATTTGGATGATTCTGGATGCCTCTGACCCAGGGTATTCAAGGGTATTTGAAGCAGTTGTCGCCTCGGTGTATTGGCGTCATTCGGATGATTCTGGATTCCCTCTGATCCAGGGTATTCAAGGGTATTTAAAGCAATTGTCACCTCGGTGTTTTGGCGTCATTCGGATGATTCTGGATACCTCTGACCCAGGGTATTCAAGGGTATTTGAAGCAGTTGTCGCCTCGGTGTATTAGCGTCATTCGGATGATTCTGGATGCCTCTGACCCAGGGTATTCAAGGGTATTTGAAGCAGTTGTCACCTCGGTGTATTGGCGTCATTCGGATGATTCTGGATTCCCTCTGACCCAGGGTATTCAAGGGTATTTAAAGCAGTTGTCACCTCGGTGTTTTGGCGTCATTCGGATGATTCTGGACACCTATGACCCAGGGTATTCAAGGGTATTTGAAGCAGTTGTCGCCTCGGTGTATTGGCGTCATTCAAGGGATTCTGGATTCCCTCTGACCCAGGGTATTCGAGGGTATTTGAAACAGTTGTTGCCTCGGTGTATTGGCGTCATTCGGATGATTCTGGATGTCTCTGACCCAGGGTATTCAAGGGTATTTGAAGCAGTTGCCGCCTCGGTGTATTGGCGTCATTCAGATGATTCTGGATTCCCTCTGACCCAGGGTATTCAAGGGTATTTGAAGCAGTTGTCGCCTCGGTGTATTGGCGTCATTCGGATGATTCTGGATTCCCTCTGACCCAGGGTATTCAAGGGTATTCGAAGCAGTTGTAGCCTCGATGTATTGGCGTCATTCGGATGATTCTGGATTCCCTCTGACCCAGGGTTTAAAAGGGTATTTGAAGCAGTTGTCGCCTCGGTGCATTGGCGTCATTCGGATTATTCTCGGTTCCCCCTGACCCAGGGTATTCAAGGGTATTTGAAGCAGTTGTCGCCTTGGTGTTTTGGCGTCATTCGGATGATTCTGTATACCTCTGACCCAGGGTATTCAAGGGTATTTGAAGCAGTTGTCGCCTCGGTGTATTAGCGTCATTCGGATGATTCTGGATTCCCTCTGACCCAGGGTATTCAAGGGTATTTAAAGCAGTTGTCACCTCGGTGTTTTAGCGTCATTCGGATGATTCTGGACACCTAAGACCCAGGGTATTCAAGGGTATTTGAAGCAGTTGTCGCCTCCGTGTATTGGCGTCATTCGGGTGATTCTGGATTCCCTCTGACCCAGGGTATTCAAGGGTATTTGAAGCAGTTGTCGCCTCGGTGTATTGGCGTCATTCAGATGATTCTGGATTCCCTCTGACCCAGGTTATTCAAGGGTATTTGAAGCAGTTGTCACCTCGGTGTTTTGGCGTCATTCGGATGATTCTGGATACCTCTGACCCAGGGTATTCAAGGGTATTTGATGCAGTTGTCGCCTCGGTGTTTTGGCGTCATTCGGATGATTCTGGATACCTTTGACACAGGGTATTCAAGGGTATTTGAAGCAGTTGTCGCCTCGGTGTATTAGCGTCATTTGGATGATTCTGGATGCCTCTGACCCAGGGTATACAAGGGTATTTGAAGCAGTTGTCGCCTCGGTGTATTGGCGTCATTCGGATGATTCTGGATTCCCTCTGATCCAGGGTATTCAGGTGTATTTAAAGCAATTGTCACCTCGGTGTTCTGGCGTAATTCGGATGATTCTGGACACCTATGACCTAGGGTATTCAAGGGTATTTGAAGGAGTTGTCTCCTCGGTGTATTGGCATCATTCGGGTGATTCTGGATTCCCTCTGACCCAGGGTATTCAAGGGTATTTAAAGCAGTTGTTGCCTCGGTGTATTGGCGTCATTCGGATGATTTTGGATGCCTCTGACCAAGGGTATTCAAGGGTATTTGAAGCAGTTGTCGCCTCGGTGTATTGGCGTCATTCAGATGATTCTGGATTCCCTCTGACCCAGGGTATTCAAGGGTATTTGAAGCAGTTGTCGCCTCGGTGTTTTGGCGTCATTCGGATGATTCTGGATACCTCTGACACAGGGTATTCAAGGGTATTTGAAGCAGTTGTCGCCTCGGTGTATTAGCGTCATTTGGATGATTCTGGATGCCTCTGACCCAGGGTATTCAAGGGTATTTGAAGCAGTTGTCGCCTCGGTGTATTGGCGTCATTCGGATGATTCTGGATTCCCTCTGATCCAGGGTATTCAAGGGTATTTAAAGCAATTGTCACCTCGGTGTTTTGGCGTCATTCGGATGATTCTGGATACCTCTGACTCAGGGTATTCAAGGGTATTTGAAGCAGTTGTCGCCTCGGTGTATTAGCGTCATTCGGATGATTCTGGATGCCTCTGACCCAGGGTATTCAAGGGTATTTGAAGCAGTTGTCACCTCGGTGTATTGGCGTCATTCGGATGATTCTGGATTCCCTCTGACCCAGGGTATTCAAGGGTATTTAAAGCAGTTGTCACCTCGGTGTTTTGGCGTCATTCGGATGATTCTGGACACCTATGACCCAGGGTATTCAAGGGTATTTGAAGCAGTTGTCGCCTCGGTGTATTGGCGTCATTCAAGGGATTCTGGATTCCCTCTGACCCAGGGTATTCGAGGGTATTTGAAACAGTTGTTGCCTCGGTGTATTGGCGTCATTCGGATGATTCTGGATGTCTCTGACCCAGGGTATTCAAGGGTATTTGAAGCAGTTGCCGCCTCGGTGTATTGGCGTCATTCAGATGATTCTGGATTATCTCTGACCCAGGGTATTCAAGGGTATTTGAAGCAGTTGTCGCCTCGGTGTATTGGCGTCATTCGGATGATTCTGGATTCCCTCTGACCCAGGGTATTCAAGGGTATTCGAAGCAGTTGTAGCCTCGATGTATTGGCGTCATTCGGATGATTCTGGATTCCCTCTGACCCAGGGTTTAAAAGGGTATTTGAAGCAGTTGTCGCCTCGGTGCATTGGCGTCATTCGGATTATTCTCGGTTCCCCCTGACCCAGGGTATTCAAGGGTATTTGAAGCAGTTGTCGCCTTGGTGTTTTGGCGTCATTCGGATGATTCTGTATACCTCTGACCCAGGGTATTCAAGGGTATTTGAAGCAGTTGTCGCCTCGGTGTATTAGCGTCATTCGGATGATTCTGGATTCCCTCTGACCCAGGGTATTCAAGGGTATTTAAAGCAGTTGTCACCTCGGTGTTTTAGCGTCATTCGGATGATTCTGGACACCTAAGACCCAGGGTATTCAAGGGTATTTGAAGCAGTTGTCGCCTCCGTGTATTGGCGTCATTCGGGTGATTCTGGATTCCCTCTGACCCAGGGTATTCAAGGGTATTTGAAGCAGTTGTCGCCTCGGTGTATTGGCGTCATTCAGATGATTCTGGATTCCCTCTGACCCAGGTTATTCAAGGGTATTTGAAGCAGTTGTCACCTCGGTGTTTTGGCGTCATTCGGATGATTCTGGATACCTCTGACCCAGGGTATTCAAGGGTATTTGATGCAGTTGTCGCCTCGGTGTTTTGGCGTCATTCGGATGATTCTGGATACCTTTGACACAGGGTATTCAAGGGTATTTGAAGCAGTTGTCGCCTCGGTGTATTAGCGTCATTTGGATGATTCTGGATGCCTCTGACCCAGGGTATACAAGGGTATTTGAAGCAGTTGTCGCCTCGGTGTATTGGCGTCATTCGGATGATTCTGGATTCCCTCTGATCCAGGGTATTCAGGTGTATTTAAAGCAATTGTCACCTCGGTGTTCTGGCGTAATTCGGATGATTCTGGACACCTATGACCTAGGGTATTCAAGGGTATTTGAAGGAGTTGTCTCCTCGGTGTATTGGCATCATTCGGGTGATTCTGGATTCCCTCTGACCCAGGGTATTCAAGGGTATTTAAAGCAGTTGTTGCCTCGGTGTATTGGCGCCATTCGGATGATTTTGGATGCCTCTGACCAAGGGTATTCAAGGGTATTTGAAGCAGTTGTCGCCTCGGTGTATTGGCGTCATTCAGATGATTCTGGATTCCCTCTGACCCAGGGTATTCAAGGGTATTTGAAGCAGTTGTCGCCTCGGTGTATTGACGTCATTCGGATGATTCTGGATTTCCTCTGACCCAGGGTATTCAAGGGTATTTGAAGCAGTTTTCGCCTCGATGTATTGGCGTCATTCGGATGATTCTGGATTCCCTCTGACCCAGGGTATTCAAGGGTATTTGAAGCAGTTGTCGCCTCGGTGTATTGGCGTCATTCGGATGATTCTGGATTCCCCCTGACCCAAGGTATTCAAGGGTATTTGAAGCAGTTGTTCTATTAATGTTTTGGCGTCATTCGGATGATTCTGGTTACCTCTGACCAAGGGTATTCAAGGGTATTTGAAGCAGTTGTCGACTCGGTGTATGAGCGTCATTCGGATGATTCTGGATGCCTCTTACCCAGGGTATTCAAGGGTATTTGAAGCAGTTGTCGCCTCGGTGTATTGGCGTCATTCGGATGATTCTGGATTCCCTCTGACCCAGGGTATTCAAGGGTATTTGAAGCAGTTGTCACCTCGGTGTTTTGGCGTCATTCGGATGATTCTGGACACCTATGACCCAGGGTATTCAAGGGTATTTGAAGCAGTTGTCGCATCGGTGTATTGGCGTCATTCGGGTGATTCTGGATTCCCTCTGAACCAGGGTATTCAAGCGTATTTGAAGCAGTTGTTGCCTTGGTGTATTGGCATCATTCGGATGATTCTGGATGCCTCTGACCCAGGGTATTCAAGGGTATTTGAAGCAGTTGCCGCCTCGGTGTATTGGCGTAATTCAGATGATTCTGGATACCCTCTGACCCAGGGTATTCAAGGGTATTTGAAGCAGTTGTCGCCTCGGTGTATTGGCGTCATTCGGATGATTCTGGATTCCCTCTGACCCAGGGTATTCAAGGGTATTTGAAGCACTTGTCGCCTCGATGTATTGGCGTCATTCGGATGATTCCGGATTCCCTCTGACCCAGGGTATTCAAGGGTATTTGAAGCGGTTGTCGCCTCGGTGTATTGGCGTAATTCGGATGATTCTGGATTCTCCCTTACCCAGGGTATTCAATGGTATTTAAAGCAGTTTTTGCCTTGGTGTTTTGGCGTCATTCGGATGATTCTAGATACCTCTGACCCAGGGTATTCAAGGGTCTTTGAAGCAGTTGTCGCCTCGACGTATTAGCGTCATTCGGATGATTATAGATGCCTCTGACCCAGGGTATTCAAGGGTATTTGAAGCAGTTGTCGCCTCGGTGTATTGGCGTCATTCGGATGATTCTGGATTCCCTCTGACCAAGGGTATTCAAGCGTATTTGAAGCAGTTGTCGCCTCGGTGTTTTGGCGTCATTCGGATGATTCTGGACACCTATGACCCAGGGTATTCAATGGTATTTGAAGCAGTTGTCGCCTCGGTGTATTGGCGTCATTCGGATGATTCCGGATTCCCTCTGACCCAGGGTATTCAAGGGTATTTGAAGCAGTTGTCACCTGAGTGTATTGGCGTCATTCAGATGATTCTGTCTTCCCTCTGACCCAGGGTATTCAAGGGTATTTGAAGCAGTTGTCGCCTCGGTGTTTTGGCGTCATTCGGATGATTCTGGATACCTCTGACACAGGGTATTCAAGGGCATTTGAAGCAGTTGTCGCCTAGGTGTATTAGCGTCATTTGGATGATTCTGGATGCCTCTGACCCAGGGTATTCAAGGGTATTTGAAGCAGTTGTTGCCTCGGTGTATTGGCGTCATTCGGATGATTCTGTATTCCCTCTGATCCAGGGTATTCAAGGGTATTTAAAGCAATTGTCACCTCGGTGTTTTGGCGTAATTCAGATGATTCTGGACACCTATGACCTAGAGTATTCAAGGGTATTTGAAGGAGTTGTTGCCTCGGTGTATTAGCATCATTCGGGTGATTCTGGATTCCCTCTGACCCAGGGTATTCAAGGGTATTTGAAGCAGTTGTTGCCTCGGTGTATTGGCGTCATTCGGATGATTTTGGATGCCTCTGACCAAGGGTATTCAAGGGTATTTGAAGCAGTTGCCGCCTCGGTGTATTGGCGTCATTCAGATGATTCTGGATTCCCTCTGACCAAGGCTATTCAAGGGTATTTGAAGCAGTTGTCGCCTCGGTGTATTGGCGTCATTCGGATGATTCTGGATTTCCTCTGACCCAGGGTATTCAAGGGTATTTGAAGCAGTTTTCGCCTCGATGTATTCGCGTCATTCGGATGATTCTGGATTCCCTCTGACCCAGGGTATTCAAGGGTATTTGAAGCAGTTGTCGCCTCGGTGTATTGGCGTCATTCGGATGATTCTGGATTCCCCCTGACCCAGGGTATTCAAGGGTATTTGAAGCAGTTGTCGCCTTGGTGTATTAGCGTCATTCGGATGATTCTGGATGCCTCTGACCCAGGGTATTCAAGGGTACTTGAAGCAGTTGTCGCCTCGGTGTATTGGCGTCATTCGGATGATTCTGGATTCCCTCTGACCCAGGGTATTCAAGGGTATTTGAAGCAGTTGTCACCTCGGTGTTTTGGCGTCATTCGGATGATTCTGGACACCTATGACCCAGGGTATTCAAGGGTATTTGAAGCAGTTGTCGCATCGGTGTATTGGCGTCATTCGGGTGATTCTGGATTCCCTCTGACCCAGGGTATTCAAGGGTATTTGAAGCAGTTGTTGCCTCGGTGTATTGGCGTCATTCGGATGATTCTGGATGCCCCTGACCCAGGGTATTCAAGGGTATTTGAAGCAGTTGTCACCTCGGTGTTTTGGCGTCATTCGGATGATTCTGGACACCTATGACCTAGGATATTCAAGGGAATTTGAAGCAGTTGCCGCCTCGGTGTATTGGAGTCATTCAGATGACTCTGGAATGCCTCTGACCCAGGGTATTCAAGGGTATTTGAAGCAGTCTTCGCCTCGGTGTATTGGCGTCATTCGGATGATTCTGGATTTCCTCTGACCCAGGGTATTCAAGGGTATTTGAAGCAGTTGCCGCCTCGATGTATTGGCGTCATTCGGATGATTCTGGATTCCCTCTGACCCAGGGTATTCAAGGGTATTTGAAGCAGTTGTCGCCTCGGTGTATTGGCGTCATTCGGATGATTCTGGAATCCCCCTGACCCAGGGTATTCAAGGGTATTTGAAGCAGTTGTCGCCTTGGTGTTTTGGCGTCATTCGGATGATTCTGGATACCTCTGACCCAGGGTATTCAAGGGTATTTGAAGCAGTTGTCGCCTCGGTGCATTAGCGTCATTCGGATGATTCTGGATGCCTCTGACCCAGGGTATTCAAGGGTATTTGAAGCACTGGTCGCCTCGGTGTATTGGCGTCATTCGGATGATTCTGGATTCCCTCTGACCCAGGGTATTCAAGGGTATTTGAAGCAGTTGTCACCTCGGTGTTTTAACGTCATTCGGATGATTCTGGACACCTATGACCCAGGGTATTCAAGGGTATTTGAAGCATTTGTCGTATCGGTGTATTGGCGTCATTCGGGTGATTCTGGATTCCCTCTGACCCAGGGTATTCAAGGGTATTTGAAGCAGTTGTTGCCTCGGTGTATTGGCGTCATTCGGATGATTCTGGATGCCTCTGACCCAGGGTATTCAAGGGTATTTGAAGCAGGTGCCGCCTCGGTGTATTGGCGTAATTCAGATGATTCTGGATACCCTCCTACCCAGGGTATTCAAGGGTATTTGAAGCAGTTGTCGCCTCGGTGTATTGGCGTCATTAAGATGATTCTGGATTCTCCCTAACCCATGGTATTCAAGGGTATTTGAAGCAGTTGTCGCCTTGGCGTTTTGGCGTCATTCGGATGATTCTAGATACCTCTGACCCAGGGTATTCAAGGGTATTTGAAGCAGTTGTCGCCTCGGTGTATTAGCGTCATTCGGATGATTATAGATGCCTCTGACCCAGGGTATTCAAGGGTATTTGAAGCAGTTGTCGCCTCGGTGTATTGGCGTCATTCGGATGATTCTGGATTCCCTCTGACCCAGGGTATTCAAGGGTATTTGAAGCAGTTGTCACCTCGGTGTTTTGGCGTCATTCGGATGATTCTGGACACCTATGACCCAGGGTATTCAAGGGTATGTTAAGCAGTGTTCGCCTCGGTGTATTGGCGTCATTCGGATGATTCTGGATTCCCTCTGACCCAGGGTATTCAAGGGTATTTGAAGCAGTTGTCACCTGAGTGTATTGGCTTCATTCAGATGATTCTGTCTTTCCTCTGACCCAGGGTATTCAAGGGTATTTGAAGCACTGGTCGCCTCGGTGTATTGGCGTCATTCGGATGATTCTGGATTCCCTCTGACCCAGGGTATTCAAGGGTATTTGAAGCAGTTGTCACCTCGGTGTTTTGGCGTAATTCGGATGATTCTGGACACCTATGACCCAGGGTATTCAAGGGTATTTGAAGCAGTTGTCGCATCGGTGTATTGGCGTCATTCGGGTGATTCTGGATTCCCTCTGACCCAGGGTATTCAAGGGTATTTGAAGCAGTTGTTGCCTCGGTGTATTGGCGTCATTCGGATGATTCTGGATGCCCCTGACCCAGGGTATTCAAGGGTATTTGAAGCAGTTGCCGCCTCGGTGTATTGGCGTAATTCAGATGATTCTGGATACCCTCTGACCCAGGGTATTCAAGGGTATTTGAAGCAGTTGTCGCCTCGGTGTATTGGCGTCATTAAGATGATTCTGGATTCTCCCTAACCCATGGTATTCAAGGGAATTTGAAGCAGTTGTCGCCTTGGTGTTTTGGCGTCATTCGGATGATTCTAGATACCTCTGACCCAGGGTATTCAAGGGTATTTGAAGCAGTTGTCGCCTCGGTGTATTAGCGTCATTCGGATGATTATAGATGCCTCTGACCCAGGGTATTCAAGGGTATTTGAAGCAGTTGTCGCCTCGGTGTATTGGCGTCATTCGGATGATTCTGGATTCCCTCTGACCCAGGGTATTCAAGGGTATTTGAAGCAGTTGTCACCTCGGTGTTTTGGCGTCATTCGGATGATTCTGGACACCTATGACCCAGGGTATTCAAGGGTATTTTAAGCAGTGTTCGCCTCGGTGTATTGGCGTCATTCGGATGATTCTGGATTCCCTCTGACCCAGGGTATTCAAGGGTATTTGAAGCAGTTGTCACCTGAGTGTATTGGCTTCATTCAGATGATTCTGTCTTTCCTCTGACCCAGGGTATTCAAGGGTATTTGAAGCAGTTGTCGCCTCGGTGTTTTAACGTCATTCATATGATTCTGGATACCTCTGACACAGGGTATTCAAGGGTATTTGAAGCAGTTGTCGCCTCGGTGTATAGCGTCATTTAAATGATTCTGGATGCCTCTGACCCAGGGTATTCAAGGGTATTTGAAGCAGTTGTCGCCTCGGTGTATTGGCGTCATTCGGATGATTCTGGATTCCCTCTGATCCAGGGTATTCAAGGGTATTTAAAGCAATTGTCACCTTGGTGTTTTGGCGTCATTCGGATGATTCTGGACACCTATCACCTAGGGTATTCAAGGGTATTTGAAGGAGTTGTCGCCTCGGTGTATTGGCATCATTCGGGTGATTCTGGATTTCCTCTGACCCAGGGTATTCAAGGGTATTTGAAGCAGTTGTTGCCTCGGTGTATTAGCGTCATTCGGATGATTTTGGATGCCTCTGACCAAGGGTTTTCAAGGGTATTTGAAGCAGTTGCCGCCTCGGTGTATTGGCGTCATTCAGATGACTCTGGATTCCCTCTGACCCAGGGTATTCAAGGGTATTTGAAGCAGTTGTCGCCTCGGTGCATTAGCGTCATTCGGATGATTCTGGATGCCTCTGACCCAGGGTATTCAAGGGTATTTGAAGCACTGGTCGCCTCGGTGTATTGGCGTCATTCGGATGATTCTGGATTCCCTCTGACCCAGGGTATTCAAGGGTATTTGAAGCAGTTGTCACCTCGGTGTTTTAACGTCATTCGGATGATTCTGGACACCTATGACCCAGGGTATTCAAGGGTATTTGAAGCATTTGTCGTATCGGTGTATTGGCGTCATTCGGGTGATTCTGGATTCCCTCTGACCCAGGGTATTCAAGGGTATTTGAAGCAGTTGTTGCCTCGGTGTATTGGCGTCATTCGGATGATTCTGGATGCCTCTGACCCAGGGTATTCAAGGGTATTTGAAGCAGGTGCCGCCTCGGTGTATTGGCGTAATTCAGATGATTCTGGATACCCTCCTACCCAGGGTATTCAAGGGTATTTGAAGCAGTTGTCGCCTCGGTGTATTGGCGTCATTAAGATGATTCTGGATTCTCCCTAACCCATGGTATTCAAGGGTATTTGAAGCAGTTGTCGCCTTGGCGTTTTGGCGTCATTCGGATGATTCTAGATACCTCTGACCCAGGGTATTCAAGGGTATTTGAAGCAGTTGTCGCCTCGGTGTATTAGCGTCATTCGGATGATTATAGATGCCTCTGACCCAGGGTATTCAAGGGTATTTGAAGCAGTTGTCGCCTCGGTGTATTGGCGTCATTCGGATGATTCTGGATTCCCTCTGACCCAGGGTATTCAAGGGTATTTGAAGCAGTTGTCACCTCGGTGTTTTGGCGTCATTCGGATGATTCTGGACACCTATGACCCAGGGTATTCAAGGGTATTTTAAGCAGTGTTCGCCTCGGTGTATTGGCGTCATTCGGATGATTCTGGATTCCCTCTGACCCAGGGTATTCAAGGGTATTTGAAGCAGTTGTCACCTGAGTGTATTGGCTTCATTCAGATGATTCTGTCTTTCCTCTGACCCAGGGTATTCAAGGGTATTTGAAGCACTGGTCGCCTCGGTGTATTGGCGTCATTCGGATGATTCTGGATTCCCTCTGACCCAGGGTATTCAAGGGTATTTGAAGCAGTTGTCACCTCGGTGTTTTTGCGTCATTCGGATGATTCTGGACACCTATGACCCAGGGTATTCAAGGGTATTTGAAGCAGTTGTCGCATCGGTGTATTGGCGTCATTCGGGTGATTCTGGATTCCCTCTGACCCAGGGTATTCAAGGGTATTTGAAGCAGTTGTTGCCTCGGTGTATTGGCGTCATTCGGATGATTCTGGATGCCCCTGACCCAGGGTATTCAAGGGTATTTGAAGCAGTTGCCGCCTCGGTGTATTGGCGTAATTCAGATGATTCTGGATACCCTCTGACCCAGGGTATTCAAGGGTATTTGAAGCAGTTGTCGCCTCGGTGTATTGGCGTCATTAAGATGATTCTGGATTCTCCCTAACCCATGGTATTCAAGGGTATTTGAAGCAGTTGTCGCCTTGGTGTTTTGGCGTCATTCGGATGATTCTAGATACCTCTGACCCAGGGTATTCAAGGGTATTTGAAGCAGTTGTCGCCTCGGTGTATTAGCGTCATTCGGATGATTATAGATGCCTCTGACCCAGGGTATTCAAGGGTATTTGAAGCAGTTGTCGCCTCGGTGTATTGGCGTCATTCGGATGATTCTGGATTCCCTCTGACCCAGGGTATTCAAGGGTATTTGAAGCAGTTGTCACCTCGGTGTTTTGGCGTCATTCGGATGATTCTGGACACCTATGACCCAGGGTATTCAAGGGTATTTTAAGCAGTGTTCGCCTCGGTGTATTGGCGTCATTCGGATGATTCTGGATTCCCTCTGACCCAGGGTATTCAAGGGTATTTGAAGCAGTTGTCACCTGAGTGTATTGGCGTCATTCAGATGATTCTGTCTTCCCTCTGACCCAGGGTATTCAAGGGTATTTGAAGCAGTTGTCGCCTCGGTGTTTTGGCGTCATTCATATGATTCTGGATACCTCTGACACAGGGTATTCAAGGGTATTTGAAGCAGTTGTCGCCTCGGTGTATAGCGTCATTTAAATGATTCTGGATGCCTCTGACCCAGGGTATTCAAGGGTATTTGAAGCAGTTGTCGCCTCGGTGTATTGGCGTCATTCGGATGATTCTGGATTCCCTCTGATCCAGGGTATTCAAGGGTATTTAAAGCAATTGTCACCTTGGTGTTTTGGCGTCATTCGGATGAATCTGGACACCTATCACCTAGGGTATTCAAGGGTATTTGAAGGAGTTGTCGCCTCGGTGTATTGGCATCATTCGGGTGATTCTGGATTTCCTCTGACCCAGGGTATTCAAGGGTATTTGAAGCAGTTGTTGCCTCGGTGTATTAGCGTCATTCGGATGATTTTGGATGCCTCTGACCAAGGGTTTTCAAGGGTATTTGAAGCAGTTGCCGCCTCGGTGTATTGGCGTCATTCAGATGACTCTGGATTCCCTCTGTCCCAGGGTATTCAATGGTATTTGAAACAGTTGTCGCCTCGGTGTATTGGCGTCTTTCGGTTAATTCTGGATATCTCTGACCCAGGGTATTTGATACAGTTGTCGCCTCGGTGTATTGGCATCATTCGGATGATTCTGGATACCTCTGACCCAGGGTATTTAAGAGTATTTGAAGCAGTTGTCGCCTCGGTGTATTGGCGTCATTCAGATGATTCTGGATTCCCTCTGACCCAGGTTATTCAAGGGTATTTGAAGCAGTTGTCACCTCGGTGTTTTAGGGTCATTCGGATGATTCTGGATACCTCTGACCCAGGGTATTCAAGGGTATTTGAAGCAGTTGTCGCCTCGGTGTTTTGGCGTCATTCGGATGATTCTGGATACCTCTGACACAGGGTATTCAAGGGTATTTGAAGCAGTTGTCGCCTCGGTGTATTAGCGTCATTTGGATGATTCTGGATGCCTCTGGCCCAGGGTATTCAAGGGTATTTGAAGCAGTTGTTGCCTCGGTGTATTGGCGTCATTCGGATGATTCTGGATTCCCTCTGATCCAGGGTATTCAAGGGTATTTAAAGCAATTGTCACCTCGGTGTTTTGGCGTCATTCGGATGATTCTGGACACCTATGACCTAGGATATTCAAGGGAATTTGAAGCAGTTGCCGCCTCGGTGTATTGGAGTCATTCAGATGACTCTGGAATGCCTCTGACCCAGGTTATTCAAGGGTATTTGAAGCAGTCTTCGCCTCGGTGTATTGGCGTCATTCGGATGATTCTGGATTTCCTCTGACCCAGGGTATTCAAGGGTATTTGAAGCAGTTGCCGCCTCGATGTATTGGCGTCATTCGGATGATTCTGGATTCCCTCTGACCCAGGGTATTCAAGGGTATTTGAAGCAGTTGTCGCCTCGGTGTATTGGCGTCATTCGGATGATTCTGGAATCCCCCTGACCCAGGGTATTCAAGGGTATTTGAAGCAGTTGTCGCCTTGGTGTTTTGGCGTCATTCGGATGATTCTGGATACCTCTGACCCAGGGTATTCAAGGGTATTTGAAGCAGTTGTCGCCTCGGTGCATTAGCGTCATTCGGATGATTCTGGATGCCTCTGACCCAGGGTATTCAAGGGTATTTGAAGCACTGGTCGCCTCGGTGTATTGGCGTCATTCGGATGATTTTGGATTCCCTCTGACCCAGGGTATTCAAGGGTATTTGAAGCAGTTGTCACCTCGGTGTTTTAACGTCATTCGGATGATTCTGGACACCTATGACCCAGGGTATTCAAGGGTATTTAAAGCATTTGTCGTATCGGTGTATTGGCGTCATTCGGGTGATTCTGGATTCCCTCTGACCCAGGGTATTCAAGGGTATTTGAAGCAGTTGTTGCCTCGGTGTATTGGCGTCATTCGGATGATTCTGGATGCCTCTGACCCAGGGTATTCAAGGGTATTTGAAGCAGGTGCCGCCTCGGTGTATTGGCGTAATTCAGATGATTCTGGATACCCTCCTACCCAGGGTATTCAAGGGTATTTGAAGCAGTTGTCGCCTCGGTGTATTGGCGTCATTAAGATGATTCTGGATTCTCCCTAACCCATGGTATTCAAGGGTATTTGAAGCAGTTGTCGCCTTGGCGTTTTGGCGTCATTCGGATGATTCTAGATACCTCTGACCCAGGGTATTCAAGGGTATTTGAAGCAGTTGTCGCCTCGGTGTATTAGCGTCATTCGGATGATTATAGATGCCTCTGACCCAGGGTATTCAAGGGTATTTGAAGCAGTTGTCGCCTCGGTGTATTGGCGTCATTCGGATGATTCTGGATTCCCTCTGACCCAGGGTATTCAAGGGTATTTGAAGCAGTTGTCACCTCGGTGTTTTGGCGTCATTCGGATGATTCTGGACACCTATGACCCAGGGTATTCAAGGGTATTTTAAGCAGTGTTCGCCTCGGTGTATTGGCGTCATTCGGATGATTCTGGATTCCCTCTGACCCAGGGTATTCAAGGGTATTTGAAGCAGTTGTCACCTGAGTGTATTGGCGTCATTCAGATGATTCTGTCTTTCCTCTGACCCAGGGTATTCAAGGGTATTTGAAGCACTGGTCGCCTCGGTGTATTGGCGTCATTCGGATGATTCTGGATTCCCTCTGACCCAGGGTATTCAAGGGTATTTGAAGCAGTTGTCACCTCGGTGTTTTGGCGTCATTCGGATGATTCTGGACACCTATGACCCAGGGTATTCAAGGGTATTTGAAGCAGTTGTCGCATCGGTGTATTGGCGTCATTCGGGTAATTCTGGATTCCCTCTGACCCAGGGTATTCAAGGGTATTTGAAGCAGTTGTTGCCTCGGTGTATTGGCGTCATTCGGATGATTCTGGATGCCCCTGACCCAGGGTATTCAAGGGTATTTGAAGCAGTTGCCGCCTCGGTGTATTGGCGTAATTCAGATGATTCTGGATACCCTCTGACCCAGGGTATTCAAGGGTATTTGAAGCAGTTGTCGCCTCGGTGTATTGGCGTCATTAAGATGATTCTGGATTCTCCCTAACCCATGGTATTCAAGGGTATTTGAAGCAGTTGTCGCCTTGGTGTTTTGGCGTCATTCGGATGATTCTAGATACCTCTGACCCAGGGTATTCAAGGTATTTGAAGCAGTTGTCGCCTCGGTGTATTAGCGTCATTCGGATGATTATAGATGCCTCTGACCCAGGGTATTCAAGGGTATTTGAAGCAGTTGTCGCCTCGGTGTATTGGCGTCATTCGGATGATTCTGGATTCCCTCTGACCCAGGGTATTCAAGGGTATTTGAAGCAGTTGTCACCTCGGTGTTTTGGCGTCATTCGGATGATTCTGGACACCTATGACCCAGGGTATTCAAGGGTATTTTAAGCAGTGTTCGCCTCGGTGTATTGGCGTCATTCGGATGATTCTGGATTCCCTCTGACCCAGGGTATTCAAGGGTATTTGAAGCAGTTGTCACCTGAGTGTATTGGCGTCATTCAGATGATTCTGTCTTCCCTCTGACCCAGGGTATTCAAGGGTATTTGAAGCAGTTGTCGCCTCGGTGTTTTGGCGTCATTCATATGATTCTGGATACCTCTGACACAGGGTATTCAAGGGTATTTGAAGCAGTTGTCGCCTCGGTGTATAGCGTCATTTAAATGATTCTGGATGCCTCTGACCCAGGGTATTCAAGGGTATTTGAACAGTTGTCGCCTCGGTGTATTGGCGTCATTCGGATGATTCTGGATTCCCTCTGATCCAGGGTATTCAAGGGTATTTAAAGCAATTGTCACCTTGGTGTTTTGGCGTCATTCGGATGATTCTGGACACCTATCACCTAGGGTATTCAAGGGTATTTGAAGGAGTTGTCGCCTCGGTGTATTGGCATCATTCGGGTGATTCTGGATTTCCTCTGACCCAGGGTATTCAAGGGTATTTGAAGCAGTTGTTGCCTCGGTGTATTAGCGTCATTCGGATGATTTTGGATGCCTCTGACCAAGGGTTTTCAAGGGTATTTGAAGCAGTTGCCGCCTCGGTGTATTGGCGTCATTCAGATGATTCTGGATTCCCTCTGACCCAGGATATTCAAGGGTATTTGAAGGAGTTGTCGCCTCGGTGTATTGGCGTCATTCGGATGATTCTGGATTTTCCTCTGACCCAGGGTATTCAAGGGTATTTGAAGCAGTTTTCGCCTCGATGTATTGGCGTCATTCGGATGATTCTGGATTCCCTCTGACCCAGGGTATTCAAGGGTATTTGAAGCAGTTGTCGCCTCGGTGTATTGGCGTCATTCAGATGATTCTGGATTCCCCCTGACCCAGGGTATTCAAGGGTATTTGAAGCAGTTGTCGCCTTGGTGCTTTGGCGTCATTCGGATGATTCTGCATACCTCTGACTCAGGGTATTCCATGGTATTTGAAGCAGTTGTCGCCTCGGTGTATTAGCATCATTCGGATGATTCTGGATGCCTCTGACCCAGGGTATTCAAGGGTATTTGAAGCAGTTGTCGCCTCGGTGTATTGGCGTCATTCGGATGATTCTGGATTCCCTCTGACCCAGGGTATTCAAGGGTATTTGAAGCAGTTGGCACCTCGGTGTTTTGGCGTCATTCGGATGATTCTGGACACCTATGACCCAGGGTATTCAAGGGTATTTGAAGCAGTTGTCGCATCGGTGTATTGGCGTCATTCGGGTGATTCTGGATTCCCTCTGACCCAGGGTATTCAAGGGTATTTGAAGCAGTTGTTGCCTCGGTGTATTGGCGTCATTCGGATGATTCTGGATGCCTCTGACCCAGGGTATTCAAGGGTATTTGAAGCAGTTGCCGCCTCGGTGTATTGGCGTAATTCAGATGATTCTGGATACCCTCTGACCCAGGGTATTCAAGGGTATTTGAAGCAGTTGTTGCCTCGGTGTATTGGCGTCATTCGGGTGATTCTGGATTCCCTCTGTCCCAGGGTATTCAAGGGTATTTGAAGCGGTTGTTGCCTCGGTGTATTGGCGTCATTCGGATCATTCTGGATGCCTCTGACCCAGGGTATTCAAGGGGATTTGAAGCAGTTGTCGCCTCGGTGTATTGGCGTCATTCGCATGATTCTGGATTCCATCTGACTTCGGGTATTCAAGGGTATTTGAAGCAGTTGTCGCCTCGGTGTATTAGCATCATTCTGATGACTCTGGATTCCCTCTGTCCCAGGGTATTCAATGGTATTTGAAACAGTTGTCGCCTCGGTGTATTGGCGTCTTTCGGATAATTCTGGATATCTCTGACCCAGGGTATTTGATACAGTTGTCGCCTCGGTGTATTGGCGTCATTCGGATGATTTTTGATTCCCTCTGACCCAGGCTATTCAAGGGTATTTGAAGCAGTTGTCGCCTCGATGTATTGGCGTCATTCGGATGATTCTGGATTCCCTCTGACCCAGGGTATTCAAGGTTATTTGAAGCAGTTGTCGCCTCGGTGTATTGGCGTCATTCGGATGATTCTGGATTCCCCCTGACCCAGTGTATTCAAGGGTATTTGAAGCAGTTGTCGCCTTGGTGTTTTGGCGTCATTAGGATGATTCTGGATACCTCTGACCCAGGGTATTCAAGGGTATTTGAAGCAGTTGTCACCTCGGTGTTTTGGCGTCATTCGGATGATTCTGGACACCTATGACCCAGGGTATTCAAGGGTATTTGAAGCAGTTGTCGCCTCGGTGTATTAGCATCATTCGGGTGATTCTGGATTCCCCTTTGACCCAGGGTATTCAAGGGTATTTGAATCAGTTGTTGCCTCGGTGTATTGGCGTCATTCGGATGATTCTGGATTCCTCTGACCCAGGGTATTCAAGAGTATTTGAAGCAGTTGCCGCCTCGGTGTATTGGCATCATTCAGATGATTCTGGATTCCCTCTAACCCAGGGTATTCAAGGGTATTTGAAGCAGTTGTCGCCTCGGTGTATTGGCGTCATTCGGATGATTCTGGATTCCCTCTGACCCAGGGTATTCAAGGGTATTTGAAGCAGTTGTCGCCTCGGTATACTTTGCGTCATTCGGATGATTCTGGATACCTCTGACCCAGGGTATTTGATGCAGTTGTCGCCTCGGTGTATTGGCGTCATTCGGATAATTCTGGATACCTCTGACCCAGGGTATTCAAGGGTATTTGAAGCAGTTGTCGCCTTGGTGTATTGGCGTCATTCGGATGATTCTGGATGCCTCTGATCCAGGGTATTCAACGGTATTTGAAGCAGTTGTCGCCTCTGTTTATTGGCGTCATTCGGATGATTCTGGATTCCCTCTGACCCAGGGTATTCATTGTATTTGAAGCAGGTGTCGCCTCGGTGTATTGGCGTCATTCGGATGATTCTGGATGCCTCTGACCAAGGGTATTCAAGGGTATTTGAAGCAGTTGTCGCCTCGGTGTATTAGCGTCATTAAGATGATTCTGGATTACCTCTGACCCAGGGTATTCAAGGGTATTTGAAGCAGTTGTAACCTCGGTGTTTTGGCGTCATTCGGATGATTCTGGATACCTCTGACCCAGGGTATTCAAGGGTATTTGAAGCAGTTGTCGCCTCGGTGTATTGGCGTCATTCGGATGATTCTGGATTAACCCTGACCCAGGGTATTCCAGGGTATTTGAAGCAGTTGTCGCCTCGGTGTATTGGCTTCATTCGGGTGATTCTGGATTCCCTCTGACCTAGGGTATTCAAGGAAATTTGAAGCAGTTGTCACCTCGGTGTATTGGCGTCATTCGGAGTATTCTAGATGCATCTGACCCAGGGTATTCAAGGGTATTTGAAGCAGTTGTCGCCTCGGTGTATTGGCGTCATTCAGGTGATACTGGATTCCCTCTGACCCAGGGTATTCAAGGGTATTTGAAGCAGTTGTTGCCTAGGTGTTTTAGCGTCATTCGGATGATTCTGGATTTACTCTGACCCAGGGTATTCAAGGGTATTTGAAGCAGTTGTCGCCTCGATGTATTGGCGTCATTAGGATGATTCTGGATTCCCTCTGACCCAGGGTATTCAATCGTACTTGAAGCAATTGTCGCCTCGGTGTATTATCGTCATTCGGATGATTCCGGATACCACTGACCCAGGGTATTTACAGCAGTTGTCGCCTCGGTGTATTGGCGTCATTCGGGAGATTTTGGATACCTCTGACCCAGGGTATTCAAGGTTATTTAAAGCAGTTGTCGCCTCGGTGTATTGGCGTCATTCGCATGATTCTGGATTTCATCTGACTTCGGGTATTCAAGGGTATTTGAAGCAGTTGTCGCCTCGGTGTATTAGCATCATTCTGATAACTCTGGATTCCCTCTGTCCCAGGGTATTCAATGGTATTTAAAACAGTTGTCGCCTCGGTGTATTGGCGTCTTTCGGATAATTCTGGATATCTCAGACCCAGGGTATTTGATACAGGTGTCGCCTCGGTGTATTGGCGTCATTTGGATGATTCTGGATACCTCTGACCCAAGGTATTCAATAGTATTTGAAGCAGTTGTCGCCTCGGTGTAGTGGCGTAATTCATATGATTCTGGATTCCCTCTGACCCAGGGTATTCAAGGGTATTTGAAGCAGTTGTCGACTTGGAGCATTGGCGTCATTCGGATGATTCTGGATTCCCTCTGACCCAGGGTATTCAAGGGTATTTGAAGCAGTTGTCGCCTCGGTGTATTGGCTTGATTCGGATGATTCTGGATTCCCTCTGACCTAGGGTATTCAAGGGTATTTAAAGCAGTTGTCGCCTCGGTGTATTGGCGTCATTCGAATGATTCTGGATGCCTCTGACCAAGGGTATTCAAGGGTATTTGAAGCAGTTGTCGCCTCGGTGTATAGCGTCATTCGGATGATTCTGGATTCCCTCTGACACAGGGTATTCAAGGGTATTTGAAGCAGTTGTCGCCTCGGTTTATTAGCGTCATTCGGATGATTCTGGATACCTCTGACCCAGGGTATTCAAGAGGTATTTGAAGCAGTTGTCACCTCGGTGTTTTGGCGTCATTCGGATGATTCTGAATTCCCTCTGACCCAGGGTATTCAAGGGTATTTGAAGCAGTTGTCGCTTCGATGTATTGGCGTCATTCGGATGATTCTGGATTCCCTCTGACCCAGGGTATTCAAGGGTATTTGAAGCAGTTGTCGCCTCGGTGTATTGGCGTCATTCGGACGCTTCTCTATTCCCCCTGACCCAGGGTTTTTAAGGGTATTTGAAGCAGTTGTCGCCTTGGTGTTTTGGCGTCATTCGGATGATTCTGGATACCTCTGACCCAGGGTATTCAAGGGTATTTGAAGCAGTTGTCACCTCGGTGTTTTGGCGTCATTCGGATGATTCTGGACACCCATGACCCAGGGTATTCAAGGGTATTTGAAGCAGTTGTCGCCTCGGTGTATTAGCGTCATTCGGGTGATTCTGGATTCCCTCTGTCCCAGGGTATTCAGGGGGATTTGAAGCAGTTGTTGCCTCGGGGTATTGGCGTCATTCAGATGATTCTGGATTCCTCTGACCCAGGGTATTCAAGGGTATTGAAAGCAGTTGCCGCATCGGTGTATTGGCGTCATTCAGATGATTCTGGATTCCCTCTGACCCAGGGTATTCAAGGGTATTTGAAGCAGTTGTCGCATCGGTGTATTGGCGTCATTCGGGTGATTCTGGATTCCCTCTGACCCAGGGTATTCAAGGGTTTTTAAAGCAGTTGTTGCCTCGGTGTATTGGCGTCATTCGGATGATTCTGGATTCCTCTGACCCAGGGTATTCAAGGGTATTTGAAGCAGTTGCCGCCTCGGTGTATTGGCGTCATTCAGATGATTCTGGATTCCCTCTGATCCAGGGTATTCAAGGGTATTTGAAGCAGTTGTCGCCTCGGTGTATTGGCGTCATTCGGATGATTCTGGATTCCCTCTGACCCAGGGTATTCAAGGGTATTTTCAGCAGTTGTCGCCTCGGTATATTAGCGTCATTCGGATGATTCTGGATACCTCTGACCCAGGGTATTTGATGCAGTTGTCGCCTCGGTGTATTGGCGTTATTCGAATGATTCTGGATACCTCTGACCCAGGGTATTCAAGGGTATTTGAAGCAGTTGTCGTCTCAAGGAATTGGCGTCATTCGGATGATTCTGGATGCCTCTGATCCAGGGTATTCAAGGGTATTTGAAGCAGTTGTCGCCTCGGTGTATTGGCGTCATTCGGATGATTCTGGATTCCCTCTGACCCAGGGTATTCAAGGGTATTTGAAGCAGGTGTCGCCTCGGTGTATTGGCGTCATTCGGATGATTCTGGATGCCTCTGACCAAGGATATTCAAGGGTATTTGAAGCAGTTATCGCCTCGGTGTATTAGCGTCATTAAGATGATTCTGGATTTCCTCTGACCCAGGGTATTCAAGGGTATTTGAAGCAGTTGTCGCCTCGGTGTTTTGGCGTCATTCGGATGATTCTGGATACCTCTGACCCAGGGTATTCAAGGGGATTTGAAGCAGTTGTCGCCTCGGTGTATTGGCGTCATTCGGATGATTCTGGATTAACTCTGACCCAGGGTATTTAATGGTATTTGAAGCAGTTGTCGCCTCGGTGTATTGGCGTCATTCGGGTGATTCTGGATTCCCTCTGACCTAGGGTTTTCAAGGAAATTTGAAGCAGTTGTCACCTCGGTGTATTGGCGTCATTCGGATGATTCTGGATGCCTCTGACCCAGGGTATTCAAGGGTATTTGAAGCAGTTGTCGCCTCGGTGTATTGGCGTCATTCAGGTGATACTGGATTCCCTCTGACCCAGGGTATTCAAGGGTATTTGAAGCAGTTGTTGCCTCGGTGTATTGGCGTCATTCGGATAATTCTGGATTTACTCTGACCCAGGGTATTCAAGGGTATTTGAAGCAGTTGTCGCCTCGATGTATTGGCGTCATTAGGATGATTCTGGATTCCCTCTGACCCAGGGTATTCAATGGTACTTGAAGCAATTGTCGCCTCGGTGTATTATCGTCATTCGGATGATTCCGGATACCACTGACCCAGGGTATTTACAGCAGTTGTCGCCTCGGTGTATTGGCGTCATTCGGGTGATTTTGGATACCTCTGACCCAGGGTATTCAAGGTTATTTAAAGCAGTTGTCGCCTCGGTGTATTGGCGTCATTCGCATGATTCTGGATTCCATCTGACTTCGGGTATTCAAGGGTATTTGAAGCAGTTGTCGCCTCGGTGTATTAGCATCATTCTGATGACTCTGGATTCCCTCTGTCCCAGGGTATTCAATAGTATTTGAAACAGTTGTCGCCTCGGTGTATTGGCGTCTTTCGGATAATTCTGGATATCTCTGACCCAGGGTATTTGATACAGGTGTCGCCTCGGTGTATTGGCGTCATTTGGATGATTCTGGATACCTCTGACCCAAGGTATTCAATAGTATTTGAAGCATTTGTCGCCTCGGTGTAGTGGCGTAATTCATATGATTCTGGATTCCCTCTGACCCAGGGTATTCAAGGGTATTTGAAGCAGTTGTCGCCTCGGTGCATTGGCGTCATTCGGATGATTCTGGATTCCCTCTGACCCAGGGTATTCAAGGGTATTTAAAGCAGTTGACGCCTCGGTGTATTGGCTTCATTCGGATGATTGTGGATTCCCTCAGACCTAGCGTATTCAAGGGTATTTAAAGCAGTTGTCGCCTCGGTGTATTGGCGTCATTCGGATGATTCTGGATGCCTCTGACCAAGGGTATTCAAGGGTATTTGAAGCAGTTGTCGCCTTGGTGTATAGCGTCATTCGGATGATTCTGGATTCCCTCTGACACAGGGTATTCAAGGGTATTTGAAGCAGTTGTCGCCTCGGTTTATTAGCGTCATTCGGATGATTCTGGATACCTCTGACCCAGGGTATTCAAGGTTATTTGAAGCAGTTGTCCATTCGGTGTATTGGCGTCATTCGGATGATTCTGGATGCCTCTGACCAAGGGTATTCAAGGGTATTTGAAGCAGTTGTCGCCTCGGTGCATTAGCGTCATTTGGCTGATTCTGAATACCTCTGACCCAGGGTATTCAAGGGTATTTGAAGCAGTTGTTGCCTCGGTGTATTGGCGTCATTCGGAAGATTCTGGATTCCCTCTGACCCAGGGTATTCAAGGGAAATTTGAAGCAGTTGTCGCCTCGGTAGATTAGCGTCATTTTGATGATTCTGGATACCACTGACCAAGGGTATTTAAAGCAGTTGTCGACTCAGTGTATTGGCGTCATTCGGATGATTTTGGATACCTCTGACCCAGGTTATGCAAGGTTATTTAAAGCAGTTGTCGCCACGTTGTATTGGCGTCATTCGGATTATTCTGGATTCCATCTGACCCCGGTTATTCAAAGGTATTTGAAGCAGTTGTCGCCTCGCTGTATTGGCATCATTCTGATGAATCTGGATTCCTTCTGACCCAGGGTATTCAATGGTACTTGAAGCAGTTTTCGCCTCGGTGTATTGGCGTCATTTGGATGATTCTGGATACCTCTCACCCTGGGTATTTGATACAGTTGTCGCCTCGGTGTATTTGCGTCATTCGGATGATTCTGGATACCGCTGACCCAGGGTATTAAAGAGTATTTGAAGCAGTTGTCGCCTCGGTGTATTGGCGTCATTCTGATGATTCTGGATTAACTCTGACCCAGGGTATTTAATGGTATTTGAAGCAGTTGTCGCCTCGGTGTATTGGCGTCATTCGGGTGATTCTGGATTCCCTCTGACCTAGGGTTTTCAAGGAAATTTGAAGCAGTTGTCACCTCGGTGTATTGGCGTCATTCGGATGATTCTGGATGCCTCTGACCAAGGGTATTCAAGGGTATTTGAAGCAGTTGTCGCCTAGGTGTATTAGCGTCATTTGGATGATTCTGGATGCCTCTGACCCAGGGTATTCAAGGGTATTTGAAGCAGTTGTTGCCTCGGTGTATTGGCGTCATTCGGATGATTCTGTATTCCCTCTGATCCAGGGTATTCAAGGGTATTTAAAGCAATTGTCACCTCGGTGTTTTGGCGTAATTCAGATGATTCTGGACACCTATGACCTAGAGTATTCAAGGGTATTTGAAGGAGTTGTTGCCTCGGTGTATTAGCATCATTCGGGTGATTCTGGATTCCCTCTGACCCAGGGTATTCAAGGGTATTTGAAGCAGTTGTTGCCTCGGTGTATTGGCGTCATTCGGATGATTTTGGATGCCTCTGACCAAGGGTATTCAAGGGTATTTGAAGCAGTTGCCGCCTCGGTGTATTGGCGTCATTCAGATGATTCTGGATTCCCTCTGACCAAGGCTATTCAAGGGTATTTGAAGCAGTTGTCGCCTCGGTGTATTGGCGTCATTCGGATGATTCTGGATTTCCTCTGACCCAGGGTATTCAAGGGTATTTGAAGCAGTTTTCGCCTCGATGTATTCGCGTCATTCGGATGATTCTGGATTCCCTCTGTCCCAGGGTATTCAAGGGTATTTGAAGCAGTTGTCGCCTCGGTGTATTGGCGTCATTCGGATGATTCTGGATTCCCCCTGACCCAGGGTATTCAAGGGTATTTGAAGCAGTTGTCGCCTTGGTGTATTAGCGTCATTCGGATGATTCTGGATGCCTCTGACCCAGGGTATTCAAGGGTACTTGAAGCAGTTGTCGCCTCGGTGTATTGGCGTCATTCGGATGATTCTGGATTCCCTCTGACCCAGGGTATTCAAGGGTATTTGAAGCAGTTGTCACCTCGGTGTTTTGGCGTCATTCGGATGATTCTGGACACCTATGACCCAGGGTATTCAAGGGTATTTGAAGCAGTTGTCGCATCGGTGTATTGGCGTCATTCGGGTGATTCTGGATTCCCTCTGACCCAGGGTATTCAAGGGTATTTGAAGCAGTTGTTGCCTCGGTGTATTGGCGTCATTCGGATGATTCTGGATGCCCCTGACCCAGGGTATTCAAGGGTATTTGAAGCAGTTGTCACCTCGGTGTTTTGGCGTCATTCGGATGATTCTGGACACCTATGACCTAGGATATTCAAGGGAATTTGAAGCAGTTGCCGCCTCGGTGTATTGGAGTCATTCAGATGACTCTGGAATGCCTCTGACCCAGGGTATTCAAGGGTATTTGAAGCAGTCTTCGCCTCGGTGTATTGGCGTCATTCGGATGATTCTGGATTTCCTCTGACCCAGGGTATTCAAGGGTATTTGAAGCAGTTGCCGCCTCGATGTATTGGCGTCATTCGGATGATTCTGGATTCCCTCTGACCCAGGGTATTCAAGGGTATTTGAAGCAGTTGTCGCCTCGGTGTATTGGCGTCATTCGGATGATTCTGGAATCCCCCTGACCCAGGGTATTCAAGGGTATTTGAAGCAGTTGTCGCCTTGGTGTTTTGGCGTCATTCGGATGATTCTGGATACCTCTGACCCAGGGTATTCAAGGGTATTTGAAGCAGTTGTCGCCTCGGTGCATTAGCGTCATTCGGATGATTCTGGATGCCTCTGACCCAGGGTATTCAAGGGTATTTGAAGCACTGGTCGCCTCGGTGTATTGGCGTCATTCGGATGATTCTGGATTCCCTCTGACCCAGGGTATTCAAGGGTATTTGAAGCAGTTGTCACCTCGGTGTTTTAACGTCATTCGGATGATTCTGGACACCTATGACCCAGGGTATTCAAGGGTATTTGAAGCATTTGTCGTATCGGTGTATTGGCGTCATTCGGGTGATTCTGGATTCCCTCTGACCCAGGGTATTCAAGGGTATTTGAAGCAGTTGTTGCCTCGGTGCATTGGCGTCATTCGGATGATTCTGGATGCCTCTGACCCAGGGTATTCAAGAGTATTTGAAGCAGGTGCCGCCTCGGTGTATTGGCGTAATTCAGATGATTCTGGATACCCTCCTACCCAGGGTATTCAAGGGTATTTGAAGCAGTTGTCGCCTCGGTGTATTGGCGTCATTAAGATGATTCTGGATTCTCCCTAACCCATGGTATTCAAGGGTATTTGAAGCAGTTGTCGCCTTGGCGTTTTGGCGTCATTCGGATGATTCTAGATACCTCTGACCCAGGGTATTCAAGGGTATTTGAAGCAGTTGTCGCCTCGGTGTATTAGCGTCATTCGGATGATTATAGATGCCTCTGACCCAGGGTATTCAAGGGTATTTGAAGCAGTTGTCGCCTCGGTGTATTGGCGTCATTCGGATGATTCTGGATTCCCTCTGACCCAGGGTATTCAAGGGTATTTGAAGCAGTTGTCACCTCGGTGTTTTGGCGTCATTCGGATGATTCTGGACACCTATGACCCAGGGTATTCAAGGGTATTTTAAGCAGTGTTCGCCTCGGTGTATTGGCGTCATTCGGATGATTCTGGATTCCCTCTGACCCAGGGTATTCAAGGGTATTTGAAGCAGTTGTCACCTGAGTGTATTGGCTTCATTCAGATGATTCTGTCTTTCCTCTGCCCCAGGGTATTCAAGGGTATTTGAAGCACTGGTCGCCTCGGTGTATTGGCGTCATTCGGATGATTCTGGATTCCCTCTGACCCAGGGTATTCAAGGGTATTTGAAGCAGTTGTCACCTCGGTGTTTTGGCGTAATTCGGATGATTCTGGACACCTATGACCCAGGGTATTCAAGGGTATTTGAAGCAGTTGTCGCATCGGTGTATTGGCGTCATTCGGGTGATTCTGGATTCCCTCTGACCCAGGGTATTCAAGGGTATTTGAAGCAGTTGTTGCCTCGGTGTATTGGCGTCATTCGGATGATTCTGGATGCCCCTGACCCAGGGTATTCAAGGGTATTTGAAGCAGTTGCCGCCTCGGTGTATTGGCGTAATTCAGATGATTCTGGATACCCTCTGACCCAGGGTATTCAAGGGTATTTGAAGCAGTTGTCGCCTCGGTGTATTGGCGTCATTAAGATGATTCTGGATTCTCCCTAACCCATGGTATTCAAGGGTATTTGAAGCAGTTGTCGCCTTGGTGTTTTGGCGTCATTCGGATGATTCTAGATACCTCTGACCCAGGGTATTCAAAGATATTTGAAGCAGTTGTCGCCTCGGTGTATTAGCGTCATTCGGATGATTATAGATGCCTCTGACCCAGGGTATTCAAGGGTATTTGAAGCAGTTGTCGCCTCGGTGTATTGGCGTCATTCGGATGATTCTGGATTCCCTCTGACCCAGGGTATTCAAGGGTATTTGAAGCAGTTGTCACCTCGGTGTTTTGGCGTCATTCGGATGATTCTGGACACCTATGACCCAGGGTATTCAAGGGTATTTTAAGCAGTGTTCGCCTCGGTGTATTGGCGTCATTCGGATGATTCTGGATTCCCTCTGACCCAGGGTATTCAAGGGTATTTGAAGCAGTTGTCACCTGAGTGTATTGGCGTCATTCAGATGATTCTGTCTTCCCTCTGACCCAGGGTATTCAAGGGTATTTGAAGCAGTTGTCGCCTCGGTGTTTTGGCGTCATTCATATGATTCTGGATACCTCTGACACAGGGTATTCAAGGGTATTTGAAGCAGTTGTCGCCTCGGTGTATAGCGTCATTTAAATGATTCTGGATGCCTCTGACCCAGGGTATTCAAGGGTATTTGAAGCAGTTGTCGCCTCGGTGTATTGGCGTCATTCGGATGATTCTGGATTCCCTCTGATCCAGGGTATTCAAGGGTATTTAAAGCAATTGTCACCTTGGTGTTTTGGCGTCATTCGGATGATTCTGGACACCTATCACCTAGGGTATTCAAGGGTATTTGAAGGAGTTGTCGCCTCGGTGTATTGGCATCATTCGGGTGATTCTGGATTTCCTCTGACCCAGGGTATTCAAGGGTATTTGAAGCAGTTGTTGCCTCGGTGTATTAGCGTCATTCGGATGATTTTGGATGCCTCTGACCAAGGGTTTTCAAGGGTATTTGAAGCAGTTGCCGCCTCGGTGTATTGGCGTCATTCAGATGACTCTGGATTCCCTCTGACCCAGGGTATTCAAGGGTATTTGAAGCAGTTGTCGCCTCGGTGCATTAGCGTCATTCGGATGATTCTGGATGCCTCTGACCCAGGGTATTCAAGGGTATTTGAAGCACTGGTCGCCTCGGTGTATTGGCGTCATTCGGATGATTCTGGATTCCCTCTGACCCAGGGTATTCAAGGGTATTTGAAGCAGTTGTCACCTCGGTGTTTTAACGTCATTCGGATGATTCTGGACACCTATGACCCAGGGTATTCAAGGGTATTTGAAGCATTTGTCGTATCGGTGTATTGGCGTCATTCGGGTGATTCTGGATTCCCTCTGACCCAGGGTATTCAAGGGTATTTGAAGCAGTTGTTGCCTCGGTGTATTGGCGTCATTCGGATGATTCTGGATGCCTCTGACCCAGGGTATTCAAGGGTATTTGAAGCAGGTGCCGCCTCGGTGTATTGGCGTAATTCAGATGATTCTGGATACCCTCCTACCCAGGGTATTCAAGGGTATTTGAAGCAGTTGTCGCCTCGGTGTATTGGCGTCATTAAGATGATTCTGGATTCTCCCTAACCCATGGTATTCAAGGGTATTTGAAGCAGTTGTCGCCTTGGCGTTTTGGCGTCATTCGGATGATTCTAGATACCTCTGACCCAGGGTATTCAAGGGTATTTGAAGCAGTTGTCGCCTCGGTGTATTAGCGTCATTCGGATGATTATAGATGCCTCTGACCCAGGGTATTCAAGGGTATTTGAAGCAGTTGTCGCCTCGGTGTATTGGCGTCATTCGGATGATTCTGGATTCCCTCTGACCCAGGGTATTCAAGGGTATTTGAAGCAGTTGTCACCTCGGTGTTTTGGCGTCATTCGGATGATTCTGGACACCTATGACCCAGGGTATTCAAGGGTATTTTAAGCAGTGTTCGCCTCGGTGTATTGGCGTCATTCGGATGATTCTGGATTCCCTCTGACCCAGGGTATTCAAGGGTATTTGAAGCAGTTGTCACCTGAGTGTATTGGCTTCATTCAGATGATTCTGTCTTTCCTCTGACCCAGGGTATTCAAGGGTATTTGAAGCACTGGTCGCCTCGGTGTATTGGCGTCATTCGGATGATTCTGGATTCCCTCTGACCCAGGGTATTCAAGGGTATTTGAAGCAGTTGTCACCTCGGTGTTTTGGCGTCATTCGGATGATTCTGGACACCTATGACCCAGGGTATTCAAGGGTATTTGAAGCAGTTGTCGCATCGGTGTATTGGCGTCATTCGGGTGATTCTGGATTCCCTCTGACCCAGGGTATTCAAGGGTATTTGAAGCAGTTGTTGCCTCGGTGTATTGGCGTCATTCGGATGATTCTGGATGCCCCTGACCCAGGGTATTCAAGGGTATTTGAAGCAGTTGCCGCCTCGGTGTATTGGCGTAATTCAGATGATTCTGGATACCCTCTGACCCAGGGTATTCAAGGGTATTTGAAGCAGTTGTCGCCTCGGTGTATTGGCGTCATTAAGATGATTCTGGATTCTCCCTAACCCATGGTATTCAAGGGTATTTGAAGCAGTTGTCGCCTTGGTGTTTTGGCGTCATTCGGATAATTCTAGATACCTCTGACCCAGGGTATTCAAGGGTATTTGAAGCAGTTGTCGCCTCGGTGTATTAGCGTCATTCGGATGATTATAGATGCCTCTGACCCAGGGTATTCAAGGGTATTTGAAGCAGTTGTCGCCTCGGTGTATTGGCGTCATTCGGATGATTCTGGATTCCCTCTGACCCAGGGTATTCAAGGGTATTTGAAGCAGTTGTCACCTCGGTGTTTTGGCGTCATTCGGATGATTCTGGACACCTATGACCCAGGGTATTCAAGGGTATTTTAAGCAGTGTTCGCCTCGGTGTATTGGCGTCATTCGGATGATTCTGGATTCCCTCTGACCCAGGGTATTCAAGGGTATTTGAAGCAGTTGTCACCTGAGTGTATTGGCGTCATTCAGATGATTCTGTCTTCCCTCTGACCCAGGGTATTCAAGGGTATTTGAAGCAGTTGTCGCCTCGGTGTTTTGGCGTCATTCATATGATTCTGGATACCTCTGACACAGGGTATTCAAGGGTATTTGAAGCAGTTGTCGCCTCGGTGTATAGCGTCATTTAAATGATTCTGGATGCCTCTGACCCAGGGTATTCAAGGGTATTTGAAGCAGTTGTCGCCTCGGTGTATTGGCGTCATTCGGATGATTCTGGATTCCCTCTGATCCAGGGTATTCAAGGGTATTTAAAGCAATTGTCACCTTGGTGTTTTGGCGTCATTCGGATGATTCTGGACACCTATCACCTAGGGTATTCAAGGGTATTTGAAGGAGTTGTCGCCTCGGTGTATTGGCATCATTCGGGTGATTCTGGATTTCCTCTGACCCAGGGTATTCAAGGGTATTTGAAGCAGTTGTTGCCTCGGTGTATTAGCGTCATTCGGATGATTTTGGATGCCTCTGACCAAGGGTTTTCAAGGGTATTTGAAGCAGTTGCCGCCTCGGTGTATTGGCGTCATTCAGATGACTCTGGATTCCCTCTGTCCCAGGGTATTCAATGGTATTTGAAACAGTTGTCGCCTCGGTGTATTGGCGTCTTTCGGTTAATTCTGGATATCTCTGACCCAGGGTATTTGATACAGTTGTCGCCTCGGTGTATTGGCATCATTCGGATGATTCTGGATACCTCTGACCCAGGGTATTTAAGAGTATTTGAAGCAGTTGTCGCCTCGGTGTATTGGCGTCATTCAGATGATTCTGGATTCCCTCTGACCCAGGTTATTCAAGGGTATTTGAAGCAGTTGTCACCTCGGTGTTTTAGGGTCATTCGGATGATTCTGGATACCTCTGACCCAGGGTATTCAAGGGTATTTGAAGCAGTTGTCGCCTCGGTGTTTTGGCGTCATTCGGATGATTCTGGATACCTCTGACACAGGGTATTCAAGGGTATTTGAAGCAGTTGTCGCCTCGGTGTATTAGCGTCATTTGGATGATTCTGGATGCCTCTGGCCCAGGGTATTCAAGGGTATTTGAAGCAGTTGTTGCCTCGGTGTATTGGCGTCATTCGGATGATTCTGGATTCCCTCTGATCCAGGGTATTCAAGGGTATTTAAAGCAATTGTCACCTCGGTGTTTTGGCGTCATTCGGATGATTCTGGACACCTATGACCTAGGATATTCAAGGGAATTTGAAGCAGTTGCCGCCTCGGTGTATTGGAGTCATTCAGATGACTCTGGAATGCCTCTGACCCAGGTTATTCAAGGGTATTTGAAGCAGTCTTCGCCTCGGTGTATTGGCGTCATTCGGATGATTCTGGATTTCTTCTGACCCAGGGTATTCAAGGGTATTTGAAGCAGTTGTCGCCTTGGTGTTTTGGCGTCATTCGGATGATTCTGGATACCTCTGACCCAGGGTATTCAAGGGTATTTGAAGCAGTTGTCGCCTCGGTGCATTAGCGTCATTCGGATGATTCTGGATGCCTCTGACCCAGGGTATTCAAGGGTATTTGAAGCACTGGTCGCCTCGGTGTATTGGCGTCATTCGGATGATTTTGGATTCCCTCTGACCCAGGGTATTCAAGGGTATTTGAAGCAGTTGTCACCTCGGTGTTTTAACGTCATTCGGATGATTCTGGACACCTATGACCCAGGGTATTCAAGGGTATTTGAAGCATTTGTCGTATCGGTGTATTGGCGTCATTCGGGTGATTCTGGATTCCCTCTGACCCAGGGTATTCAAGGGTATTTGAAGCAGTTGTTGCCTCGGTGTATTGGCGTCATTCGGATGATTCTGGATGCCTCTGACCCAGGGTATTCAAGGGTATTTGAAGCAGGTGCCGCCTCGGTGTATTGGCGTAATTCAGATGATTCTGGATACCCTCCTACCCAGGGTATTCAAGGGTATTTGAAGCAGTTGTCGCCTCGGTGTATTGGCGTCATTAAGATGATTCTGGATTCTCCCTAACCCATGGTATTCAAGGGTATTTGAAGCAGTTGTCGCCTTGGCGTTTTGGCGTCATTCGGATGATTCTAGATACCTCTGACCCAGGGTATTCAAGGGTATTTGAAGCAGTTGTCGCCTCGGTGTATTAGCGTCATTCGGATGATTATAGATGCCTCTGACCCAGGGTATTCAAGGGTATTTGAAGCAGTTGTCGCCTCGGTGTATTGGCGTCATTCGGATGATTCTGGATTCCCTCTGACCCAGGGTATTCAAGGGTATTTGAAGCAGTTGTCACCTCGGTGTTTTGGCGTCATTCGGATGATTCTGGACACCTATGACCCAGGGTATTCAAGGGTATTTTAAGCAGTGTTCGCCTCGGTGTATTGGCGTCATTCGGATGATTCTGGATTCCCTCTGACCCAGGGTATTCAAGGGTATTTGAAGCAGTTGTCACCTGAGTGTATTGGCGTCATTCAGATGATTCTGTCTTTCCTCTGACCCAGGGTATTCAAGGGTATTTGAAGCACTGGTCGCCTCGGTGTATTGGCGTCATTCGGATGATTCTGGATTCCCTCTGACCCAGGGTATTCAAGGGTATTTGAAGCAGTTGTCACCTCGGTGTTTTGGCGTCATTCGGATGATTCTGGACACCTATGACCCAGGGTATTCAAGGGTATTTGAAGCAGTTGTCGCATCGGTGTATTGGCGTCATTCGGGTGATTCTGGATTCCCTCTGACCCAGGGTATTCAAGGGTATTTGAAGCAGTTGTTGCCTCGGTGTATTGGCGTCATTCGGATGATTCTGGATGCCCCTGACCCAGGGTATTCAAGGGTATTTGAAGCAGTTGCCGCCTCGGTGTATTGGCGTAATTCAGATGATTCTGGATACCCTCTGACCCAGGGTATTCAAGGGTATTTGAAGCAGTTGTCGCCTCGGTGTATTGGCGTCATTAAGATGATTCTGGATTCTCCCTAACCCATGGTATTCAAGGGTATTTGAAGCAGTTGTCGCCTTGGTGTTTTGGCGTCATTCGGATGATTCTAGATACCTCTGACCCAGGGTATTCAAGGGTATTTGAAGCAGTTGTCGCCTCGGTGTATTAGCGTCATTCGGATGATTATAGATGCCTCTGACCCAGGGTATTCAAGGGTATTTGAAGCAGTTGTCGCCTCGGTGTATTGGCGTCATTCGGATGATTCTGGATTCCCTCTGACCCAGGGTATTCAAGGGTATTTGAAGCAGTTGTCACCTCGGTGTTTTGGCGTCATTCGGATGATTCTGGACACCTATGACCCAGGGTATTCAAGGGTATTTTAAGCAGTGTTCGCCTCGGTGTATTGGCGTCATTCGGATGATTCTGGATTCCCTCTGACCCAGGGTATTCAAGGGTATTTGAAGCAGTTGTCACCTGAGTGTATTGGCGTCATTCAGATGATTCTGTCTTCCCTCTGACCCAGGGTATTCAAGGGTATTTGAAGCAGTTGTCGCCTCGGTGTTTTGGCGTCATTCATATGATTCTGGATACCTCTGACACAGGGTATTCAAGGGTATTTGAAGCAGTTGTCGCCTCGGTGTATAGCGTCATTTAAATGATTCTGGATGCCTCTGACCCAGGGTATTCAAGGGTATTTGAAGCAGTTGTCGCCTCGGTGTATTGGCGTCATTCGGATGATTCTGGATTCCCTCTGATCCAGGGTATTCAAGGGTATTTAAAGCAATTGTCACCTTGGTGTTTTGGCGTCATTCGGATGATTCTGGACACCTATCACCTAGGGTATTCAAGGGTATTTGAAGGAGTTGTCGCCTCGGTGTATTGGCATCATTCGGGTGATTCTGGATTTCCTCTGACCCAGGGTATTCAAGGGTATTTGAAGCAGTTGTTGCCTCGGTGTATTAGCGTCATTCGGATGATTTTGGATGCCTCTGACCAAGGGTTTTCAAGGGTATTTGAAGCAGTTGCCGCCTCGGTGTATTGGCGTCATTCAGATGATTCTGGATTCCCTCTGACCCAGGATATTCAAGGGTATTTGAAGGAGTTGTCGCCTCGGTGTATTGGCGTCATTCGGATGATTCTGGATTTTCCTCTGACCCAGGGTATTCAAGGGTATTTGAAGCAGTTTTCGCCTCGATGTATTGGCGTCATTCGGATGATTCTGGATTCCCTCTGACCCAGGGTATTCAAGGGTATTTGAAGCAGTTGTCGCCTCGGTGTATTGGCGTCATTCAGATGATTCTGGATTCCCCTGACCCAGGGTATTCAAGGGTATTTGAAGCAGTTGTCGCCTCGGTGTATTGGCGTCATTCGGATGATTCTGGATTCCCTCTGACCCAGGGTATTCAAGGGTATTTGAAGCAGTTGGCACCTCGGTGTTTTGGCGTCATTCGGATGATTCTGGACACCTATGACCCAGGGTATTCAAGGGTATTTGAAGCAGTTGTCGCATCGGTGTATTGGCGTCATTCGGGTGATTCTGGATTCCCTCTGACCCAGGGTATTCAAGGGTATTTGAAGCAGTTGTTGCCTCGGTGTATTGGCGTCATTCGGATGATTCTGGATGCCTCTGACCCAGGGTATTCAAGGGTATTTGAAGCAGTTGCCGCCTCGGTGTATTGGCGTAATTCAGATGATTCTGGATACCCTCTGACCCAGGGTATTCAAGGGTATTTGAAGCGGTTGTCGCCTCGGTGTATTGGCGTCATTCGGGTGATTCTGGATTCCCTCTGTCCCAGGGTATTCAAGGGTATTTGAAGCGGTTGTTGCCTCAGGGTATTGGCGTCATTCGGATGATTCTGGATGCCTCTGACCGAGGGGATTCAAGGGTATTTGAAGCAGTTGTCGCCTCGGTGTATTAGCGTCATTAAGATGATTCTGGATTACCTCTGACCCAGGGTATTCAAGGGTATTTGAAGCAGTTGTAACCTCGGTGTTTTGGCGTCATTCGGATGATTCTGGATACCTCTGACCCAGGGTATTCAAGGGTATTTGAAGCAGTTGTCGCCTCGGTGTATTGGCGTCATTCGGATGATTCTGGATTAACCCTGACCCAGGGTATTCCAGGGTATTTGAAGCAGTTGTCGCCTCGGTGTATTGGCTTCATTCGGGTGATTCTGGATTCCCTCTGACCTAGGGTATTCAAGGAAATTTGAAGCAGTTGTCACCTCGGTGTATTGGCGTCATTCGGAGTATTCTAGATGCATCTGACCCAGGGTATTCAAGGGTATTTGAAGCAGTTGTCGCCTCGGTGTATTGGCGTCATTCAGGTGATACTGGATTCCCTCTGACCCAGGGTATTCAAGGGTATTTGAAGCAGTTGTTGCCTAGGTGTTTTAGCGTCATTCGGATGATTCTGGATTTACTCTGACCCAGGGTATTCAAGGGTATTTGAAGCAGTTGTCGCCTCGATGTATTGGCGTCATTAGGATGATTCTGGATTCCCTCTGACCCAGGGTATTCAATCGTACTTGAAGCAATTGTCGCCTCGGTGTATTATCGTCATTCGGATGATTCCGGATACCACTGACCCAGGGTATTTACAGCAGTTGTCGCCTCGGTGTATTGGCGTCATTCGGGAGATTTTGGATACCTCTGACCCAGGGTATTCAAGGTTATTTAAAGCAGTTGTCGCCTCGGTGTATTGGCGTCATTCGCATGATTCTGGATTTCATCTGACTTCGGGTATTCAAGGGTATTTGAAGCAGTTGTCGCCTCGGTGTATTAGCATCATTCTGATAACTCTGGATTCCCTCTGTCCCAGGGTATTCAATGGTATTTAAAACAGTTGTCGCCTCGGTGTATTGGCGTCTTTCGGATAATTCTGGATATCTCAGACCCAGGGTATTTGATACAGGTGTCGCCTCGGTGTATTGGCGTCATTTGGATGATTCTGGATACCTCTGACCCAAGGTATTCAATAGTATTTGAAGCAGTTGTCGCCTCGGTGTAGTGGCGTAATTCATATGATTCTGGATTCCCTCTGACCCAGGGTATTCAAGGGTATTTGAAGCAGTTGTCGACTTGGAGCATTGGCGTCATTCGGATGATTCTGGATTCCCTCTGACCCAGGGTATTCAAGGGTATTTGAAGCAGTTGTCGCCTCGGTGTATTGGCTTGATTCGGATGATTCTGGATTCCCTCTGACCTAGGGTATTCAAGGGTATTTAAAGCAGTTGTCGCCTCGGTGTATAGCGTCATTCGGATGATTCTGGATTCCCTCTGACACAGGGTATTCAAGGGTATTTGAAGCAGTTGTCGCCTCGGTTTATTAGCGTCATTCGGATGATTCTGGATACCTCTGACCCAGGGTATTCAAGAGGTATTTGAAGCAGTTGTCACCTCGGTGTTTTGGCGTCATTCGGATGATTCTGAATTCCCTCTGACCCAGGGTATTCAAGGGTATTTGAAGCAGTTGTCGCTTCGATGTATTGGCGTCATTCGGATGATTCTGGATTCCCTCTGACCCAGGGTATTCAAGGGTATTTGAAGCAGTTGTCGCCTCGGTGTATTGGCGTCATTCGGACGCTTCTCTATTCCCCCTGACCCAGGGTATTCAAGGGTATTTGAAGCAGTTGTCGCCTTGGTGTTTTGGCGTCATTCGGATGATTCTGGATACCTCTGACCCAGGGTATTCAAGGGTATTTGAAGCAGTTGTCACCTCGGTGTTTTGGCGTCATTCGGATGATTCTGGACACCCATGACCCAGGGTATTCAAGGGTATTTGAAGCAGTTGTCGCCTCGGTGTATTAGCGTCATTCGGGTGATTCTGGATTCCCTCTGTCCCAGGGTATTCAGGGGGATTTGAAGCAGTTGTTGCCTCGGGGTATTGGCGTCATTCAGATGATTCTGGATTCCTCTGACCCAGGGTATTCAAGGGTATTGAAAGCAGTTGCCGCATCGGTGTATTGGCGTCATTCAGATGATTCTGGATTCCCTCTGACCCAGGGTATTCAAGGGTATTTGAAGCAGTTGTCGCATCGGTGTATTGGCGTCATTCGGGTGATTCTGGATTCCCTCTGACCTAGGGTATTCAAGGAAATTTGAAGCAGTTGTCACCTCGGTGTATTGGCGTCATTCGGAGTATTCTAGATGCATCTGACCCAGGGTATTCAAGGGTATTTGAAGCAGTTGTCGCCTCGGTGTATTGGCGTCATTCAGGTGATACTGGATTCCCTCTGACCCAGGGTATTCAAGGGTATTTGAAGCAGTTGTTGCCTAGGTGTTTTAGCGTCATTCGGATGATTCTGGATTTACTCTGACCCAGGGTATTCAAGGGTATTTGAAGCAGTTGTCGCCTCGATGTATTGGCGTCATTAGGATGATTCTGGATTCCCTCTGACCCAGGGTATTCAATCGTACTTGAAGCAATTGTCGCCTCGGTGTATTATCGTCATTCGGATGATTCCGGATACCACTGACCCAGGGTATTTACAGCAGTTGTCGCCTCGGTGTATTGGCGTCATTCGGGAGATTTTGGATACCTCTGACCCAGGGTATTCAAGGTTATTTAAAGCAGTTGTCGCCTCGGTGTATTGGCGTCATTCGCATGATTCTGGATTTCATCTGACTTCGGGTATTCAAGGGTATTTGAAGCAGTTGTCGCCTCGGTGTATTAGCATCATTCTGATAACTCTGGATTCCCTCTGTCCCAGGGTATTCAATGGTATTTAAAACAGTTGTCGCCTCGGTGTATTGGCGTCTTTCGGATAATTCTGGATATCTCAGACCCAGGGTATTTGATACAGGTGTCGCCTCGGTGTATTGGCGTCATTTGGATGATTCTGGATACCTCTGACCCAAGGTATTCAATAGTATTTGAAGCAGTTGTCGCCTCGGTGTAGTGGCGTAATTCATATGATTCTGGATTCCCTCTGACCCAGGGTATTCAAGGGTATTTGAAGCAGTTGTCGACTTGGAGCATTGGCGTCATTCGGATGATTCTGGATTCCCTCTGACCCAGGGTATTCAAGGGTATTTGAAGCAGTTGTCGCCTCGGTGTATTGGCTTGATTCGGATGATTCTGGATTCCCTCTGACCTAGGGTATTCAAGGGTATTTAAAGCAGTTGTCGCCTCGGTGTATTGGCGTCATTCGGATGATTCTGGATGCCTCTGACCAAGGGTATTCAAGGGTATTTGAAGCAGTTGTCGCCTCGGTGTATAGCGTCATTCGGATGATTCTGGATTCCCTCTGACACAGGGTATTCAAGGGTATTTGAAGCAGTTGTCGCCTCGGTTTATTAGCGTCATTCGGATGATTCTGGATACCTCTGACCGAGGGTATTCAAGAGGTATTTGAAGCAGTTGTCACCTCGGTGTTTTGGCGTCATTCGGATGATTCTGAATTCCCTCTGACCCAGGGTATTCAAGGGTATTTGAAGCAGTTGTCGCTTCGATGTATTGGCGTCATTCGGATGATTCTGGATTCCCTCTGACCCAGGGTATTCAAGGGTATTTGAAGCAGTTGTCGCCTCGGTGTATTGGCGTCATTCGGACGCTTCTCTATTCCCCCTGACCCAGGGTATTCAAGGGTATTTGAAGCAGTTGTCGCCTTGGTGTTTTGGCGTCATTCGGATGATTCTGGATACCTCTGACCCAGGGTATTCAAGGGTATTTGAAGCAGTTGTCACCTCGGTGTTTTGGCGTCATTCGGATGATTCTGGACACCCATGACCCAGGGTATTCAAGGGTATTTGAAGCAGTTGTCGCCTCGGTGTATTAGCGTCATTCGGGTGATTCTGGATTCCCTCTGTCCCAGGGTATTCAGGGGGATTTGAAGCAGTTGTTGCCTCGGGGTATTGGCGTCATTCAGATGATTCTGGATTCCTCTGACCCAGGGTATTTAAGGGTATTGAAAGCAGTTGCCGCATCGGTGTATTGGCGTCATTCAGATGATTCTGGATTCCCTCTGACCCAGGGTATTCAAGGGTATTTGAAACAGTTGTCGCATCGGTGTATTGGCGTCATTCGGGTGATTCTGGATTCCCTCTGACCCAGGGTATTCAAGGGTTTTTAAAGCAGTTGTTGCCTCGGTGTATTGGCGTCATTCGGATGATTCTGGATTCCTCTGACCCAGGGTATTCAAGGGTATTTGAAGCAGTTGCCGCCTCGGTGTATTGGCGTCATTCAGATGATTCTGGATTCCCTCTGATCCAGGGTATTCAAGGGTTTTTGAAGCAGTTGTCGCCTCGGTGTATTGGCGTCATTCGGATGATTCTGGATTCCCTCTGACCCAGGGTATTCAAGGGTATTTTCAGCAGTTGTCGCCTCGGTATATTAGCGTCTTTCGGATGATTCTGGATACCTCTGACCCAGGGTATTTGATGCAGTTGTCGCCTCGGTGTATTGGCGTTATTCGAATGATTCTGGATACCTCTGACCCAGGGTATTCAAGGGTATTTGAAGCAGTTGTCGTCTCAAGGAATTGGCGTCATTCGGATGATTCTGGATGCCTCTGATCCAGGGTATTCAAGGGTATTTGAAGCAGTTGTCGCCTCGGTGTATTGGCGTCATTCGGATGATTCTGGATTCCCTCTGACCCAGGGTATTCAAGGGTATTTGAAGCAGGTGTCGCCTCGGTGTATTGGCGTCATTCGGATGATTCTGGATGCCTCTGACCAAGGGTATTCAAGGGTATTTGAAGCAGTTATCGCCTCGGTGTATTAGCGTCATTAAGATGATTCTGGATTTCCTCTGACCCAGGGTATTCAAGGGTATTTGAAGCAGTTGTCGCCTCGGTGTTTTGGCGTCATTCGGATGATTCTGGATACCTCTGACCCAGGGTATTCAAGGGGATTTGAAGCAGTTGTCGCCTCGGTGTATTGGCGTCATTCGGATGATTCTGGATTAACTCTGACCCAGGGTATTTAATGGTATTTGAAGCAGTTGTCGCCTCGGTGTATTGGCGTCATTCGGGTGATTCTGGATTCCCTCTGACCTAGGGTTTTCAAGGAAATTTGAAGCAGTTGTCACCTCGGTGTATTGGCGTCATTCGGATGATTCTGGATGCCTCTGACCCAGGGTATTCAAGGGTATTTGAAGCAGTTGTCGCCTCGGTGTATTGGCGTCATTCAGGTGATACTGGATTCCCTCTGACCCAGGGTATTCAAGGGTATTTGAAGCAGTTGTTGCCTCGGTGTATTGGCGTCATTCGGATAATTCTGGATTTACTCTGACCCAGGGTATTCAAGGGTATTTGAAGCAGTTGTCGCCTCGATGTATTGGCGTCATTAGGATGATTCTGGATTCCCTCTGACCCAGGGTATTCAATGGTACTTGAAGCAATTGTCGCCTCGGTGTATTATCGTCATTCGGATGATTCCGGATACCACTGACCCAGGGTATTTACAGCAGTGGTCGCCTCGGTGTATTGGCGTCATTCGGGTGATTTTGGATGCCTCTGACCCAGGGTATTCAAGGTTATTTAAAGCAGTTGTCGCCTCGGTGTATTGGCGTCATTCGCATGATTCTGGATTCCATCTGACTTCGGGTATTCAAGGGTATTTGAAGCAGTTGTCGCCTCGGTGTATTAGCATCATTCTGATGACTCTGGATTCCCTCTGTCCCAGGGTATTCAATAGTATTTGAAACAGTTGTCGCCTCGGTGTATTGGCGTCTTTCGGATAATTCTGGATATCTCTGACCCAGGGTATTTGATACAGGTGTCGCCTCGGTGTATTGGCGTCATTTGGATGATTCTGGATACCTCTGACCCAAAGTATTCAATAGTATTTAAAGCAGTTGTCGCCTCGGTGTAGTGGCGTAATTCATATGATTCTGGATTCCCTCTGACCCAGGGTATTCAAGGGTATTTGAAGCAGTTGTCGCCTCGGTGCATTGGCGTCATTCGGATGATTCTGGATTCCCTCTGACCCAGGGTATTCAAGGGTATTTAAAGCAGTTGACGCCTCGGTGTATTGGCTTCATTCGGATGATTGTGGATTGCCTCAGACCTAGCGTATTCAAGGGTATTTAAAGCAGTTGTCGCCTCGGTGTATTGGCGTCATTCGGATGATTCTGGATGCCTCTGACCAAGGGTATTCAAGGGTATTTGAAGCAGTTGTCGCCTCGGTGTATAGCGTCATTCGGATGATTCTGGATTCCCTCTGACACAGGGTATTCAAGGGTATTTGAAGCAGTTGTCGCCTCGGTTTATTAGCGTCATTCGGATGATTCTGGATACCTCTGACCCAGGGTATTCAAGGTTATTTGAAGCAGTTGTCCATTCGGTGTATTGGCGTCATTCGGATGATTCTGGATGCCTCTGACCAAGGGTATTCAAGGGTATTTGAAGCAGTTGTCGCCTCGGTGCATTAGCGTCATTTGGATGATTCTGAATACCTCTGACCCAGGGTATTCAAGGGTATTTGAAGCAGTTGTTGCCTCGGTGTATTGGCGTCATTCGGAAGATTCTGGATTCCCTCTGACCCAGGGTATTCAAGGGAAATTTGAAGCAGTTGTCGCCTCGGTAGATTAGCGTCATTTTGATGATTCTGGATACCACTGACCAAGGGTATTTAAAGCAGTTGTCGACTCAGTGTATTGGCGTCATTCGGATGATTTTGGATACCTCTGACCCAGGTTATGCAAGGTTATTTAAAGCAGTTGTCGCCACGTTGTATTGGCGTCATTCGGATTATTCTGGATTCCATCTGACCCCGGTTATTCAAAGGTATTTGAAGCAGTTGTCGCCTCGCTGTATTGGCATCATTCTGATGAATCTGGATTCCTTCTGACCCAGGGTATTCAATGGTACTTGAAGCAGTTTTCGCCTCGGTGTATTAGCGTCATTTGGATGATTCTGGATACCTCTCACCCTGGGTATTTGATACAGTTGTCGCCTCGGTGTATTTGCGTCATTCGGATGATTCTGGATACCGCTGACCCAGGGTATTAAAGAGTATTTGAAGCAGTTGTCGCCTCGGTGTACTGGTGTCATTCGGATTATTCTAGATAAAACTGACCCAGGGTATTTAAAGCAGTTGTCGCCTTGGTTTATTGGCGTCATTCGGATGATTTTGGATACCTCTGACCCAGGGTATTCAAGGTTTTTTTAAAGCATTTGTCGCCTCGGTGTATTGGCGTCATTCGGATGATTCTGGATTTACTTTGACCCATGGTATTCAAGGGTATTTGAAGCAGTTGTCGCTTCGGTGTATTGGCGTCATTCGGATGATTCTGGATTCCCTCTGACCCAGGGTATTCAATGGTACTTGTAGAAGTTGTCGCCTCGGTGTATTGGCGTCATTCGGATGATTCTACATACCACTGACCCAGGGTATTTGAAGCAGTTGTTTCCTCGGTGTTTTGCGTCATTCGGATGATTTTGCATACCTCAGACCCAGGGTATTCAAGGTTATTTAAAGCAGTTATCGCCTCGGTGTATTGGAGTCATTCGGATGATTCTGGATTCCATCTGACCCCGGGTATTCAAGGATATATGAAGCAGTTGTCTTCTCGGTGTTTTGGCGTCATTCGGATGTTTATGGATATCTCTGACCCACGGTATTCAAGAGTATTTGAAGCAGTTGTCGCCTCGGGGTATTGACGTCATTCGGATGATTCTGGATGCTTCTGACCCAGGGTATTCAAGGGTAATTGAAGCAGTTGTCGCCTCGAGGGAAGGCGTCATTCGGATGATTCTGGATTCCCTCTGACCCAGGGTATTCAAGGGTATTTGTAGCAGTTGCCGCCTCGATGTATTGGCGTCATTCGGATGATTCTGGATTCCCTCTGACCCAGGGTATTCAAGGGTATTTGAAGCAGTTGTCGCCTCGGTGTATTGGCTTCATTCGGATGATTGTGGATTCCCTCAGACCTAGCGTATTCAAGGGTATTTAAAGCAGTTGTCGCCTCGGTGTTTTGGCGTCATTCGGATGATTCTGGACACCTATGACCCAGGGTATTCAAGGGTATTTGAAGCAGTTGTCGCCTCGGTGTATTAGCATCATTCGGGTGATTCTGGATTCCCCTTTGACCCAGGGTATTCAAGGGTATTTGAATCAGTTGTTGCCTCGGTGTATTGGCGTCATTCGGATGATTCTGGATTCCTCTGACCCAGGGTATTCAAGAGTATTTGAAGCAGTTGTCGCCTTGGTGTATTGGCGTCATTCGGATGATTCTGGATGCCTCTGATCCAGGGTATTCAACGGTATTTGAAGCAGTTGTCGCCTCGGTGTATTGGCGTCATTCGGATGATTCTGGATACCTCTGACCCAGGGTATTTGATGCAGTTGTCGCCTCGGTGTATTGGCGTCATTCGGATGATTCTGGATACCTCTGACCCAGGGTATTCAAGGGTATTTGAAGCAGTTGTCGCCTTGGTGTATTGGCGTCATTCGGATGATTCTGGATGCCTCTGATCCAGGGTATTCAACGGTATTTGAAGCAGTTGTCGCCTCGGTGTATTGGCGTCATTCGGATGATTCTGGATTCCCTCTGACCCAGGGTATTCAAGGGTATTTGAAGCAGGTGTCGCCTCGGTGTATTGGCGTCATTCGGATGATTCTGGATGCCTCTGACCAAGGGTATTCAAGGGTATTTGAAGCAGTTGTCGCCTCGGTGTATTAGCGTCATTAAGATGATTCTGGATTACCTCTGACCCAGGGTATTCAAGGGTATTTGAAGCAGTTGTAACCTCGGTGTTTTGGCGTCATTCGGATGATTCTGGATACCTCTGACCCAGGGTATTCAAGGGTATTTGAAGCAGTTGTCGCCTCGGTGTATTGGCGTCATTCGGATGATTCTGGATTAACTCTGACCCAGGGTATTCCAGGGTATTTGAAGCAGTTGTCGCCTCGGTGTATTGGCTTCATTCGGGTGATTCTGGATTCCCTCTGACCTAGGGTATTCAAGGAAATTTGAAGCAGTTGTCACCTCGGTGTATTGGCGTCATTCGGAGTATTCTAGATGCATCTGACCCAGGGTATTCAAGGGTATTTGAAGCAGTTGTCGCCTCGGTGTATTGGCGTCATTCAGGTGATACTGGATTCCCTCTGACCCAGGGTATTCAAGGGTATTTGAAGCAGTTGTTGCCTAGGTGTATTGGCGTCATTCGGATGATTCTGGATTTACTCTGACCCAGGGTATTCAAGGGTATTTGAAGCAGTTGTCGCCTCGATGTATTGGCGTCATTAGGATGATTCTGGATTCCCTCTGACCCAGGGTATTCAATCGTACTTGAAGCAATTGTCGCCTCGGTGTATTATCGTCATTCGGATGATTCCGGATACCACTGACCCAGGGTATTTACAGCAGTTGTCGCCTCGGTGTATTGGCGTCATTCGGGAGATTTTGGATACCTCTGACCCAGGGTATTCAAGGTTATTTAAAGCAGTTGTTGCCTCGGTGTATTGGCGTCATTCGCATGATTCTGGATTCCATCTGACTTCGGGTATTCAAGGGTATTTGAAGCAGTTGTCGCCTCGGTGTATTAGCATCATTCTGATAACTCTGGATTCCCTCTGTCCCAGGGTATTCAATAGTATTTAAAACAGTTGTCGCCTCGGTGTATTGGCGTCTTTCGGATAATTCTGGATATCTCAGACCCAGGGTATTTGATACAGGTGTCGCCTCGGTGTATTGGCGTCATTTGGATGATTCTGGATACCTCTGACCCAAGGTATTCAATAGTATTTGAAGCAGTTGTCGCCTCGGTGTAGTGGCGTAATTCATATGATTCTGGATTCCCTCTGACCCAGGGTATTCAAGGGTATTTGAAGCGGTTGTCGACTCGGAGCATTGGCGTCATTCGGATGATTCTGGATTCCCTCTGACCCAGGGTATTCAAGGGTATTTGAAGCAGTTGTCGCCTCGGTGTATTGGCTTCATTCGGATGATTCTGGATTCCCTCTGACCTAGGGTATTCAAGGGTATTTAAAGCAGTTGTCGCCTCGGTGTATTGGCGTCATTCGGATGATTCTGGATGCCTCTGACCAAGAGGATTCAAGGGTATTTGAAGCAGTTGTCGCCTCGGTGTATAGCGTCATTCGGATGATTCTGGATTCCCTCTGACACAGGGTATTCAAGGGTATTTGAAGCAGTTGTCGCCTCGGTTTATTAGCGTCATTCGGATGATTCTGGATACCTCTGACCCAGGGTATTCAAGAGGTATTTGAAGCAGTTGTCACCTCGGTGTTTTGGCGTCATTCGGATGATTCTGAATTCCCTCTGACCCAGGGTATTCAAGGGTATTTGAAGCAGTTGTCGCCTCGATGTATTGGCGTCATTCGGATGATTCTGGATTCCCTCTGACCCAGGGTATTCAAGGGTATTTGAAGCAGTTGTCGCCTTGGTGTTTTGGCGTCATTCGGATGATTCTGGATACCTCTGACCCAGGGTATTCAAGGGTATTTGAAGCAGTTGTCACCTCGGTGTTTTGGCGTCATTCGGATGATTCTGGACACCTATGACCCAGGGTATTCAAGGGTATTTGAAGCAGTTGTCGCCTCGGTGTATTAGCGTCATTCGGGTGATTCTGGATTCCCTCTGTCCCAGGGTATTCAGGGGGATTTGAAGCAGTTGTTGCCTCGGGGTATTGGCGTCATTCAGATGATTCTGGATTCCTCTGACCCAGGGTATTCAAGGGTATTGAAAGCAGTTGCCGCATCGGTGTATTGGCGTCATTCAGATGATTCTGGATTCCCTCTGACCCAGGGTATTCAAGGGTATTTGAAGCAGTTGTCGCATCGGTGTATTGGCGTCATTCGGGTGATTCTGGATTCCCTCTGACCCAGGGTATTCAAGGGTTTTTGAAGCAGTTGTTGCCTCGGTGTATTGGCGTCATTCGGATGATTCTGGATTCCTCTGACCCAGGGTATTCAAGGGTATTTGAAGCAGTTGTTGCCTCGGTGTATTGGCGTCATTCGGATAATTCTGGATTTACTCTGACCCAGGGTATTCAAGGGTATTTGAAGCAGTTGTCGCCTCGATGTATTGGCGTCATTAGGATGATTCTGGATTCCCTCTGACCCAGGGTATTCAATGGTACTTGAAGCAATTGTCGCCTCGGTGTATTATCGTCATTCGGATGATTCCGGATACCACTGACCCAGGGTATTTACAGCAGTTGTCGCCTCGGTGTATTGGCGTCATTCGGGTGATTTTGGATACCTCTGACCCAGGGTATTCAAGGTTATTTAAAGCAGTTGTCGCCTCGGTGTATTGGCGTCATTCGCATGATTCTGGATTCCATCTGACTTCGGGTATTCAAGGGTATTTGAAGCAGTTGTCGCCTCGGTGTATTAGCATCATTCTGATGACTCTGGATTCCCTCTGTCCCAGGGTATTCAATAGTATTTGAAACAGTTGTCGCCTCGGTGTATTGGCGTCTTTCGGATAATTCTGGATATCTCTGACCCAGGGTATTTGATACAGGTGTCGCCTCGGTGTATTGGCGTCATTTGGATGATTCTGGATACCTCTGACCCAAGGTATTCAATAGTATTTGAAGCAGTTGTCGCCTCGGTGTAGTGGCGTAATTCATATGATTCTGGATTCCCTCTGACCCAGGGTATTCAAGGGTATTTGAAGCAGTTGTCGCATCGGTGCATTGGCGTCATTCGGATGATTCTGGATTCCCTCTGACCAAGGGTATTCAAGGGTATTTAAAGCAGTTGTCGCCTCGGTGTATTGGCTTCATTCGGATGATTGTGGATTCCCTCAGACCTAGCGTATTCAAGGGTATTTAAAGCAGTTGTCGCCTCGGTGTATTGGCGTCATTCGGATGATTCTGGATGCCTCTGACCAAGGGTATTCAAGGGTATTTGAAGCAGTTGTCGCCTCGGTGTATAGCGTCATTCGGATGATTCTGGATTCCCTCTGACACAGGGTATTCAAGGGTATTTGAAGCAGTTGTCGCCTCGGTTTATTAGCGTCATTCGGATGATTCTGGATACCTCTGACCCAGGGTATTCAAGAGGTATTTGAAGCAGTTGTCGCCTCGGTGTTTTGGCGTCATTCGGATGATTCTGGATTCCCTCTGACCCAGGGTATTCAAGGGTATTTAAAGCAGTTGTCACCTCGGTGTTTTGGCGTCATTCGGATGATTCTGGACACCTATGACCCAGGGTATTCAAGGGTATTTGAAGCAGTTGTCGCCTCGGTGTATTCGCGTCATTCGGGTGATTCTGGATTCCCCCTGACCCAGGGTATTCAAGGGTATTTGAAGCAGTTGTCGCCTCGGTGTATTGGCGTCATTCAGATGATTCTGGATTCCCTCTGACCCAGGTTATTCAAGGGTATTTGAAGCAGTTGTCACCTCGGTGTTTTAGGGTCATTCGGATGATTTTAGATACCTCTGACCCAGGGTATTCAAGGGTATTTGAAGCAGTTGTCGCCTCGGTGTTTTGGCGTCATTCGGATGATTCTGGATACCTCTGACACAGGGTATTCAAGGGTATTTGAAGCAGTTGTCGCCTCGGTGTATTAGCGTCATTTGGATGATTCTGGATGCCTCTGACCAAGGGTATTCAAGGGTATTTGAAGCAGTTGTTGCCTCGGTGTATTGGCGTCATTCGGATGATTCTGGATTCCCTCTGATCCAGGGTATTCAAGGGTATTTAAAGCAATTGTCACCTCGGTGTTTTGGCGTCATTCGGATGATTCTGGACACCTATGACCTAGGATATTCAAGGGAATTTGAAGCAGTTGCCGCCTCGGTGTATTGGCGTCATTCAGATGACTCTGGATTCCCTCTCACCCAGGGTATTCAAGGGTATTTGAAGCAGTCTTCGCCTCGGTGTATTGGCGTCATTCGGATGATTCTGGATTTCCTCTGACCCAGGGTATTCAAGGGTATTTGAAGCAGTTGCCGCCTCGATGTATTGGCGTCATTCGGATGATTCTGGATTCCCTCTGACCCAGGGTATTCAAGGGTATTTGAAGCAGTTGTCGCCTCGGTATATTGGCGTCATTCGGATGATTCTGGAATCCCCCTGACCCAGGGTATTCAAGGGTATTTGAAGCGGTTGTCGCCTTTGTGTTTTGGCGTCATTCGGATGATTCTGGATACCTCTGACCCAGGTTATTCAAGGGTATTTGAAGCAGTTGTCGCCTCGGTGTATTAGCGTCATTCGGATGATTCTGGATGCCTCTGACCCAGGGTATTCAAGGGTATTTGAAGCACTGGTCGCCTCGGTGTATTGGCGTCATTCGGATGATTCTGGATTCCCTCTGACCCAGGGTATTCAAGGGTATTTGAAGCAGTTGTCACCTCGCTGTTTTGGCGTCATTCGGATGATTCTGGACACCTATGACCCAGGGTATTCAAGGGTATTTGAAGCAGTTGTCGCCTCGGTGTATTGGCGTCATTCGGGTGATTCTGGATTCCCTCTGACCCAGGGTATTCAAGGGTATTTGAAGCAGTTGTTGCCTCGGTGTATTGGCGTCATTCGGATGATTCTGGATGCCTCTGACCCAGAGTATTCAAGGGTATTTGAAGCAGTTGCCGCCTCAGTGTATTGGCGTAATTCAGATGATTCTGGATACCCTCTGACCCAGGGTATTCAAGGGTATTTGAAGCAGTTGTCGCCTCGGTGTATTGGCGTCATTAAGATGATTCTGGATTCTCCCTAACCCAGGGTATTCAAGGGTATTTGAAGCAGTTGTCGCCTTGGTGTTTTGGCGTCATTCGGATGATTCTATATACCTCTGACCCAGGGTATTCAAGGGTATTTGAAGCAGTTGTCGCCTCGGTGTATTAGCGTCATTCGGATGATTATAGATGCCTCTGACCCAGGGTATTCAAGGGTATTTGAAGCAGTTGTCGCCTCGGTGTATTGGCGTCATTCGGATGATTCTGGATTCCCTCTGACCCAGGGTATTCAAGGGTATTTGAAGCAGTTGTCACCTCGGTGTTTTGGCGTCATTCGGATGATTCTGTACACCTATGACCCAGGGTATTCAAGGGTATTTTAAGCAGTGTTCGCCTCGGTGTATTGGCGTCATTCGGATGATTCTGGATTCCCTCTGACCCAGGGTATTCAAGGGTATTTGAAGCAGTTGTCACCTAAGTGTATTGGCGTCATTCAGATGATTCTGTCTTCCCTCTGACCCAGGGTATTCAAGGGTATTTGAAGCAGTTGTCACCTCGGTGTTTTGGCGTCATTCGGATGATTCTGGACACCTATGACCCAAGGTATTCAAGGGTATTTAAAGCAGTTGTCGCCTCGCTGTATTGGCGTCTTCGGATGATACTGGATTCCCTCTGACCCAGGGTATTCAAGGGTATTTAAAGCAGTTGTCACCTCGGTGTATTGGCGTTATTCGAATGATTCTGGATACCTTTAACCCAGGGTATTTAAAGGTATTTGAAGCAGTTGTCGCCTCGCTGTATTTGCATCATTCTGATGAATCTGATATCCTTCTGACCCAGGGTATTCAATGGTACTTGAAGCAGTTTTCGCCTCGGTGTATTGGCGTCATTTGGATGATTCTGGATACCTCTCACCCTGGGTATTTGATACAGTTGTCGCCTCGGTGTATTTGCGTCATTCGGATGATTCTGGATACCGCTGACCCAGGGTATTCAAGGTTATTTGAAGCAGTTGTCGCCTCGGTGTATTGTCGTCATTCGGATGATTCTGGATGCTTTTGACCCAGGGTATTTAAGGGTTTTAAAGGCAGTTGTAGCCTCGGTGCATTGGCGTCATTCAGGTGATTCTGGATACTACTGACACAGGGTATTTGAAGCAGTTGTCGCCTTGGTGTATTGGCGTCTTTCGGATGATTCTGGATTTCCTCTGACCCAGGGTGTTCAAGTGTATTTGAAGCAGTTGTCGCCTTGGTGCATTGGCGTCATCCGGATGATTTTGGATGCCTCTGACCTAGGGTATTCAAGGTTATTTAAAGCATTTGTCGCCTCATGGAATTGGCGTCATTCGGATGATTTTGGATTCCATCTGACCCCGGGTATTCAAGGATATTTGAAGCAGTTGTCGCCTCGGTGTATTGGCATTATTTGGATAATTATGGAGACCTCTGACCCAGGGTATTTAAGGGTATTTAAGGGTCTTTAAGGCAGTTGTCGCCTCAGTGTATTGGCATCATTCTGATGATTCTGGATTCCGTCTGACCCAGGGTATTCAATGGTATTTGAAGCAGTTGTCGCCTCGTTGTATTGGCATCATTTGGATGATTCTGGATACCTCTGACCCAGGGTATTTGATACAGTTGTCACCTCTGTGTTTTTGCGTCATTCGGATGATTCTAGATACCTCTGACCCAGGGTATTCAAGGGTATTTAAAGCAGTTGTCGCCTCGGTGTATGGCGTCATTCGGATGATTCTGGATTCCCTTTGACCCAGGGTATTCAAAAGTATTTGAAGCGGTTGTTGCTTCGGTGTATTGGCGTCATTCGGATGACGCTGGATTTCTTCTGACCCAGGGTATTTAAGTGTATTTGAAGCAGTTGTCGCCTCGGTGTATTGGCGTCATTGGGATGATTCTGGATTCTCTCTGACCCAGGGTATTCAAAGTTATTTGAAGCAGTTTTTGCCTCGGTGTACTACTGTCATTCGGATGATTCTGGATTTCCTCTGACCCAGGGTATTCAATGGTTTTTGAAGCAGTTGTCGCCTCGGTGTATGGCGTCATTCGGATGATTCCGGATTCCCTCTCACCCAGGGTATTCAAGGGTACTTGAAGCAGTTGTCGCCTCGGTTTTTTAGCGTCATTCGGATGATTCTGGATACCTCTGACCCAGGGTATTCAAGAGTTATTTGAAGCAGTTGTCGCCTCGATGTATTGGCATCATTCGGATGATTCTGGATTCCCTCTGACCCAGGGTATTCAAGGGTATTTGAAGCAGTTGTCGCCTCGGTGTATTGGCGTCATTCGGATGATTCTGGATGCCTCTGACCCAGGGTATTCAATAGTATTTCAAGCAGTTGTCACCTCGGTGCATTGGCGTTATTCGGATGATTCCGGATACCTCTGACCCAGGGTATTCAAGGGTATTTGAAGCAGTTCTCACCGCAGTGTATTGGCGTCATTCGGATGATTCTGGATTCCCTCTGACCCAGGGTATTCAAGGGTATTTGAAGCAGTTGTCGCCTCGGTGTATTGGCGTCATTCGGATGATTCTGGATACCACTGACCCAGGGTATTTAAAGCAGTTTTCGCCCCGGTGTATTGGCGTCATTCGGATGATTTTGGATACCTCTGACCCAGGGTATTCAAGGTTATTAAAAGCGGTTGTCGCCTCGGTGTAATGGCGTCATTCGGATGATTCTGGATCTTATCTGACCCCGGGTATTCAAGGATATTTGAAGCAGTTGTCGCCTCGGTGTATTGGCGTCATTCGGATGATTCTGGATACCTCTGACCCAGGGTATTCAAGGGTATTTGAAGCAGTTGTCGTTTCGGTGTATTGGCATCATTCTGATGATTCTAGATTCCTTCTGTCCCAGGGTATTCAATGGTATTTGAAGCAGTTGTCGCCTCGGTGTATTGGCGTCATTCGGATGATTCTGGATACCTCTGACCCAGGGTATTTGATACAGTTGTCGCCTCGGTGAACTGGCGTCATTCGGATGATTCTGGATACCTCTGACCCAGGGTATTCAAGAGTATTTAAAGCAATTGTCGCCTCGGTGAATTGGCGTCATTCGGATGATTCTGGAATCCCTCTGACCCAGGGTATTCAAGGGTATTTGAAGCAGTTGTCGCCTCGGTGTATTGGCGTCATACGGATGATTCTGGATTAACTCTGACCCAGGGTATTCAAGAGAATTTAAAGCAGTTGTCGCCTCGGTGTATTGGCGTCATTGGGATGATTCTGAATTCCCTCTGACCTAGGGTATTCAAGTGTATTTGAAGCAGTTGTCGCCTCGGTGTATTGGCATCATTCGGATGATTCTGGATACCTCTGACCTAGGGTATTCAAGGAGATTTGAAGCAGTTGTCGACTCGGTGTATGGCGTCATTCGGATGATTCTGGATTCCCTCTGACCCAGGGTATTCAAGGGTATTTGAAGCAGTTTTCGCCTCGTTTTATTGGCATCATTCGGATGATTCTGGATACCTCTGACCTAGGGTATTCAAGGGTATTTGAAGCAGTTGTCAACCGGCTGTATTGCCATCATTCTGATGATTCTGGATTCTCTCTGACCCAGGGTATTCAATGGTACTTGAAACAGTCTTCGCCTCGGTGTATTATCGTCATTCGGATGATTATGGATACCACTGACCCAGGGTATTTGAAGCAGTTGTCGCCTCGGTGTATTGGCGTCATTCGGGTTATTTTGGATACCTCTGACCCAGGGTATTCAAGGTTATTCAAAGCAGTTGTCGCCTCGGTGTATTGGCGTCATTCGGATGATTCCGGATTCCATATGACCCCGGGTATTCAAGGATATTTGAAGCAGTTGTCGCCTCGGTGTATTGGAATCATTCGGATGATTCTGGATACCTCTGACCCAGGGTATTCAAGGGTATTTGAAGCAGTTGTCGCCTCGGTGTATCGGCATCATTCTGATAATTCTGGATTCCCTCTGACCCAGGGTATACAATGGTATTTGAAGCAGTTGTAACCTCGGTGTATTAGCGCCATTCGGATGATTCTGGATACTTCTGACACATGGTATTTGATACAGTTGTCGCCTCGGTTTATTATCGTCATTTGGATTATTCTGGATACCTCTGACCCAGGGTATTCAAGGGTATTTGAAGCAGTTGTCGCCTCGGTGTATTGGCGTCATTTGGATGATTCTGGATTTGCTCTGACCCAGGGTATTCAAGGGTATTTGAAGCAGTTGTTGCCTCGGTGTATTGGCGTCATTCGGATGATTCTGGATTTCCTCTGACCCAGGGTATTCAAGTCTATTTGAAGCAGTTGTCGCCTCGGTGTATTGGCGTCATTCGGATGATTCTGGATTCCCTCTGACCCAGGGTATTCAAGGTTATTTGAAGCAGTTGTCGCCTCGGTGTATTGGCATCATTCTGATGATTCTGGATTCCTTCTGTCCCAGGGTATTCAATGGTATTTGAAGCAGTTGTCGCCTCGGTGTATTGGCGTCATTCGGGTGATTTTGGATACCTCTCCCCAGGGTATTCAAGGGTACTTGAAGCAGTTCTCGTCGCGGTGTATTGGCGTCATTCGGATGATTCTGGATACCTCTGACCCAGGGTATTTGATACAGTTGTCGCCTCGGTGTATTGGCGTCATTCGGATGATTCTAGATACCTCTGACCCAGGGTATTCAAGGTTATTTGAAGCAGTTGTCCATTCGGTGTATTGGCGTCATTCGGATGATTCTGGATGCCTCTGACCAAGGGTATTCAAGGGTATTTGAAGCAGTTGTCGCCTCGGTGCATTAGCGTCATTTGGATGATTCTGAATACCTCTGACCCAGGGTATTCAAGGGTATTTGAAGCAGTTGTTGCCTCGGTGTATTGGCGTCATTCGGAAGATTCTGGATTCCCTCTGACCCAGGGTATTCAAGGGAAATTTGAAGCAGTTGTCGCCTCGGTAGATTAGCGTCATTTTGATGATTCTGGATACCACTGACCAAGGGTATTTAAAGCAGTTGTCGACTCAGTGTATTGGCGTCATTCGGATGATTTTGGATACCTCTGACCCAGGTTATGCAAGGTTATTTAAAGCAGTTGTCGCCACGTTGTATTGGCGTCATTCGGATTATTCTGGATTCCATCTGACCCCGGTTATTCAAAGGTATTTGAAGCAGTTGTCGCCTCGCTGTATTGGCATCATTCTGATGAATCTGGATTCCTTCTGACCCAGGGTATTCAATGGTACTTGAAGCAGTTTTCGCCTCGGTGTATTGGCGTCATTTGGATGATTCTGGATACCTCTCACCCTGGGTATTTGATACAGTTGTCGCCTCGGTGTATTTGCGTCATTCGGATGATTCTGGATACCGCTGACCCAGGGTATTAAAGAATATTTGAAGCAGTTGTCGCCTCGGTGTATTGGTGTCATTCGGATGATTCTAGATAAAACTGACCCAGGGTATTTAAAGCAGTTGTCGCCTTGGTTTATTGGCGTCATTCGGATGATTTTGGATACCTCTGACCCAGGGTATTCAAGGTTTTTTTAAAGCATTTGTCGCCTCGGTGTATTGGCGTCATTCGGATGATTCTGGATTTACTTTGACCCATGGTATTCAAGGGTATTTGAAGCACTTGTCGCTTCGGTGTATTGGCGTCATTCGGATGATTCTGGATTCCCTCTGACCCAGAGTATTCAATGGTACTTGTAGCAGTTGTCGCCTCGGTGTATTGGCGTCATTCGGATGATTCTACATACCACTGACCCAGGGTATTTGAAGCAGTTGTTTCCTCGGTGTTTTGCGTCATTCGGATGATTTTGCATACCTCAGACCCAGGGTATTCAAGGTTATTTAAAGCAGTTATCGCCTCGGTGTATTGGAGTCATTCGGATGATTCTGGATTCCATCTGACCCCGGGTATTCAAGGATATATGAAGCAGTTGTCTTCTCGGTGTTTTGGCGTCATTCGGATGTTTATGGATATCTCTGACCCACGGTATTCAAGAGTATTTGAAGCAGTTGTCGCCTCTGGGTATTGACGTCATTCGGATGATTCTGGATGCCTCTGACCCAGGGTATTCAAGGGTAATTGAAGCAGTTGTCGCCTCGAGGGAAGGCGTCATTCGGATGATTCTGGATTCCCTCTGACCCAGGGTATTCAAGGATATTTGTAGCAGTTGTCGCCTCGGTGTATTGGCGTCATTTTAAATATTCTGGATTAACTCTGACCCAGGGTATTCAAGGGTATTTGAAGCAGTTGTCGCCTCGGTGTATTGGCGTCATTCGGATGATTCTGGATTCCCTCTAACCCAGGGAAACAAGTGTATTTGAAGCAGTTGTCGCCTCGGTGTATTGGCGTCATTCGGATGATTCTGGATTCCCTCTGACCCAGGGTATTCAAGGGTATTTAAAGCAGTTTTCGCCTCGGTGTATTAGCGTCATTTGGATGATTCTGGATACCACTGACCCAGGGTATTTGAAGCAGTGGTCGACTCGGTATATTGGCGTCATTGGGATGAGTTTGGATACCTCTCACCCCTGGTATTCAAGGTTATTTAAAGCAGTTGTCGCCTCGGTGTATTGGCCTCATTCGGATTATTCTTGATTCCATCTGACCCCGGGTATTCAAGAGTTATTTGAAGCAGTTGTCGCCTCGAAGTATTGGCATCATTCGGATGATTCTGGATTCCCTCTGACCCAGGGTATTCAAGGGTATTTGAAGCAGTTGTCGCCTCGGTGTATTGGCGTCATTCGGATGATTCTGGATGCCTCTGACCAAGGGTATTCAAGGGTATTTGAAGCAGTTGTCGCCTCAGTGCATTGGCGTCATTCGGATGATTCTGGATTCCCTCTGACCCAGGCTATTCAAGGGTATTTGAAGCAGTTGTCGCCTCGCTGTATTGGCGTCATTCGGATTATTCTGGATTCCCTCTGACCCAGGGTATTCAAGGGTATTTAAAGCAGTTGTCGCCTCGGTGTATTGGCGTCATTCGGATGATTCTGGTTCCCTCTGACCCAGGGTAGTCAAAGGTATTTGAAGCAGTTGTCGCCTCGCTGTATTGGCATCATTCTGATAAATCTGGATTCCTTCTGACCCAGGGTATTTAATGGTACTTGAAGCAGTTTTCGCCTCGGTGTATTGGCGTCATTTGGATGATTCTGGATACCACTGACCCAGGGTATTTGAAGCAGTGGTCGACTCGGTGTATTGGCGTCATTCGGATGATTCCGGATTCCCTCTCACCCAGGGTATTCAAGGGTACTTGAAGCAGTTGTCGCGTCGGTGTATTGGCGTCATTCGGATGACTCTGGATTTCCTCTGTCCCAGGGTATTCAATGGTATTTGAAGCAGTTGTCGCCTCAGTGTATTGGCGTCTTTCGTATAATTCTGGATACCGCTGACCCAGGGTATTTGATATAGTTGTCGCCTCGGTGTATTGGCGTCATTCGGATGATTCTGGATACCTCTGACCCAGGGTATTCAAAGGTATTTGAAGCAGTTGTCGCCTCGCTGTATTGGCATCATTCAGATGAATCTGGATTCCTTCTGACCCAGGGTATTCAATGGTACTTGAAGCAGTTTTCGCCTCGGTGTATTGGCGTCATTTGGATGATTCTGGATACCACTGACCCAGGGTATTTGAAGCAGTGGTCGACTCGGTGTATTGGCGTCATTCGGATGAGATGGATACCTCTCACCCCCTGGTATTCAAGGTTATTTAAAGCAGTTGTCGCCTCGGTGTATTAGCCTCATTCGGATTATTCTGGATTCCATCTGACCCCGGGTATTCAAGGATATTTGAAGCAGTTGTCGACTCGGTGTATTGGCATTATTCTGATGACTCTGGATTTCCTCTGTCCCAGGGTATTCAATGGTATTTGAAGCAGTTGTCTCCTCGGTGTATTGGCGTCTTTCGGATAATTCTGGATACCTCTGACCCAGGGTATTTGATATAGTTGTCGCCTCGGTGTATTGGCGTCATTCAGATGATTTTGGATACCTCTGACCCAGGGTATTAAAGAGTAGTTAAAGCAATTGTCGCCTCGATGTATTGGCGTCATTCGGATGATTCTGGATTTCCTCTGACCCAGGGTATTCAATGGTATTTGAAGCAGTTGTCGCCTCGGTGTATGGCGTCATTCGGATGATTCCGGATTCCCTCTCACCCAGGGTATTCAAGGGTACTTGAAGCAGTTGTCGCGTCGGTGTATTGGCGTCATTCGGATGACTCTGGATTTCCTCTGTCCCAGGATATTCAATGGTATTTGAAGCAGTTGTCGCCTCAGTGTATTCGCGTCTTTCGGATAATTCTGGATACCTCTGACCCAGGGTATTTGATATAGTTTTCGCCTCGGTGTATTGGCGTCATTCGGATGATTTTGGATACCTCTGACCCAGGGTATTAAAGAGTAGTTGAAGCAATTGTCGCCTCGGTGTATTGGCGTCATTCGGATGATTCTGGATTTCCTCTGACCCAGGGTATTCAATGGTATTTGAAGCAGTTGTCGCCTCGGTGTATGGCGTCATTCGGATGATTCCGGATTCCCTCTCACCCAGGGTATTCAAGGGTACTTAAAGCAGTTGTCGCCTCGGTTTATTAGCGTCATTCGGATGATTCTGGATACCTCTGACCTAGGGTATTCAAGAGTTATTTGAAGCAGTTGTCGCCTCGATGTATTGGCATCATTCGGATGATTCTGGATTCCCTCTGACCCAGGGTATTCAAGGGTATTTGAAGCAGTTGTCGCCTCGGTGTATTGGCGTCATTCGGATGATTCTGGATGCCTCTGACCAAGGGTATTCAAGGGTATTTAAAGCAGTTGTCGCCTCTGTGCATTAGCGTCATTCGGATGATTCTGGATACCTCTGACCCAGGGTATTCAAGGGTATTTGAAGCAGTTGTTGCCTCGGTGCATTGGCGTCATTCGAATGATTCTGGATACCTCTGACCCAGGGTATTCAAGGGTATTTGAAGCAGTTGTCACCTCGGTGTATGGCGTCATTCGGATGATTTTGGATTCCCTTTGACCCAGGGTATTCAAGGGTATTTGAAGCAGTTGTAACCTCGGTGTATTGGCGTCATTCAGATGATACTGGATACCTCTGCCCCAGGGTATTCAAGAGTATTTGAAGCAGTTTTCGACGCCCTGTATTGGCATCATCCTGATGATTCTGGATTCCCTCTGACCCAGGGTATTCAATGGTACTTGAAGCAGTTGTCGCCTCGGTGTATTATCGTCATTTGGATGATTCTGGATACCACTGACTCAGGGTATTTGAAGCAGTTGTCGCCTCGGTGTATTGGCGTCATTCGGGTGATTTTGGATACCTCTCACCCAGGGTATTCAAGGGTACTTGAAGCAGTTCTCGTCGCGGTGTATTGGCGTCATTCGGATGATTCTGGATACCTCTGACCCAGGGTATTTGATACAGTTGTCGCCTCGGTGTATTGGCGTCATTCGGATGATTCTAGATACCTCTGACCCAGGGTATTCAAGGTTATTTGAAGCAGTTGTCCATTCGGTGTATTGGCGTCATTCGGATGATTCTGGATGCCTCTGACCAAGGGTATTCAAGGGTATTTGAAGCAGTTGTCGCCTCGGTGCATTAGCGTCATTTGGATGATTCTGAATACCTCTGACCCAGGGTATTCAAGGGTATTTGAAGCAGTTGTTGCCTCGGTGTATTGGCGTCATTCGGATGATTCTGGATTCCCTCTGACCCAGGGTATTCAAGGGAAATTTGAAGCAGTTGTCGCCTCGGTAGATTAGCGTCATTTTGATGATTCTGGATACCACTGACCAAGGGTATTTAAAGCAGTTGTCGACTCGGTGTATTGGCGTCATTCGGATGATTTTGGATACCTCTGACCCAAGTTATGCAAGGTTATTTAAAGCAGTTATCGCCACGTTGTATTGGCGTCATTCGGATTATTCTGGATTCCATCTGACCCCGGTTATTCAAGGATATTTGAAGCAGTTGTCGCCTCGGTGTATTGGCATCATTCTGATGACTCTGGATTCCCTCTGTCCCAGGGTATTCAATGGTATTTGAAGCAGTTGTCGCCTCGGTGTATTGGCGTCTTTCGGATAATTCTGGATACCTCTGACCTAGGGTATTTGATACAGTTGTCGCCTCGGTGTATTGGCGTCATTTTAAAGATTCTGGATTAACTCTGACCCAGGGTATTCAAGGGTATTTGAAGCAGTTGTCGCCTCGGTGTATTGGCGTCATTCGGATGATTCTGGATTCCCTCTAACCCAGGGTATTCAAGTGTATTTGAAGCAGTTGTCGCCTCGGTGTATTGGCGTCATTCGGATGATTTTGGATTCCCTCTGACCCAGTGTATTCAAGGTTATTTGAAGCAGTTGTCGCCTCGGTGTATTGTCATCATTCAGATGATTCTAGATGCCTCTGACCAAGGGTATTCAAGGATATTTGCGGCGGTTGTCGCCGCAGTGCATTGGCGTCATTCGGATGATTCTGGATTCCCTCTGACCCAGGCTATTCAAGGGTATTTAAAGCAGTTGTCGCCTCGCTGTATTGGCGTCATTCGGATGATTCTGGATTCCCTCTGACCCAGGGTATTCAAGGGTATTTAAAGTAGTTGTCGCCTCGGTGTATTGGCGTCATTCGGATGATTCTGGATACCTCTGACCCAGGGTATTCAAAGGTATTTGAAGCAGTTGTCGCCTCGCTGTATTGGCATCATTCTGATGAATCTGGATTCCTTCTGACCCAGGGTATTCAATGGTACTTGAAGCAGTTTTCGCCTCGGTGTATTGGCGTCATTTGGATGATTCTGGATACCACTGACCCAGGATATTTAAAGCAGTGGTTGACTCGGTGTATTGGCGTCATTCGGATGAGTTTGGATACCTCTCACCCCTGGTATTCAAGGTTATTTAAAGCAGTTGTCGCCTCGGTGTATTGGCCTCATTCGGATTAATCTGGATTCCATCTGACCCCGGGTATTCAAGGATATTTGAAGCAGTTGTCGACTCGGTGTATTGGCATTATTCTGATGACTCTGGATTTTCTCTGTCCTAGGGTATTCAATGGTATTTGAAGCAGTTGTCGCCTCGGTGTATTGGCGTCTTTCGGATAATTCTAGATACCTCTAACCCAGGGTATTTGATATAGTTATCGCCTCGGTGTATTGGCGTCATTCGGATGATTTTGGATACCTTTGACCCAGGGTATTAAAGAGTAGTTGAAGCAATTGTCGCCTCGGTGTATTGGCGTCATTCGGATGATTCTGGATTTCCTCTGACCCAGGGTATTCAATGGTATTTGAAGCAGTTGTCGCCTCGGTGTATGGCGTCATTCGGATGATTCCGGATTCCCACTCACCCATGGTATTCAAGGGTACTTGAAGCAGTTGTCGCCTCGGTTTATTAGCGTCATTCGGATGATTCTGGATACCTCTGACCCAGGGTATTCAAGAGTTATTTGAAGCAGTTGTCGCCTCGATGTATTGACATCATTCGGATGATTCTGGATTCCATCTGACCCAGGGTATTCAAGGGTATTTGAAGCAGTTGTCGCCTCGGTGTATTGGCGTCATTCGGATGATTCTGGATGCCTCTGACTAAGGGTATTCAAGGGTATTTGAAGCAGTTGTCGCCACTGTGCATTAGCGTCATTCGGATGATTCTGGATACCTCTGACCCAGGATATTCAAGGGTATTTGAAGCAGTTGTTGCCTCGGTGCATTGGCATAATTCGGATGATTCTGGATACTTCTGACCCAGGGTATTCAAGGGTATTTGAAGCAGTTGTCGCCTCGGTGTATGGCGTCATTCGGATGATTTTGGATTCCCTTTGACCCAGGGTATTCAAGGGTATTTGAAGCAGTTGTCGCCTCGGTGTATTGGCGTCATTCAGATGATACTGGATACCTCTGACCCAGGGTATTTAAGAGTATTTGAAGCAGTTTTCGAACCCCCGTATTGGCATCATCCTGATGATTCTGGATTCCCTCTGACCCAGGGTATTCAATGGTACTTGAAGCAGTTGTCGCCTCGGTGTATTATCTTCATTCGGATGATTCTGGATACCACTGACTCAGGGTATTTGAAGCAGTTGTCGCCTCGGTGTATTGGCGTCATTCGGGTGATTTTGGATACCTCTCACCCAGGGTATTCAAGGGTATTTGAAGCAGTTCTCGTCTCGGTGTATTGGCGTCATTCGGATGATTCTGGATACCTCTGACCCAGGGTATTTGATACAGTTGTCGCCTTGGTGTATTGGCGTCATTCGGATGATTCTAGATACCTCTGACCCAGGGTATTCAAGGTTATTTGAAGCAGTTGTCCATTCGGTGTATTGGCGTCATTCGGATGATTCTGGATGCCTCTGACCAAGGGTATTCAAGGGTATTTGAAGCAGTTGTCGCCTCGGTGCATTGGCATCATTTGGATGATTCTGAATACCTCTGACCCAGGGTATTCAAGGGTATTTGAAGCAGTTGTTGCCTCGCTGTATTGGCGTCATTCGGATGATTCTGGATTCCCTCTGACCCAGGGTATTCAAGGGAAATTTGAAGCAGTTGTCGCCTCGGTAGATTAGCGTCATTTTGAAGATTCTGGATACCACTGACCAAGGGTATTTGAAGCAGTTGTCGACTCGGTGTATTGGCGTCATTCAGATGATTTTGGATACCTCTGACCCAGGTTATGCAAGGTTGTTTAAAGCAGTTGTCGCCACGTTGTATTGGCGTCATTCGGATTATTCTGGATTCCATCTGACCCCGGTTATTCAAGGATATTTGAAGCAGTTGTCGCCTCGGTGTATGGTGTCATTCGGATGATTCTGGATTCCCTCTGACCCAGGGTATTCAAGGGTATTTGAAGCAGTTGTCACCTCGTTTTATTGGCATCATTCGGATGATTCTGGATACCTCTGACCTAGGGTATTCAAGGGTATTTGAAGCAGTTGTCAACCGGCTGTATTGCCATCATTCTGATGATTCTGGATTCTCTCTGACCCAGGGTATTCAATGGTACTTGAAACAGTCTTCGCCTCGGTGTATTATCGTCATTCGGATGATTATGGATACCACTGACCCAGGGTATTTGAAGCAGTTGTCGCCTCGGTGTATTGGCGTCATTCGGGTTATTTTGGATACCTCTGACCAAGGGTATTCAAGGTTATTCAAAGCAGTTGTCGCCTCGGTGTATTGGCGTCATTCGGATGATTCCGGATTCCATCTGACCCCGGGTATTCAAGGATATTTGAAGCAGTTGTCGCCTCGGTGTATTGGCATCATTCGGATGATTCTGGATACCTCTGACCCAGGGTATTCAAGGGTATTTGAAGCAGTTGTCGCCTCGGTGTATCGGCATCATTCTGATAACTCTGGATTCCCTCTGACCCAGGGTATACAATGGTATTTGAAGCAGTTGTAACCTCGGTGTATTGGCGCCATTCGGATGATTCTGGATACTTCTGACACATGGTATTTGATACAGTTGTCGCCTCGGTTTATTGGCGTCATTTGGATTATTCTGGATACCTCTGACCCAGGGTATTCAAGGGTATTTGAAGCAGTTGTCGCCTCGGTGTATTAGCGTCATTTGGATGATTCTGGATTTCCTCTGACCCAGGGTATTCAAGGGTATTTGAAGCAGTTGTTGCCTCGGTGTATTGGCGTCATTCGGATGATTCTGGATTTCCTCTGACCCAGGGTATTCAAGTCTATTTGAAGCAGTTGTCGCCTCGGTGTATTGGCGTCATTCGGATGATTCTGGATTCCCTCTGACCCAGGGTATTCAAGGTTATTTGAAGCAGTTGTCGCCTCGGTGTATTGGCATCATTCTGATGATTCTGGATTCCTTCTGTCCCAGGGTATTCAATGGTATTTGAAGCAGTTGTCGCCTCGGTGTATTGGCGTCATTCGGGTGATTTTGGATACCTCTCACCCAGGGTATTCAAGGGTACTTGAAGCAGTTCTCGTCGCGGTGTATTGGCGTCATTCGGATGATTCTGGATACCTCTGACCCAGGGTATTTGATACAGTTGTCGCCTCGGTGTATTGGCGTCATTCGGATGATTCTAGATACCTCTGACCCAGGGTATTCAAGGTTATTTGAAGCAGTTGTCCATTCGGTGTATTGGCGTCATTCGGATGATTCTGGATGCCTCTGACCAAGGGTATTCAAGGGTATTTGAAGCAGTTGTCGCCTCGGTGCATTAGCGTCATTTGGATGATTCTGAATACCTCTGACCCAGGGTATTCAAGGGTATTTGAAGCAGTTGTTGCCTCGGTGTATTGGCGTCATTCGGAAGATTCTGGATTCCCTCTGACCCAGGGTATTCAAGGGAAATTTGAAGCAGTTGTCGCCTCGGTAGATTAGCGTCATTTTGATGATTCTGGATACCACTGACCAAGGGTATTTAAATCAGTTGTCGACTCAGTGTATTGGCGTCATTCGGATGATTTTGGATACCTCTGACCCAGGTTATGCAAGGTTATTTAAAGCAGTTGTCGCCACGTTGTATTGGCGTCATTCGGATTATTCTGGATTCCATCTGACCCCGGTTATTCAAAGGTATTTGAAGCAGTTGTCGCTTCGCTGTATTGGCATCATTCTGATGAATCTGGATTCCTTCTGACCCAGGGTATTCAATGGTACTTGAAGCAGTTTTCGCCTCGGTGTATTGGCGTCATTTGGATGATTCTGGATACCTCTCACCCTGGGTATTTGCTACAGTTGTCGCCTCGGTGTATTTGCGTCATTCGGATGATTCTGGATACCGCTGAACCAGGGTATTAAAGAGTATTTGAAGCAGTTGTCGCCTCGGTGTATTGGTGTCATTCGGATGATTCTAGATAAAACTGACCCAGGGTATTTAAAGCAGTTGTCGCCTTGGTTTATTAGCGTCATTCGGATGATTTGGGATACCTCTGACCCAGGGTATTCAAGGTTTTTTTAAAGCATTTGTCGCCTCGGTGTATTGGCGTCATTCGGATGATTCTGGATTTACTTTGACCCATGGTATTCAAGGGTATTTGAAGCAGTTGTCGCTTCGGTGTATAGGCGTCATTCGGATGATTCTGGATTCCCTCTGACCCAAAGTATTCAATGGTACTTGTAGCAGTTGTCGCCTCGGTGTATTGGCGTCATTCGGATGATTCTGCATACCACTGACCCAGGGTATTTGAAGCAGTTGTTTCCTCGGTGTTTTGCGTCATTCGGATGATTTTGCATACCTCTGACCCAGGGTATTCAAGGTTATTTAAAGCAGTTATCGCCTCGGTGTATTGGAGTCATTCGGATGATTCTGGATTCCATCTGACCCCGGGTATTCAAGGATATATGAAGCAGTTGTCTTCTCGGTGTTTTGGCGTCATTCGGATGTTTATGGATATCTCTGACCCACGGTATTCAAGAGTATTTGAAGCAGTTGTCGCCTCGGGGTATTGACGTCATTCGGATGATTCTGGATGCCTCTGACCCAGGGTATTCAAGGGTAATTGAAGCAGTTGTCGCCTCGAGGGAAGGCGTCATTCGGATGATTCTGGATTCCCTCTGACCCAGGGTATTCAAGGGTATTTGTAGCAGTTGTCGCCTCGGTGTATTGGCGTCATTTTAAATATTTTGGATTAACTCTGACCCAGGGTATTCAAGGGTATTTGAAGCAGTTGTCGCCTCGGTGTATTGGCGTCATTCAGGTGATTCTGGATTCCCTCTAACCCAGGGTATTCAAGTGTATTTGAAGCAGTTGTCGCCTCGGTGTATTGGCGTCATTCGGATGATTCTGGATTCCCTCTGACCCAGGGTATTCAAGGGTATTTAAAGCAGTTTTCGCCTCGGTGTATTGGCGTCATTTGGATGATTCTGGATACCACTGACCCAGGGTATTTGAAGCAGTGGTCGACTCGGTGTATTGGCGTCATTGGGATGAGTTTGGATACCTCTCACCCCTGGTATTCAAGGTTATTTAAAGCAGTTGTCGCCTCGGTGTATTGGCCTCATTCGGATTATTCTTGATTCCATCTGACCCCGGGTATTCAAGAGTTATTTGAAGCAGTTGTCGCCTCGATGTATTGGCATCATTCGGATGATTCTGGATTCCCTCTGACCCAGGGTATTCAAGGGTATTTGAAGCAGTTGTCGGCTCGGTGTATTGGCGTCATTCGGATGATTCTGGATGCCTCTGACCAAGGGTATTCAAGGGTATTTGAAGCAGTTGTCGCCTCAGTGCATTGGCGTCATTCGGATGATTCTGGATTCCCTCTGACCCAGGCTATTCAAGGGTATTTGAAGCAGTTGTCGCCTCGCTGTATTGGCGTCATTCGGATGATTCTGGATTCCCTCTGACCCAGGGTATTCAAGGGTATTTAAAGCAGTTGTCGCCTCGGTGTATTGGCGTCATTCGGATGATTCTGGTTCCCTCTGACCCAGGGTTCTCAAAGGTATTTGAAGCAGTTGTCGCCTCGCTGTATTGGCATCATTCTGATAAATCTGGATTCCTTCTGACCCAGGGTATTTAATGGTACTTGAAGCAGTTTTCGCCTCGGTGTATTGGCGTCATTTGGATGATTCTGGATACCACTGACCCAGGGTATTTGAAGCAGTGGTCGACTCGGTGTATTGGCGTCATTCGGAAGATTCCGGATTCCCTCTCACCCAGGGTATTCAAGGGTACTTGAAGCAGTTGTCGCGTCGGTGTATTGGCGTCATTCGGATGACTCTGGATTTCCTCTGTCCCAGGGTATTCAATGGTATTTGAAGCAGTTGTCGCCTCGGTGTATTGGCGTCTTTCGTATAATTCTGGATACCTCTGACCCAGGGTATTTGATATAGTTGTCGCCTCGGTGTATTGGCGTCATTCGGATGATTCTGGATTCCCTCTGACCCAGGGTATTCAAGGGTATTAAAGCAGTTGTCGCCTCGGTGTATTGGCGTCATTCGGATGATTCTGGATACCTCTGACCCAGGGTATTCAAAGGTATTTGAAGCAGTTGTCGCCTCGCTGTATTGGCATCATTCAGATGAATCTGGATTCCTTCTGACCCAGGGTATTCAATGGTACTTGAAGCAGTTTTCGCCTCGGTGTATTGGCGTCATTTGGATGATTCTGGATACCACTGACCCAGGGTATTTGAAGCAGTGGTCGACTCGGTGTATTGGCGTCATTCGGATGAGTTTGGATACCTCTCACCCCTGGTATTCAAGGTTATTTAAAGCAGTTGTCGCCTCGGTGTATTAGCCTCATTCGGATTATTCTGGATTCCATCTGACCCCGGGTATTCA